>CAWUFW010001228.1:1819093-2425457 GCA_963921515.1 Calotriton arnoldi
TGTTTTACAGATCAAATTCAAAACATCAAAGTGGTTGTGCAATAATATCGATGACAGAGAGGCTATCTGCACCTTATGCACACAAAATGCTGTAGAAAATGCCCCCCAAATATTATTTTTTTGTCCAGCATATATGATCCCACGGAAAAAATGGATAAAACCAATTTGTCGTAATATGGGAATTAGGTCACACTTAGGAGCGCTAAGAATTTTAAAAACAGATACATCCCAGAAAATTGTTTTTAGTCTTAGTAGATATTTATTCACCATAAATTTAGTACGCAAGAGAAAGGGACTGAAATTTTAACATATTAATTTCCGTTGTATGTAATCGCTTGTTCATATATTTGAAAGTGGTCAATGTGATTGATGCATTTGCACTCTATAATCTTGCAAATGATCCTGCACTTTATTGTTCTTAAATTGAATGGGTCATTAGTTTTTAAAACCCAGAAACAAAGTCCTACCCGAAAAGGGAGAAAGTGATTTGCACTTTATCAACTTTTGGCTGATTTTGACATTTATTCCCTGAAAATTGAAGGGGCATTATAGTACTAATATCCATAAGTAATGTCACACATTTCTTGATTTTAAAAATTTTAAAATAGGTGCTAGGTATTCAGCTAGGACTCAATATGTGTAGGATTGTAAGATCACACTGTACTATACATTCAACTTGACCTGTGTTTAAATCTTTGAAATTTATAAATTTGTATCTTTTATGATTTTTTTAAATTGAATAAAGATTTGGATTGATTGACATCACTGACAAATTATCCTAACTTCTTGCACTTGACCAAGGCAAAGAAAGTGTATTTTCTCTACAATTCCATGTTGAAAAATGATCTGGAATCCTTGATGAAGGTGAATGCATCGTTGATTTCCTGGAGCTCAATGTCTTCTGTAGTGACTGTCAAAACAAGTGGGCTCTTTCTTGTTGTTTCCTGGTCTGAAAGTCCATGGCTCTCCCTTTTAATTACAGCCAAGTATACAGTTTGGCCCCATCCCTTCCACGTTAGTAGTATGCAATAGTGTTTTCGCCATTTTCCAGGGTGATAGACAGCTCAACTTACCAAATTGACTCAAGCACATTTCTCACCAATTTTGATGGTGTGTTCTTGATGCATAGGAATATAAGGACATCCACACCAAACAAAGAAGCACTTACTTCATATAATTAATAGGATATAATCTTGTTTTGTGGAGATTCAATTCTTTGTCTGTAGTCTCGTCATCTTCTCTATATGAGAATTTATTTTGTCACTGATTTCTGTATGAAGACCCTCGAAGAACAATCACATTGCCAAAATTAAACGTACACAAGGTCACTGGAGACATTACCTTTGGGTCCTTTATGCAGCTGTAGTGTAGAGTATGAACTAGACAAAACCAATGGTTAAAGTAACATTATAGATAGATGTGATAAAAAGATCTGTTTCTGTTTAAAAAAAAAAAAACTTTGCAAATTTACTGAAAAAAACAAAGGTTATAGTTAGGTGAATATGTTAGTGACAATATTACAATTTTGGCTAAAAAACACAGATATTTCCCAGTCATAATTATCAGAGCTAACTATAGCTTGAGTCCCTGTCATGCACTACTTATGACCTCACATATTACATGACTCATAACATATTCTATGATATCATTTATGACATCACTGATGACATCTCAAGTGACTTTCGAAATCAGTGATGTCACAAATTATGTCATAGAACATGCCATGAGTAATGACATATGTGAGGTCAGAAGCAGTGCATAGTGGGGGCGCAAGCCAGGATATGTTGGCATTAGTCCTGGCTCGCTCACTGTACACCATCTGTACCCCTAACCTTACAAGGTATTAAGTGGTAAGTGCAACCTCAGAACCTTGGCAACCCTGCCTCCCAAGAAAATCATGGAAACACATCTAGAACCCTTTCATTTGGTAACTCATACATGCCCAAAGGGAGACACAAGAAACATTCAAATTGGCATTTCAAATAGTTATTGAAGCAATAAGATTGTTTTGTAAAATGCGTGCACTGCAATAATCAATAGAAGGAAACAGAGCAGCGTAATTAGCATCACAATAATCGTAAAGAAAACAATGTAATCATTATGGTGTTACATAGAATATATGCTTGCATATAAGTACAGTTATAGTTATGCTCCTACTTAGTACTCCCTATCCTAGTGTGCCTAGGGTGCTTAGGGTGGCAAATCTGCCAGAATACCTTTAGGGTGATCTAATTCCCCAGCTATCTGTGGGATATTTTTCATCATGTGGGTAAGTTTTGTTTTGGTTTAGAGCTGGTCAACATTCTTCTCAGAAGGTAAACAGGATTCAGCTGGGCTAGAGATCCAGCATGGGGCGACCTCAACAGTGTCAGCAAAATGGTCCTCTAATAAAACAAAGGAGTGATGTTGGTTATATAATAAACTTTACCCATGTTGCCATGCCGAAGTCCCAGTCAGGACGTCAATATTGATACTATCCTGACAAAGCTGTCTCCAAGCAAACAAACAACAACATTTTGCGCAATGGACTTTAGCTTTTGTACAGAATGTTCAGAGCTCTGATACTATGCCTACAAAGATGTGTAAATGTAAGAAAACTTATTTCATGGAACATTATGAATACAAGCACGCTAGAAAATGTGTGTTAAATCTCAACATTCAAGAAAAGATGTCAATTTTATACGTGAACATGTAAAATGATGGTATGCCTGCCCAAACCTAATGTGACCACATGACACCTACTCCTTGCATGTAAGATGACTAAAAAGATTTCTAAAACCTAAGCTAACAATATAGATTTGATATAAAACCTAAAATCATAAAAGGAATTGTGCTTGTTTATTAATAAAAGCATAGCATAAGCCAAATTGTATTCAAAGTAAATTTAAAAGACGAATAAAAGAGACTGTATTTTAAAAGCAATTCAGAGAATAAAAACATGGGTGAATTAAAAAAAATCTCCACCTCTCAAAACTGCCAGATTGTTCATAGGACAATGCTTGGTTGTCATATTCTTGTAAAAGTTCTGTTATCTGGGCTGAAAACAGCCTGGGGCTATTCTCATACCCCTGGGGCAATTGACAGAACTGTCTCTGAGAACCGAGAGCACTAAATGCAGTCAGCTACCTGCTTTCAGGCACTATGTTTTGGCAGAAAAACCTATTTGAGATCTCTAATGTGTTTTTGTATTTTTACAGACTATATTGTTCATTAGTGCTGTGCTATGCGCGTTTTGTACTGCAAATGTGTGTGTAGCAGTGTTCAAGTGTCTGTAATCTAAGACTAAATGATATGAATGGTCTGGTTTCATTTCAGGAAAGAAGGGATTCATTGGTGAGGTGCAACTTTCTATTTTATCTTGGTATTCAAGTTGTGTAAGTATCTCTTTAACTTTTTTTTAGCCTCTGATTTAATGAAGAATTGATTTTGTGGTTATGGTCTGTACCTTACAGGTATTTTTGTGGTAAGGGATCCTTCATCCCAACCCACATGGTTGTGTTATAAAACCGGAGCGTGTGCTAACCCCACTCCTTGGTGTATGTGTGTTTAACAGATTCTGAAATAAGGTTAGAAAAAGCTGGTAAAAGTACTGTTTCTCCTTGTGGGCAATCCCTAACAAACACTTGTGGCCAAACCTTTTCAGCCAAGAGAATGTCGTAGCCAAATGACAAGATATCCCAAAAGAGAACATTGATAGTATCTTCTATATTCCCTCCATCTGAAGTTGCAATTCATAAAATTAACTAGAGACAATCAGTCTCTAGTCCGATGTTTCCACCAGGACATAGTCACTCGTTGCTACTGCCTACAGACACTCCATAAGATTCCGGCAAACTACTGTGACTTCTGCCGTGCTGTCCAGCATGATTGGTGCCCACTCCACGTTCAGAAGCCATGTCCTCAGTATCTGTGGCATGTTTTGCTTTAATTCTAGCCACTTTCTTCTTTTTAAATTGAGGCTTTGACTGTGGAGGTTTGTCTTCCTTTTTTATTATGTAGTCAGAAGAGTGTTGGGAGTCCTTCTTTGGTTTCACGTACTCCTCTGATCTGCGCTTTGATCATCCTCCTCTCTGAGTGTTTTTCGGATGACTACTGAATGGAATAAGAAGGGCATGTATCAGTATCCTGATACCTATCAGGCTGTTTAATTGAATCACGTTGACGCAAATTATAGCACTTTTCGGTGGACTCCTGTTGAGGAGATCCAGCTTTTTTCTTTATTTTTCTTATTATCCCACTTCTTTTTAGAAGACTCAGGTGCCTGCTTCGATTTATCCTTTTCAGAATTGCCCTTAATTTGTGGTTTATTAGGTCTGGCTCCCAAATTATCTCTATATATAGATGTATAGGGTTCCTCAATAATTTTAGGCAGTTGGCGCTCCTGGTCTACCAGAGCCACGCGCATTAGTCTTTGCCATATAACCAATGCTGCTTCTTGCCCTTTCATATTATTTAATATAAGTGAGCATAGGGCATCAAAATTGCCATTAGTTCATCCACAGATCTGCCCCTTACTAATTTTTAATCTGTTTAAGCACCTCGGGCAAAACAGCTAATGATGTTGTACCATGTGTTTTAGTATATAATGCAGCAAATACTGTGCCCCAAGGGGCGCAGTCTTCCACCGGGTAAGCCATCCCCATTGGCAGGTATAATGTGAGAATTCTATGTTTTACTTGGGTTCCCATATAGGGAAACACTGCTTCAAGCTGACTAGTTTTTAGTGCAATCCGGAACAAAATCTTAACCCGTCTGATGGGAACTTTATCCATTATTACATTGATGGTTACTGGACTAATCCCAGGCATAGCCAATTGTGGCTATGCCTCTTGAGCAGCCCTTTGTGGGATAGCCATTATGGTTTGCATAACGAATTGTACTAGACGTCTATAGAGTGGAACTAATTCTCTGTATAGCTCACCCAGCTGTACATCTTTAATGTTTGCTATATCTGGATATGGTGTGTAACCAGCTAAGACTAGCCATGTTGCTCTGTCATTGCTGAGAGGACCTACTTTGACATTTTCCAATGCATGTGGTAGGGCACCTAGGAACAAATTCAAGTGTTCCTGATAAGTGAGCGGGATTTCTAATTCTTCATATGCTCTGTATTGGTTTTGGTACTGCTACTTCAGTGTATGTGCAAAAATTCCCTGAGTTTGCATTTGCTGCCAGGAATGTGACCCATGAACAGAATACTTCAGTTTTGTATGCTTAGTGGGCCTCTACCATGGAGTTCACATCCCCTCCAGTTTGCGGGAGTCTATGTTGTAATAACATTTGTTTAAATGCATGTCTGCAATTAATTTGTAGGACCACCTGCCCTGGATTAGCCTGGAAGTATTCATAATATATGGATTTCAGAGAGGATACCTCTGTGGGGTGATCCTTTTAAAAGTTCCATATTTAGCTGAGGAGGAGTTTTCCCTAACACCAGGGACGTCTCTGATTAGTAGGTGAGTAAGGTCTTTGGGCACACAAAAGAAAACCTACTCAGGAGACCCATTAAAAAAGTACCCAAGCTAGAACATTGGTGGCGCCATGTCATATGGTTCATACTTTCTCAGTAAAACTGTGCCTTTCTTGGACAACATAAACGTCAAAACTGCATGAGACTGAGTCCCTGCACACCATCAGGATATGTTAGCCTTAGTCCTGACTAGCTCATAGTACACCATCTGTACCTCTAACCTAGCAAGATATCAGGTGGTATGTGCAACCTCAGAACATGGTAACCTTGACTCCCAAGGCAATTGTGGAAATAGATTTAATACCCTTTAATTTGGCAACTCATGCACGCTGAAATGGAGACAAAGAAATACTTGATTTGGCATTTCAAATATTTATTGAAGCAAGAAGATTCTTGTGTAAAATACATGTATTGCAATAATCAATAGAAGGAAACAGAACAGAGAAATCAGTATCACAAGAATGGTAAAGAAAATTAACAATTTAACCATTAAGTTGTTACATAGAGTACATGCTTGCATATAAGTATAGTTATAGTTATGCTCCTACCTAGTACCCCCTATCCTAGTGTACCTAGAGTGGGTGAATCTGCCAGAATACCTGTACAGTGATCTAATTCTTTAGTTACCTGTGGGTATGTTTCGTCATGTGGGTATGTTTCGTCTTGGTATAGAGCTGGGCAACATTCTTCTCAGACGGTAAACAGAATTCTGCTGGGCTGGAAATCCGACTTGGGACGACCTTGACAGTGTCAGCGAAATGTTCTTCTAATTAAACAAAGGAGTGATGTCTGTTATGTAATAAACTTCCCCCATGTTTCCATACTGAAGTCCCGGTCAGTCCGTCATTATTGATTCTATCCTAACAAAGCTGTTGCTGAGCAAACAATAACAAACAACAACATTTTGAGCAGTGAACTTTAGCTTTCATACCAAATGTTCAAGGCTCTGATTATATGCCTACGAAGATGTGTAAATGTAAGCAAAGTCATTTCATGGAACATAAGCAAATGTGTGCCAAATGTCAAATATCAACATTCAAGAAAAGATGTGAACTCTAAACGTGAACATATAAAATGGTGGTGTTCCTGCCTGGGCCTAATGTGACCACACGACAGGACTTTCAGACCTCTCTCTTAGATGACAGGTGTGCATAGTAGGCTGAGTGGAGGGACTGGCATCTCTGCTGAGACCTCTCTCTATAATGATAGGTGTGCGCTATAGGGTATGGGGAGGAACTGCTTTCTCTTTTTAGACCTCTCTCTCAGTAGAAGGCTGTTTGTAGTAGGGTTTGGAGGGACTGGCCACTCTGCTGAGACAGCTCTCTGTATTGATAGTTGTGCATAGTAGGGTGTGGGGGAGGGACTGGGCTCTCCTTTACATCTCCAATAAGACTCGTTCATACAGTAACAAGTGTGCATAGCAGATTTTATTCAAACATCACCTACTCCTTCCTCCTTTTCCCTATCCCGTGAGATTTTAACATGTACAAAAAAAGTTCAACCTTCTAATCATCACAGCACTTATCTCTTACACACTTTCTAACAAAAACAAGGACCAAAATATGTATTCCTACTAATAGAGTGCATTGAGAACTTATCTACTCCTTTTTATATATTCACAATCCCACGAGAGTCCCGCAAGATCATAAAAATTAATTAAAAGCAATATACGTTTATTATCTTCACAGTAGTTATCCCTTAGACACCTCCTCTCTAAATCTAGGGAGACAGCATGTCTTTCTTCTGCACCTTTATTAAGCTTTTTTTACTTCATTTTCACAATACCTCAAATTTTTCACAGTAAACAGTAATGGCGGCCATTTCATTTCTAACATTCCAACAGCCAGCCAATAGGAATGCTCACTCTCATTGACTTGTAGGAGCCTCTCGCTCCCGTGAGATCATGAAGGCTCATGGGAAAAACAGGCCTCTCAATCAATCACAGGACTCAATTTTTGATGTCCCGCTCTCACGGGATGCCCGCAGGACTCTCTTGAGCCCAACTGGCCCCCTCCTGGGCTGTTTTCAGCCCCAGAGACCACCACTTCCCTGGACCAGGATTATAAATGAATTAAGAAGAAGGGGGCCGCGCGGCCCTCTCCTGGGCCATTTTCAGCCCCAGGTACTGCCACCTCTCCAGGACCAGGCCAATTATAAAAATGATAAGAGTGCCCTGCACCCCACCGGACTGCATTTTTCCCCAGGGACCACTACCTCCCTGGGGCCAGGCTGTGAAGAAAAGGGAGAGGGGAGCCATGCTGCCCCCGCCCCGGACAGCGCCCCCACTCCTGGAGCCATTAATAGCCCTGGGGACCCCATCCCCCAGGGCCAAGCACAGCTATGCACCAGGGTGCCTACCCCCGGGATACAGCGGATTGCATGGTAAACTCTGTTTGATCTCGCTTGGTCGGTGTAATTTAAAGCTCCCTCCAAGTGAATGCAAACAGTAAGTCCACTCCCAGCTGGCTGGAGCTTTAAAAATGCTCCTGCCAGCCTGGAGCTGACTTTTCATCTGTTTCCCTCTCCACTTCACTACGCTTTACGGCCACTGCATCTATGCTATTCTACTGTAGGTCACTCCCTGTAGCACAGTTCACTTTACGTTATTCGACTCTATGCCACTCCACTGGAAGCTACTCCACTGTTCGCCATTGCAGTGTACGTCCCTGCAGTATACAATACTCCACTCCATTGTACACTATTGCATTTGATACCATTCATATCTATTCCACTCCTCTGTTTGCTCTTCCACTTTACCCTACTGTACTGTATGCCACTTTGGTCTATGCCACTCCAGTGTATGCCACTCCACTATATGCTACTCTACTGTATGCTATTTCACTGTATGCCACACCACTGTACTACACTCTACGCTATTCCACTGTACTACACTTCAATCTACCCTATTACACTATGCACAACTCCACTCTATGCCACTCCACTGTATGTTATTCCACTGTACCCCACTCCACTATATACCACTGCAGTATATGCCACTCTAGTATACACTATTACACTGTACGCAACACCACTCAACACCACTTTATCCTCTGTTATTCCACTGTTCCCAACTCCACAGGACACCACTAGTGTATGAAACTCCACTGTCTTCCACTCCACTCTATGCTACTCCGCTATACGCTATTCCACTATACACACCTCCACTCAATGCCACTCCACTATATGGTATTCCACTATAGCCCTCTCCTGTGTATACCACTCCAGTGTACCCCACTCCACTATACAACACTCCACTCTATGGTTAGTCCACTGTATGCCACGACAGTGTACACCACTCTACTCCACTCCATTCTATACTGTATGAAATTCTACTCTACCCCACTCCACTGTGCACCACTTCAATCTATGCCATACTACTGTTTGCCACTCCACTGTAGCACAGTCCTCTGTATGCTATTCCACTGTATGCCACTCCACTGGATGTTACTCTACTGTACGCCACTGCAGTGCACGCCACTGCAGTGTACGATACACCACTCCATTGTAGACTATTGCATTGGACACTATTCCACTCTATGCAATTCCACTGTACGCTATTCCACTGTACACACCTTCACTCTACGCCACTCCACAATATGGTATTTCACTCTTACTGACTCCAGTGTACTCCACTCTCCTGTACACCACTCCAGTATACGCCACTCCACTATACACCACTCCACTCTATGGTATTCCACTGTACACCGCTACACTATATGCCACTCCACTCTATACTACTTCACTGTACGCCACTCCACTCTACACTACTTCTCTCTATACTATTACACTGTATGCAACTCCACTGTACTCCATTCCATTGTATGGTATTCCACTGTACCCCACTCCACTGTATACCACTCTAGTCTACGCCACTCCACTGTATGTCACTCCACTGTATGGTACTTCAGTGTACGGTATTCCACTCTATACCACTCCATTGTATGGCCACTCCATCTATGCTGTTCTACTGTATGCCACTCCACTGTAGCACAGTCCACTGTATGCTATTCTACTTTATGCCACTTCACTGGACGCTATTCCACTGTACGCCACTGCAGTGTACACCACTGCATTGCACGATACTCCACTCCATTGTCAGCTATTGCATTGGACACCATTCCATTGTAGACTACTCTACTATATGCTATTCCACTGTACCGCACTCCACTCAACGTTATGTATGCAACTCCAATCTATGCCACTCCACTCTATGTTATTGCACTCTGCCCCACTCCATTGTATGCCACTGCAGTATATGCCACTCCAGTTTACGCTATTACACTGTATGCAACTCCACTCAACGCTACTCCACTATGTGTTATTCCACTGTTCTTAACTCCACAGTATACCATTTGTGTATACCACTCCACTGTACGCCACTCCACTCTACACTACTCCTCTATACACTATTCCACTCTATGCCACTGCACTGAATGCCACTCTACACCACTCAACTGTTCATATTACACTGTATGTAACTCCACTAGATGGTACCCCACTAAGTGTACGCTGCTTCACTGCACACCACTCCATTCTACTCTATTGCATTCAACAACAATCCCCTCTATGCCACTCCACTGTATTATATTCTACACTATCCCACTTCAGTATATGCTACTCCAGTGTACGCTACTCCATTATACGACAGTCAACTGTACTCTATTGCACTATATGCTATTCACTGTATGCCACTCAACTCTCCGCTGCTCCACTATACCCTATTCCACTCTACACCAGCACATTGAATGCCACTCCACTCTACGCTATTCCATTGTATGCCACTCCACAGTATGACTCTCTACTGTTCGCTATTCCACTGTATGCCAATCCAATAGAAGTTACAGCACTCTGCACCATTCCAATGTACAACCCTCCACTGTACACCACTCCATTCTACGCTATTCAATTGGACTAAACTCCACTCTACGGCACTCCACTGTATTACATTTCACTGTACCCTACTCCAGTGTATGCCACTCCAGTGTACACTTCTCCAGTGTATGCTACTCCACTGTAGGACAGTCCAATGTACACTACTGCACTATTCCACAGTATGCCACTACACTGTACGCTAATCACTCTATGCTAATCCACTGTATGCCCACTACATTGTACGGTATTCCATTGTATGCCACTCCAGTCTACGGCACTCCACAGTACACTATTCAACTCTACCCCACTACACTGTACGTCACTGCAGTCTTTGTCACTACACTGGATGCCACTACGATGTACGCTACTCCACTATACAGCACTCCAGTGTATGTCAATCCACTCTATGGTCCTCAATTATATGCCATTCCATTTGACGCCACTCCAATCTACGGCACTATACTGTATACTATTCCACTCTACCCCTCCACACTGTATGCCACTCCAGTCTACACCACTATACAGTATGCCTGTGCACACTATACACTCTTCCACTCTACTCCACTCCACTGTACGACACTCCACTGTTTGGTATTCCACTGTATGCCACTCCTCTATATGCCACTCCACTGTACGGTATTCCACTGTCTACCACTACACTGTACGCTACTCCACTCTATGCCACTCCTCTCTATGCCACTTTATTCTCCGCTATCCCGTTGTATGCCACTCTATTGTACAAAACTCCACTGTATGCTACTCCACTATCCCAATCTACGCCACTCCACTCTATACTATTCCATTGTGTGCAACTCCACTGTACGTCACTGCAGTGTACGCTATTCCATTCTATGCCACTCCACTCTTCTAAACGTCATTGGACTCTATTCCACTGTATGCTATTACACTATACGCTATTCCACTCTAAGCTACTCCACTGTATGGTACTCCACTGCACACCACTACAGTGTACACCACTCCACTGTAAGCCACTCTACTGTATGACACTCTGCTCCACTCTATATACTTCCACTCTACTTCCACTCTACTACACTTTATGGCATTCTACAACACTCTATTCTCACACACTCCACAGCCCATCTCTAGACTCCACTCTATGCCCGCACACTCCATTGTGCAACACTCTATTCCACTATAGGTCACTTTTGAATAATTTACGACACAGCATAGCACTCTACTATAGGAGGCACTACTATAATTTATAAGAGATTGCTCGACTCAATGCTACATGACTACAATGTACTCCACTCCACGCCACTCCCATCGAAAACCCGTCTATACACTATTATAATTTTCTCCATACTACGTTACACCATGCCACTCAGGCCTACTCCACTCTACCAGATTGTACGAGACTTTACCTCACTCTACACCACTATACAACAATCCACTCTATGTAGCTCCACTGTATGACACACTACTGTACTCTATGCAACTCTGCTCTACAACATTACTACTCTGTGGGACACTTTATAACATTCTAGTCCAATGTATGCCTATCCACTGTACGCCATTGCAGTACACTGTAGAACACTCAACAAGATGCCACTACACTCCTCTCTATCAATCAATCAATTAAAAGTGATTTGTAAAGCGCTACTTATCACGCGTGAGGGAATCCAGGCACTGGGGGGTGCTGCTGCTGGAAGAGGGCTGTTGAAAAGCCAGGTTTCTTAAGCTGTTTCTGAATTCTTGCAGAATGATCGAGGTCCGAATGTGTAGGGGGAGGTCATTCCATGTCTTTGTGGCCCCGTAGGAGAATGCACTGCCCTTGCTCCTGCTTCGGTAGGTGCAGTGATTGTGGGTGAGGGAGAGGGAGGCGGAGTGCGGTTGTCTGCAGGGGAGGCGGAAGTAGACCCTGTGGTGGAGGTAGACAGGTCCTTTGTTGTGCAGGACTTTGGAGGTGTGGTATATCATCTTGAACTCTCCGCCAAGCCACTCCACTATTTGATACGCCACCCTATTGTATGACACTCTCCTCCAGTGTACTCTGCGACACTCATCTTGATGACACTCCACTGAATTACACTCTACTGTACCCTACACCACTTTATTCCACTCCTCTCTACAATATTGTACTCTACTCTGTGACAGGCTATGACACCCTGCTTTACACGCCACTTCACTGTACAACACGCTGCTCCACTCTATGATACTCCACTCCCCTATATGACACACCAAGGCTCTCCACTATGTAAGGCTTTACTCCACTGTACACTACCACACT
Organism: Calotriton arnoldi; assembly: GCA_963921515.1. Taxonomy (NCBI): domain Eukaryota; kingdom Metazoa; phylum Chordata; class Amphibia; order Caudata; family Salamandridae; genus Calotriton; species Calotriton arnoldi. The sequence goes on from CAWUFW010001228.1 coordinate 1,831,684, forward strand.
CAACTCTACTCGATTGCACCATATTCCTTTCTACAGTACTCCACTCTACCACACTACACTCTATGACACTCTCCTCCATTCTACTGTACGACTCTCCAATTAATGACACACTAATAAATGACACTCAACACTACAATTTGTAATATATTTTTATTAAAAAATAAAAACCATTGACATTCAACGAATAAACCAAAAGTTAAGGATGTTATAATTAGAAAATCTGTATTTATTCTTTCTATACAAACCCAACTTAAACTAGACAAACATTAAATATCCTGAAGTTATAGTTATAACTTAAATTTATAATTTATGCACCAGCATCAAATTTCTATATTTAGCGCACCTTCGTACCCAGTGTTTTCAACTAACTTGCCAGACTACATTAACTATAACACACACCTTCTCCATACACTGCTTATACCCTTCAATATTACATCACTTATACCACTTGAAATCGTAATCTTCATAACAACACTTATGAGATCTCAAATAACATCAAAATATATGGTAGAGTGACAGTTCCACTCTACCCCACCCCAGTCTACACCACAGCACTATACGTTATTCCAGTGTAGAAAGTACACTGTACGCCACTCCATTCTACTGTATTCCACTGCACACCATTCCACTCTTCGTCACTCCACTCTACACCACTCCATTGTCCAATATTCCACTCTATGCCACTCCACTGTACACAACTCCAGTCTATGCCACTCCATTATACTCCACTCTACGGCACTCAACTTTATGCTGTTCTGCTGTCCGCAACTACACTGTACACCACTCCACTGTACGCTATTCCACTGTAGTCCACTCCACTCTACGCCACTCCAATTTATGCTATTCTGCTGTCTACAACTACTCTGTACCCCACTCTAAGGTATTCCACTGTATGTAACTACACTCTACACCACTCCACTCTATGCTACTCCACTCTACACCACTCAACTCTATGCTATTCTAGTGCATGTCACTTCCCTCTACTCAACTCCACTCCACACAACCCTTTCTCCACCACTCCGCAAATGCGCCTCCTGGCGAACTGCTGGTTGGGAAATGAGTGGTGGAGAAAGGGGGCATGGCCATTAAAAACCTCTTAGCAAACCCACTATGTTGGCCCCACCGGACCCTCAGTAGCCAAGGGGACATCACCCCCTACTAGTGCCAGGAGGCGCGTTTGCAGAGTGGTGGAGAAAGGGGGCGTGACCTCCGACAACCTCTCAACAATCTGCTGTGTGGGACTTACTGGAAGTAAAACCCCAAAAATACCTTGCCACTCAAAAACCCACACCCAACTTAAACCATAAAAAATACCTTACCACCCAAAAACCCATATCCACCAAAAACCCTAAAAAATTCTCATGCCACCCAAAAACCCATACCCAACCTAAACAGTAAAAAATTATTTTACCACCCAAAAACCCATAGCTACCCAAACCCCTAAAATTTCCTTTGCCACCCAAAAACCCATACCCACCATAAGCCCTAAAAATCACATCCCACCCAAAACTCATACAAACACTAAACCATAAAGAATTCATTACCACCCAAAAACCCATACCCACCCTAACCCCTAAAGGTTCCCTTGCCACCCAAAAACCATACCCACCCTAAAACCTAAAAGTTCCCTTACCACCCAAAAGCCAATACCCACCTTAAACCCTAAAACTTCCCTTGCCACCCAAGAATCCATACCCACCCTAAATCCTAAAAAATTCATTACCACTCAATAACCCATGCCCACCCTAAACCCTAAAAAATGCCTTGCCACCTAAAAGCCTATTCCAACCCTTAACCCTAACATCAATATCTATGTATATCTATATCTATATATCTATATATATCTATATCTATATATCTATACCTATATATGTACTACCTACTTGGGGTCGCCATTAGGTAGTTTCTGGTAGTTAGAGTTAGGACCTAGCTTCCCTAGGAAAAGCATTTTTTGGCTTGGTTATAACTTTGGCATCGTTTGACCAATCTGCATGAAATTTTGCCAAAAAAGTGTCACAGTGGGTACTATTGATTGGGAAAGTTTGGGGGTGATCTGTGCAGTGGGGACCGAGAATTTGGGTTTGTATTGTTAATTCCCATTGGAACCTTAGGCCACCTCTATAGCCTGAACCGTTGAACAGACTTACACCAAATTCGGCAGGGAGGTAGATGTCGGTTCAAGGAAGTGCCTTTTGCTTATTTGGTGTAAATCCGTTCAGTAGTTTTTGAGAAATGTAAGTTTAAAACTATAGTGATATCTCTGGCCGTGGATATTTTGCGATGGTTTCGCAATGAATCAAGATTGCACATGACAACAGGAATGCTCTGATTGGCTGGAAGGAACCTGAACAGAAAGTTGCAGTTGCCGTTTTATTGATCAGGAACGGTTCCCGGGGCTGAAAATCTGTGTGAAAGCCCAAATAAGGGGTCAGGGTGGAGATACTCTGACCCCATGGTTGAGAAATGGAGGTGTTAGTGGCACAATTTATGTGTCCAAAATAAATTTTTTAATCGCGTGCAATATTCGCGATGATGTTGCGACCGCCAGTGATGCCACCCATGAACAATCGCAGGGACGTCGCGACTATCAATGTCGTCGTGAATATTGGTGAAAATATAAAAAATATATCAGTGAATCATTAATACGCATTGTATTATATTGAGAATCAGTAGATGTCATTATAGAGTTATTTATATACTCATTTATCTACTGTGATGGCTAGAATTAATTACATAGTTATAATTTTTTTATGTGGTAGTGGCTATTAAATTCATGCTTTTGCTTTCCACTTTCGCAATGTAACCATGTTATGAGTGATGTAACATGTGAGGTCATAAGCACTGCATTGCGGGGGGTGAGTTATAGTTAGCTCAGCTAACTATAACTGCTGAATTTCTCTGGTTTTCTACAAGTGAAATGTCAGCCTAACTATAGCGTCCCTGTAACCTTTGGTTTTTTCACTGAATTTCTACGTTTTTTTAATTCCATTTTCTAACTATAACGTCCTTGTAACCTTTGTTTTCTTTTGTGAATGTCTATGGTTTTTAAAGTAGTAGTCACGTTTGCAGGGTGGTGGAGAAAGGGGGCGGGGCCTCCGACCACCTCTCAAGAATTCTGCTATGTAGGTACAGGAGGTACATGGAGGGCTTCTTGGCCCCCAAGGCCCCTTTGGAGCCAAGGGGACTTAATCCCCCAGCTAGTAGTGCACCAGGAGGCACGTTTTCAGAGTGGTGGAGAAAGGGGGCATGCCTCTGACAACTTCTCAGCAAACCTGCTGTGTGGGACTTACTGGAGGTAACAGAAGGGGTAGTTGGCCCCAAGGATGTCCTTGGGGGCCAACTACCCCTTCTTTTACCTCCAATAATTCCCATAAAACAGGATAGCTGAGATCTGATAGCAGGCCATGCCCTCTTTCTCTACCACTCTGCAAACGCGCCTCCTGGCACACCACTATTAGGGGGATAAAGTCCCCCTGGCTATTGAGGGTCCTTGGGGGACAACTACCCCTCCTATTATCTCCAGTAAGTCCCATACAGCAGGATTGCTGTGATCTGATAGCAGGCCACGACCCTTTCTCTACCACTCTGCAAACGCACCTCCTGGCACACTCCTAGTAGGGGGATGAAGTCCCCTTGACTATTGAGCGTCCTTGGGGGCCAACTGCCCCTCCTGTTTTCTCCAGTAAGACCCACACACATAGATTGCTGAGAGGTGGCAAGAGGCCATGACCCCTTTCTCCACCGCTCTGCCTACTCACCTCCGGGTGCACTGCTGCTTGGGGAAAGAAATACACTTTAGTCCTGATGCCCTCAAGGGGCAAGGGGACATCATACCCCCAACAGGAGCATGCCAGGAGGCGCATTTGCAGAGTGGTGGAGAAAGGGATGTGGCCTCCAGAGAGTTGCAGCTTTTTAAAAAAAAAAAATTATGAAGGGGGGCCATGTGGCCCCCCCTTCCCTGAACCATTTTAGGCCCCGGGGAACACATCCCCCGGGACTGATCCTTTAAAAAAAGAAAATTATTTAAAAAATGGTAGGGGGCTGCGCGGCCTCCCTCCCAGGCCGTTTTCGGCCCCAGGGACCCCATCTCCAGGGGCCCAGCCTTTATTTTTATTTATTTTTCACATGGGAGGGGGACTGTGCGGCCCCTCCTCCCCAGGACTATTTCGGCCTCGGGGACCCCATCCTCCGGGGCAGGCCTTCAACATTTTAATTTTTTAAATGAGGAAGGGGGTAGCACGCCACCCCTCCCCGGGCCGATATTGCCCTGGGGTTCCCATTCCTCAGGGCATGGCCATCTTGTTGGGGACCTTGGGGGAGCCTCAAGGTGCCCGCGGTCCCTGCCAGCTCACTGTCTCCTGTGGGAGCCCGCATTGCTTTTGGACAGAGGGAGCTGCAAACATGCATCTCCCTCTGTCCAAAAGCAATTCTTCTCCGCTTCATGGAAGCAAGAGCATTTTTGATGCTCTCGCTTCCATGAAGCAAACTGCATGAAGCAAACTGCAATGTCCCTGGGTGGACACCCCGGGACATTGCTGGAGCCGGCCCTGGGGGGTGGTGGTCCCCAGGGCCATGGAGGGCTACTGGAGGGGGTCCGTGCTGCCCCCTCCCATTTTGTGTATTGCCCCGGGGAGATGGTCATTACTACATTTGTGCCCCGGGGAGGTGTTTGTCCCTGGGGCTATGTGGGGGGGCCGTAGGGTCTCCCCCACTTTATTTTTTTAATTGCTTAATGGTTTTGCCCCAGGGAAGTGGTGGTCCCTGGGGCAGCAGGGGGGTAAGTGGGCCCCAAGCATCATTTGCATATCTTTGCCAGGGGAGGTGGTGTTCCTTGGTGCAGCAGGAGGCTGAGCGGGGCCCCCCGCATTTGTAAGCAAAAGTGCCCCAGGGAGGTGGTGGTGCCCAGGGCTGCGGGTGGCTGAGCGCCCCCGCATTTTCATTGTTACAGCCCTGGGGATGTGGCAGTTCCTGGGGCAGGGGTGGTCTGAGAGGCTCCCAATATTCTTTCAATAGCACCAAGGAGGTGGCAAACCCCGGGGCTAGGGACGGGCCCACTGGGCACGCCCATATTAATAATGTAAAGTGCCCAGGGGAGGTGGCAGTCCCTGGGGCTTTGTTAAGCACTAGGAGGGGGCCCCATGCGCCCCCCTCCTATATTAATCATATGACCCTGGGACCTGGCCCACCCGGGGGTTATTTTACAGCAATCACAGGAGCCCATTCTTGCTTTTTTTTAAAAATTTGCAGCAAATTTGCAAATATCATGAATTTGATGCAGTTTTAAAAAAAAAATGGTTTTATGCCTTAGTGGGGCCCCAGGGGAACCCCAAGATCATGGCTTGGGGATCAGGGTATTACTACGCTCCCCCTTTTTTTTATTTTCACTTTTGCTTTGGGACTCGGCTTGTAGCCTAGTCCCAAGATGGCTGCCAACAATTCCTGGTTGAAGTGTTGGCAGCCAATCACAGCAGTGCATTTCCCTGCACGAGCTCTCTTTGTACGCGAAGACTTCGCGATCAGAGATAACACTATAATTTTAAACTTACATTTCTCAAATACTGCAAATAATCAAAAGGCACTTCCTTGAACCAACATCTACCTCCCTGCCAAATTTGGTGTAAGTCTGTTCAGCGGTTCGGGCTGTAAGTGTGGCTAAAGGTTCCTATGGGAATTAAGATCACAAACACACCCTTAGTTCACGCCCCAAATTCTCAGTCCGCACTGCACGGATCTCCCCCAAAGGACAACCAGAACCTACCTTGACACTTTTTTTTGAAAATGTCATGAAGATTGGTCAAACGACACCAAAGTTATAGCCAAATCAAGAAATGCTTTTTGTATGGAAACTAGGTCTTAACTATAACTACCTACTGGCGACCACTAGAAGGTTATATATATATATATATATTCCAACAAATGTTCGTTCGTAATAAAGAAATAACAAACACGCCAGAGCCCTTCGTTCTGCTGCACTCGTGATTTTATTGGCAAGTTACCCTACGCGTTTCGGAGCAGCGCTAAGTTAAGTTATCTAAAGATCTGGCCCCTTTCATAATTAAGAAACATTTGTCTTGCAATTCGGATCATGTTGTTTACGCCCTCAGGTGCCCATGTGATAAATATTATATTGGTAGTACCATCCATAAAGCCAAAAAGCGGGTATTGGAGCACCTGAGGGCGATTAAACATAATGATAAACAATATCCAATTGCAAGACATTTTAAAGTTGCACACAACCAGAATAGCGACCTGCTGTCATTCTGTGTGTTAGAGAGGATCCCTATACGGGAAAGGGGAGGTGACAGGGTGCAGGAACTAAGGAGACGAGAGTCCAAAATGATTATAAAATACGGCACCATGTACCCAGTTGGACACAACAATGATGAGGCGCTCTCAGTACACTTGGGTTGAAAGAATCAGCTTTTTAAGGCCTAATAAAATATAATAGGCAGCACAGGAGTATTAATAATAGCCTGTTTTTAAATATGTATTATCACTATTTTCACTGTTTTTTAAATATTGTATATAGGGTATGTTTACAATACACTAGTACAATCTGTGACCATGTTTTTTGATTTGTTTTAATATAGGTCCCGAAGTAATGAACTTCTGGCAAGTGGAAAGCAAAAAGAAGCTAAAATATCTTTCTACTAAAAGCTTTAAATATGCAGGTTTCAAGGATCGATTTATTACATATTTCGGGTGTGTTATAGCTACTGTTGTAGCCATTGTAATTCTATGTATGCCCACAGGGGCGGGACTTTGGCCGGTTGTTTGAACTTTGTTTAACTTTATGTGCATAATTGTGTTTTGCGCTTATTACCAATAAGGGTATTTAATAGTTCTTTATAACATATGCCCATATGCACTATAAATAATTGAGGAACGTTGCATTTCTTTCTTATGCTTTTGTTAAACAGCCCACTAGGGCTGAATTGCTTATGCACACAATTTTCACTGCATTGTCATTTCAAATAATATGTAAACTTTAAATGTGTATTTAAATACACTTTAAATGTGGTACAAGTAATAAACATAGTAACTGAATGTATCTTATTAGCACAAAACAATAATTAGTGCTCGTGAATATGCACAACATGATGTATCAATGATACTGCTTTTATAATGGAAGCCCACTGGGGCTGAATTGTTCATGTATGTTACCGCCGATTACATAAAGTTGTAATTGATTGTTTCAATAATATGAAATAATATACAATATATTTCTTGTATGTAAATATAATACAATTTAGTGTGATGATAGCTGAAACATTATTAATATATAACTTGCCATTTGAAATGTAATCAATTTCGGGAGTATTTTCTCTATGTTTATGATTTTGTCAAGGTCACATGACTATGTTTTAAGGAAGTCATTGGGGGCATACCTAACTACCCGTGAGCAAGGAGCGCTGCTCCGAAACGCGTAGGGTAACTTGCCAATAAAATCACGAGTGCAGCAGAACGAAGGGCTCTGGCGTGTTTGTTATTTTTTATTACGAACGAACATTTGTTGGAATACTGGGGGCTCGCAACCCCGCCTCAGCCCGCTGTCAGGAAGTGGCTCGGGTTTTTTTTGCGAACTGACGACTTGGAATATATATATATATATATACACTGAAAAAACCATAGGTTTCAGGGACGTTATAGTTAGTTGGACATTTCACTCGTACAAAACCATAGAAATTCCCCCGTTATAGTTAGTTCAGCTAACTATAACTCGCCCCCGCAATGCACTGCTGATGACATCACATATTACATCATTCATGACATGGTCAGTGACATCACTGATGACATCACTGATGACATCTCAAATGACATCACTGATGACATCATTCAGTGACTGTGTGTTTCTGTAAAGTTTAAATATGTTTTATATATATGCCAAGGTGTATTGAAGAATGAGAGGGTGTATAAGTGTCTGGTTGAAGGATTTAGTAGGTGCGTGACTGAGTGTATAAGTGAGTGATTAACCCCTTCGGTGCTCATGACGAGCTGGACTCGTCATGGCAGACAGTGGGCGTGTGCTCATGACGAGTCCAGCTCATCATGGCACCCACCCAAGGGGGAAGCGCTGGCGCTCCCCCCGTGGGACGCCGATCTGGGTGTTTTTACCGGGGAAGGCAGGGGAAGCCCTTCCCCTGCCTCCCCCCGCCCCCGCACACGTCATTGGAGGTTTCCCTTTCTTCCCCGACGCGCTGGAAGCCATTTGCTTTCAGCGTGCCGCGGAAGAAAGAGGTGAGTTTTGGCTCTGGGGAGGGGGGCATTCAAACAAAAGAGGCATCGGGGGAAAGGAAAGGGTTTTCCTTTCTCCCGATGCCTCTTTTGTGCATTCTTGCTGCACGATCGTGCGATCGTGCAGCAGGAATGCCCACTAGATGCCAGGGATTTTTTTTTTTTTTAAATGGACAACTGTTTGGGGGAGTGGCCCCTTAGGCAAGGGTCGCTCCCCCTTTTGGGGCAATGTTACTTTATAATAAATTGCCTACTGGACCCATAGCTGCTAAGGTTTCAGGTTGCTATATGTGACACTTTCATAAAATCAGTGTAATTATGAGTGACATTTCAACCACTATGAATGACACTTTTTCGCGAGCAAAATCAAGCAGTAAAGACGAGGAAAACCTAAATAAATATCAGAAATGAAACCCATTTGAGCAACAAGAAACTCTAAGAAAATCTTAAACCTGCTGCATATCACCAGAAATCTAGTGCCCTTGTAAATGAATGGTAGTTTTGGGAATATGCGTTGCATCATTGGTACAGTCGAGTGCTTTTAACAGGGATATTTAACCCCTCCTCAGTGTGACATTATTGTGGTAGCCTTAATTTAATAATACCTTTTTATAAAGTTTTATATAGCGCTAGCTAGACCCGTGGGTATCAGAGCGCTTTACATACACAAAGGAGAAGAAAAGGAATTACAAAACATCGCTGTACATGAGGATGCATAAAAACAAAAGCAAAGTCATAGAACGTATGTATCCAGAGAGGGGACAAGGACTCAGGTGGCTGACACAGTCAGAGAACCACCATCGTAGAAGGCCTTGTGTCTATTAAAGTCACAACACTACACTGCTGCTCCTAGGTGGGGAAAAAAAAGTAATGCAGCTGCTGATGTCCTTGAGAAGTGTCTCTGTGTCTGTTACACTCACTGGCTCAGCCAACTGCATACACTCAGCTGCTGTACAGTAGCCAAGTCAGTCAGTCCGTCCCCAGTCACGATGCTTGTGGTGAGGAGCTCTCGATGCAGAACGGGTCATAGTGGCACTGCTCGGCTAATGTGAGAGGTGGGCCTGCCCTAAACACCACCTGCTCAGCCTCTCCCCGACTCAGAGCACGTGTTGAAGGAGAGTTCTAGTGTTGTCAGCCGACAACAACAATTACTGGCGGCCCAGGCTGGGGCACAGGCTGAGGGTGGCAGATATCCTGCTATAATGAACTTTCGTATCTACAACACTTGCATACATACATTGTGGCACTGCAGTACTTGCAGAGCTGCGAGCACCTCTTAGCCTTTGCATGCTGGGAGAGGTGCCACCACGCTCACAGCTTGCTCAGCGCATTTAAGCAGCGCTTCACGTGGCAGTTGAGGAGGTGCTATAATGCGTGACAATGCATTTCAGTGCGGTGATGCGGACCACCACACTGAAATGCGTTGGACTCACGCCTGATGCGTGATACTTGGCAGGGCTGTGGACCACCTTCAAAAGTTCCCCTAATAAACACTATTGCCACCTGTTTTGAGTTGTAAGGAAAACCAGTATGTAAAACCCCTCTTTGCTTTATCCTCCTCCACAATGTGCGTTCCAAATATTTCTGTGTATTTTTAGATTGCGGGGTCCACTGTCACTTTTGCTGATAAATAGTGCTGTAAACCCACAGTATATTCTACCACAATAAAACAACTCCAAATAAAATAAATTGTCGGTTCCAACTAATTCTGCTTCAAAACGCTGCTCGCCTGCGTTTCAAACAACTTTGTATTCTTATATTGAGGTTCTGCTATACTTCGCTTGTAATAAAAAAAAAAAGTAGTAGTGAACCTTCAAGATAGCCATTCAGTCCCCTGCATTTCAATGGAAATTCAAGGCAAACAAACCATATATGACTCGTTAAAAAAAACAAAGACCATTGTTACAGGTGACTAACTACAAGTTTCATCCTGGCAGTACCACTTAATACCCCTCCCAGAGCCCTACTGTTGAGTACTTCCGCACTCACAGTAACTCTCCCTAGCGGGAGTTGAGGGTGGCTGTATGGCCTCCCACTCTTCTGGGCGTGTTTTTTAAAATTAGGCCCACTAGACCACCAGGGATTTGTTTGTGGGGAGTGGCCCCTTGGACAAGGGTTGCTCCCCTTTGGGGAGCATTAATTTGGCCGTTTCTGCCCCCCTGGGTGGGCAGATCGGCTGATTTTTTTTTGTATGGCCACTAGGCCACCAGGTTTTTTTTTATGTTGGGGAGCGGCCCCTTGGACAAGGGTCGCTCCCCTTTATGGGAGGATGATTGTGGCCATTTCTGCCCTCTTTGGGTGGCAGAATAGCAGTATGTTTTTAGGCCCATCTGCCTCCAAGGGGGGCAGAAGCCACTAGACACCAGGGTTTTTTAAATTTTTGTGTTGGGGAGTGGCCTCAAGGGCAAGGGTTGCTGCCCTTTTACGGGGGTGAATATTTTATTTATACTCTTAGGCCCAACTACCCCTTAGCTTGGCTGGTGGATTGTGTGTGGACTGGTGCATTATTTGCATATGTGATTGTAATGTTTTTTTCTCCTTTTTATTCTAGTGTAAAGCTTTTGATTCCTGTTTGCGGTTTCGACAGTGGTTGTTCTGCAGTTTTGCGTAGTTGCATTTTTTTGGTAAGAAAAACATTTTTGTTGTATTTACTCCAAATGAGTATTATTGTCATGTATGAATGAATTTTTTTGTAAGTGGTGTCATAATGGCAGCATATTTACTTAGTGTTTTGAGCATGAAAATCTTTGCGATGTGTTTTGCATTGTCTTATCTGTAATTTTCTTTTCTCTTTCTTTTTAGTGGGATATTGTTGATCCATACTGTGTCTGTGCAGAGTAGGTGGTGGTGACTTTAGCTGCTTCTGGCAAGTGAGTGGTATCGTTTTGTAGTATATAGGTATTTCTGATAAAGGTGCATTTCGTTTATTACTTATTTTACAAAGTGTTTGTTGTTGTTGACTTGTTTGACAAGTTACCTTTATTAGTAAGCATTATGGCTAGCCGTAGAATGACTGCTCAGCAGGTGGTTGGTATGCTTATTGAATCTTCCTCTGAGCAGGATTATGAGACTGACAGTGCGTCTGAGGGAGAGGAGGGAGGGGAAGATTCAGGCAGTGAGTTTTCTCTCCACATGGAATCATCGGATGATGAAGGTACTCTCAGTGCAGATGAAGCTACTCTTGGTGTGGATGAAGCTACTCTCAGTGCAGATGAAGTGCCTGTTTTAGAGGAGGATACTGCTGTGCCGATGGTGCAAGAGGCATCTGGATTGCAGCCTGAGACTGCTAGGCTTCCTACTGGAAGTGCTGGACCCTGGGTTGATCCAAACATGGTACAGCCGGTGTTGCCTGCCTTTAGTGGTGATGCAGGGTGTAGAGTGGATTGTGAAACTTTTTTGCCTATACAGTTTTTTCAGTTGTTTATGGATGATGTATTTTTGGGTGAGATTGTTGAGCAGACTAATTTGTATGCTGAACAGTTTTTGAGTGACAACAGTGACAAACTTAGGCCCCACTCTAGAGCTACCCGGTGGACTCCCACAAATCTGGAAGAGATGAAGAAGTTTTTGGGTTTGACTTTATTGATGGGTTTGATAAGGAAGCCGTCCATGGCTTCATATTGGTCAACCAGTCCCTTGATGGCAACAGCCATATTTCCTGCAGTTATGACTCGTGATTGGTATTTACTTTTGCTACGGATGCTGCATTTTGTTGATAATTCTTTGGCGTTGTCACGAGATCACCCTGACTGTGACCGTCTTTTTAAGATTCGGCCTGTTCTTGATCACTTTGTAGATCGATTTTCAGAGATCTATACTCCAGGGAAATAAATATCTATTGATGAGACTTTGGTCTTGTTCAAGGGCCGTTTGGTTTTTAAGTAGTACATCCCTAGCAAGAGGGCACGCTATGGAATTAAGCTGTATATGTTGTCTGAGAGTAGGACAGGATATGTTTTTAATTTCCGTGTGTACACTGGTAGGGATTCCACTATTGACCCCCCTGGTTGTCCGTCCACTTTTGGAGTTTCAGAGAAAATTGTGTGGGATCTTGCTAGAGGACTGTTTAACAGAGGCCACCATTTGTATCTTGATAACTTCTACACTGCTGTGCAATTGTTTAAGGAATTGTTCAAAGTGGACACTTTTGCTTGTGGCACAATCCGTTCTAACCGTAAAGGTTATCCAAAAGAGCTTGTTTGCCAAAAAAATCAGAGGGGACAGTGCAGTTCCTTGCGTAGTGATGAACTACTAGCTGTGAAATTTGTGGACAGGAGGGATGTGTACATGCTGATTACCATCCATAATGAGAGTACTTCACCTGTGGCTGTTTGGGGTCAGATTGCTGAAGTGCGCAAACCTGTGTGCATTTTAGACTACAATAAGCACATGGGTGGTGTTGACAGAGTAGATCAGAGGTTGGAACCTTACACTGCTATTCGTAGGACTTACGTTTGGTATAAGAAGTTGGCCATCCATCTCTTCAATTTAGCAACTTTCAATGCTTTTGTTGTGTTCAAGGAGTGTTCTACTGCGTCAAAGTTGACTTTTGTTCAGTTTCAGCAGTCTGTGATAGGCAGCCTTGTTGTTGTGGAACAGGCAAGTGTTCCTAGAGTTGGAGTGGTGGAGGATGTGGCTCGATTGAAAGATCGCCACTTTCCTGATTACATTTCTCCCACACCCTCGAAAGACTTTCCCACTAGGAGATGTAGAGTCTGTTGGCGAAGAGGTACGCGGAAGGAGACTCGTATGTACTGCCCCGAGTGTCCTTCTAACCCTGGGCTGTGTGTGCCTGCTTGTTTTAGAGCGTACCACACGCAAAAGATTTTTTGGGAGCATCCATGAGTGGTAAAGTGAACTGCCTGGTCTGTATTGTTTAAAAATGTGTATTCTGTTTCAAGGTTGGCATTAGTGCAATGTATTTAGTTTCAGATTTTGTGTTAGTAGATTTGTATCTATTTGCAATTTGTTTGTGTTTTCTTTTTTGTATATAAAAATCCTAAATGTGATGGCGGTGTGTGTAGGCTGGTGCTTGGCTGGCGGTGTGCATGGACTGGCGCTTGGCTGGCGGTGTGCGTGGACTGGTGTTTGGCTGGCGGTGTGCATGGATTGGCGCTTGGTTGGCGGTGTGCGTGGATTGGCGCTTGGCTGGCATTGTGCGTGGACTGGCGCTTGGCTGGTGGTGTGCGTGGACTGGTGCTTGGCTGGCGGTGTGCGTGGACTGGCGCTTGGCTGGCGGTGTGCGTGGACTGGTGCTTGGCTGGCGGTGTGCGTGGATTGGCGCTTGGCTGGCGGTGTGCGTGGATTGGCGCTTGGCTGGCAGTGTGCGTGGATTGGCGCTTGGCTGGCGGTGTGCGTGGCTTGGCTCTTGGCTGGCTGTGTGCGTGGACTGGCGCTTGGCTGGCGGTATGCATGGACTGGCGCTTGGCTGGCGGTGTGCGTGGACTGGCACTTGGCTGGCAGTGTGCGTGGACTGGTGCTTGGCTGGCGGTGTGCGTGGACTGGACTGGTGCTTGGCTGGCGGTGTGCGTGGACTGGCGCTCGGCTGGCGGTGTGTGATTAGTGACTTGCTGCTGGTCACTACACACACTGCTAGCTGAGCGCCACTCCACGCAATCCATCAGCTTGTGTGGTTGCTGTGTCAGGAATGTGTGCTTGTGAAAGTGATGGGCCCTTGAATGGCGCTGTCTGCTGGTGTGAGTGTTGTAATGTGATGGGCCCACGGCTGGTGGTGTGAATGGTTTTGTATGTGTCACACGTATGAAAGGTGTATGAATGGCCTGTAAAGAGGTTGGTGCCTTGTCGTGGCTTTACAGCTCATGAGCTGTGAGTCAATGGTTCAGTTTCTCGTCCTTTCAATTAGTAACAGTGAATTTCATTTTTGTGAAATCACTTGCTAATACAATTGTATATACTGAACCATCACTCACCCTCGTGCCAAATCCAACCAGTATGTGTGTGTGCTTGAGGATTAGATGGCTGTGCAGTAATATTTGTCTTTTTTGTCTTTTTGAAGCAGGGTATACCTTGTCCCTTTTTGTGAATGTTGTAATGTGTTGGTTTCGTGCCTGGTGGTGTGAATGGTCTTGTGTGTATCACGTATGAAAGGTGTGTGAATGACCTGTAAAGCGGTTGGTGCCTTGCCGTGGCTTTACAGCTCACGAGCTGCGAGTCACTGGTTCAGTTTTTTGTCCATTTAATTATTGACAGTGCATTTCATTTTTGTGAAATCTCTTGTTAATAAAATTTTATATACTGAACCATCACTCGCCCTCATGCCAAATCCAACCAGTATGTGTGTGTGTTTGAGGAATAGATGGCTGTGCAGGAATCTTTGTCTTTTTAGTCTCTCTGCCAAGGTGTACAATCCATCTAAGAATAACCTACCAACTGTAGATATTGTCGTAAACCCATGGGAGTACATGGTGATGTCTCTCTTGTGAATCCCAACAAGTTATTTTATCCACAATGTCCTGCAAACCTCAAAATGTCTGTCACATTTTCCTTGCAATATTGTGCCAAAATTTTCACGCTGCAGAAATAAACAACTAATAATCTCAAAACGACCTGGTTTTGCAAGGGGGGCCACCTGGGTTTTTGGCCCCGTGCTCGGCGGCCATCTAAGGAAACCTACCAAACCCACACATTTCTGAAAACTAGACACCCGGGGGCTTCCAGGGAGGTATGGCTTGCATGGATCCCCCAACGTTTCCTTACCCAGAATCCCCTGCAAACCTCAATTTTAGATGAAAAAATAACTTTTTTCACACATTTTTGTGTGGGAAAGTTGTGGCATCCCTGGGCTCACACAAATTTCCTACCGCCCAGCGTTCCCCCAGGTCTCCCGATAAAAATGGTGCCTCACTGGTGTGGGAGGCCCAAGTACCCGCGACAGGCAAGGGCCCAAAACGTAGTGAGGCGACATCAAAATTGCCTATCTCAAAACCACCTGGTTTTGCAAGGGGGGTCACCTGGGTTTTTGGCCCCGTGCTCGACGGCCATCTAGGGAAACCTACCAAACCCACACATTTCTGAAAACTAGACACCCGGGGCTTCCAGGGAGGTATGGCTTGCGTGGATCCCCCAACGTTTCCTTACCCAGAATCCCCTGCAAACCTCAATTTTAGCTGAAAAAATCACTTTTTTCACACATTTTTGTGTGGGAAAGTTGTGGCATCCCCGGGCTCACACAAATTTTCTACCACCCAGCGTTCCCCCAGGTCTCCCGATAAAAATGGTGCCTCACTTGTGTGGGAGGCCCAAGCACCCACGACAGGCAAGGGCCCAAAACGTAGTGAGGCGACATCAAAATTGACTATCTCAAAACCACCTGGTTTTGCAAGGGGGGTCACCTGGGTTTTTGGCCTGTGCTCGGCGGCCATCTAGGGAAACCTACCAAACCCACACATTTCTGAAAACTAGACACCCGGGGGCTTCCATGGAGGTATGGCTTGCGTGGATCCCCCAACGTTTCCTTACCCCGAATCCCCTGCAAACCTCAATTTTAGCTGAAAAATTCACTTTTTTCACACAAATTTTGTGTGGGAAAGTTGTGGCATCATGGGGCTCACACAAATGTCCTACCACCCAGCGTTCCCCCAGGTCTCCCAATAAAAATGGTGCCTCACTTGTGTGGGAGGCCCAAGTACCCGCGACAGGCAAGGGCCCAAAATGTTTTGAGGCAACATCAAAATTGCCTATCAAAAAATGCTTTGGGCCCTTCCCTGTCGCGGGTTCTTGGGCCTCCCACACGAGTGAGGCACCATTTTTATTGGGAGACCTGGGGGAACGCTGGGTGGTAGGAAATTTGTGTGAGCCCGGTGATGCCACAACTTTCCCAACCAAAAATGTGTGAAAAAAGTGATTTTTTCAGCTAAAAGTGAGGTTTGCAGGGGATTCTGGGTAAGGAAACGTTGGGGGATCCACGCAAGCCATACCTCCCTGGAAGCCCCCGGGTGTCTAGTGTTCAGAAATGTGTGGGTTTGGTAGGTTTCCATAGGTGGCCGCCGAGCACGGGGCCAAAAACTCCAGTGACCCCCCTTGCAAAAGCAGGTGGTTTTGAGATAGTCAATTTTGATGTCGCCTCACTACGTTTTGGGCCCTTGCCTGTCGTGGGTACTTGGGACTCCCACACAAGTGAGGCACCATTTTTATCAGGAGAGCTGGGGGAATGCTGGGTGGTAGGAAATTTGTGTGAGCACGGTGATGCCACAACTTTCCCACACAAAAATGTGTGAAAAAAGTGATTTTTTCAGCTAAAATTGAGGTTTGCAGGGGATTATGGGTAAGGAAACATTGGGGGATCTACGCAAGCCATACCTCCCTGGAAGCCCCCGGGTGTCTAGTTTTCAGAAATGTGTGGGTTTGGTAGGTTTCCCTAGATGGCCACCGAGCACGGGGCCAAAAACCCAGGTGACCCCCCTTGCAAAACAAGGTCTTTTTGTGATAGGCAATTTTGATGTCGCCTCACTACGTTTTGGGCCGTTACCTGTCACGGGTAGTTGGGCCTCTCACACGAGTGAAGAACCGTTTTTATCGGGAGACCCAGGGGAACGCTGGGTGGTAGGAAATTTGTGTCAGCCCGGTGATGCCACAACTTTCCCACACAAAAAATGTGTGAAAAAAGTGATATTTTCAGCTAAATTTGAGGTTTGCAGGGAATTCTGGGTAAGGAAAAGTTGGGGGATCCACGCAAGCCATACCTCCCTGGAATCCCCTGGGTGTCTAGTTTTCAGAAATGTGTGGGTTTGGTAGGTTTCCCTAGGTGCCGGCAGAGCTAGGGTTCAAAAACTACAGCTAGGCACTTTACCAAAAAAGGGTCATTTTTCACTGCGAAATTGAGGTGTGCCCACGTTGCATTTTACGCTGTTTCCTATCGCGGGCACTAGGCCGACCCACACAAGTGAGGTACCATTTTTCTCTGAAGACTTTGGGGAATGCGGGGTGGGTGGAAATTTGTGGATCCACGCAGATTCCAGAACTTTCCACCACAGAAATGTGGGGAAAATATGGGGTTTTTTGCCAATTTTTTAGGTTTGCAAGGGATTCTGGGTAAAAGAACCTGGTGGGAGGCAGTCAAGTCACCCCAACCTGTATTCCCCTGGGTGTCTAGTTTTGAAAAATGTATAGGTTTGCTAGGTTTCCCTAGGTGCCGGCAGAGCTATGGTTCAAAAACTACAGCTAGGCACTTTGCCAAAAAAGGGTCGTTTTTCACTGCGAAATTGAGGTGTGTCCACGTTGCGTTTTGCGCCGTTTCCTGTCGCGGGCACTAGGCTGACCCACACAAGTGAGGTACCATTTTTCTCGGAAGACTTTGGGGAACGTGGGGTGGGTGTAAATTTGTGGATCCACACAGATTCCAGAACTTTCCACCACAGAAATGTGGGGAAAATGTGATTTGTTTGCCAATTTTTTAGGTTTGCAAGGGATTCTGGGTAACAGAACCTGGTGGGAGGCAGTAAAGTCACCGCATCCTGGATTCAGAACTTTCCACCACAGAAATGTGGGGAAAATGTGATTTCTTTTGCTAATTTTTTAGGTTTGCAAGGGATTCTGCGTAACAGAACCTGGTGGGAGGCAGTCAAGTCACCCCATCCTGGATTCCCCTGCGTGTCTAGTTTTCAAAAATGTATAGGTTGGCTAGGTTTCCCTAGGTGCCGGCAGAGCTATGGTTCAAAAACTACAGCTAGGCACTTTGCCAAAAAAGGGTCATTTTTCACTGTGAAATTGAGGTGTGTCCACAGTGCGTTTTGCGCCGTTTCCTGTCGCGGGCACTAGGCCGACCCACACAAGTGAGGTACCATTTTTCTCGGAAGACTTTGGGTAATGCGGGGTGGGTGTAAATTTGTGGATCCACGCAGATTCCAGAACTTTCCACCACAGAAATGTGGGGAAAATGTGGTTTTTTTGCCTATTTTTTAGGTTTGCAAGGGATTCTGGGTAACAGAACCTGGTGGGAAGCAGTCAAGTCACCCCATCCTGGATCCCCCTGGGTGTCTAGTTTTCAAAAATGTACAGGTTTGCTAGGTTTCCCTCGGTGCCGACAGAGGTATGGTTCAAAAACTACAGCTAGGCACTTTGCCAAAAAAGGGTCATTTTTCACTGCGAAATTGAGGTGTGTCCACGTTGCATTTTGCGCCGTTTCCTATCGCGGGCACTAGGCCGACCCACACAAGTGAGGTACCATTTTTCTCGGATGACTTTGGGGAACGCGGGGTGGGTGGAAATTTGTGGATCCACGGAGATTCCACAACTTTTCACTACAGAAATGTGGGGAAAATGTGGGGTTTTTTGCCAATTTGTTAGGTTTGCAAGGGATTCTGGGTAACAGAACATGGTGGGAGGCAGTCAAGTCACCACATCCTAGATTCCCCTGGGTGTCTAGTTTTCAAAAATGTATAGTTTTGCTAGGTTTCCCTCGGTGCCGACAGAGGTATGGTTCAAAAACTACAGCTAGGCACTTTGCCAAAAAAGGGTCATTTTTCACTGCAAAATTGAGGTGTGTCCATGTTGCGTTTTGCGCCGTTTCCTGTCGCGGGCACCAGGCCTACCCACACAAGTGAGGTACCACTTTTCTCGTAAGACTTAGGGGAACGCGGGGTGGGTGGAAATGTGTGGATCCACGCGGATTTCAGAACTTTCCACCACAGAAATGTGGGGAAAATGTGGTTTTTTTGACAATTTTTTAGGTTTGCAAGGGATTCTGGGTAACAGAACCTGGTGAGAGGCAGTCAAGTCACCCCATCCTGGATTCCCCTGGGTGTCTAGTTTTCAAAAATGTATAGGTTTGCTAGGTTTCCTTAGGTGCCGGCAGAGCTATGGTTCAAAAACTACAGCTAGGCACTTTGCCAAAAAAGGGTAATTTTTCACTGCGAAATTGAGGTGTGTCCACGTTGCGTTTTGTGCCGATTCCTGTCGCGGGCACTAGGCCGACCCACACAAGTGTGGTACCATTTTTCTCGGAAGACTTTGGGGAACGCGGGGTGGGTGTAAATTTGTGGATCCACGCAGATTCCAGAACTTTCCATTACAGAAATGTGGGGAAAATGTGGTTTTTTTGACAATTGTTTAGGTTTGCAAGGGATTCTGGGTAACAGAACCTGGTGGGAGGCAGTCAAGTCACCCCATCCTGGATTCCCCTGGGTGTCTAGTTTTCAAAAATGTATAGGCTTTCTAGGTTTCCCTAGGTGCCGGCAGAGCTATGGTTCAAAAACTACAGCTAGGCACTTTGCCAAAAAAGGGTCATTTTTCACTGCGAAATTGAGGTGTGTCCACGTTGCGTTTTGCGCCGTTTCCTGTCACGGGCACTAGGCTGACCCACACAAGTGAGGTACCATTTTTCTCTGAAGACTTTGGGGAACGCGGGGTGGGTGAAAATGTGTGGATCCACGCAGATTCCAGAACTTTCCACCACAGAAATGTGGGGAAAATGTGGTTTTTTTGACAATTTTTTAGGTTTGCAAGGGATTCTGGGTAACATAACCTGGTGGGAGGCAGTCAAGTCACCCCATCCTCGATTCCCCTGCGTGTCTAGTTTTAAAAAATGTATAGGTTTGCTAGGTTTCCCTAGGTGCCGGCAGAGCTAGGGTTCAAAATCTACAGCTAGGCACTTTGCAAAAAAAGGGTCATTTTTCACTGTTAAAATAAAGTGTGTCCACGTTGCGTTTTGGGCCGTTTCCTGTCGCGGGCAGTAGGCCTACTGAAACAAGTGAGGTACCATTTTTATCAGGAGACTTAGGGTGATTCAAGTTTGTAAAGCAACTGTAATTACCTATTGACTTTCGATGCATTTCTGCCTTCCAAATGAAAGACATTGTGTAAAAAAGAAGTCATTTTAAAAAATGACCGATAATTCTCATGCTAGTATGAGTATTCCCAATTTCGGAAATGTGCAAATATCTACTGTTTCTAAACTCTATATTTTGTTCCCATTTCAGAAATACATAGGTGTCTTTCATACCGATTTTTCCATGTATACATTTTCCCACAATAATTGTTATATACCCGGTACATAATAAAAAGCCATTGCAAATTGCTGCTCAGTTTTTGACTCTGGGTTCGTCGGGTTCTTGGTGAACCTACAAGTCCTATATATCCCCACAACCAGTAAGGTACAGCGGATGTAACAATATATTGCTTTCAAAGACCTGTCATAATTGAAAGAAGTTACAGGTGAAAACGTTGACACAAAAGGCTGTTTTTTTCAACTAATTTTCAATTTTTCCTATATTTAACTGTTAGTTTCTATAAAGAAACCTTGATGGATCTACACAAATGACCCCTTGCTGAATTCAGAATTGTGTCTACTTTTCTAAAATGTATAGCTTTCCAGGATCCATTATTGCTTTCATAACCATTTCTACCATTAACTCGAAGGAGGTTGAAAGCACAAAAAATAGCAAAAATAGGCTATGTCCCAGAAAAATGCCAAAACTGTGTAAAAAATGTTCGTTTTCTGACAAAAGTCTGTAATTCCCTAAAAGCTGGGAAAATGGTGATTTCAGCCCTACAAACCCTTTTTTGATACCATTTGCAGGGAAAAACCCAGACGCTTTCATTTGCAGCCCTATTTCCCATTCCCCCCCCCCCAAAAAAATGTGGCTGTATTTTAGGTAATTTCTGGGACCCCTCCGGGGGAATCCACAAGCCCTGGGTACCTTTACAATCCCCATGATGTTGGAAGAAAAGGACGCAAATTTGGCATGGATACCTTATGTGGTCAAAAAATTACAGGGGCCTTAGCGCGCACTACCCCAAATAGCCAAAAAAAGGCTTAGCACAGGGGGGGAAAGGCCTAGCAGCGAAGGGGTTAAATGTGTCTTACTGAATGCATGGGTTAGTGACTAAACTGTCTGAATGTGTGTATCAGTATGTCTGTTGTTGTGTAAGCTGCTGCATGTGTTGCTCAGTAGCTACATGAGTGTCTATATGGGTTATTGATTGGTTGCCTGAGTATTTGTATGGGAGACTGAGTGTGTGTGTGGGTGGGTGGGAGGTGTGTGACTCTGTGCATAGATGTGTGAGTGGTTGATTCACTGGGTGTATGGGTTCAAGAGTGCATGTGGAAACAGCTGTATGGGCGGGTGAGTGTGTGTATGGGTGTGTTGGTGAGAGATTGGATGTCTCAGTGTACATGTCCAAGTAACTACATATGTAAAAGGCAGTGTATGTGAGAGTTGGAGTATATAAATGACTATACGTGAGAGTCAGTGATTGTGAGAGTGGCTGTATGAATGAGTGTGTACTTGTATCAGTGATTGTATAAGAGAGTAAGTATGTGTTAGTGTATGTTTTAATAACTGAGGTGGTGTGTGTATAACTGTATAGGTGAGGAAATGGGAGTGTGATTGATTCTTTGCATGACTGACTAGGTGTGTAAGTAACTCCATGGATGAGTGGCGGTGTGTGAGTGTCTGTATAGGTGTATGAGTGCACATGATAGTGTTGTATTGATGAGTGACTGTATGTATGAGTAATTGTATGGGTGAATGAGTGGATGTGTGTGTAGACCTAGGAATCAGTGAGTGCATATGTAGTAACTGGTATTGGTGTGTCAATGGTTTCTAGAATCGTAGTCTGTATTTTACAGTGGGTGTATCAAAGGTTATATTAGAGTGTGAAGAGGTGCATCAGATTTTGACGTGCAAACGCACCCCCTGGCGCATACTGGAGGTCCCTGGTGGTCTAGTTGGCCCCCAGGGACCCTCAGTATTCAAGGGGAATTAAATCCCCAACTTAGAACGCGCCAGGGGGCGCGTTTGCAGAGTGTTGCTGGGAGGGGGCGGGGCCTCCGGCGCGATGCCGTTTTTTAATTTTTATTATTTACTTATTTAGAAGGGGGGTTGTGTGGCCCCCCTTCTGTTTCTTTTTTTGGGGCCCTGGGGACCCCATCCCCCTGGGCCTGGCCACCCTGTTTATTTTTTATTTTTTTGTTGGGAGGGGGTTCGCGTGGCCCCCCTCCTCAGGCCAGTTATGGCCCCGGGGACCCCATCCCCCGGGGCCGGCCTGCCGTGTTTTGGGTTTTTTTCACTTAGGGGACGGGGGCTGCGTGGCCCCCCTCCCAGGCCGCTCTTGGCCCCGGGGACCCCATCCCCTGGGTCCTGGCCTCTTCATTGGGGACCGTGGGGGGAGCCCCAATGCCCCCATGGTCCCGCCGGCTCCCTGCCTCCTGCGGGAGCCATCATTGCTTTTCCACACAGGGAGCTGCTGACATGCAGCTCCCCATGTGGAAAAGCAATCTGGTTTGGATTTTGGAAGCGAGAGTAGGTTTCCTGCTCTCTCTTCCAAAATCCAAACCAGTGTTTGCTATGGCAGGACGGAAGCCGCACGGTTCCCGTCCTGCCATAGCAAACAGCAGTGTCCCGGGGGTGGGTACCCCGGGACACTTCAGGAGCCGGCCCTGGGGGGTGGCGGTCACCAGGGCCCTCGAGGGCTCCAGGAGGGGGGCCGCGTGGCCCCCCTCCCATCACATGCACAGCCCCGGGAGGTGGTGGTCCCCGGGGCTCGGGGTCCGCAACGGACCCCCAAATTTCCAATATTAAGTGCCCCGGGAGGTGGTGGTCCCCGGGGCTCAGTGGGGCCACGGGGCACCCGCCAATTATCATAAATGCTCCGGGGAGGTGGCGGTCCCCGGCGCAGCGTGGGGGGGTTGGGACCCCCCACGCATTTCTTTAGGTAGCCCCGGGGAGGTGGCGGTCCCCGGGGCTATGGGGGGGCTGCGCCCCCGCATGTATTTTAATAAGCCCCAGGGAGGTGGTGGTCCCCGCAACATTATTTATAAGTGCCCCCGGGACCTGGCCCACCCAGGGGCTTTTTGAATACGAAGCGCGGGAATCCGCGCTTTTTTTTTTTTTTTCGGTTCGGATTCACGCACCCAGCGCGAATTCGGTCGATTTAAAAAAAAAAAAAAGAATGCTTTTTTTGGCCCTGAGCAGGCCTAGGGGGTCAGGGTGTTTCTACCCTGCCCCCTTTTCTTATTTTTTCACCTTTGTTTTTCTGTTTTCTTGTGACTCAGTTCTACCGAGTCACAAGATGGCTGCTAATACTTCCTGGTTTGGAGTGTTGACAGCCAATTAGAATAAAGCTCGTGGTCGGGAGGGTCCGCGGATCCACTGCACCTCTAGATATCGAAACTTTTATTTTTTGATTTTCTCAGCAACTACTGAGCGAATTTACACCATTTAAAAAAAAGGGCTCTTTCTGAACCAAGGGCTACCTTTTTGCCAAATTTGGTGTAATTCCGTTCAGCAGTTCGAGTTGTAGCCGTGTCTAAAGTTTCCTATGGGAAATTGATTTTCCGACCTCTTTTTTTTAAATTTCTCAGGAACTACTGAACGGATTTACACCATTTAACAAAAAGGGCTCTTTCTGAACCAAGGGCTACCTTTTTGCCAAATTTGGTGTAATTCCGTTCAGCAGTTCGAGCTGTAGCCGTGTCTAAAGTTTCCTATGGAAAATAACATGGAGAAAACACGTTTTGGGACCCCCCTTTTTTCTCTGCCCCCGCTTGGCGAATCACCCCGAAACTTTCAAGACTGGAGCTGACCGGAGCGCCCCACTAGTTTTGAAAATTTTGCGAAGATTCGTCATCCGGCGCCAAAGTTATTGGGAAAAGAAAAAATGCTTTTCCTATGGAAACTAGGTCCTAACTATAACTATCTACTAGCGACCGCCAGTAGATAATATATACATATATATACACATATAACCTACTGGCGGTCGCTAGGCCTCTTGTATTGGTCCGCGAGGGCCTAAAAAGGTTTTAGCGGGATCTGCTAATCCGTCCCAAATTTCTTTTTTAAAATGAAGCACGTGCTTCCATGCTTCGGTGATTATCCGCCCCGGATGGGCCAGGTCCTGGGGTATTTTTTGTTATAATGGAGGGGGCACAGAGGCACCCCTTCTGGGGCTCAATATTGCCCTGGAGACCACCAACTCCCCGGGGCTTCTTTAAAAAAATGAATGCCGAACGGGCCTCCCGCACTGCCCCGGGGACTACCTTTTCCCCGGAGCTTATAGTTTAATAAATGGGGGGCTCTTAGACCCCCCCAAAGCCCTGGAGACTGCCACCTCCCTGGGGCTTCATCTACTACTCCTCCTGTAACCTTCAGTAATTCCCACACTGTGGGATTGCTGAGAGGTCTTCCTGGCCCGCCTCCTTTCTCTACCACTCTGCAAACACGCCTCCTGGTGCACTACTAGATTGGACCTTAAGTCCCCTTGGCTGCTGAGGGTCCTTGGGGGTGAATAACCCCTTCAGTTACCTCCAGTAAGTCCCACACAGCAGGATTGCTAATAGGTATTTGGAGGCCACTCCCCCTTTCTCCACCACTCTGCAAACGCGTATCATGGTGCACTACTGGTTGGGGAATGAAGAGGGACCTTGGGGGCAAGAAGCCCTGCTGGTACTTTCTGTAAGTCCTATACAGCAGGATTCCTAAGAGTTGGTCAAAGACCCCACCCCCTTTCTCCACCATGCTGCAAATGCTTACTTAAAAATCATAGAAATTCACTGAAAAGACCAAAGGTTACAGGTACGTTATAGTTTGGAATTAGCATTTAAAAAACCTTAGAAATTCACTGAAAAAACCAAAGGTCACAGGGACGTTATAGTTCAGAAATTGAATTTAAAAAACCTTGGAAATTCACTGAGTTAGGCTCAGGTTCCACTCATTCAAAACCAGTGAAATTCAGCAGTTGTAGTTAGCTCATGACATGGTCTGTGACATCACTGATGACATCACTGATGACATCATCCACAAAATCACAAGCTCATCCACTCACACTCCCATAGAACCTTTTCTTACACCCACTCCCATACAGCCATTCACAAACCTATTCACAGATCCATAACAGTACTTACTCACTGATTCATAGATCTACACACACACACACATCCACTCGCTCACCCATACAGCCATTCATTCATCCACTTACTCACTAATACAACCACTAACATATCCACTCATATACCCATACAGCCACTCACACACAGAGCCAGTCACCCATAGAGCTACTCACACACCTACTCGCACACCCATACAGTCAATCACACAGCCACTTACTCACCCATACAGCTACACACACACACACACTTACTACAGACACATACTCACTCACCTATACAGTCACTGAGACAAGCACACACTCACCCATACAGCTACTCTCACATTCACTCACTCACCCATAAAGTCATTCATATACCCCATCACTCCCATATACTGTCTTTCACATACCTAGTTACTCACCCATATACCACTGACGTATCCATTCACTCACTCACACAGCCATACACATACTCACTCACCAATACACCTCCTCACACAAACACACACACACACACTAACCCATACAGCCACTGACTCACCCACTCACTCATCCATACAGGCAGTCACACACACCCTCACCCACTAACTCAGACACACATATACCCATACAGGTACTCAGACAATCAATCAATCACCCATACCGCCACTTATGTACCCACTCACACACTCAGACATCCACTTAGACACCAACTGACAGACTGATACTCACATTCACACTACCAGTCACTCACCCATACATTCCCTCAGATACCTAATCACTCACTTATACAGTCAGTGAATCATCCATACAGTTTCTGATACACCCACTGATTCACCAATACACCTTGGTATATATATTTAACACTCATAAACTTTAAAAACACTCACAGTCACTGGATGAGGTCATCAGTGGTGTCATCAGTGATGTCATCTGAGATATCATGAGTGGTGTCACTGGCCATATCATGAGTGATGTAATATGTGAGGTCATCAGCAGTGCATTTCAGGGACGCAAGTTATAGTTAGCTCAGCTAACTATAACTGCTGAATTTCACTGGTTTTATACGAGTGGAACCTGAGCCTAACTATAACATCCCTATAACATTTGGTTTTTTCCAGTGAATTTATATATGTATATACATATACATATATATATTCCAGCGAAATCCCAAAGTATTAACATCCACAGCGGCGCAACACCAGGGCACAGACTCCAAAAGCCAGTATGCAGGTAAATAGTTGTTTATTCAATCATCAAGGTCCAAATGACGCGTTTCGGCTGCCAGACATGCAGCCTTGATCACATAGCACGCTGTGAGTTAATGGGTGCAATATATACAGGTGATAGTAGTAGTCTTTTTACTGTGTTAACTACAGTGAGTAGGCATTTTACTACGCTTGGCTGGCTTTTGCAGGAGTGTTGCTTTACTGCTTAAAGAAAGGCAACTACTAAATGGCACTGAAAAACATAGAATGACCTAGTGGACAGACTATTAACATGTAGTCGGATACGAATAGACAGAAATGTTCACACATAGGAATCGCATCAAAAATGAGAAGCACTGGCTAAACTAATGCCCGCAATAGCAACGTAACTACATGTATGGTAACGTTAGGCATGCACAACAAATTTGAAACTTTAATTTGTAAATGCAGAGATTTGAAAGTACAGTCTGTCATCCTTACCACGAAAATATGAGCCAAAGTGGCCTGAGGATGACGGTGCCAGTTCGAGGAGGGCAGTGCCGGGTAAGTTACGCTGTGTATATTAAAGGAATCATTCGGCTGAGAACATTAGTTAGTTAAATCCATATATAGTACTCGGGGCTGTGCTTTAAAGATACCAAGAGTGCCTTAATGCGTAGACAAGCGTGCATGGTGGCCTTAAAAGTATATTTTAATCATGAATGCAAACGACTACTATGGTGAGATATGAATACAAAAGAGTGGGTGAGAGGGATACGGGGAGTGCCTAGAGAAGATGTGAGGAGACGTGTGTGATAAGTGTGCAAAAATGGTAGTGATGGTGGTGTCACATAATAAAAGTCTCCTCAATCCTATGGAGATGGTAGTGAAAATAAAAAGACAAATTTATTTATAAAAGATACTAGGAATAGACAACCTACCCAATATGCGGTGACTACCTGGGTAGTTCACGAACCATAAAAAACACAGTGTTAGATTACAGACAGTTAAGGAACCGATAATCAGTATGGCAGTGAAAAAATATATCTATACATGCATAAATGCAAATAGGATAGCAAATATTACACCCCACTGTAGGATCAGTGGGATTGAGCACTCAAATGTGTGCACAATGTTATATTGATGGGCTGATTTCCTGCTAAACCCAAGCTAAATCAGAAAGACTGAATACTGGAAAAAATGCGGGCTTCAGTTTATAGAAAGTTGTGAAGGTCCTCACTTGTGTTGAGGCCGGTCGGTGTCTTGGTGTTGAATTGTAGAATGTATTTACTTTCCAATTGGTGCAGCAGTTTCTCTCGGTTACCCCCCCTTCTCAGTGTGGGAATGCAGTCTATAACCGAGTATTGGAGGTGGTCCAGATTGTTATTGTGTACCTCCTTAATGTGCCTCGCTACAGGGTAGGTGGGGTCACTGTTGACAATAGCTCTGAGGTGTTGTAAAATGCGCATATGCACCAGCAGCTTGGTACTACCGATGTAACGGAGACCACATTTACATTCGAGAATGTAAATGGCGTATTCTGTTCTGCATGTTAGGCGGTGTTTAATGATAAGTGGTGCTATTCTGAAGGCGGATTTTAGCTGTGTGATATTTTTGCCAAATTTACAAGCCATGTCATGAGTGATGTAATATGTGAGGTCATAAGCAGTGCATTGCAGGGACGCAAGTTATAGTTAGCTCAGCTTGGAGACTGGGCAGACCGGGCTCCGCTCTGAGTGTACTCTGAATAAACAGATATTTGTTTGTATTCTCTACTGTCTGACCGACTTTTCATTTGGTATGGAAGGCTGAGAGGTGGTCTTGTGTGACCCGGGTGACCCGAATCGGGTCACTTCCTTCAGTTGGCGTCCGAACAGGGACTCCTTCTGGTGAGTGACCCATCCCTATCCGCGGATGGGGGGGAGGTCGAGGCCATCGTCGGGTCAGACTGACGGACCATGGATCCCTGCACGTAGAGTTTTTGATACTTGCAGCTGCCTCTTCTGTCCCGCCGGACGGTGCCTCGCCCAGTGGTCATCCCAGCTGGAGTCCTAAATGGCAAAACCCTTGGATCTGACCGTTTGGTCTGAAGAGTCGGCGGTGGAGAATTAGTGCGCTTTACCTGCATATATCAGGTGAGTTTGTTTTGGTTCTTTGTGGATATGGTACCAATTTGGTTTGAATTTGGTATGGTCTGAGGACTGTTTTTGGGATAAAAGCATTTGCAATTGCTTTCCCAGGCATAAATAGTGAACTTGTTTTGTTTTGAGAATGCCTGGGATCAGTAAATTGTTTTCTTTGTGCTGTCGCTGTTGTTCTACAGATGCTTAATTGGAAGAAGCTCAGCCGGCGCCTCCGGAAGGCACTCCAAATTTTGATATATCTGTGAAGCATGGTCTTGGCCCTATTATGTTTAGTACATTATGGCACAAATATACGAGGGACAACGCCGAGTTACAGTGGCCATTAACGGCACTTTCGATGAACAAAAGATTGGGTATTTACAGGAACAGTTGTTCAAAAGACGAAGTAGACAATCTATGATTGATTCCCCCAGGACGTGGCAGAAAGCAGCTAGGCAGCGATGATTGAAGACAGAAGGAGGCGCGGAAAGGGAAGATGCAGACACTGACTCACAAAGCTGTAGCATATAATAGAGAGAAACAGGAGAAGGGAGTTGAATGTGAAGATAGGAGATTTTGATTGCATGTTGATAAATTGTACTTGGCTCAGGAGAAAACTGATACTTTTGTGGAGGAATTGTTAGATACCCGACCCGCCCCCATATGCTCCACAGAGGATATAGCCTATTGTCCCCTCGTCATCACAACAGCCTGCTACTACTGTTCCAATTGTCCCTGTTTGTGCCGCCGTTGTTTCAATGGCTCCTCCTCCTCCTTCTTTGCCCTCGCCATCTGTGGCAACTGCGACTGTTAGCACACCTATCACACCTATTGTTTCGGCATCCCTATCTCCGTCTCTATCTCCCCCGGCGTACCCTCCTGCGCGATTTTACCTGGTACTTCTGTTGTTTCTCCATCTTTGAAGGTTCATTTCCCAGCATCATTGGGTTCTGAGACTCCAATACGTGGATTTGAGGATAGGGATTTGACAAAATTTGGTGAGCGTATGGGCCCTTTTGTACGGTCTGCGGTGGGGGATGAAGAGAAGAAGGCAGTAGCTAATCAAGACGCACAGTGGGGCTGTAATCCTATTTACAGTGTGGAGGATGTTTGGAGTGTGATGAAAGATTATGAGCCTTTTATACAGCAGCATGCCCTTAAACATATGTCCTCTACGTTGATTGGCCTTTGGCAGCAACATTTTGGTGATGATGCGCCACAAATTTTATTCAATATTAAAGACCGTGTGTATGCTAGTGGTTTGGACCCAGGCCAAGTGTTTGAGAACATTACCACGTTGGTTGCTTATAGAGGTAGGTTGCATGACAAGAGTCCTACCACGGTATCTCAGTTTCCGATGCAAGAGGTTCATCCCATATATCACCCAGAGATACCAGAGTTAACTGATCAGCGTGGTAGTGTCACTCGAGCAGGTGTAGCGGCGCGGTTTCAAGAACAATGCATTTATACTCCGTGGAAGAGAAATGAGGTTTTGTCCCTTAAGACTCAGTTGCCTGACCCTAGGAAAAATCCTACTTCTTATTATAAAGAATTGACCGAAGCCTCCTCTTCAACGGTAATGACTCTTGCTGATATTGAAAAGATATTGAAAAGATTTTTGGTCTTCTTGTTCCGGTTGATATTTGGAGGCAGGTTCATACTCAGGATCATGTTGCGGAATTGTGTGGTACATGGGATCAAATTAAGGCATGGGATCAGGAAAGAAAGCCAGGTGATAAGCCATATATGCATTCTCTTATTCCGCCGAGGAAAGTAGATTGGGACAAGTTGGTGGCTTGTCGACAAAAGAAAGATGAGAGTGTGTCTGATTTTTTTAATTGGTTTGAGGATACTGATGGAGCAGGGAAAATAAAAAATTTAACCCCTAACAAATTATATAATTAATTAATTAAAATGTTCATTTAAATGTATTAATCAACACTGTATGTGTGGGAATGGTAATATGCCAATGTATGTGCTAAATAATCTATTAATGAATGTCCGTGTGTCTAATCATAACGTAAAAATAAAAGCGTACTAAATAAAAATAAATGCATGTTTGTGCTTCATAGAAATAAAATGTGTTGTTGCAAAAACAATAGTGATGGTAAGTAAGGAACAGCTTAAATGTTGCTTTCTGCTAGGTAACAACTAATTGGGATACGTAGACGGGAGGGAAACGAAAGGGATATTTTTCTCTATTTTAATTATGTTTTGTTTGCCTCAAATTAGTGAATCTAAAAGTATAACCGAGTGGCGATATAAAATGGCCGCCAGTGGGAAGATGTGCGCAGGCGCAAGGGGACACGTGATACGGGAGGAAATTGGAGAAATCCGGAACCTCGTGATGTTTCTGAGAGGCTAGGATGCAAGAAATGGTCAAGGCTGGTGTGACCTAATTGAACTGATAGTGTGCCATGATGATCAGCCGAAAGCCCGTGGGAAAGAAGTCTAAGAGAAAGGACAATGACTGCGGAGTTCTCGAATGTGTCGAAAGAAGTTACAAATGAACTGATCGAATCGGATGGAAATGTTTAAGCGTATGGGAAAGGAAATGATCCAAGGACCCTTGAATCCAAGAGAACTTGATTAAAGAATGAATAAGCTGACATGCATGGACCAATGAAAGAAAAGCGTGATATTAATGTTGCAACAGTTAGTTAGCAAAGTAAGAATTAGGGTATAAGAGGGCCTACTCTTAGTGGGAGGGAGAGTCAGTCGTGGTTGCAGTCACAGTCAGGAGAGGAGTTGAAGAATCGTGTTGGTGGCTTCCAGTGCTGGGTGGTCCTGATCGATCCCTTACTGAGCGGGAGATGCTGAAAGGCTGTTAGAGGAGACGGGTTGCAGGTAGCTGATGCTGACGAGCTGAAGTTGCTGTTGCTGTCTTAACTTTACAGTTGAGTATGAGAAACAGGCTATTTCTAATTCCTAACTTAGGTTAGAAATCATTAGGCTAAATTAGGAAGCTAGGCAGGTAACTAGGGTTTTTGGCTTCATGACAAAATTTCCTTTCTGCAATAAATTGATTATGCTTAATAAAAATTGTGAATTTAAGAATGAATAATTGAATAAAGTATTAAAATTCTTTCCATGCTTTTAAAATTATATAAAATTTAAGATTATTTAAACCCAAAATGACTCAGTGGTTATTTTCCTAAATGATTGTGACATAAGTAATTGGTTATTGTGATTCAGCTGGTCTTAATCACTATGAACTAATTTCTTAAATGAATGATTCATCGACAAACAATGAGCAGGAATATCTTAAGAAATAACTAAAAGAAAGGGACAAAATAAAGTAATAAGATATCCTGGCTCTTCCAGCGGTACATAAAAATGGTGTTCTCCATTTAGTTCTCATGCTTCTCCTAGGAGTACAGAATTTCATAAAGGTGTAAAGGAAATCCAGGAGTGTGTGTGTGTGTTAGGCGATGTTTATGGGCCCCATCGTCATATGGATATGAGAAATATAGTTTGCCCCTGGATGACCTATAAGTAACCTGGGAGGAGAATAGTTTTTATTGTACGCGCTGCATCAGATTTCTTGGTAGCAGAGTTATGGTTTTCTATAGATTAGTTTAGTGATTATTGTTTATTGATTATTGATTATTTTATGACTAACACTATATGTTGAGTCACGTTATGTTATATGTAAGTTTTCACGCTTCTGGGATGTAGGAAGTGAAACACGTGTGGCAAGAGAAGTCACATGGAATTTGGTACATGGTCTGAATTCATTTTGGTTATAACGCAGGTTGTGTTATGTTAGGGATTTCGGTGTAAAAAGTGTATAAATGAAATAGCAAATCACGTTTACTTGTGAAACTTTGGCCTTAATTCTCAGGAGCCTAGTCTCCACATGTGTCTTATCCCCAGAGAAACGAGTAAATTGTTTGTTTGAAAGAAGGGTAAGGTAGAGGGAAGTGCTACTTTACTGGCGAGAGTAAAATAATTCTGTGGTAGGGTAGAGGTAAGCGCTGCCTACTGGAAAAACAGGATTCTTGTGTAAAAGGACAAAGCTGTCACTTTGTTTAGCGAATCAGACTATGGAATTGTTTATTTGTTGTAACTAACGAAGAAAACAGCGAAAAGAAAATTGCCGATAAATTTTGTAATGGAGGGGTAAAGAGTAGAAGTGACGTGGAAAAGTGCCGCGCTAGGATTGGATAGTGCGCTAGTCACGTGAACACAGAGCAGGAGTGACGTAGAAAAGTGCCGCGCTAGGATTGGTTGGTTCGCGATCGGTGGGAATTGTTCTGATTGGTACGTTAGTGTGAGTCGCGCTGTAATTGGTCGAAGTTCCGTACACAGAAACAGCGTTAGAGTAAAGAGAAAACAAATAGAAAACATGGCGTATTACGAGTATGAAAGGGAGAGAATGTCATGGACGACGAAATTAAAGAATTTCTTTAAGAAAGACAAAAAGGTTGTGACTAGAGAGGGACAAGTAATTCCTCCGCCGAAATCAGCAGCTTCACATATGATGCTGAAATATGGATATCATACGTGCATATGGTTGGACAATTGGGTAAAATATACCAAGAATGATGGAGCATTGGCTTTCCCTGAAAATGGTTCCTTTAATGTAGCGGTTTTACGGAATTTAAGAGAAAAGATGTTTAAATTGGAACCTAGACCTAGACCGACACAGTTTGAGGCTTTAACAGAATGGGAAGATGAGATGTACGAGCGAGAAAGATTCAGAGGTATGAAAGGTTATGAGTTCGTGCCCGGAAGATTGTGGGGAATGAATCATGAGGACAGAATAAAACGATGGAGATGTGCTAACATGACAGGAGGTTTGTTTCCAGCTTTTACAGTTGAGGAAGGGACTAAGAAAAAACGGACTGAGAAAAAGAAACATTTAGAGTGAGAAAAGTATATGCATGAGAGCGAAACGGATGACGAGTTGCTGGAAGATATATTAAATAAAAATCCACCTCCGTATCAGCAGAGTTCTACAGTGGTGACACCAAATGCGCCACCAATAGAAACTATGCGAAATAAAAGTCCAGAAAAGAGAAAAGAAGTAAATAGGTCACAAGAACAAATAAGAACTTCTCAAAATGAGGGAATAGAAAACGACAATGCAAGTGAATTGGCAAGGACAACAAAAGAACTAACTGAGAAAATTAGAGAATTAACGAAAAATATGGAAGCAGTTACTGTGCCCGTAACAATAGGTCCAGTAATACCAGTTTTTGAGAATCAGAAAATTGATGAACGATCTTTGGTGATTCCCTTGAGTTCGCAATTCCAGAGAGAGAAGGAAAGAATGGAAACAAGTCCAGGTACAAGCAATTTGGCTAGTGATTACAGACCAAGTCCACCTGAAAATTTGACAGTAAATGAGTGTAGCGGTAGGAAAATACCTATGGTAACTGAATCTGCAACAGTGACACCTGAAAAGAGTGGAAATTGGACAGAAATAAATAGTACTCCCATAGGTCCGACTCCTGATGAGTTAAATGAGTGGATAAAAGCTTTTAAAATAAAAGAAACAGAAGAAAAACCATTAGATGTGATCAGATTGAAAATTGACATGGAAGAATTAATTCTAGGAACGATTGGTACTGAAAAGATAAAAAATTATCAGGATGATGAAATAATGTTTCTGTGCAAAAGTATAACATGGAGGGCAAAGAATTTACATGACAAACTAGAAGAAGTGGCTAGTGAGATTGGAATAGATTTTGCAAAAGTAAAAATGTTGCAGAAACCATACAGAGTAGATTTTTTTGAAAAAGATATTGAAAATTTGAATACAGCAGGAAGGCTGACACAGATAAAAGAGTTGATTGTTTTGTTGAGAAAATGGGGTGATGTGGACAGATGGAAGGTTAGATGGACAAAGAAGAATGAGAAAAGTATAGACAAAGGTTCATTGGCTTTTATGATAACAGAAAAAGAACCTGTTGTTAAAGAATACCCTATGAGAGAAACTCCAGGTGGTAGTTACGTGCATGTTCCCTGGACTAGGCAGGACATCCTGTCATTTACAAATGACTTTCCAAAACTAAGGGAGAAGCCAGTTGAGTGGTACCGACAGGTAGAAAGGTTTGTAAAGGTCTCAAAGGTGTTGTGGATAGATTTGGATGGATTGTTTGACATAGTGGTACCAACGGATCTGTGGTCAGAATGTAAGATTACAGTTGACTGGCCAACTACAGAATATCCAAGAGATCCTAAGACAGGAGCTCCAGGACCAGATGTGATGAAGAAATACGACAAGGTGATTACCTTTTTGAAGAATAAGATTCCTCCCAAAGAGACAGATTGGGTTAAGATTGATAGAACTACACAGGAAAGTAAGGAGTCTGTACATGCATATTATGAGCGCTTGTTGTTGGTTTTCAAACAGTATAGTGGTTATGAGGAATTAAGTGAAAAGGACATGAGTCATTTTGTATACCGATTTGTATTTGGCCTGAAACAAGAAATAAGCGATATGATTAAGCAACATATGATAAACTGGCAGAATGCAAGTGTAGATGAGGTGCTGAGGTATGCTAAGTATTGTAGTGATGAAATAGAGAGTAAACAGCGTAAGTTGAAAGAAAAGGCAATGTGGGCACAAGTGAAAGTGGCAGAAAAACAAGAAGCCCAATTGGACAATAATAATGGAAACGAATCAGGACAGAATAGGATGCGACCAAACATAGGTAAAGGAAAAGGACAAGTGAGTCTAGAAGAGGCAAAGAAGAAATGGCCATGTCATAATTGCGGAAAATTAGGGCATTGGAGAAATGAGTGTAAGTTCCCACCTAAACCTAATCCGGAACATCAATCATTAACTCCACAGGTGCAGAATGAGGTAGTTGTTCAACAAAGTCAGGTGCCACAACCACCACTTCCCAACACTGTTAACCAGCAAAGATACAGTACAGAAACAGGATTCTACGGAGGAGAGCAGGTAACACAGTTGCCGCGAGCAGCTAACATTTCTCAGTATTGGTTGCATCGGAGTGAGGATGACCCGGATGAAAGTTTCTGACGGTGCGCAAGAGAGGGGAAAGAGTGCGTGCTTGGCGCAACTCTAGAGGTAGATCAGTCTGGTCCCTTTGTGGATGGAGAAGTGAATGGTGCAAACGTAACATTCCTTGTCGATACTGGAGCTACCCGTTCTACTGTTAGATCAGTGGAAATTCCGAACCTTCCTCTCTCAGGTGAATACATCCAAGTGGTAGGAGTAGCCAATCAGCAGATTAAAACTCCACTTACTGAATTGGTGGAAGTAAAAATTGGTTCTTTTAGTAAAATGCATAAATTTGTAGTGTGCGATTGTAGTCCTGTAAATCTTCTAGGTCGTGACCTTTTGTGTACAATGAACTGCACAATTTATTGTACGCCAGAAGGAATAGGTTTCCAGACCTCGGATGAAGATGTTCTGTATAAAGTAACTTTGATGAATCAAGAACCTGAAACGAATGGTTTATTTCCTGCATTTGATGCAGAAAAACTTCCAGAAGAGCTAAAAGGTGCAGTAAAAGAAAGTGTGTGGGATTTTACAGGAGAGGACATTGGATTAATGAGAGAAGTTGATCCCGTAAAAGTGACAGTGAAAGAAGGGATAATTTATCCAAACACGCCACAGTACAAATTAACTCCAGAAATAATTGAAGGAATAACTCCTGTGATAAATAAGATGATTGAACAGGGAATTCTGAAAGAAATCATGAGCAGTCCATGTAATTCACCTATTATGGAACTGAAAAAGCCAAATGGAACATACAGAATAGTACAGGATTTGAGAAAGATCAACAAAATAGTGGTACCATGTTGTCCAATAGTGCCAAACCCTGCAGTAATTCTATATCAAATCCCGCATGAAGCTGAGTGGTACACTGTGATAGATTTGTGTCACGCATTTTTCTCTATTCCTTTGCATCCAGATAGCCAGCCATTATTTGCATTCCGGTTTGGAGAGCGTATTTTGGCATGGTGCCGAATTCCACAGGGGTATACAGAAAGCCCCTCAATTTTTAATCAGATTCTAAAGAAATCTTTGGAAGATTTAAAAATGCCAGAAAAATCAGTGATGGTGCAGTATATCGATGACCTATTGGTGGCATCGAAAACCAAAGAGGCATGTGTAAGTGACACAATTGCTTTACTGAACCATTTGGAGAAGAGAGGACATAAAGTGTCTCCATCAAAATTACAGTTTTGTCAGAAAGAAGTCCAGTATTTAGGGCATAAAATTGAGAAAGGAGTGCGGAAAATAGCGACAGAAAGAGTAAGAATGATTCAAGGAATGAGAGCACCAATGACTCAAAGAGAGGTAAGAATGTTTTTGGGAATGGTTGGATATTGTCGACAATGGATAAGTGGATTTTCTTTGATTGCAAAACCCTTACAAAAATTGACAAAGAAAGATGTAAAAGACCCTTTTGAATTAAACAAAGAAGACATGAAATCTTTCAAAGAATTGAAAAAGAAACTGTGTGAGGCACCTGCTTTAGGCATGCCAGATTATGAGAAGGATTTTGAGTTGTACTGCAGTGAAAGAGATGGATGTGCATTTTCAGTACTGGTACAAAAACACGGGACCATGAAGAGGCCGATAGCTTACTTTTCAGCTGTTTTAGATCCTATAGCGAAAGCATTGCCTGGATGTCTGAAAGCAGTTGCAGCTACTTGTGTAAGTCTGGAACAAAGTGAAGGTATAGTGATGGGGTATCCACTGAGAGTATATGTTCCCCATTCAGTAGAAATTCTTTTGACAAGAACAAAAACACAGTACATGACACATAGTCGGCTGACTAAGTACGAAAAAGTCATCTTGAGGGCTGAAAATGTGACCATAGATAGATGCATAAATGTAAATCCTTCTACATCATTGCCAGATGAAGAGAGTATAATTGAACAAGACGAAGTAGATCATGATTGTCTGAATGTGCTGGAATATTGCACAAAACCAAGAGCTGACATAAAAGATGAACCGTTAAAGGAATCTGATTATGTCATGTTTGTAGATGGTTCATGTTTACGCACAAAGGAAGGGGTGTTAAGCGCAGCTTACGCAGTATGCACAGTGGCAACTGTGATGGAAGCGTCTTGTCTGAAAGGAGTTAGGTCTGCCCAAATTGCAGAACTAATTGCTCTGATTCAAGCATGTAAATTGGGGAAAAATGTACGAATCACAATTGTGACCGATAGCCAATATGGTTTCGGCATCGTACATGACTTTGGTCAGATTTGGTCACAAAGAGGATTTTTGACATCTGCAGGAACACCTATCAGAAATGGAGAGTATGTTAAAAAACTGCTTGAGGCGATACAGTTGCCTAAACAATTAGCTGTAGTGAAGTGCAAGGCGCATAAGAAAAACGAAGACTACATAGCGGTCGGCAATAATTATGCTGATGAGATCGCTAGATATTGTGCGGAAAACATGGCGTCCCTGAACAAAAATAGAGAAAGGGAGCATGTCTCTTGTCCTTTGCTTTTCACTAATACAGTCGAAACATGGGATGAAGTAAGGCAGTTACAAGAAACAGCAAGAGATGAGGAAAAAGATTACTGGATAAAAGCAGGATGTAGAAGACAGGAAGATAATGGAGTGTGGGTATACAGAGATGAAAGACCAGTTATGCCTGATAGCATGATTGCAGACATGGCACGGATGTACCATGGACAAGCTCATATTGGGAGAGATGCAATGATTAGACTTTTTAGACAAACCTGGTATAACCCAAAATTCAGAGCCATTGCTGAAAGTCTTTGTCAAAGATGTCTTATTTGTCAACAGTTTAACCCAGGAAGAAAAACAGTAGTGAGTCTAGGAACAATAGGAAGAGAAGGAGGTCCATTCACAAGAATACAGATGGACTTTATTGAGATGCCCCCTAGTAACAGATTAAGATATGTTCTAGTGGTCGTCTGTTTGTTCTCTCGTTGGGTGGAGGCATACCCCACAAGAAGGAATGATGGAACGACAGTGGCAAAACTTATGCTGCAAGAGTTCATTCCGAGGTATGGTTTTCCAGTCACGGTTGAGACGGATAGAGGAACACATTTTCAAAATGAGTTGATCCAATTGATTTGTGAAGCATTGAGTATTAAACAAAAACTACATTGTGCTTACAGACCCGAGGCTTCTGGGGTAGTAGAGCAGATAAATGGAACAATTAAAAACAGATTAGGAAAAATGTGTCAAGCTACAGGACTCAAATGGCCAGATGCACTGCCTCTTGTTCTGATGACCATCAGAAGCATCCCTGAAAAGAAAACGGGACTCAGTCCTCATGAGATGATCATGGGACGAGCAATGAGACAAGCCCACGTACCCGTCAACAAGTTATTAACCATAACTGATGATCTAGTACTGGATTATTGCAAGGGACTGGCTGATGTGGTGCGTTCTGTGTTTCATCAGGTTGGACCGGATGCGACCACTCTTGAAAGAAAACCAGCCCACGACTTGAATCCAGGAGACTGGGTCCGCATAAAAGTCCACAAGAGAAGAAACTGTCTAGTTCCGCGTTGGGATGAGCCAAGACAGGTAATCCTAGTGACAACGACTGCTGTCAAGTGTGCAGGAGTGAAGAACTGGGTTCATGCCAGCCACACAATCAGAGTTCCAGAACCTACAGATCGACATGTGAGTCGGCGTCTGGAAGTGTGGGATAAAAGCTTAACGGCTGGGACAACCAAGATAAAAGAAAGGGTGCCAGAACTTGAAGATCGACCTGAAAGTCGACATCTGGAAACCCCAACTGCAAGTACCTCTAGAGAAGAAGAAGAAGAAGAAGAAGAAGAAGAGAGAAGTACAGAAATTCCAGAACTTGAAGATCGACCTGTAAGTCGACATCTGGAAATATCTGACACAACTTCAGACTCTGATGATTCAGTTGAAAACCGTAAAGAATTCCTAAGGAAAACTTGGGGTTATAAACCAATTAGAGAAGAAACTGAGAAAGAAATTGAGTTAGATGAACAACCAGGTACAAGTTATGGTGGAAATCCTTCGGAAACAATATTAATAGATGAAGTAGGGAAAGAAGTACACAAAAAGTTAGAAAATCGAGAAGAACCCCGAGGAGCAATAGGGATAGATAGAGAAACAGGAGAACAGGGAAATTTAGAAACAGAAAAAGAGAAAAACACCAAATCGGAAGAACACCGAGTAGGGACAGTAATAAGGGAAAACAAGAAGGAGAAGACAGATCCACCAGTAGGAGATGACGAGATTATAAGTTTCAAAATAAGAGACAATAGTGAAACAGTTGAAACAGAAACAGAGGAAAGTGGAGGAGAGGAAAAAGCAAAGACTGAATCAAGAAAAAGAAATTGGAAATCGGAAAGAGAAGAAAGAGAAGGTGAGGTCAAAAGGCCAAGAAAAGGAGATAATTGGCCCAACAGCTATGTAAGAAAATTGAGATATAGAATAATAAGAGCGGAAGACGAAGGTGCTGAGCAAGTAAATGAAGTAACAAGTCAAAAGGGACAAGAAAAACCAAGTGGAAAAAGATTACAAAAGTCCAAAAGGACAAAGAAAGTGAATACAAAATTTAAGTCAACTGAGTGGCTGTATATTGCACTAACCGATTACAAAGAGGAAGAAGAAAACACTCACGGAAACCAGAGACTGAGAAGTCGGATGGGAAAAGGTGAGATGCAACAAAACTGAAGTGAAGACTTATAGTGCTTCTGCCGGACATGACAATTTTACTGGATGTGACAAATCACCGGATGTGACAACGAAAGAATTCTGGAAAGAATTAAAGAAAGTACCAAGCAAAGACTTTTTGAAAGCAGAGTGGCATCTAAGTCATTTTGAGGTGTAGTGACACAATTTTCTGAAAACTTAACAAATAGAAAAAGAAAAATGGAAAATAATGAGAATAGAAGAAATAAATGTGAATTTATAAAGAGATGGTGCAAAATGTGCTGCTTTTGTACAGGGTTATTAATGACCATATGGATAGTTTTAGCAATCACAATTCCTATTAGTGTAGCTGTGATAGAAGCAAAAAATGATACTAAACTAGAAAAAGAAACTAGTATTAAAGAACCAGTTATTTTAAGAAGTAGTGCAGAGTTGCATAAGGATAAGTCAGTAACAGATTTTTCAAAGAATGTTTTTACAAAATTATTGTATGAGTACGTAGAAACAATGGACGTGAGAGATTGTTATGTTTGTATGCAGTTGCCTGCATCAGTATCAGAAGGTGTGACTTATCATCACTTACCTCTGACTTATGGAATAACATGTAGTGTAATAGCAAGTTTATTTTATAAAACAGGTAGATTAGAATCTTATTATACTGATATAGATAAGATTTTTGCAAACATTCCAGTAGTACCAGAACTTAACAAAGTAAAACCAGCAAAAGTTTTAGGAGAATTCTTTTTAGAACATAGAAAATTAACATTAGAAGAAATAGTTAGTAACAACCTTACCTGTGAGTTAAAGAAAGAAGAAAAAGTATTTTTAGATATGGTTGAAGAAAGAAGAATGACATTTCAAAAAGAAGCAATAAAAGAGGAAGGAAAACGCTTATGGACGTTTGAGGAAGGAAATCATGAAGGGAAAAAGATAAATGCAGCAATGACTTTAGACTGGCCACAAACAGGAAAGTTGTGCATTAGGAGAAATAAGACAGTCTATGACAATTACTTTGTAGGTTCCAGTATCTGCCATGACAATTATCAAATTCTGGGAGGTTGGGGATTCAAAGGTGGAAAGGACCCAATATTTCCAGGTATCTATTATGTTTGTGGGAATAGAGCTTATTACAGGTTACCGGACCATTGGTATGGAACTTGTTATGTAGGCCTGGTCTTTCCATAAATTTTTCACATTGTCAGAGAAGAAAAGGGAACATACAAGATGATTAATAGATTTACACGTAGAAAGAGGGAAAGTTTTTCAGAAATTGTAGGTGATATTTTTGGAGCATTAATACCAGCAGTGGGAATATCTTTGAATGCATTTAAAATTCGGAAGTTATCCACAGTAGTAGATCGTTTGTCTACAGATACTGCGGGAGGGTTCTTAATGGTAAATACCGAAATGGTTGCCATGAGAGCTATGGTGATGCAAAATCGACTTGCCCTTGATATTCTTTTGGCAAAAGAGGGTGGAGTCTGTGGAATGTTGAAAGTCCAACATTGTTGTACTTACATTCCTGATAACAGTGAAAATATACAGAAGTATATTACAAATATTACAAGTTTGCACAAAGAATTAGTTCCACTGGAGGTTGAAAGTGTTTTGGGAAAACTTGGTAGAGGGTTTTCCTCAGTAGCGAATTGGTTAACTAGGATGAGTAAACTAGTAATAGGGAAAGTTATAATAGTAGCAACTATAGTAATATTGTTAGCCATGATATTGAAAATAGTAATAACATGTATAAAGAGAAAAGTAAGACAGAATAAGATAAGAAGAAATAACAGAATAATGAGAGAAAGAGAGAGAGAAATGGGTGAAATTGAATTGGAGAAAATGAAAGAAAGCATGTATAAAGAGACTAAAAGGCAAGATGAAGAAAAAACAGAGATATAAATTGAATTGGAGAAAATGAAAGAAAGCATGTATAAAGAGACTAAAAGGCAAGATGAAGAAGAAACAGAGATATAAATAACAGAAAGCAAAGGATGAAAGACATGCTGCCTGAAAAGAAGTATGACTTGGGTTTTATGTGGTGATTTAAAAATCACCAAAGGGGGAGTTGATGGAGCAGGGAAAATAAAAAATGTAACCCCTAACAAATTATATAATTAATTAATTAAAATGTTCATTTAAATGTATTAATCAACACTGTATGTGTGGGAATGGTAATATGCCAATGTATGTGCTAAATAATCTATTAATGAATGTCCGTGTGTCTAATCATAACGTAAAAATAAAAGCGTACTAAATAAAAATAAATGCATGTTTGTGCTTCCTAGAAATAAAATGTGTCGTTGCAAAAACAATAGTGATGGTAAGTAAGGAACAGCTTAAATGTTGCTTTCTGCTAGGTAACAACTAATTGGGGTACTTAGACGGGAGGGAAACGAAAGGGATATTTTTCTCTATTTTAATTATGTTTTGTTTGCCTCAAATTAGTGCTTCTAAAAGTATAACCGAGTGGCGATATAAAATGGCCGCCAGTGGGAAGATGTGCGCAGGCGCAAGGGGACACGTGATACGGGAGGAAATTGGAGAAATCCGGAACCTCGTGATGTTTCTGAGAGGCTAGGATGCAAGAAATGGTCAAGGCTGGTGTGACCTAATTGAACTGATAGTGTGCCATGATGATCAGCCGAAAGCCCGTGGGAAAGAAGTCTAAGAGAAAGGACAATGACTGCGGAGTTCTCGAATGTGTCGAAAGAAGTTACAAATGAACTGATCGAATCGGATGGAAATGTTTAAGCGTATGGGAAAGGAAATGATCCAAGGACCCTTGAATCCAAGAGAACTTGATTAAAGAATGAATAAGCTGACATGCATGGACCAATGAAAGAA
This sequence comes from Calotriton arnoldi, assembly GCA_963921515.1. NCBI lineage: Eukaryota > Metazoa > Chordata > Amphibia > Caudata > Salamandridae > Calotriton > Calotriton arnoldi. The sequence goes on from CAWUFW010001228.1 coordinate 1,874,487, forward strand.
AAGCGTGATATTAATGTTGCAACAGTTAGTTAGCAAAGTAAGAATTAGGGTATAAGAGGGCCTACTCTTAGTGGGAGGGCAGAGTCAGTCGTGGTTGCAGTCACAGTCAGGAGAGGAGTTGAAGAATCGTGTTGGTGGCTTCCAGTGCTGGGTGGTCCTGATCGATCCCTTACTGAGCGGGAGATGCTGAAAGGCTGTTAGAGGAGACGGGTTGCAGGTAGCTGATGCTGACGAGCTGAAGTTGCTGTTGCTGTCTTAACTTTACAGTTGAGTATGAGAAACAGGCTATTTCTAATTCCTAACTTAGGTTAGAAATCATTAGGCTAAATTAGGAAGCTAGGCAGGTAACTAGGGTTTTGGCTTCATGACAAAATTTCCTTTCTGCAATAAATTGATTATGCTTAATAAAAATTGTGAATTTAAGAATGAATAATTGAATAAAGTATTAAAATTCTTTCCATGCTTTTAAAATTATATAAAATTTAAGATTCTTTAAACCCAAAATGACTCAGTGGTTATTTTCCTAAATGATTGTGACATAAGTAATTGGTTATTGTGATTCAGCTGGTCTTAATCACTATGAACTAATTTCTTAAATGAATGATTCATCGACAAACAATGAGCAGGAATATCTTAAGAAATAACTAAAAGAAAGGGACAAAATAAAGTAATAAGATATCCTGGCTCTTCCAGCGGTACATAAAAATGGTGTTCTCCATTTAGTTCTCATGCTTCTCCTAGGAGTACAGAATTTCATAAAGGTGTAAAGGAAATCCAGGAGTGTGTGTGTGTGTTAGGCGATGTTTATGGGCCCCATCGTCATATGGATATGAGAAATATAGTTTGCCCCTGGATGACCTATAAGTAACCTGGGAGGAGAATAGTTTTTATTGTACGCGCTGGAACTCTGATTGTGTGGCTGGCATGAACCCAGTTCTTCACTCCTGCACACTTGACAGCAGTCGTTGTCACTAGGATTACCTGTCTTGGCTCATCCCAACGCGGAACTAGACAGTTTCTTCTCTTGTGGACTTTTATGCGGACCCAGTCTCCTGGATTCAAGTCGTGGGCTGGTTTTCTTTCAAGAGTGGTCGCATCCGGTCCAACCTGATGAAACACAGAACGCACCACATCAGCCAGTCCCTTGCAATAATCCAGTACTAGATCATCAGTTATGGTTAATAACTTGTTGACGGGTACGTGGGCTTGTCTCATTGCTCGTCCCATGATCATCTCATGAGGACTGAGTCCCGTTTTCTTTTCAGGGATGCTTCTGATGGTCATCAGAACAAGAGGCAGTGCATCTGGCCATTTGAGTCCTGTAGCTTGACACATTTTTCCTAATCTGTTTTTAATTGTTCCATTTATCTGCTCTACTACCCCAGAAGCCTCGGGTCTGTAAGCACAATGTAGTTTTGTTTAATACTCAATGCTTCACAAATCAATTGGATCAACTCATTTTGAAAATGTGTTCCTCTATCCGTCTCAACTGTGACTGGAAAACCATACCTCGGAATGAACTCTCGCAGCATAAGTTTTGCCACTGTTGTTCCATCATTCCTTCTTGTGGGGTATGCCTCCACCCAACGAGAGAACAAACAGACGACCACTAGAACATATCTTAATCTGTTACTAGGGGGCATCTCAATAAAGTCCATCTGTATTCTTGTGAATGGACCTCCTTCTTGTCCTATTGTTCCTAGACTCACTACTGTTTTTCTTCCTGGGTTAAACTGTTGACAAATAAGACATCTTTGACAAAGACTTTCAGCAATGGCTCTGAATTTTGGGTTATACCAGGTTTGTCTAAAAAGTCTAATCATTGCATCTCTCCCAATATGAGCTTGTCCATGGTACATCCGTGCCATGTCTGCAATCATGCTATCAGGCATAACTGGTCTTTCATCTCTGTATACCCACACCCCATTATCTTCCTGTCTTCTACATCCTGCTTTTATCCAGTAATCTTTTTCCTCATCTCTTGCTGTTTCTTGTAACTGCCTTACTTCATCCCATGTTTCGACTGTATTAGTGAAAAGCAAAGGACAAGAGACATGCTCCCTTTCTCTATTTTTGTTCAGGGACGCCATGTTTTCCGCACAATATCTAGCGATCTCATCAGCATAATTATTGCCGACCGCTATGTAGTCTTCGTTTTTCTTATGCGCCTTGCACTTCACTACAGCTAATTGTTTAGGCAACTGTATTGCCTCAAGCAGTTTTTTAACATACTCTCCATTTCTGATAGGTGTTCCTGCAGATGTCAAAAATCCTCTTTGTGACCAAATCTGACCAAAGTCATGTACGATGCCGAAACCATATTGGCTATCGGTCACAATTGTGATTCGTACATTTTTCCCCAATTTACATGCTTGAATCAGAGCAATTAGTTCTGCAATTTGGGCAGACCTAACTCCTTTCAGACAAGACGCTTCCATCACAGTTGCCACTGTGCATACTGCGTAAGCTGCGCTTAACACCCCTTCCTTTGTGCGTAAACATGAACCATCTACAAACATGACATAATCAGATTCCTTTAACGGTTCATCTTTTATGTCAGCTCTTGGTTTTGTGCAATATTCCAGCACATTCAGACAATCATGATCTACTTCGTCTTGTTCAATTATACTCTCTTCATCTGGCAATGATGTAGAAGGATTTACATTTATGCATCTATCTATGGTCACATTTTCAGCACTCAAGATGACTTTTTCGTACTTAGTCAGCCGACTATGTGTCATGTACTGTGTTTTTGTTCTTGTCAAAAGAATTTCCACTGAATGGGGAACATATACTCTCAGTGGATACCCCATCACTATACCTTCACTTTGTTCCAGACTTACACAAGTAGCTGCAACTGCTTTCAGACATCCAGGCAATGCTTTCGCTATAGGATCTAAAACAGCTGAAAAGTAAGCTATCGGCCTCTTCATGGTCCCGTGTTTTTGTACCAGTACTGAAAATGCACATCCATCTCTTTCACTGCAGTACAACTCAAAATCCTTCTCATAATCTGGCATGCCTAAAGCAGGTGCCTCACACAGTTTCTTTTTCAATTCTTTGAAAGATTTAATTTCTTCTTTGTTTAACTCAAAAGGGTCTTTTACATCTTTCTTTGTCAATTTTTGTAAGGGTTTTGCAATCAAAGAAAATCCACTTATCCATTGTCGACAATATCCAACCATTCCCAAAAACATTCTTACCTCTCTTTGAGTCATTGGTGCTCTCATTCCTTGAATCATTCTTACTCTTTCTGTCGCTATTTTCCGCACTCCTTTCTCAATTGTATGCCCTAAATACTGGACTTCTTTCTGACAAAACTGTAATTTTGATGGAGACACTTTATGTCCTCTCTTCTCCAAATGGTTCAGTAAAGCAATTGTGTCACTTACACATGCCTCTTTGGTTTTCGATGCCACCAATAGGTCATCGATATACTGCACCATCACTGATTTTTCTGGCATTTTTAAATCTTCCAAAGATTTCTTTAGAATCTGATTAAAAATTGAGGGGCTTTCTGTATACCCCTGTGGAATTCGGCACCATGCCAAAATACGCTCTCCAAACCGGAATGCAAATAATGGCTGGCTATCTGGATGCAAAGGAATAGAGAAAAATGCGTGACACAAATCTATCACAGTGTACCACTCAGCTTCATGCGGGATTTGATATTGAATTACTGCAGGGTTTGGCACTATTGGACAACATGGTACCACTATTTTGTTGATCTTTCTCAAATCCTGTACTATTCTGTATGTTCCATTTGGCTTTTTCAGTCCCATAATAGGTGAATTACATGGACTGCTCATGATTTCTTTCAGAATTCCCTGTTCAATCATCTTATTTATCACAGGAGTTATTCCTTCAATTATTTCTGGAGTTAATTTGTACTGTGGCGTGTTTGGATAAATTATCCCTTCTTTCACTGTCACTTTTACGGGATCAACTTCTCTCATTAATCCAATGTCCTCTCCTGTAAAATCCCACACACTTTCTTTTACTGCACCTTTTAGCTCTTCTGGAAGTTTTTCTGCATCAAATGCAGGAAATAAACCATTCGTTTCAGGTTCTTGATTCATCAAAGTTACTTTATACAGAACATCTTCATCCGAAGTCTGGAAACCTATTCCTTCTGGCGTACAATAAATTGTGCAGTTCATTTTACACAAAAGGTCACGACCTAGAAGATTTACAGGACTACAATCGCACACTACAAATTTATGCATTTTACTAAAAGAACCAATTTTTACTTCCACCAATTCAGTAAGTGGAGTTTTAATCTGCTGATTGGCTACTCCTACCACTTGGATGTTTTCACCTGAGAGAGGAAGGTTCGGAATTTCCACTGATCTAACAGTAGAACGGGTAGCTCCAGTATCGACAAGGAATGTTACGTTTGCACCATTCACTTCTCCATCCACAAAGGGACCAGACTGATCTACCTCTAGAGTTGCGCCAAGCACGCACTCTTTCCCCTCTCTTGCGCACCATCAGAAACTTTCATCCGGGTCATCCTCACTCCGATGCAACCAATACTGAGAAATGTTAGCTGCTCGCGGCAACTGTGTTACCTGCTCTCCTCCGTAGAATCCTGTTTCTGTACTGTATCTTTGCTGGTTAACAGTGTTGGGAAGTGGTGGTTGTGGCACCTGACTTTGTTGAACAACTACCTCATTCTGCACCTGTGGAGTTAATGATTGATGTTCCGGATTAGGTTTAGGTGGGAACTTACACTCATTTCTCCAATGCCCTAATTTTCCGCAATTATGACATGGCCATTTCTTCTTTGCCTCTTCTAGACTCACTTGTCCTTTTCCTTTACCTATGTTTGGTCGCATCCTATTCTGTCCTGATTCGTTTCCATTATTATTGTCCAATTGGGCTTCTTGTTTTTCTGCCACTTTCACTTGTGCCCACATTGCCTTTTCTTTCAACTTACGCTGTTTACTCTCTATTTCATCACTACAATACTTAGCATACCTCAGCACCTCATCTACACTTGCATTCTGCCAGTTTATCATATGTTGCTTAATCATATCGCTTATTTCTTGTTTCAGGCCAAATACAAATCGGTATACAAAATGACTCATGTCCTTTTCACTTAATTCCTCATAACCACTATACTGTTTGAAAACCAACAACAAGCGCTCATAATATGCATGTACAGACTCCTTACTTTCCTGTGTAGTTCTATCAATCTTAACCCAATCTGTCTCTTTGGGAGGAATCTTATTCTTCAAAAAGGTAATCACCTTGTCGTATTTCTTCATCACATCTGGTCCTGGAGCTCCTGTCTTAGGATCTCTTGGATATTCTGTAGTTGGCCAGTCAACTGTAATCTTACATTCTGACCACAGATCCGTTGGTACCACTATGTCAAACAATCCATCCAAATCTATCCACAACACCTTTGAGACCTTTACAAACCTTTCTACCTGTCGGTACCACTCAACTGGCTTCTCCCTTAGTTTTGGAAAGTCATTTGTAAATGACAGGATGTCCTGCCTAGTCCAGGGAACATGCACGTAACTACCACCTGGAGTTTCTCTCATAGGGTATTCTTTAACAACAGGTTCTTTTTCTGTTATCATAAAAGCCAATGAACCTTTGTCTATACTTTTCTCATTCTTCTTTGTCCATCTAACCTTCCATCTGTCCACATCACCCCATTTTCTCAACAAAACAATCAACTCTTTTATCTGTGTCAGCCTTCCTGCTGTATTCAAATTTTCAATATCTTTTTCACAAAAATCTACTCTGTATGGTTTCTGCAACGTTTTTACTTTTGCAAAATCTATTCCAATCTCACTAGCCACTTCTTCTAGTTTGTCATGTAAATTCTTTGCCCTCCATGTTATACTTTTGCACAGAAACATTATTTCATCATCCTGATAATTTTTTATCTTTTCAGTACCAATCGTTCCTAGAATTAATTCTTCCATGTCAATTTTCAATCTGATCACATCTAATGGTTTTTCTTCTGTTTCTTTTATTTTAAAAGCTTTTATCCACTCATTTAACTCATCAGGAGTCGGACCTATGGGAGTACTATTTATTTCTGTCCAATTTCCACTCTTTTCAGGTGTCACTGTTGCAGATTCAGTTACCATAGGTATTTTCCTACCGCTACACTCATTTACTGTCAAATTTTCAGGTGGACTTGGTCTGTAAGCACTAGCCAAATTGCTTGTACCTGGACTTGTTTCCATTCTTTCCTTCTCTCTCTGGAATTGCGAACTCAAGGGAATCACCAAAGATCGTTCATCAATTTTCTGATTCTCAAAAACTGGTATTACTGGACCTATTGTTACGGGCACAGTAACTGCTTCCATATTTTTCGTTAATTCTCTAATTTTCTCAGTTAGTTCTTTTGTTGTCCTTGCCAATTCACTTGCATTGTCGTTTTCTATTCCCTCATTTTGAGAAGTTCTTATTTGTTCTTGTGACCTATTTACTTCTTTTCTCTTTTCTGGACTTTTATTTCGCATAGTTTCTATTGGTGGCGCATTTGGTGTCACCACTGTAGAACTCTGCTGATACGGAGGTGGATTTTTATTTAATATATCTTCCAGCAACTCGTCATCCGTTTCGCTCTCATGCATATACTTTTCTCTCTCTAAATGTTTCTTTTTCTCAGTCCGTTTTTCTTAGTCCCTTCCTCAACTGTAAAAGCTGGAAACAAACCTCCTGTCATGTTAGCACATCTCCATCGTTTTATTCTGTCCTCATGATTCATTCCCCACAATCTTCCGGGCACGAACTCATAACCTTTCATACCTCTGAATCTTTCTCGCTCGTACATCTCATCTTCCCATTCTGTTAAAGCCTCAAACTGTGTCGGTCTAGGTCTAGGTTCCAATTTAAACATCTTTTCTCTTAAATTCCGTAAAACCGCTACATTAAAGGAACCATTTTCAGGGAAAGCCAATGCTCCATCATTCTTGGTATATTTTACCCAATTGTCCAACCATATGCACGTATGATATCCATATTTCAGCATCATATGTGAAGCTGCTGATTTCGGCGGAGGAATTACTTGTCCCTCTCTAGTCACAACCTTTTTGTCTTTCTTAAAGAAATTCTTTAATTTCGTCGTCCATGACGTTCTCTCCCTTTCATACTCGTAATACGGCATGTTTTCTATTTGTTTTCTCTTTACTCTAACGCTGTTTCTGTGTACGGAACTTCGACCAATTACAGCGCGACTCACACTAACGTACCAATCAGAACAATTCCCACCGACCGCGAACCAACCAATCCTAGCGCGGCACTTTTCTACGTCACTCCTGCTCTGTGTTCACGTGACTAGCGCACTATCCAATCCTAGCGCGGCACTTTTCCACGTCACTTCTACTCTTTACCCCTCCTTTACAAAATTTATCGGCAATTTTCTTTTCGCTGTTTTCTTCGTTAGTTACAACAAATAAACAATTCCATAGTCTGATTCGCTAAACAAAGTGACAGCTTTGTCCTTTTACACAAGAATCCTGTTTTTCCAGTAGGCAGCGCTTACCTCTACCCTACCACAGAATTATTTTACTCTCGCCAGTAAAGTAGCACTTCCCTCTACCTTACCCTTCTTTCAAACAAACAATTTACTCGTTTCTCTGGGGATAAGACACATGTGGAGACTAGGCTCCTGAGAATTAAGGCCAAAGTTTCACAAGTAAACGTGATTTGCTATTTCATTTACACACTTTTCACACCGAAATCCCTAACATAACACAACCTGCGTTATAACCAAAATGAATTCAGACCATGTACCAAATTCCATGTGACTTCTCTTGCCACACGTGTTCCACTTCCTACATCCCAGAAGCGTGAAAACTTACATATAACATAACGTGACTCAACATATAGTGTTAGTCATAAAATAATCAATAATCAATAAACAATAATCACTAAACTAATCTATAGAAAACCATAACTCTGCTACCAAGAAATCTGATGCAGCGCGTACAATAAAAACTATTCTCCTCCCAGGTTACTTATAGGTCATCCAGGGGCAAACTATATTTCTCATATCCACATGACGATGGGGCCCATAAACATCGCCTAACACACACACACACTCCTGGATTTCCTTTACACCTTTATGAAATTCTGTACTCCTAGGAGAAGCATGAGAACTAAATGGAGAACACCATTTTATGTACCGCTGGAAGAGCCAGGATATCTTATTACTTTATTTTGTCCCTTTCTTTTAGTTATTTCTTAAGATATTCCTGCTCATTGTTTGTCGATGAATCATTCATTTAAGAAATTAGTTCATAGTGATTAAGACCAGCTGAATCACAATAACCAATTACTTATGTCACAATCATTTAGGAAAATAACCACTGAGTCATTTTGGGTTTAAAGAATCTTAAATTTTATATAATTTTAAAAGCATGGAAAGAATTTTAATACTTTATTCAATTATTCATTCTTAAATTCACAATTTTTATTAAGCATAATCAATTTATTGCAGAAAGGAAATTTTGTCATGAAGCCAAAACCCTAGTTACCTGCCTAGCTTCCTAATTTAGCCTAATGATTTCTAACCTAAGTTAGGAATTAGAAATAGCCTGTTTCTCATACTCAACTGTAAAGTTAAGACAGCAACAGCAACTTCAGCTCGTCAGCATCAGCTACCTGCAACCCGTCTCCTCTAACAGCCTTTCAGCATCTCCCGCTCAGTAAGGGATCGATCAGGACCACCCAGCACTGGAAGCCACCAACACGATTCTTCAACTCCTCTCCTGACTGTGACTGCAACCACGACTGACATCAACTGACTCCTCCCACTAAGAGTAGGCCCTCTTATACCCTAATTCTTACTTTGCTAACTAACTGTTGCAACATTAATATCACGCTTTTCTTTCATTGGTCCATGCATGTCAGCTTATTCATTCTTTAATCAAGTTCTCTTGGATTCAAGGGTCCTTGGATCATTTCCTTTCCCATACGCTTAAACATTTCCATCCGATTCGATCAGTTTATTTGTAACTTCTTTCGACACATTCGAGAACTCCGCAGTCATTGTCCTTTCTCTTAGACTTCTTTCCCACGGGCTTTCGGCTGATCATCATGGCACACTATCAGTTCAATTAGGTCACACCAGCCTTGACCATTTCTTGCATCCTAGCCTCTCAGAAACATCACGAGGTTCCAGATTTCTCCAATTTCCTCCCGTATCACGTGTCCCCTTGCGCCTGCGCACATCTTCCCACTGGCGGCCATTTTATATCGCCACTCGGTTATACTTTTAGAAGCACTAATTTGAGGCAAACAAAACATAATTAAAATAGAGAAAAATATCCCTTTCGTTTCCCTCCCGTCTACGTACCCCAATTAGTTGTTACCTAGCAGAAAGCAACATTTAAGCTGTTCCTTACTTACCATCACTATTGTTTTTGCAACGACACATTTTATTTCTATGAAGCACAAACATGCATTTATTTTTATTTAGTACGCTTTTATTTTTACGTTATGATTAGACACACGGACATTCATTAATAGATTATTTAGCACATACATTGGCATATTACCATTCCCACACATACAGTGTTGATTAATACATTTAAATGAACATTTTAATTAATTAATTATATAATTTGTTAGGGGTTAAATTTTTTTAGATTACAGTGGGCAGGATCTTTCTATTGAGGGAGGTGTTCGGCTGTTTGCCAACAGGTTTGTTTCTAATTTACTTCCTGAAATTGCGACTCATTTACGGGCCTCTGAAAGTACCTGGTCCACCTCTTCCCCATCTGTTATTTTGAATATGGCTCAATATTATGAACATCGGGACAACGAGGAGAAAGAAAGGGCAGAGAAAAAGCATAAGGATTTAAAGACAAAGGTGTTGTTGCAACAGGCATTTAGAGGGAATGGTACAGGACGTGGTGGTTCTGCCCGGCAGCTTCCACGCACTAGTAGGCAGCCGAGCATGACGCCTCTGGGGCCGAATCAATGTGCATATTGTAAGGAGGAGGGTCACTGGTGTAGCGAGTGTCCCTTGCATTTGCAGAAGGTGGTGGTCCCTAGAGGACGTGATTCTCGTGGACGGGGTAGTGGAGCTGGTGGGGCTGATAGGGCTCAGAATGCTGCAGCCTCACAGGGTCGTTCAGGATAATAATTATTTTGATGACCCTCACGAAGGGCAGTGCTACCATGATGACTATGATATGGATGAAGCGACATGGATGTCTTATAGCTAGGATTGCCTGGGACAGAGTGGGGGACCAGTTCCGATACCTGTAGACCATCGTGGGCCTTATGTGAAAGCGGAACTACAAGGTTCGACTAAGGAATTTTTGGTGGACACAGGTGCGACAAAAAGTTCTGTTTCTCGAAATATGGGCCCTGGGGTGGCTCTGTCTGGCCATAATAATGTTTCGGTAGGTTTTTCAGGAGTACCGGTTGTAATCCCCATTTTGCGACCCCTTGCATTGACTATTGGTCTTTTTTACTGTGGATTCTCCATTTTTGTTGACATCTAATTGTGGTGAGAATTTGATGGGATTGGATTTGTTGAAGAAATTACATGCTACTATTTATTGTTCCCCAGAAGGTGCTTATATGACGATGGGCCCAAGTGTGAGTACCAAACAGTGCCTGTCTCTCCCCCTTCCTGCTGAATTTGTTGACGTGCCACCCACTCTGTGGGGGACAGGTGATACAGATGTAGGGCTGTTGCATATAACCCCCGTTTTGATATAGGTTAAAGATAATGCTATTCTGCCTCGTAGTCCCCAGTATAAAATACCACAAGCAGGAGAACAAGCCTTGTTACAGATTATTCAGGATTTGATCAAGAGAAGAGTAGTGGAGGAGACGTCTGCAAATATTTGTAATAGTCCCATTCTCCCGATTCTCAAAAGGACTCCCTCAGGATCCACTGATGATCATGAAGATGTTTATCGCTTTGTGATCGATTTGCGCGAAGTTAATAAAATAGTGGTTCCTCTGTTTCCAGTAGTTCAAGATATCACTTTTAACAATGATTCCTTCCAATGCTAAATTCTTTTCTGTTATTGATTTGAAAAATGCCTTCTTCACAATTCCTATCAATCCAGATAGTAGATATCTGTTTGGGTTCACCTCGCTGGTAGGAGCTGATTCTGTTGAGCTCCTCAGGGCTATACAGAGAGTCCGAGCATTTATAGTCAGGCATTGAAAGGTCAGTTGGATTCCTTGTCACTTCCTGCAGGTAATGTATTGGTGCAGTATGTTGACGATTTCCTTATTGCTTCTGATACCGAACAAGGTTGTAAAGACAGTATTGTTAAGTTGTTGCTACATTTAGCTAAAATGGACATAAGGTTTCCCTTTCTAAATTTCAGTATTGTCGACAGGAGGTCACCTACTGTCGAAGGAGGGTAGGAGGTTTACCCCTGAGCGTGTCCTTAATATTGTTAAAATGCCCCTTCCACAGACTCAAAAAGATGTATTTGCTTTTGTAGGTATCACTTCCTACTGTCAACAGTAGATACCTAACTATTCTTTATTAATCAAACCCTTGCTTGCTCTAACAACGAAAGAAGTGCATGAGCCTTTGCCTTGGACGCCCGAATATCAGCAGTCTTTTGAGGAATTGATAACTGTGCTTTGCTCAGCTCCAGTATTTGGCACCCCTAACTATGGCAAACCGTTTGTGTTGTACGTCCATGAGATAGCTGGTTGTGCGCTTTCTGTCCTAACACAAAAATTTAGAGAAAAGCAACAGCCGTGTGCTTATTTCTCTGCTGTGCTTGATCCAGTCACGAGAGCCCTCCTGAGTTGTCTAAGAGCGGTCACGGCCGTGGCCACTTGAATCAGACAATCTGCTGGACTTGTGCTTGATACTGACCTCACAGTTATGGTACCCCATAATGTGGACACACTTCTGAATAAGACAAAGACACAGCACCTCACCAGTGCACGTCTTACTGGTTATGAATTAACATTGGGCCCGATTCACAGAACTAACTTAAGACAAAATCATAAACTTACTACCATTTTGGTATTCACAGAAGGCACTTACTCATTTTGGTATTCACAGAAGGCACTTACTTACTCATTTTGAGTAAGTTACTCATTTTGGTATTCACAGAAAGCACTTACTCATTGATGAGTAAGTGCCTTCTTTCAATACCAAAATGAGTAACTTACTCATTTTGAGTAACTTACTCGTTTTGAGTAACTTACTCAAAGTTCAAAATTCAGCTTTATTCGATTTTTTCTTACAGTAAAAATCATAAAAGCACAATTAAAGAGACATTTCAATTATGATACACAGTAAAAAGCAATCAGAGTCACATACTTAAAAAAAATGTTTTACATCGAGCTCCTGTATCTAATAACAGACTTTAAAAATGAGATAATAGCCATTAAGATCAATTGATTTTCTAAGGATTGTAATTTCAGAAGAGCTATTCTACATTGTCTTAGGCCCATACTCCTCAAAATAGGTAATAAAAACCTTTTCCTAGGAGAGGTATAAAATTTACAGAATAAAATACAATGCAACGTAGTTTGAGTCGAAATGTCATCACACGGGCATGGAAATAGGTTTCTCGACCAGTCATTAATTTCAGGGAAGGTGATCATTCTATGAAAAATTCCAAAACGAAAACGAGTTAGAAGCATACGCCCAAAACTTCCCTGTGCCTGCACTAAATAGGGTTGAATACCTGAACATATTGTAATCAAATGGTTGTTCATGACCGATCTTTTCTCTCTCTCAATGAACCATCGCTTATTTTCTAAATGGGTCAGACAGCCTGATTTTAAGGTTTTTCTAGGGATTGTTACCATAATCTCCGGAGTTTCAAAATATTCAGGATGGCCAATTTCGTTCGCCATATTTTTGATAAACTTAAGCCATGGTATATTAGCCACCCTGTCCAAAGTTAAACAATCCATAATTACATCATGATTAAAACCAGTCTCAGGTGAAGCCCACACCTTATGCCAGAGTAAAAACGGGTTAAGACTAATAATATCAGAAATAAATGGCAGACCAAGTTCCGTGTGGCAATTAAAAGTAGCTGTGGAACTAGGGACTGCCAGCAGATAACGAGTGAAAGCATTTTCACAACGTTGAATATGTTGCACATCTGCAGATCCCCAAATACCTGCCCCATATATCGCTGTAGAAATACATTTTGATTTATAAATGGCCAATAACTCAGGGACAGGTCTGCAGCCTAATTTCCTTGAGAAATTAATAATCGCACCTATTGCTCTTGAAAACATTAGCTTTCTTGCCTGCGTGGCCACATTCCAGGACCCTGTCCGATCGAAGTTAATTCCCAAATAGGAGAACTTATCAGTACTTTCGATTTTATTATTGTCGATAAAAATATCACATATTGTTCTTGTTTTTTTTCCACAGCTCATTGTATATGTCTTGCTGATGTTTACTTTTAGGCCCCTATCAAGCATATAATTAGCAAAGTTAGTGACAGTTCTTTGTAAGCCTATTTGCGTCCGCGCCATGATAACTGCGTCGTCCGCATAAAGTAAAATGGGGACAGGGGTGTTATTAATAATCGGGTAGTCCTGCCGACGTTCAGTCAAAAATTGACCAAGGCTATTGATATATAGGGAAAAGGAAAGGGGCAAGTATACAGCCTTGCCTCACTCCCTTTTTATACGGAACTTAGCTGTACACCCCCCTGTCTCCCATACCGAACCCTTGCCCCAGACTCCCTGTACAGTTCCTTAATAAATTAAAGCAAAGGTGGATCGACTTCCATATCTTTAAGAACACTCCACAGCTTATCGTATATTACGCAGTCAAACGCTGAACTGAGGTCAACAAATGACAAAAAAAGTTTACCCTCCTTTGCTAAAGTATATTTACTTATGATCAAGGTTAAATTGAGTCCTTGCTCAATCGTACCAAGCCCTGGTCTAAACCCATATTGCAGGTTAGACAACACACCTGTCTCTTCCGCCCATAATTGTAGCTTATTTAGAATTACCCTCCCTACTACTTTCAGGAGGGAATCTAAGAGGGAGATTGGGCGATAACACCTTGGTTCATTTCTATCCCCCTTTTTAAAAATAGGAATTAATATTGCATCCGACCATGTGGGAATAAAGCCATAACGACTACAGAAAATTAAAACATTAGTTAAAAGTGTGGCCCACAGCTCAATATTAGATTTATAAATGTCCACCGGGACGCCATCCGGTCCTGGTGCTTTACCAGAAGCACTCTCTGTTATGGCCCTGGTGACTTCCTCCAGCGAGAGTCCAATAGGTATAGGAAAAACTGCAGTCTGTACATTATCATCGGTCGCCTTGACTACTGAGGATACCTCGTTGTCTCCAATGGTCTCATCATTATAGAGACACGAGAAATATTCTACCCACTTATCCTCCGTAATAACAATGTCTATAATATCAGTGTCCCTATTAACAAAAAAAGGGGCATTCACAGCTTTCCAAAAGCCATTATTATCCTTCCTTAAGCATGCCTGGTGTAACGCCTGCCACGCCTCTGATCTCAATTGTGCTTTACGCTTTTTTATCGCCTGCCGATATTTAGTTCTAGCCTGTTTTATTTCCTCCCTTGACCTAATCTCGCTATGCAGTACCTTCTTCAAATGGGTATGGGCCTTGCTACATTCCATATCGAACCAACCCTGTGACTTATGCGTACCCTGTTTCTGCTTCCTAGTAAGTAATTTCTGAACCTCGCTTGTGATATTAAGGAAGGCATTTAGGACTACTGTATAGTCCCTTTCCTCGGAGAGACAGGCTTCAAAATCATCACTAGTCCTATTTACAAGTTGCTTGATGAAAGCCGCAGGATCCACCCCTGCCCATTTTAGAGAATACCCGTTTGTGCTTGAGAGATTAATATTAAGATTATAATGTAAATCCTTGTTATTCTTACTTCTAACCGACTCTCTCCAAATTGAAGGCCACACTAATTGGATAATGATCACTCACTAGAATACCATGGGTTACAAAAGTGCAGACATTACAGGAATACCTATTTGACACTAAAATAAAGTCAATAATTGAATTGCACCCCCTTCCATTAAAAGTTGGCTCAAAAGGAACTGGGGGAATACACAATTCATTTGCATATCCCAAATCAAATTGAAATACAATTTCATTTAACAGGTCCCCCAGTGTTATATGTAAAAAATGGGCCAGCTCATCTTCTTTATCTTTACCTAAGCCACAAATGCCCCGTTGACTATGTTGACACAAAAAATAGTTAAAATCCCCACCCCATATAATGCACATATCACCAGACATTTTATCTTCTAAATTACTCAATGTTTGACTCAAGTTCGTTAACACGCTCATAATCTCGTTTTTAGGGATATTATTGTAGAAGTTGATTATTACTGTACCCTTTCCTCCAACCATATTCAATAATAAGATCTGATAATAATCAGTCTCAATTAGAAGTTTCAAATTAATCACCCCAGCCGTGTTAGAAACGTAAATACATAGCCCCCCTTTGTTACGCCCTTGCTCGCTGATGATTGCCGGTGTGTGAAAAGTTCGAAAACCAATAATATGTTTTTCTTCAACTGACCAGGTTTCTTGGAGGCAGATTATAGAATATTCTTCTACAAAGGTTAACCATTGAGGGTCTCTCACTTTAATAGATAAACCCGCAATATTCCAGAACAGTATTTTACATACATCAGCTGTGTCGTCCTTTGCATGTCCCCCTGGGGGCCTCTCACTTATCACATCATCATAAAAATTGTCCCCGCCCCTAGTTGGTATTTCTACATATTTAATACTGGTTTCAGCATTACCTTCGGGGGTTGTAAAGTTATCCTCTATGACCACACCTTCTATTGAGTGATCTAAGCTCAAAATGCGACCTATTCTATTCTCAGACAGCAAATCCTGACCACACTCCTGCTCATATGAAATAACACCGGAAGGCGATAACATTTCCTGCCCTAATTGTCCATCCCCCCTCAAAAACTGTATTCTTGGTCAATCTATATCTTCCAGAGTAGTTAACAGGTCAAAACGATTATAAAGCGGGAGGTGACATGATCTCATTGAGTCTGCCTGGAGATCCCTTACATAATTTTTATTTAGAGAATTCACAACTGGTGGCAGATAAAAAGCACCAAGGGGTAAAACATTAATTTCGGTATAATTAAAACATGCATTCCCAGCCCTCGTAAGAACTGCATGCACTAATGTAGGATCACTGAAGGTCAGAACAATACAATCTCCCTGAAGTGTTTTCCAACCCTTGCCCACCCATGTAACCCTTCTGACCATTTTAAAGTTTTTAAATAATGCCTCTGTGAGACCGGTTTTATTTCCTAGCCAGTGAAGAGATTTATT
Organism: Calotriton arnoldi; assembly: GCA_963921515.1. Classification (NCBI taxonomy): domain Eukaryota; kingdom Metazoa; phylum Chordata; class Amphibia; order Caudata; family Salamandridae; genus Calotriton; species Calotriton arnoldi. Next base: position 1,890,795 of record CAWUFW010001228.1, read on the forward strand.
ACGAAGACCCTCCCATGTTTCGTGCAATGGTGTATGCCGTGTGGGGGCATTGGCTAGAATTACTATGTATGGAGTGGCAGCCGGCGGGAGATCAAGGACATTATATTCTAGATTCTCTGGATATACCCTTATCCCAGTATCAGATCCTTTCTTCTCTATTAAGGGTTTATTATGAGCATTATTAACTTGCAATTTGTTACCGGGGGGAATTGCTCTTTGGGTGTCTGAGCATAAAGTTTCTATGGGTCTGGTCCTTGTAGAATGAGTCCCTACCTGTGGGATTAAGAGTTGACTACGGGGATGGTTATCAATTCCTTGCGTATTCGCCCCCTCTGCGATAACCCTGTTATCTCCTCTCAAACACCCCTCTAAATTAGCCACTCTTTCTGTAAATTTCCCTAGGGCGCCAACCATATAGCTATATAGATCATCAATTTTCCTCGAAATGTTTTCTAGTTCAATAGTTTGGCCCTCGATTTGCGAATTCACCGTAGGTCTCCTTGCACTACCAGAGTTTTTATGAACAACAGTTTTTAGTTGTTTACCCAAGTTTTTCCTTTTCTTAGGCAACAACTTTTGCTTGGGCTCACAGAGCTCTTCCCAGCAATATATTCCACTTGAGACCCCTCCGACCCCTCAGGATTTTTACAACGTTTCGAGGGTGGTTGGGGATCATCCTCTGGCTCACTTACATATAAGAGATCAGACGTCTCCTGTATACACCCATTTTGAGCACCCAGAGCAATTTGTCCCTCACACACTGTTATAACAGATTTAATGGGGGCTAACATGTACATTATTTCCAGTTAGCGAGCCCAACCTCCCTTGAGTAAGAGTCTCTTCTACGGTATTTATTTGCTCCTCGATGGCCCCCATAGCACCAGTCAAGTAGTTCATTAGGGATTTCTGACCTCCCGTTTTTTGGACTGAAATAGCTGTGTGGCCAGTATTCCTTTTACCCATTCCTAAGCGGGGACTTCACAATCAGATGAGAAAATCGGGAAATCCGAGGCACTCACCAGATATGAATGTGTGTCCACCCCACCTTAAGAAGGTGTCCCAGCCCGGTCTCTATCGGTCTATGACGGGCTAAGACGGGCCCGTCTTGGCCCGGTCTTGGCCCGGGCCGAGCCCGGGCACGCCCCGCGCGTGTCCCGCGCTGCGGGACCGGCAAGATGTTTTGAAAGCCCCTCCAGGGACTCAGGGTAAAGTGCGTTGTGCAGCAGGCAGCCAGGGATTGGTGACAAGGTCCAGGCTTTGTAAAACGGACTCCCGCGCTGCGGGACCGGCAAGATGTTTTGAAAGCCCCTCCAGGGACTCAGGGTAAAGTGCGTTGTGCAGCAGGCAGCCAGGGATTGGCGTCAAGGTCCAGGCTTTGTAAAACGGACTCCCGCGCTGCGGGACCGGCAAGATGTTTTGAAAGCCCCTCCAGGGACTCAGGGTAAAGTGCGTTGTGCAGCAGGCAGCCAGGGATTGGCGACAAGGTCCAGGCTTTGTAAAACGGACTCCTGCGCTGCGGGACCGGCAAGATGTGTTGAAAGCCCCTCCAGGGACTCAGGGTAAAGTGCGTTGTGCAGCAGGCACTCATCAATGAGTAAGTGCCTTCTGTGAATACCAAAATGAGTAAGTTACTCAAAATGAGTAAGTTACTCAAAATGAGTAAGTAAGTGCCTTCTGTGAATACCAAAATGAGTAAGTGCCTTCTGTGAATACCAAAATGGTAGTACATTTAGGATTTTGTCTTAAGTTAGTTCTGTGAATCAGGCCCATAGTTTGCTAAGCATATTACGATTAAAAGATGTGCCACTCTGAATCCAGCCACGTTACTACCCCTCCCTTCCGAGAGTGATGAAGTTGATAAACATGATTGTGTCTTCTGGACGGAAGAAGAGACGAAAGGACGGGTAGACTTGACTGATGTTCCCTTATCTGACCCACAAGGGGAACTATATGTCGATGGTGCTTGTTTCAAATTACCAGATGGCACTACGACTGCAGCTTATGCTATCACTACACTGCGTACAGTAGTAGAGACATTCTGTGTTCCTTATCAGTCGGCGCAAGCTGCTGAGCTAGCTGCTCTAATTCGAGCTTGTGAGTTGAGTGAGGGATTGGTTGTCAATATTTATACTGACAGCCAGTACGCTTTCGGGGTCGCCCATCATTTTGGGCGATTCTGGGCTGAGAGAGGGTTTCTCACTTCCCATGGCACCAAAATCCAGCATGGGCACCTTATATTGAGACTTTTGTCTGCTTTGACACTCCCTAAGAAGTTGGCCATAGTAAAGTGTAGCGCCCACCGGAAGGTCACCGATGATGTAGGTAGGGGGAATGCCTTTGCAGATCAGACAGCTAAGGAGACGACCTAGACAAATATGAAAAGAATGTTTGTAGCAGGTCCCGCATGTGGGTCCCTGAAGTTGTTATGTTTGAAGATACTTTAGAGAATGTAAAGGAGGTACAGAGTGAGGCCACAGTAGAAGAATTAGCAGTGTGGCTGGAAAGTACAGCACAATTGAATGATGAAGGATGTTGGACTGATAAGTCGGGAAAGCAGAGATGGGTGTTACCTGATGCATATGTTCTTCCTGTAGTCACAATGGCCCTTGGTCCAGCTCACATCAGTGCTAAGGGTATCTGTAAACTGTTAGACCCTGTATGGCAGAATGATAATATCCTCAAGACAGCCGCACACTTAGTGAAGTTCTGTATGGTGTGCATGATGCACAATCCTGGAAAGTGTACCCCGACACTGCCTGGTAACTTTGCACCCCCCACTTTTCCTTTTGAAGTCCTTCAGATGGACTATATAGAACTGGAAAGAAGCAATAATTTGAAGTATGTTTTGGTAGTTGTATGTGCATTCAGTAAATGAATTGAGACTTATCCCACTAAGGACAATACAGCCATTACGGCTGCAAAGGTACTCCTGAAGGAGTTCTTTCCCCATTTCGGCTTCCCGCGTTTGATCTGGAGTGATAACAGAAGTCATTTTAATGCAAAAGTGATTCAATTAATTGGTGATGGTTTGCACATAAAGCAGAAGTTTCATGCTGCCAACCATCCACAGTCAGCAGGTTTGGTTGAGAAGTACAATGGTACTCTCAAACTCAAACGGCCAAAAATTCAGGAGACAACAGGGTTAAAGTGGCCAGATGCTTTACCATTAGCTCTTTTGTCAACAAGAATGACAGCGCATTCTAGAACAGGATTGTCACCGTATGAGGTCGTGTTTGGACACCCGGCAAATGTCTGGGGCGTCCACACCCTCGACTGTTTTCCGATATTGAGTACCCATTGTTAATTGATTATCTTGGCCGTTAACTGAAAGTTTGCATTCTATTCACCAACAGGTCCGGGATACCCTGCCAGCTACACCAGAGGGGCCCGGACACAACATTCAGCCTGGGGATTTTATCTTAGTCAAGAATTTTCAGCGGAAGAAAAGTTTGCACCCGGGTTGGAAGGGGCCGGTCCAAGTCCTCTTGGCCACAAGCACAGCAGTCAAGGTCGCTGGTCATAAGAACTGGATACATGTGACTCATTGTTGCAGGGTCCCGTTTGCTTGTGCCCTATGATCAGTGGGTGAAGGATGGCATTGGGGACACCGAGATTGAACAGGTGCCTCGGTTTGTCCCGTTTAGTGATGCCCAGCTAATTTAGACTCAAACGGATCAGGAGAATAAAAATGTGCTGAATGTTGCTGTTCCCCCGGAAATACGAGCCATTAAAGAGCCCTTTTTTGTTGATCCAACAGTGCCTGGGGCTGCTAGATGCAATTTGCACCCTCGTCTGAGAGAAAGTGCATCCAAGGAGAAAAAAGATTAGGGATGGACTGCGTAAGATAGGTTGTACTGAAGCTGTAGTACCAATGGAGATTCATTGAGCTTGATGAAAAATGTGCTTGTTTTAGTTTAGTTGCTTGAACATTAGATAGGGAAGGCAATAGTATACCCTGAAGGTATACCAACGTGACCGACGTGGGATACGAGCTTAGGACAGAGCAAGCTCCACCCCCGGTGCTCAAGAGTGCCAACGTATTGATGAACAATAGGAACCTGTACCATTGAGGCTCTGACGGACACTGGGAACATACATATTTTTTTCACATTCTTGCCCCCATTTTATTACTTGTTATGCATCCCTTTGGTAGGTTGGTTGCCGAGTAAGAGCAGCCGATGGTTCTTATTGCTCAACGTAATGTGGTGTGGGCCCGTAAAAGAAAATTGATTTATGTGATTTCTGCAGCTTGTTGATGACAATCCTCGGTGGGGTATTGTGGGTCTTAGAAAATGCTTACAGTGTACCTTCACGCAGTGAAGGTAAAGGTCTTTCTCCAAACAGAAATAAGAGAGTAGCTTCGAGTAATATATTTTTGGAGATGCATAAGAGATTTTTTGGTAATGGTACAGCATGCTACCCCACTGACTCTGTTACTAGTTTATGGACTGCATATCCCTTATCTTTAGTGAATTATACATATACTGAACCCCCTGATTTTGTAGAGATAAAAGAAGTGTTTGGATCTGGTTATTCAGGACCATGCCTATACCATTGAAAACCATTGGAGGAGGGTTATGCTGGCCGTGATAATAACACCTATTGTGATAATCTCTATATGAAAGAACAGAATGTAACATCAGTAGGTTGGCATTACAAACAATTGACGGTCCCCCGACAGGCAGGTTATTATCCTGCTTGTTGTCCCATTAACAATAGTACAGACACCTCATTGTACATCAATTGTTCAGGATTAGTGATGCATAGAGAGACCATCCCTTTAGTAAGAGCAGATGATCCAAGTACAATTGGAATGAATACTCGGTATTCGGCAGTAGATTATGATGGGCCAATTTATGCACACCCAGGATTTTTCTTTCTGTCTAACGGGACTTACTCCAATGTTCATAACTGAACAAATGATGTGGCTCTTGGGATGGCGTTGCCTCTGGGTGTACCTTGTAAGCGTGCAAGACCTAAAGTGAAATAGGTGAAAAGAACACTGACGAAGGAGTTTTGTGAGGGAGTAACAGACATTGAGATCAACAAATATAATAATGGTATTACCTTCGGATATATTATGTCTTCTATTTTTACACTGAGTGGAACTGCCGTGGCAAGAGGTGAAAAGGCTCGAGTGTATTTTGGATGTAAGTTACAAATATTATCCAATACGACTGTGGCAGCTCTGCGCGACATCACCACTCAGTTAGAAAGCCTTCTGATTTATTCCGAGCAGACTAGATATGCTGTGGATTTTATTTTGGCTAAGAATGGTGGTGTGTGCGCAGTAGTTGGCAACCAGTGCATAGTTGGGATAACAATTATGGAAAAGAACATTACCAAGCATATTTTAGATATTCTAGAAAATATCAAGGGGATATAAAGCGGAAATTCGAATTGGTCTCTCCATGGTAGTTGGGGCTGGATCCTTGAAAATGTGATTTACCTTATTGCTGTTTTGGTGTTTTGTTGTGTTCTTGTTTAGTGCCTGCCTGTATTATGTACTTATTGTACCAGCCTTCTTACTCCCAAAAGAAAAATATCGATTCATGACACCAATGCTGCAATTATGGTCCAGAAGGAAATTGATGACATCATGCAGATAGATGAGGGCATTTTTGAAACTTCTTCCCTTCTTACAGTCTCTCTTCCTGATGCTGAAAGTATGGAGTATCCCTAGAAAGGTCACTTATGATCTTGTTGATTTATATATGTTCTTTTCTATTTTTAGTAGAAAATATTTAGCTCATGCTAAAAGGAGGGTCTGTTAGAATAGAAAAATGCATGTTTGCGCATTGTTCTATGTATGTTAGCATTCGCGGCGCCATTTTCTATGTCGGCGCCATTTTGTGTTATAATCAAAACTCATACTTCGCTATTTCCCAGAAAAGGCCTCTGTTAGGTTATGTTTCTCCAAGACCGAGTTTTGCTTCCCTAATGAATACACTGTTCTTATTAGTGCATACCTTTCCCACTAGATACAGGCCTTCTCCCACTTGTCTGAAGACGGGCCCGCCTGCAGTGGCCTTGGACTCTGCAACTTGGTAAGATATAAGCACTGAGATTGTTTTTTTCTCTCGTTTGCATTGCTTTTCAGCACCTGCCTGGAAAATTCCACTATGGGTGTGTTCTAGCCCAGTTACGAAATGTACTAAATGTATCTTGATGCTTGTGGACTTTAGTCCCTCTGCAGCACTCCTTAGAGACTGGGCAGACCGGACTCCGCTCTGAGTGTACTCTGAACAAACATAGGTTTGTATTCTCTACTGTCTGACTGACTTTTCATTTGGTATGGAAGGCTGAGAGGTGGTCTTGTGTGACCCGGGTGACCCGAATCGGGTCACTTCCTTCAGTCATTAGGGACTGCTGGTTATGTTTTAGTTTTTAGGTTGTTTTTGGTGAACAAATATAGTACGCAGAAGGAAATGACATGGTAAAACACTCTGACCAGTTGAGGGAGATCAGAACAATAAAGGGGAATGTGATTGTGACTAACAGGATAAGGCTGAGTGTGCTGTATTTTGTGACATTGGATAGGTCATGTGCTGTTTGATGGCCAGAGTTCTGAGGTGCAAATAAAGGGATTCCTTCATTTTTATTGTGCTTGTGTCAACTGGTAAGTTGAAGTCTCTAAAGATTGTAAGGCGGTTTTGTTAGATTGATGCAAATGTGATGAAATGTGGGACTTTCACTATAAAATTCTTGCCAGGATCAGAAGTTCTGTAGATGAACTTGAAAGAGAATGTCTGCGATTGTAAATAACATTTGGGGGTCACGAGCCAAGCAGGGGCAAGTGGGCCAATGCTGTGGGGGCTAGGGTCATTTTCCTTTGATGTCCTGGGGTCCATTCTAATCAGTCTCTGCAAACTGGGCCAAGTAGAATCCTTTCAGCACTTAACTCTCGGTGCTAGTAATGGTAGCAGTCTCAGGCTTTTCAGGGATGTTAGTGTGGGGGGTACCAAAAGCTCAAGACTCAACAGACACTCAACACCTTATTAATGTGATTGTCAAGTTCAGAGCTTATCTTTGTGAAAAGAAACACCATTTACTGCACAGTAACATGTAATGCCACACACTATTCCAAAGTATCAGGTTTACAGAGTCTCTGGTGCATGGTTATGCACCCTCGGTGAGCATGTCAACCTCACTTTCCCCCTCCCACCTTCCTTTAATATAAATGTACCCTAATGTGGTTTTCAGCACAGGTGCAGTGCTCCTCCTTTGCTATATAGACATTAACATCACTCCGTCTCCCGGTGTTCATCTCACCCATATTCAAGACTCGCTTTAGGCCTTGCGTCAGACTCCCATGCAGTTGTGGCTTTCCCATAGTGGGAAATAAATGTTACAGTCACAGCGTGGCTGTGTCCCTGCTCTGTATTAACAAAAACACAAGGGAACCCAAAAGGTAGATAAGGACCTTGGGTAACAGTTTAGTATTAGAACAGTGGTCCTTAAAAAGAACAGTATGGTCATCAGGATAAATATAGACCCCAATCAGTGCTATATTACGAGTGTCCAGCCGGACATTCAATTTAATAATTCAAAAATGTCAAAAACCAAAAATATAAACACATCAATACAGTGGGACACAATCCTGCATCCTACATAGAAACATAACGAATACATTTAGGACAGGAACATATCAGGCAACGCAGGGTAGCTTGTGGAATATTGAACACAATTTCTAACAAGCTTGAGGAAACAGTAATTACACTTTTTTAATCAGATTTGATTAATGTGCAAACTGTTTAGATTGGTCGACGACGTTTCGATCCTCTTAAAAAATGGTAGGATCATCATCAGGACAGTTATAAGTACAAGCCTGATTAATTAGAGATTGTCTGTGGAAAATAAGGAAAAGGGAAGGAGATTAAGGAGCGTCTAGTACAGACTGTGAAACATTATGCTATCCAGGGGGTCCGGGACCAGCCCTGGTGTGACCGCACCATGCTCGTGAAGCAGTTATGAAAACATTTGAGGACTCTCAACAGGGCGATAACTGTGAAGGGAGATGGCTAGCGTGAGTGAGCGTGAACGTCAGGGCTGCATATTAAAATAAGGTGTAGAAGGAAACAACCGTGTGGATATGGACGCACGCAATCAATCGTGTCAAGATAGTGACAAGCGAACCAGGCTGAACGGTATACACGTGAGCAAGGTGAAAAGGCCTAAAGATGTATGAGGACCGAGTTCAGAGTGCCCGCTGCGCGTGTGAGGTGACGCTCGTTCGCACAATAGGGAAGTAATAACTAACCTCAATTGGGCTTGCGGAAGGTAAAGCCACAAATACACTCAGTGGTGGAGGCCGATTAAATATGATGTTCTGTGAAAATTAAATTCAAATGTAAGGTACCGGAATTCCTAGATAACAACTGGCAGACAAGAAGATAGAACCAGCAGGAATTCTCACCTAAGAGTGAATAACCTGGCGTTTAGACTGTAGAGTTATCAGTTCCAAGACAGCAAGTGGCGATGCACTACAGGGAAAAAGGATGGAAGGGAGGAGTGAGGAAATAAAAGGGTGGCTTGGAAGGAGTTAGATGACTACACAGGGCAGCGTGCTTACCGTTATGCTGTGTGATCCAAGGCTTGATGGCAGGGATAGCCATCAGCCAATGGAATGCTCCTATTTATGGTGTGAGTGACAGGTGACTCAGCATAAGGTGGCCATGTTGGGTGAGGGTTTTAATGAGTATGGAAGACAGACTAGGTGCGGTAAAGGAACCACTAGAGAGCCAAAAGGAGGCAGTGAACTAAAAGAAGAGTAAATCATACAAAACAGTATTCATTATTTAGGTAACAGGGAAATTATACCAAACAACTGAATTAACAAAATATGCTTGATGACAATTGGACAGAGATATTCAGGAACCATGGTAAAAACAAGCATCAACGCAGTTAGTGGCAGTTGTATTCAGATTACAAACTAGAGGTAGACACAGTGAGGGCGGAACATAGTTCTTGGTACAAGGAGTGGTCTAGATGAAGGTGGTCCAGTCCTTATTCCTGTTCAGTCCATTCCTGATGCTGTTCATGCAGATAATCTGCTTGAGCTCCTCTTTATTCAGAAGTTGTGCAATGTCTCCGCCTCTTGGGGGTTGTTTAACAACGTTTATGACTGTCCATTTAATGTCATCTTCATTGTGTCCTGCCACGGTGAAATGATCCACTAAGGGCGCGTTGGGAGTTTTGCAGCGCACTCTACTCCTATGTTGTCCAATTCGGGTCTTCACTTTTTGTATTGTTGGCCCAATGTAAATAAGCAAGCAAGGACATTGAATCAAATAAATTACATTGCAAGTATTACAGTTGGAAAATGATCTTGATTTGATTGACACATTATTGAAGATAAACTCTTTGCCTTCTAGAGTAAAATCACACACATTACAGTTGCCGCATTTGGCATGCCCGATTAGAGGTTCAAGTCCCTAATGTGCATCAAGAGTGGTAGCTACCCTGGAATTAGGTAGAACTGCCCGTACCAGGTGGTCTTTGAGATTGCGGCTTTTGCGGAAAGCAAATAGATGGCGCTCAATGTTCAAATTGCCTGCGTTCACAGTAGGCCAGTGTTTGATGATAGATTTACGGATGGGGTTCGAAATAGGGGAGAATGTGGTCACACAGACTATGCGATTGTTGTCAGACTTGATTTTGGGGGAAAGCAGGATTTCTCTTGGGCAGTACCAGGCATGCTTCTGTGCCGTTCATACCAGGCGTTTAGGGTAACCACGTGCTTTCAACTTGGTAGATAATATTGACGCTTCGCGAAAATAATCCTCTTTGGCGAAGCAATTGCGTCTTATCCGCAAAAATTGGGAGTATGGTAAAGAGTCACGTAGTGCTCGTGGGTGATTTCTTTCGTAGCGAAGCAAGGTGTTACGCTCTGTAGTTTTTCTGTATAGCCTGGTAAGTAGTTCACCATTGGAATGGAATATAGTGAGATCGAGGAAAGGAATCAGAGATTTGTCATGTGTAAGGGTGAAATTAAGGCCTAGACAATTGTTATTCAGCCAGTGTAGAAAATGGTTGAGGGTTTCAACATTATTGTGCCAAATCATGAAAATGTCATAAACAACACGATTTTACCTCGGCACTCTACAGAAATATATACCATTCACATTGAATGGTGTAGCTAGTCTATATGAGTTTCTATGTAGCAATTCACAGGCAAATAAACCAAATTAGTCAATTTGAGCAAAAAAGCATCATTTAATGTGTTGACAGTATTTCATTTCTTATTGTGGTGACTTCATATTTCATAACAACATCCAAATATACAATCTGTAGCAATACAGGTGTCATTCATAATTTCACGGAGATACTGTTCTTATAATCTCTACGTTGTCTTTAATGGAAACAGCCGACACGTGTTTCGTTACGATTAGTAACTTCTTCAAGGCTTTAAAAATCCAAACGAAAAGTTCAAATCTCTAAAGGATGTTCCCAAGTACAAAGGAGGCATCCGTATCTTGTATATCAATGTATTAAGGGACAAATATGTGGCAATCCTACTACATATGTATAGCTTAGGTTTGCAGAGTGTGCAAAATTCAACTGAAGGTCATATATGTGGCAATCCCACTTCATGTATTAGACGTAGGTTTGCAAAGTATACGAAATTCCAGGCAAGGTCTTGATAATTCTTAGTATGGCATCAAGGGCTATAATATGCCCTCCTCTTGCTAGCGCGACGCGCCGTGTTTCTAGCGTGGTGTCCCCCGTCACTTTCAACCATTTGTCCATGTCCAATTCGGTGGAATGTCCTGTGTGAACCTACCATTCATTACGATTAAACCAGCACTGTAAAGTTGCAGCACGCAGTGCTCCCCTAAACCACAAAATGGTTGAGATGGGGGTTTAATCTGAACCTTCAATACCGGCGGAAGAAATGGTAGGAGACCTCCCAAATCAGACGGGTTTACCTGGAAAAGGTTGGTGTTGAAGTCCCCGGTAAGCAAACAGTCTGCGTGAGGGGAGTCCCCGGCCAGGTCACACAGAATTTTGAGCAATCAGTTTAAGGGAGCCCTTTTTGTTCGTACTCTTGGGTTGATGTAAACATTGAGAAGCAGCAGGGAGCGCTGTTGTCTCCACGAGTTGATTCTAACTCCAAGCAGCCAGCCCTCATTGAAGTTTAATAACTCAGTTGGGCCTTTTAGACTGCAGGAAATATAAATGGACAGACCCCCCTTGGGGCGTCCATAGTTACAGTCTATTACAGCTGGTTTCCAGTATTCAATGTATCCTACTATGGGGCAGTTGTGAATAGCCCGTATTTCTTGGAGGGCAAGTAGGTCATGTCCGAGGATAACATTTTGGGTCTCTAATGAGGCCATTTTATGATGAAGACCGCTAATGTTCCAGGAGCGCAGAGCTAAGCAAGGCTGAGACTAGGGATTAGCAAGATTTACGGGTTGAAGCTGGGGATCGCTAAGTTTAGCAGCCTCCATTTGGTTTGATTTTAATGAGTGTTGCCCGAATGGTCAAGCTGAGCTTTTACGGGACAGAGCTGCTGGCAACCACCCCCAATCTTGTACTTTATTGAAATTCGAGGGTATGGTCAATGAACTATCTGTTGTGGATGCATCGCCTACAGCATTTTTTAGGATTGAGTACGGCTTGTTTCTGTCACCATTCATGACCCGACGAGAACTTGGCTGGGTGACTGGTAGCTTGGCTAGCACTGTAGGATAGCCTGGTTTATGATGTGGGTAGATTTTGATTCCCCATGACCGGAAAATGTCTTTGCTGGCAAGAAAGGCTTTAGCCCATGTAGAGGATTTGAATGTTACCAATGTTACTTCAGAGGATTGTAACCCTCTTGGGGGGAGAAATTCGATGTACTCGATGTCTTCAGATTGCAATGTGTCAAGACCCGGTACTCCTTTTAATAATTTAATGATGTAAGCTCTGTTGAGGACATCATGCTGTTCTTTTGATTTGTATTCAGGTGCAAGGAGAATTTTGGAGTACTGATGATCGCTGACGACTCTCTGTTGGCAAGGACCCGAGTCGAATGGGTCATAGTTTTCAGGTAATGAGCCAGGGGCTGTTCCTAGTTTAGGCAGGGAATTTTCTCGAGTCTCTTGCTGACTTGTCGGGGGATCCCCAGATGACATTGGTGCATGCTTAAAGGTTACTTTTAGGTGGTTGTCTCCAACAAATGGTCGAGCAATCTGAGGGCGAGAGTAAGGAGAAAGTTGAGTTGGGATAGTCAATTCTGTTGGCGAGTTTGTTTTCTCTTCTTGTAGTTGGCCAATTGCTTTTTCCATGCCAGTTGGAGGCTCTTTTGCTTTTTTAACAACAGCCTTATCATGGGGATTTAATGGGGGTGGTCTTCTTAAGTAGTAAGGGGAAGCGTGTTGGACCTGATGGTGTACAGAAGTAGGCTGTTGAGCGTTTAATGTTGAGTTAGCAGTAATGATTTGTTGATCCTGTTTTTGTGGATTAAGACTTGGAGCTTGTTTGTTGTCCGAGGGTTTAAACAGTTGGCACAGCTTAAGGGACTCAGCTGTAGTTTTTGTTGTTAACTTATTTCTTTGCTTACGTTGGCGTTTCCTTTCTCTCTTACTAAGGGGATGAAGTGGTTGGAGGTTTAACTTGGGGTGAAGTGGGGCCCTTGTGAGTGTCTTAAAAACCAGCTCTGGGTGAGCTGGGTCAGCTGAAGGTATTGAGTCACTCCCAATTTGAGGGCTCAGCGGCAAGGGTAATTCGGTCTTGACCGGTGGTGTCAGCGCTTGATCATTATAGAGCGGATTTAATGCTGCAAAGGATTTTGCCTCTGTACTCTCTGGCATCCCGTGAACCGCTGATGCCAGAGTTTTATTATTTATTTTGGTGGAACTTGGGCCTGCACGCTTTAAATGGTCCTGATCCTGGCTCTTGCTGACAGTGCCTCCTGACAGTTGTTTGACTTCGTCTAGGACACAGTTTAGGAAGGCTGGAAGCGCTGAGAGGCTGTCAATGATGGGTAAGCAACAACAAACTGACTGGACCAGGTTTGAAGATGATTGGGCCCTTGTTATTAGATTATTTAGATTCTCTAACTTGTTATCGATACCTGCTGTAAACAGGGCTAGGGTGTTCAAAAGGTCAACTTGAATGTCCAGTTTATCTGAGTGGTAATTTAGTGCTGTGACTGTAGTTTGGAAGGTTTGCAGCAGTTGTGGCCATACGGTCAACGTAGGTGTGGGAGTAGGGCCCCGTGTGTCAGGTTCCGATTTCTGGTTGAATAGTGTATCTGCATCTTTAAGAAAGAAAGATAGCTCCAATAGTGATTGATCATTTGGGTCGGTTCTTGTTTGATGTTTTATTGGGGCTGTTACTGTGGCTGGATTAGAAGGGATTTGAGGCAGGAGCGGTTTAATGTTTCCCTTTGGTGATCTGTCCCATTGGGCTGCAAAAGGGCTGAATACGTCGAAGCTCGTTGATTGATTTTTTTGTTTAAGTGAGGAACTTGGAGACGAATATTGTTGTAGCGTAGTAATAGAGGTGTCTGTTTGCTGTGGCAAAACATTAGATATTGACTCAGTGGTTTCAGTCCAGGAGTGATCGTTTGAAACGTGTGATAAGTGGCTTTCCTGGGGATGAGATGGGTAACGAGGTGGAGAATACTGAAAGACTAAGAGAGCCCCCGAATGGTGGACCAAGGGCATTTTCTGATCGTCCGCGATTGTTCTTACACTGGGGACGTCCAACGGTGATAAAGTTTTGTTAATTGGCGGTGTGTGGACAATTGCCATAATTGCCCTTGAGAAGGGGGGAGAGCTTGGCCCCTCCTGATTATTGTTTGAAATAATCTAGGATGGAAAGGGGTTGCGGGTGCTTAGAGCCGGATGGAGAAGGGCAATCCTTGTTGCTGTCAGGGTCTGATCCGTGGAGAAGAGGGCTTGATAAGTGCGGGGAGAACATGACCATAGATTGTTTAGTAATCGTCACTGCGGCTCCTTCTGCCACTACTGCCAACCGTTTTAGTTTTTTTGGCTTAGGAGATGGAAATGCCCTCCTTGTTTTCCCAGATGTCATCACTCTGCTTTGTTGGGCTGCCTTGCCAACGGGGCGCCGGGTACGTCAGGCCACCACACCACCGCCTCTTGGCCGGTGCTCAGTGACCCAAGTAGTGGTAGAGGGGTCCCCGGGTTGCCTTGTCCGGGGGGGGAGGGGAAGCCCAAGTGGGAACCCACCAGGCCCCTGCAAGCCACACCCAGACCTAGCTTGGCCGCTCCTGCTGGGACCTGGGTTCGCACTCAGCAGCTGGTAGATACTACCGCTGCAGCTTGGACAGCTTGGACACCCCCAATCCCCCCTCCTCTTCCCTGCCCACAATAACCTGCCTTGTGGCCCTTGTGACCCTGCAAACCTCAGCCAAGTTTGGAATAGAACTGGTACAAAGTGTGGTATGTGGCGTGGGGTATGTGCAAGGGCCTCAGCAAGCGGTCAGTATGGACAGTGTAAGAAATGTGGGCAGGGTGGCAGAGGAGAGAGGGTGCTGGTAGAGGCGGGACCGGCGAGACCGGGCAAGGCAGGGTAGGACAGCACTAGAGCAGAACCGGCAGGGCAGGGCTAGAGCAAACCAGGCCAGCGAGTATGACAGCTGCAAGCCAATATGAGCTAATGCAAACTAATACTGGCCTCAGTGCGGTACAAGCGGCACAGCCAGGGGAAAACAGGCACAACTGGGTGTGTGGAGGAGGAGGGTATAGCACTGTTGATTTAGAAGCATCAACAGCCTGTAGCAACAAATACCTGTATGGACAACTGTACAGGGCTCCTCCTGCGGAGGAAGGGGTTACAAGAAGGTCAAGACTCACCTCAGCTCAGCTGGGGCCTCACCGTCACTGGCCCGCTTCCCCCCCACAGGAGTCCCCAACACGTCTCTGCTCTGCTCTTCACCGCACACCACACGCCGCACCTCGTCACTGCCGCAAACTGTGACCGAGACCGCAACCGTGACCGCAGCTGGACCGCTGCTGCCAGAAGCTCCGCCCCCCACCTCAGCTCAGCTGGGGCCTCACCGTCACTGGCCCGCTTCCCCCCCACAGGAGTCCCCAACACGTCTCTGCTCTGCTCTTCACCGCACACCACACGCCGCACCTCGTCACTGCCGCAAACTGTGACCGAGACCGCAACCGTGACCGCAGCTGGACCGCTGCTGCCAGAAGCTCCGCCCCCCACGCTCTATGCACTACGCTCTGTGCGCTGCACTCGCTGCTCTCTGCTCTCACGTCGGCAAACCTCCGATCTGATCCGATAAAAAGGATTACATATAACATTTGGGGTGCACTTCAAAAGTTGAAGGCAGAATGCTAAAACTATTCTTGTGTACCCCATGACAGTTTGCTGACAAAACAGCTTTGTGCTAACAGACATCTGCCTCTGAGGTTGTTGTGGGTACAGAGACTGCATCAAACTGTATTTTAGTGATAGGTGTGTGAGGAAACTAGGATTATCATAGTATGCACCCCATGCACACCCCCAGCTCCCACAGCCCAGTTTTAGTGTTGGCAAAGACTTTGACCATCTTTAAAATGCCAAACGTGGATGAGGTTAGCCGTAGGAACCTTCACCCCATCGGTTAAGGTTTTCCCAGGGTCATTCCCACCCACTAGCTCGTGCCAGGCATAAATGTGGCATCTCCAGGCAGTCACTTCAGAACACTCCTGGACCTGTGGTAGATTAGAAGAAGTCTAAACCTGCTGTCTGAGACCTGAGAAGAGACCTGATCTCACTCTTGTACCCAGGATAAAGAAGTAAAATCCAAGGGTCAGTTGGGTGTCCATCTCTTAAGGCTACAGGAACCCAACAAGCTAAAAGAGGCATTTCCTTGCAACTGCTCAGCTGACCAGTGGCAAGTGTACCAGGACTGGACCCTCCCATTGGCCTCTGCCTACCACCCTGCAAGTCTCTAAGTGCCTCCTGTGAGGTCTTGGACGACTTTAGAAGTGTACTCCTGAGGTGGATTTGGACATTATGGACTAAGTCAGAAAGCAAAATCTTTGACCAGGACAAACCTGGTTAGTGTATCTGACCAGCGTTCCATCGCAGTCAGCCTTAAAGTGCACCTAAGTACTCTTCTACCACGACTATTAACTATCACTGGGGCTTTGTGGTTCTTGGTGCAATTTCTTTAGGACTATCTTTTTATGTGCTTAGTTCTCCATCCTGACTGCGTGTTAGTGCAGTTGTAAATGTATTTTTTACTTGTAATTTGTGAATAGCACAAAAATAGTAAACTTACACAAAAGTGTAAGTTTACCTTTGTGAATCAGGCTCTTAAAGAGCATGTCGTCATGACGTAATCATATCTGGCTGTGTGCTGATGAAAAAATGGAGACGAACCATAATAGATGTTGTTAGATAAAACCAGAGTGTTATGTATTAACAGAACAGTAGCCAAAGGAAGAACTTCGGTTGACTCGAGTATAGTTTTATTATACAAGGCGAAAGGGATGTTAAGAGCTTATCAGGACGTTTTTTGAAATGTTTCTAAATTTGCAAATATTAAGGAGTATTGTTTCTTCTTTGCACGCATTCCTCCCTTTTGCACAAGTGCTTATACCAATCCGCTATCAAAAAAAAGATATTGAAGCAATTCAATTTAGCATACACTAATTTGTTGAATGGAGCATGCTTAATAGCAATAAAAAAGAGGCAGTCTTCTGTAGAGAACAGGCATCTAATATTGTTGAACGGAACACGAAAAATAGAAATCAGCTCGAGTTTCCTCATCTTGTTATCTAAATGTTCCACTGCTGGGTAACTAATAGTACTTTGAGTTGTATTTCTTTATGATCCGTGGAAATAAATACAAATATGTCATATCAGATGTTAAATTATTTTGCAATAGGTGCCAATATTGATAGAAATATCAGTAATAAAACAAGTGGACCACAAGCATACTTTTATGTAGCTTACCCTCGGTTTGTGAGTGACAAACAATGACTCCCTAGGCTTACAGTACTAAGCAGTAATTTTGAAGTGAAAGCATGGGTGCTTTTCAAGAGAATCAAAAGGTGAAGAGGTGTGTCCTGCCTTCAGAACACACTGTTCCTTTGCCAACCCAGGGAGATTCAAGAGAATGTAACTAAAGTCTGACATTAAAAACAGTAGGTAGTCAAAGTCGAGAGATTTAATGGAACATTAACCAGAAAAAACGACAATGTACATTTTTATCACATACTTCAAGGCACTAAAGCTTGTAATTAAAAATATAAAAGGAAAGTAATAAGATCACATTTTTAAAGGAAAAGTTAATTATTCCAGGATCGTCTCAAAACAATAGCAAGGAACAGCTCAGAAATACAATTCAGGAAAATAGCAGCCAGAGCACATCCGTTGACTTTAATCGAAGCAATTAATGATATGTCGTCCGGGGAATTTAAAAGTAGATGCGAATTAGGAACAACTGTAATAAAACCTGCCTCTACGGGCTTAATTGGTTCCAAAGGCAAAAAATACGTATTAATGTATATTTCAAATTCCATCAAAGAAAAATATCCTCTGAAAATAAAATGTTTAAAATGTATTGTGTTTGAATATAAAGCAAAGTATTTGTTAATTCTCTTTCTTTCACTTGTCTTATTTTCGTAAATTAGAATAAAAAGTCGGTTTACATAATTTGATTTTATGAGTGCAAACGTGCATTCTGCGTACCTGCATTTCGAGCAGCGACTTTATTTCTCAGTTCCTCCTTTAGCTCCGAACCTTACTTTAGTATACATTTTTTTTTAACACAAACTATATTGCATTTTAATTATATGCGGCACATTCGTTACACATTGCATTTAACCATGACATTATACATAGTCTTGCAAAGTGTTGCAATTCTTTCCCATCAAGTTGAGCCTTGTCAATTATTTGTGCATAGGAGTAAAATGCAATTCAAACAATCTTGTCCTTCCCTTCCCGCCCCCTTTCAACTAAACGTAGTCACCTGTTGATTAATTTGTACATGTCGGGCTGTGCGTGTGAAAAATTGTACGTCGCTATGTGCTCTTCAGTGGAAGAGCTTATCATTATAGTGAGTTTCATTCAGGGCCCACTGTAGTTCTCCCCTATGTTAGTCTAACTGCACACTTTGTAGGCCGCTTTGCTTTGCACACGTTATACGCAGCCCATTTGTCTTGTGCCAAAATATTATGTTAGAAATAAGCTGCACATGTTTTTGATATTTAGTACTTCTTCCTGGGACTCAATCTGGACATTCAGTATAAGGTCAAACAACATTGCACCCTGTTTTTCTTGGTGGTCGGTCACTATTACACTGTAACATTTACACATAACAGAGAGACCCAGCTGCTGTTTTCTAACATGGCAATTCTTATCATATAAGCTGAGACTTGCCATTTTGAAAACAGAGAGGAGGATTTCTTGCATGTGGTATGGTGACTCAGTCCCTACAAACTGACTGTCTGTGATCCCAGGCAAAGTTCTGCTTCCAAACAAAATCCCTGCAACATGGCGCCACCAACGTTTATTCTGGTACTTATTCACTGGTCTCCTGAGTAGTACTTGTGCGTGTCCATAATAACACTTACACCTACCACTGGAGACATCCGTGGTGTTTGGGATTAATCCTCCACAGTGTTTAGGAAGCACCTATTTCTGTTGGTTTTTCAAGCTTGAAAGATTAAAAGGATAATCCATTTTTGTGTTGCACTTTGTTTCCTTTGTTCTTTTTGACCATGGTGAAACCACAACATACGCAATTACTGCTAATCGCAGACCCACTGTCCATGTAGATGTTACTGCACATGGCCTCACTAATGCAGGTGGTTACTTTAATTTTGTGGTTGAAGCCCACGATGGCTACCACTTTTAAGTCTTTTATTCTTGGGTCAATTTCCTGGCCGTGGATACTAATACAAACACATTCCATGAATACACGGTTACTCCACCACCAGGAGTCTATAGAGCATGTGTGCTCTTAGAAATACGACTTTCTCATTGGGAACACATCACTTGATTCCGTTGTGCCCTTCCACATATACTTGCACCAGTATGTATGGGTCCCGTATGTAATGAAGGGGCGACCTGGCCAGCTTTAGCTGGATACAGACAATACCCTGATTATGCAAATATCACAGCACAACAGCTACAACCATTGTATGCTAATTTAGTGAGACTTCATAGACGCTTAACTCAATATGTTCCACGCACCTTGTTGTCTGTCCCAACAAGGGCTGGCCTGCCAGGGCAAGTCCAGTTGCCTACAGTGCCTATAATAAGTCCTGTGATTGTTCATTCAGTTATGGGCAAAATTCCCACTAACCGTGAGGAAATTCCATTTTGGATCAGCTATAAAATCAACCAAATTGAAGCTGTGTTTTCCCTTACGGGACCACAAGACAAGCACAGATTATTGACTATGCACTATAGATTGCGGTAACACTTGGGGAACAGACTTTGCCGCTGTATATATCATCAGTCATGGCACTCCGTCCATGTCAGTCTTGCCAGATGTGTTAAAACAAATACAGAATGAACACGGGGCAGCTGCTGTCCCTGGATTTGGGGATGAAATTAATAGGACATTTTCCCGTGGTGTCTGCAATGATTCTGCCTAACATTAAATGTGAAGCAGTATCTCTGGCTATGCACCAGCTGCTCTCAGGGGTTGCACAAGTCGAACATGAATGTGAGCTGCCTATTAATATTACTGATGTGTACACATCCTTAGAGCGCAATCATTTTGGAACCAGGCCTACTAAACTACCACTTGTCAAATCTGGTTCAGACAAGGAAGTCAAGCAGAACCCTCAGTAGTTTGTTAAAAAAAAACAAGGGACGAATCAAAACAAAAAATCAAAAAGGTAAATATCACGGAGGTTCTCCACCCTTGGAGTCTTCTGAAAGGCGCTACTATTTTCATGATCTCAATAAAATAAAGGCACCAGACAGAAAATAGCCATAATTAGACTGCCTGCCGGATTCCAACTGGAATCCAGTTTGGGTGGTCCTGCAGCGGCTGGCCCACGGCGGTGCCTGTTTGAAGGCTCATAGGAGAGCTGCAACAGGCACCGTCATTAAAATCGTGGTGAAGAGGAAACTTGTAATATGCTTGGCAGGGCCACAGCGGCCTCACCAAGCATATTGTGGCCTCTAGACCACCGCAAAACCACCACTGATCCCTGGAGTTTGGGGTGGTGCCAATGTGGTTTGACTGCCCAAGTCGTAATGCCCGCTCTGCCACTGTGGCTATGTCAGTGTAGTTATAATAAGGCCCTTAGACTATAGACATTTAAACACTCATACATGTACTTTTGCAATAGAAAACACACACAGTACTGCACTAATAAACAATATAGCCCGTAAAAAATACAAAAAACATTAGATATTTCTAATGCTGTTTTCAGCCACCTGAAAGCAGAGATTGGACATCCTTCTTTGCGTTTGGCTTTCAACTTCGCTGTGCATGACTCCCTATGGGCTATAAGTACAGTCCAGAACTGTTTGCTGTCCACATAGTGTCAATTCTTTATGATATTGACTCTGACGCATTGTCTGACATAGATGATATCTAACTCACGGACAATGAGTTAAACCCACACTTGGCCAGAGTGGATGGCAAAATGTTAGGATTCACTGCCTATGGCTAGAAATTCAAATTTAAGAAATTACATATAGCTTTTCTAAGTGTCCTTTTCCTAGGATTTGAACTTACACATAAGGGTAAGAGTATTGCCCTCATTTTCTGGAGAAATGTGAGCAATTGCAACCTCCAGACACTTTAAAGAAATTACAATCCTTATTAGGATTCCTTAATTTAAGCTGGAGCATACATACCAGATTATGCCCCACGTATCAAACCATTTTATGAATTAATTTACCCTGGTTTTTCCAGTTCTCTATGGTCATAAGAACACACAGACACACTCAGGTCTTTACAATCTGACTTGCTTGCAACGCGTCACTTACAAACATGAATGAATACCGCAAACATGGTCATCTGGGTCATCCCCGGTGTATTACCTTAATCAAAAGTGAAACAGTGCAGATTGCATATAAATCACATTTATATTCCAGTGCGGACATGTGTTTTGCTTCCATCGAAGAAATACTTACTGCAGTGCAGATGGCAATTGTTAAAGAGCGTCCATTTGTACTAGGGAAACACAATATTGTCTTGATTCCTGTGCCAGCCTTAGAGGCTGTCTCAAAAGCTAGCATTCAGAACGCTAAAGTCCTCCATCCTAGATGGATACAGTGAGCAACATTCTTAACAGCTGTTGATGTAGACTTCGTCTTTGATCAGTCTTTACAGACACAAAAATGTCTACAATATGAGCATGTTTATCCTATCCCCAGCACAGTCTTAGCTCTTGAACAGTATAAACATATTGATTACACTGATAGTTCTGCTCAGCTTGCTATAGGCTCTAAACAGCAATATATGGTGGCATGCACCACCGTTGTTAGTGTAATGTTGGACGGGAAATTCCAACCACAAAAAACCCGCACCCAAAACTCGTACTACGCATTTGGCTGAACTGGAGGCTTTGCTTCTGCACTTGAGCATAAGGATCCTTAATTCCCCACACTTATTGTGTGTGATTCATATTACTGTGTACAGTCCTTTAATGATAATTTACATTATTTATGTCAAAATAGATTCAAAGATTCTAAAGACAACACAATCAAGCATAAAACACTTTGGGTTAAGGTGGCACACCTCAAAGACAGGTTGCCATGGGCTCATGTTACTCATACATTGAGTCATCAGCATGTGGCAGCACACATTGTAGGGAATTCTGTGGCTGATGTAGCAGCCAAATCAGCAGTTGTGACTGCTACTGTTGCTGCAATTACTTGTTCTAAAACGAGCACAGATAATGATATCTTGTCTGCCGTTAATGCTAACAAAGACGGCACTCTTTTACCTAAAGATTTTCCATCTAAATACACTTACCACTTAAGTGAACAAAATATTCCTTTTGTAACTATTCCAGGGGTTGGCGATTGTTTGATTCCCAACCAAGACCGCAGACTAGCTTTAGTGATAGCTGCACATGATGGTGTTGCTTCTGCTTATGTGGGTGTGGCAGCCACAATTTCAATGCTACAGCAACGTTATTTGTGGCATGGCTTGTATCAACCGGCTAAAAAGTATGTTCTTTGTTGTGACATTTGTCAACAAATTAAATCTTCCACCGTGGCGTGTCCAACACAGACACACCTCTTGATTTCAAACAAGCCTTTTGACTGTATTTATTTGGACCACTGTGGTCCTCTTATTTCTGATACTGCGTTTAGATGCAGTTGATTCTCGCTCCAGGTTCCTTTGGGTTTAGCCACAGCTTTTGGCTAACGCTTGCACTGTTATTAAAGACATGCAAGTCTTTATGGGGACACATGTATGCAGTACATTGCATTCGGACCAGGGCCAGGCTTTTGCTTCTCAAGTGTACCGGGATACTATAGCATCCCTGGGCGTTCAGGTGTATTATTCTTCTCCATATCAGCCTGAGGTCAATTCTGTTGTGGAGAGGATGAACCATGACTTAAAGCAGTTCTTAACAGCTAGAGTATTAGGCACAGGGCATAGTTGCATGCACCACCTACATGGCGTACAACAAGCACTTAATAACCTCCATAAAAGATCTCTGTGTGGCCGGACCTCATACGAGGTCCTCTTTGACATCAAAATAAATGTTCCAGACCATGACAGTCCAGATATTGTGGCGTCAGCCATGCCCTTTGACGTAGATGTCCGTTATAATGTCTTACAGGATCTGCAAAACTTCTGTGACACCCAATTTAACGAGCAGTTGAAGACATCTTCCTCTGCAGGAATCAAGGGGAAAACAGAACATTCTGCCTGGATTCCAAAAGTTGTGGATCTTGTGCGAGAGAAAGTGAGTTTGGCCCTTCATACTGAGCATCAGTGCCAGTGCTTGGCATATAAGGTACAAGAACTGTTATCTTGCCACTGATTCCTGGTTCTAAAGACAATTTTTTTGTTTCCATTGATCACATCAAGTTACATCATGTGGACAATTCTAAAAAGGGTGCCATGAGGAGTTCTTGATAGTTCCACAACACCTCTTGCTACCATACAGGAAATTTCTCTGCAGCTCATGAGCACCCACGAAGCTGTTTCTCCCCAGCTGGGGGAGGGCGGAGAATACACTACAGAATATTGCTGCTTCTGCAACCAGCACCACACGTGGAGTGAGAACTGCTTTTACTACTGCGTCTTCTGCAGTTGATGTTGTTTATGCAGATCCACCTTTTTCAGATCCACCTTTTCTGGATTTTCTGGTCCTGGTGTGGTACCTGAGGAACCAGTTTTTCAACAAACTACTTATGGGTATTTAGTGGGCTAGATGATTTTCCTCCTGATTCTATCAACAGTTCTTCTGTTGTCAACTCTCCTCCGACACGGATCTGTGTTTTCTTGTCATGGCTAAAACACACTTATCTGGTCCCACCTTGGATATATGGTTGGATAACACTTTCCTTGGTTTTTCTATTGCTTTGGATTGGATTTGTGACTGTTTATTTCTTGCTGGTTTATGTCCATTATCTATCAGAACGCTCTGCTACAGAACTGGTCGATGAGGTGTTGACGCCTCAACTCATCTTCACATAAGCTAAAAACAGGCTTGTCCCTTGTGAACATTTCAGCTGGTCCAGTAACTGATGGAATTGTTTTGGATAAAGTTCCTTATGATATATTCAGACCTACAGAGATTCTGCAGATACCATAAATGTTTAGGGTTTCTATGGATGATGTAATTGTACCTAGGTTACATTCTGATGATTGGGATGTTGAAAACTGTAAGCTCTATGCTCTCGGAGCTGGAATACTATACTGTTTTTGAATCAGAGGACCTGTACTTATCTTCTGCTAATTATGGGGAAATGTTCTGTTACCATCATTATGGACATCACTATTTGCATTGAGGTAGTGTTCATTGCACACTTTTTAATTACACAAAATGGGAACATTGCCCCACTCAACCACAAGGGATCTCAGAACATATAGGGATTAATTCACATATTTTTCTGGATATGATACATCAGACCCAACATCATATTATTTCGAGCTAATCTCTACACCACCAAAGAAATATATGCTTACACAAACTAAGCTAATATATACAGATTTGCTTGTTACACAACTAGCTGTGAAAGGCAATGATTATTAGAAGGGCAACATTGGAATGGCCTCCATTTGGGGTACCAAACTTTGGCAAGTACAGGGAATAGAAACTCTGTTCAGAGCCAGTTTAATCCCAATCCAAATTATTTTTAGAATGATACTGTTCAGCAGACTACGTGTCTAGGATTGGCTAAAATTAAAGATATGAATGCAGCCAATATTCTTTTCACTGCCCTGTTTGTAAATTGGCAAAATTTGACAAATTACCCTGAAGAACAGCTCAATAGTATGTTGCAAAATGGTACATTTAATTCTACACTTTTGGGTCCTCACTGGTGGTTATTGTGGGCAGTAGACACAAATGGTTGTTATGCTTGTTTCTTGAATGCCACTCGAGGGTTTAAAGCAAAGACAAGGAGATGATGGATGGAGTGCTGAAACTTTTCAAACACTCACCCCCAGTCACAGATCTGGGTTGAATCCATCATCATTCTTTAGCTCACTTTGCCACCCCAGTTCAGACACAGCTATATGCAAATCAGTCTTGACCCTGTGCCTGTGTCAAGGATGCTTGATTCCGGTCCAGGGAAGACATGGCTTGGCAGTTCGGTCCGGACTGTTCCCATGAGGCACAGGGTCAAGACTGATTTTCATATAGCTGTGTCTGAACTGGGGTGGCAAAGTGAGCTAAAGAATGATGATGGATTCAACCCAGATCTGTGACTGGGGGTGAATGTTTGAAAAGTTTCAGCACTCCGTCCATCATCTCCTTGTGTTTACTCGAGGGTTTAAGGCAAGCAGGACTGATCTCCATTATTCCCACTCACAACATTAAGGTATTGTTACCAACTATTCGGTGGGGAAATTGTGTCATCAATGGTTGGAACATACCACACTGTCTGCATTAAAACAACATCTTTCTCTCCTGTCTGAAGACATGGACTTATGAGACTTCCTATTGGTTCCTAAGTTTGCACGTTCAAAAGATGTATTTATGCCACATATACTGAAATTTGGAAATTGTCACAAATGGAAGCTGTTGCACATTTAAGACAAATTGATCTAGATAACTTGGATGAAGTGCTTGCAGTTCTTGATAATGGGGTTAATAAATTGTCTTCTCGCATTTACAATTTGAATAACATTGTGTCATCTGTCATTGATATCATGCAAAGTGACATGTCTACATTGTATCATGGGCAAAGTCAACTTAGATCCATTATGCTGTTTAACTGAACACTCCAAACTCTTAAAAATGGTCATGTCCCCATGGCATTGTCTTAATTCCAGCCAGTTATTCTTACCCTTCAGTCTGACATGTAAACAACAACTGATGACTAAGAAAGATGCCATATACACAATGTTACATCTAGAGAAGTTGGAACAGCTCCCATTCACATTAGTAGAAACACTGCTGTCTGGTCAATACACAGCATGATATCTTTGCCGATTTCTGTAATCCAGTTCACAGTTTGCATGATACATTTCCCTGTCGGTAGATATAAAACTCTAGGAGGCAGCTTCATTCATGAATTATGTTCACGCCCATTTTCCATCATTGTGAACATGCCAACAAGGAAGTCTTCCTTACTGGAAAGAAATGGGACTCTACTGGCGCACATCCACTCGTTTGCAAACATGTTACCATCCACGGCGCATGTAATGCGTCAGTAGCAAGTTAGACTTGTTATCTAAAAGGAATAAAAGCCCCTGCAATACTCCCACTCATTACAATTGTTTCAAATGGAAGACATTTAGGGGCATATTCTCAAGGACACATCGCCGATTTATAGGCACTTTAGCACCGCAAAAGTGGCGATAGATTTATCGCCCTATTTCCAAGCTGGTGCAAACTGCCAATATCGCCAGTTTACCAGCGATAGCTGCCGCAAAAAACATCGCCACGGATGAGTGCGACAACTAACGCTAATGATATGCAGAGTAGGCGTTCCCGTGCAAAAACACATGAAAACACCACTTCGCGAGATTCTCAACGAATAGTCAGATCTGCAATGCGAACCAAGAACAGGCGATAAGGCGCGTTAGCAGCAGGGATTTAACACCTGCCTTTTACTGGTGTTAAGCAGGACGACCAACTGCAGTAGAAAGGGAGCCCAGCCCAGAGCCACATCTGAAGACCAACAGATGCCATGGAGACACTGATCATGCAGCTCGGAGACCCAAGAGGGCCACAACACCCACCGCCACCACCCCCAGGCACCCCCCCCGGACTATCACCTAGGCAGTGCAGGACAGCGGACGACCCTAAAACGCACCAGCCCCAGAGACTCAACGTCAGAGGAAGCCATTGGCCAACACAGGCTCAAAAGGACAACCATCCTCCGCATCCTGACCCACATTGCCCACAGGCTGACGGTACCAACACAGCGGACAACCTACATCCCCCTGCAGACAAAGCTGCTGGCTGTGCTGCACCTGTTGGTCCCTGGTACCTTCCAACCAACAACTGCCCAAGTCGGAGGAGTCACACAGCCAGCCCCATCAAACTCCCTCACACATGTCATGGATGCATGTCCACAAAAGCAACGGTGGGCCCCTGTATCCGCACCAGACGATAGTTCCAATTCCTGCGCAACCAACCCCAACGCCAGCCGTGCTAGACGCCTCCGTGCCCCAGACCCAAGATCGTAGTAACCGAAATGTGGGTGCGCCAGGTCATGAAGTCCAGTAGTCAACAGTAGTGTAAAAACAGAACTTTATTACAAACACATAAATCAACAAAACGAAAAGCTCAGCCAACGCGTTCCATTACCAACGGGGAACTTCAACAGGGCAACGTGTCTTCAGAAACGTGTGGGAGAAATGGTGACAATGGTCAAACTTCTGTATAGTCACATGCCTAATCTGGCACAGTGTACTGCACTTGGACAAACCGGAATGCTCACAGGCCTGATAAACCATGCATGAGAAGACCGTAACAGAACTACGTGTGGCCGTAACCGTCGTAGGAATGAAGAGGAAGGTAACGACCACACGAACTGCTGTTACGGTCACATCATGCAGGACTCATCACACCTGAAAGCATCACGGTGTGTGTCAGCTCGATACCCCTGCCCCTCACTCCCCCCACACTGTGCAGGAACATCTTGAGACCATGCAAGGGAACTACGCCATAGCTGGCGTCACGCACGTGTTGGAAGCAATTCACAGCACACGTGTATGACTTGTGCCCCCTGCCGACACTGCACACTATCACCGCAACAGCAACCACATGCATGCCATCACTGTGCATACAAAAGTGGACCACCGTGGCATGTCCACCAATGTCGTCGCAAACGCCCCAGGCAGTGTGCATGATTCCCACATGTCCGCAAGTCCGCCACCAACCAGCACTTTGAGGATGGCCCTTTTTATTTATTTATTTTGAAGGTTTTATATAGCGCTAGCTCCACCCAAGGGTATCAGAGCGCTTTACATCAGCAATGGCAATAAACAAGAAAGCAGCAATAGCAATGTACGAAACAAATTCTGCAGATGATCAGACAAAAATAGAAGGAACCATTTAGAGTACATAGTGAGAAGGGTGCATATAAGATAAACAAAACACCATTTGAAAGAACAAGAGTGTCATTATAGATAGCACTTTTACAGTATGCCAAGGAGGACTCATGGGACATCGTGAGGGTGAGGGGGAATATAATGAAGGGAAGGGGGTGAGGAGGGTATGAGGAGGGGGGTGAGTGGGTGTGAGGGGTAGGCGGGGTTGCCTAAGGCAGGAGGAGGGAAAATAGTCAGAAAGGAGAACAGGGAGTTAATTTCCCAATATTTAGTGAGGAGGTGTATTTTAAGGTTTCTTTTGAAGTTGGCATAGGAGGGGTTGCATCGGAGGTCTTTGGGGAGGGCGTTCCAGATGGTTGGGGCCTTGCCAGAGAAGGAGCGGGATTGTGAGGCGCTTTTTTGAGTAGAGGGGGTATGAGAAGAAGAGTGTTGGTGCTTCTCAGCGTTCGGGCGCAGCCAGCTTTTTTGAGTTTAGTTGAAAGGTAGGTTGGAGTCTTCTGATAGAGGGCTTTGTGTGTAATACAGGCAATTTTATAGGAGGATCTACCTTCGATGGGGAGCCATTTGAGGGCCTTGAGGGCAGGTGAGATGTGGTCATAACATTTACAGTTTGTTGTAAGTCTGGCTGCGAGGTTGAGGACGGATTTGATGGGGGCAAGGTGGATTTTGGGAGTACCAGAGAGAAGGGCATTTCCGTAGTCGATTTTGGATAGGACAAGAGATTGGGTAATTACTTTGAAGTCTTCCGCTGGAATAAAGGGTTTGATTTTTTTGAGATGTCGGAGTGTGTAAAGTGCACTTTTTGCTGAATTTATAGCATGGGAGTTTAGTGTAAGATTATTGTTGATGGTGATGCCGAGTGATTTGACAGATTCGGCGAGGGAGAGAGGGCAGTTAAGGGCATTAAGGACAGCGATCCATGTTTGAATGGGGAGAGGGTTGTTTTTGGGCGAGAAGAGGATGATCTCAGTTTTGTTAGGGTTGAGTTTAAGATGATTTTTGTGGAACCAGGTTTGGATCTTGGTTAGTGCTGTGTTGAGGTGCAGGATGTCGGAATGGGATTTTATTTTATAGTACAGTTGGGTGTCATCAGCGAACAGGTGATAGTTGATTTTGGCTTGTTTAAGTATCAGGGTGAGGGGTTCCATAAAGAGGTTAAAAAGGGCAGGAGAGAGGATGGATCCTTGCGGGACACCTAGGGAGACAGATGTTGGGCTAGAGAGGCAGTTTTGAATTTTAATTTGTTGGGTTCTATGTTGGAAGTAGGAGGTGAACCAGTTGAGGACAGTGCCATTAAGGCCAAAGCGATCTTTGAGTGTATTGAGTAGGGTTGGGTGGTAGACTGTGTCAAATGCAGCGGTGAGGTCAAGAAGGATGAGTAGGTAGGTCTCACCCTTGTCCAAGGCAAGGTATATGTCATCGACTATGTTGAACAGTGCAGTTTCAGTGCTGCAACCTTTGCGGAAGCCAGATTGCAGGGGGTCTAGAAGGTTGAATGTGTCAATGTGTTTGTCCAGTTGTAGTAGGGCGCACTTTTCTAGGGCTTTAGAGAGGAGGGGGAGGTTGGAGATAGGGCGGAGATTGTTAGGGTCGTTGGGGTCAGCCTTGGGATTTTTGGGAATGGGAGTGATTTGTCCGAGTTGGAGAGAGGTGGGAACATTTCCTGTTGAGAGGGAGGCGTTAATGATGTTGGTCCAGTAGGGGACAATGATGTGTTTGAGATCTTGGACGAGTGTGGAAGGGAGAGGGTCTTTAGTGTGGGAGGACGGTTTGAGTTTGGATAGGATGTTGAAGACTTTCCGTTCAGAAACTGAGTGGAAATTATGCCATGAGGCGTTATTTTTAAGCGGTGTGATAGTAAGGGGGGGTTCAGGAGGGGTATGTGAGGGGAGGAGGAGTGAGGGAGTCGGGGGTGTTTTCAAGGGGAGTGGAGGATATGGTGGAGTATCCAGGGGATGTTGAGGGGTGAGCGAGGGTTGAGTATCAAGGAAAGCACGGTCGATTTTGGCAATTTTTTCAGTGATAAAGTTGGCAATTTCTTCACATTTGTCAGTGTAGGCCACCGAGTTGAGGGGTGCAGGGGAGGTTTGGTTTCTAATAATGTTGAACAGTTCTCTAGGTCTGTTTTTGGCCCGTGAGAGTTGTAGACGAAAGAAGGATGCTTTTTCCGAAAAGATGTGTTTTTTGTAAGAGGATCTTGCAATTCTAAGGAGAGCAAGATGGGATGGGGAAGGGTGTTGTCTCCATGTTCTTTCTGCCAATCTAAGTGAGCGTCTTTCTTTATTAAGGTCTAGGGTAAACCATGATTTGGAGGGGGCATTTTTTAGCGTTTTACTTTTCAGAGGGGCGAGCTGGTCTAAAACCTCTGAGACAGTTTTATTAAAGTGTTCAGTGAGTTCATTTGCATTTGAAGAGGGGGGGGTGAGACTGAGTTGGGATTGGAGTTTAAGTTCCAGTGCGCCGGGGGGGATTTGCTTAAGATTTCTGGTCACAATTGTAGTTTTGTTGTTTTTTATAGGGGCGGGTGGTGATGGAGGGGAGATCGTGAACAGAATGAGATGGTGGTCAGACCAGTCGATAGGGATGATGTTGGTTAAGGATGTCAAATCAGGGTTGGAGATGATGGCATCAAGAATAGCTCCTTTGGCGTGGGTAGGGGAGTGGCAGAGTTGCTTGAGGTCACTAATCTCAAGAAGGTTATTGAGAAGGTTGATTGTGGGATCATCGGGTTCATTCCAGTGCAGGTTAAGATCTCCTAGGAAGATATTTTTGGAGTTGGAAAGTAGCGATTTAGTTAGAAGGTCCGATAGTTCTTCGGCAAAGGGAAGGGGTTCACCAGGTGGGTGATACATATTATGCAGTCGTATTGGGGGAGCTTTTCGTTTTAAGTTCGGCTCCTAAGTATTCAAAGGTTGTGAAGTCAGTGTTATTGATTGGGGAGAGTTGTAGCTCTTCTTTAAAAATGATAGCTATGCCCCCCTATTTTTTCCGGTCTGTCTTTTCTGAGAATAGAGTAGCCTGGGGGGCAAGAAGGTCAAGGATGGTGTAGAGTGATCTTTGAGCCAGGTTTCAGTGAGGAAGGCGATGTCGGCATCTTCGTTAAGAATGGTTTCTGAGATTTCGGTCGCATGCCGGACGGCTGAGCGGCAGTTCACGAGCATGCAGGTAAGGGGTTTAGTGTTGGTGTTAGGGGCGGGGAGTAGTTGAATGGTGGTGAGTTGAGGGGGGGTCTGGGGGAGCTAGGATAGTCGGGAATTCTGCTAGTCCCCAAGATAACAGGAATATTGGAGTGAGGGGGGACAGATCTTTGGGTGGGGGTTTGTTGAGGTAAGTACTGCAGAGGACAGAGAGGACGGAGGCGGAGTAGGTATTCGAGGTTCGAAGGGGTCTGTGAGAGCGGGTGAGGAGAGGTGTTGTTAACCAATGCTTGGGGTATGGGCATTTTCGAGGGCTAGCACGTGGGGCAGAGGGCCAGGGGGGCGGGCTGTGTGTTTGTCGGATTTGAACCGATTGAAATCTTTTCTGAGAAGGGTAAGTTCAGTAACCAGGGTAGAGAGATTGTATTCCAAGTTACGAAGTGTTTGATTGAGGTTGGTGAGGAGGGAAGTGGAAGTGGCTGGAATGGGGGGAGTTAGGGGCGGATTGGCTAGGGTGAGAAGGTTTATAGCTTGGAGATGTTGGTTTGCCAGGAGGGGTTGATGTAGGGGGATACAGCTGTTAACGGGGGAGTGGGGAAGGCCAGGGGAGGGGGTGGGGTATGGGCCGGTGTTGGGAGGGAGGGATGGGCGTGTTGTATGATGGACTGGTGGGGAGTGGGGGGGAAAGGGGGAGAGGTGATGGGAGAGTGTGAGGCGCGGGGGGATGTGGTAGCGACGTAATGGGTGGAGGTATAGTTTGTGGAGGAAGGGGCGAGAGTATGAGGCGTTATGGTCGTTATTGGATGGTTTAGAGGGGGAGGAGGGGTGCTAGGGAGGTGATAGGGTGCTGGAGGTGGGCGGCCATAAGGGGACATAGGAGTTTGGAGGAGTGTATTAGGGGAGGAGGGGGGCTAGGTCCAGGGGGGAGGCAGAATAGGAGTAAATGAGAGGGCTGTGTCATTACGGATAGGAGTGTCTTGGGGGTGTGGGGTTTGTCTCGGAGAGGCGGAGGAGAGCTGGGAGGGGGCAGGGAGGGAGCTGGTGTGGGGAGGGGGAGAGGGTTGCGACAGGGGAGAGTTCAAGAGAGGGACTGTCGTTAGGGAGAGGGTTAGGAGTTGGGGCGGCTGTGGGGAGCCAGGAGGGGTTTTGGGATTGGGAGGGTGTTGGGGGGAGTAGGTTGTGACAGCTAGTCTGAAAGAGTGCTGAAGAGGAGTTCAAAAATTGTGAGGTGCTGCTCTGAGGCTTGGATCAGGATGTTTCCAGTTTTGTAGATGGAAATGGCTATTTCACCAGGGAAAAGAGAGGTTGGAGAAGTGGCAAGTTTGTAACCGTGGGGGATTTTGATTGTACTAGATACTGGGAGGTGGCGTAAAAAGGTGCTCTTCCATTTGGAGGGGCGTTTGGTGTAGAAAATATAGTTAGTCTTAATGGGGGATGTGGGGCTGTGGTAGTTGTCTTCGATTAGGGTTTCAGGATGCCGGATTAGGAGTTTGTGTTTAAGATTCTTTTTGGCATTTTTTGAGAGGTTGGGAGGGTAAGGAATGGTCCAAGAGTTGGGTCCATGTTTGGTGAGGGCGGGGTGTTTGACGGTTAGGGCAGGAGGAGGGCATGGTGTGTGGATGGTATTAAGGTGGGACATGATGATGCGGTTTGTCTGGTGGAGCATAGGAGAGCAGGCAAATAGAGGGAAGGGGAGAAGTTTTGAGGCGGGAGCATTGGGTAAGAGTGCGGATGGAGAGGGTGTGGAAAGAGGGAGGGGTTAGTTTTGGGAGTCACAGTAGCAAATCCGGGGGGGGTTGTAAGAGTAATGTGCATTGGCAGGGTTGGAGGGGGGATGAGAATTTTGGGCGAGGTAGGGGCGGGCGGAGGGATAATAGGATTTGGGAGGTTGTCAATAGAGAGTGGAGAAAGGCAGGGGTTGAGGCCCAGGATGGTGCTTGGTGCTAATAGGATAGGGGGGGGCAGTGGTTTGTGGCAAGGGTTAAGAGGAGGTATGTAGGAGGGTTAAGGTGTGGTTAGATTCAGAGTTCGAGTAGGCAGTAGTGTTTCTCAGTGGGTGGAGGATGGGGAATACATTGTTAAGCCGAGAGGAGTATAGAGCGAATAGGGAGGCGAGTGGAAATGCAGGTAGTGAAAAACAACAACAGTGGTAGTAAACATCAGATCAGGGCAGACACTTTAAGACGTATACATAGTCGTAAAACCGTTACAGGTGGGTTATAGTGCATATGTCGGTGGGTCAGATTAGACAGTGAGGGTGGGTTGAGTGACAGTGAGTGAAAGGAGAGAGACTATAGCTTGTAGGTTATAGAATCAATACATTCAGCTTAAGATACATGCGGACTTGATTAAAGAAACAATGAGGAGGTGTAAGGAAAAGGAGAGCTCATAGGAGGAGAAGAGGAAAATGAGAGCTAAAGGGGAGGATCTCATGTGGGAGAGTTCAGAACAGGTCGGTAACGTGCATGTGGGAGGGGTTAGATGGGAGGGTGGGGGATTGATGGCTTAAAAGGATAAAGAGAGACCGGAAAAAAAGGTTAGGGTAAAAGCTTAATAGCACTGAGTAGATACGTGGGAGGGATCAAAATTGGCCGCAAAGGTTTACAATGGTATTACAGTGTCAAGGCAATCACAATAGAGTTTTAAGGGGTGAATTAGGAATTCACGCCCAGAATTGTTAGGCATTGCCTGATGGTGGTGGTGATCCTGAGATCGATCGGAGGTAGGGGGAGGTCTTCAGAGCAGCCGGTGAGGAACCGTGTTGCTCTGCAGTGGAGGTCGGCCCGGGTGAGGCCCGGGTGAGGCATCAGGTTCAAAGGCTCACGGGGCCATCACAGGTGCGTTTTCCGGCATGCAGCGGGGGGCTACTGTTTAGACCTATCAGGTCCCAGGCGAGGATCAGGGGGGACTTCGGTGGGCCCGGGTGGGGCATCAGGCTCTAAGGATCACGGGGCCGTCCCAGATGGGTTTTCCGGCGTGATGTGGGGAGCCACTGCTGAGACTTACCACGTCCCAGGCGAGGATCAGGAGGGGCTTCAGTGGCCCGATTCCGGTGTCGGCCACTAGCGAGGCTTGAAGGGGCCCAGCAGGCCTAAATTCTTGCATCGGCCTCAAGCGATCTCAGAGTGGACCGTGGGCCGGGGTCTCAGTGGGCCGTTTCAATGGGTTTCACGTGGGCAGCGGTGGGCCGCTGCTCGGACCAACCAGGTCGGGGCGGCTTCAGTGGCCCAATGTAGGCGTCGGTTTCAAGCGAGGCGGGGATTGAGGGGTCCCGGCAGGCCTCATGCGACCAACTTCAGGTGAGTTTTCCGGCGTGCTGTGGGAGGCCACTGCTTGGACCTACCAGGTTCCAGGCAAGGGTCAGGGGGGGCTTCCGTGGACCAATTCCGGCTTCGGCCACTGGCTAGGCTTGATGGGGCCCTGCAGGCCCAAAATCCCGCCTCAGCCTCGAGCGACCTCAGTCTGGACCGCGGGTGGGGCAGCAAGGGAGCCGTTGGGACATGTAGCTTTGTCGTCCCCCCCTCTGAGTGTAAGTGGAGTGGAATGGCCTGGAGTTTGGCAGGCCAGCGTAGGAGTGGGAACAATGAGCCCGGGGCTTTGGGCGTGCTTCAGGTCTGGGCTGGACATGGAAGTAACTGATGCTTGTGTCTCTGTTGTAGTGTCTACACCACCCGGCCCGCAATCGGCACTGTTGCACCCTGTGACTCAAGTCCCACGACATGAGCAACATGGACGTAAGGGGGAATCACTGACCCTACATTCATCCATACTCTCATACTTGAATGATCAAAGGCATGACACATCTGGGCGATTCTGAATGTTTAATTCACATCCAGTGGAGTGTTGCAGGTGGAGCAGTACAGGGCCATGAAAACCCCACTTCACATTATTGGCCTGTGGAGGGCCAGCCAGAGTCCTTCAGGGAATGACAAGTAAATCGGAAGAGGAAGAATTCAGTCCGCAGTCTGATCGCTGTGTCATTGGTAACCAAACAGAAAATGGCAGTCCATGTCGAGGTCCAAGGTGAGTGTCGTAGAGTGTATCGGGGGACAGTGGAAGGTGATGATGCAAAGGGCAGAACCAAGCAGAAACAGGACATATACCGGAGATGAATGCTACTGCCTCCTCCTTACCAGTAAGGTTGATTCACCCGCATCTTCGTCCTCTGATGTCACATGTGCCTCACACGTGGGTGGTGTTGGATTGTCTGCTGCACTGTGAGGCACTGACACATCAGGGGGCGGAGATGTGGATGTAGAAGTAGCAGCAGCATTCATCTGTGCAAGGCCTTGAGGCAGCAATGCCATGACGATGTGCTGCAGGGCATGGAAGGTCCCAGCCATATCTCGCTGGTGTGCAGCCATGGCAGCCATTCTTTCTGCCGTCATCCGCTCCATGTTCTCCATGAGCCCTCTCATCTGTCCCAACTCCCGGCTGACATCGCTGGAGCCACTCTGACTGGACAGTTGTTCTTGTCTCAGTATCATGACTCCAGCGATGTCAGCCATGGATCGTTGGAGAGCATGGAGCGGACTGTGGGTGTCCGTTAGGGACTGTAAGTGGTCCCTGATGGTACTCAGACATCCATGTATGGCATCAAGTTTGGCTGCCATGAGGTCGAACCCCACCCCCACCTGATCAGCCATCTTCTCCTGGACCTCTGACACATGGCATTGGAAGGCCATGGGTTGATCGTGGGGGTCCTGGGAGTCAACCGTGGTGGTGGGTGCTTCCTGCTGTGTGGTCTGTGCAGGGGGTGGGGTCTCCTCGATGCAGCTGGGCTGCCCTGCTCCTGGAGGTGAGGTGCCGTAGCTGTCCATGAACTCTTGGAGGGCGTCGGTGTCGAAGGTGTGGAGGTCCTCTTCGTCATCAGTGAAGAGCTGTTGGGTCTGCTCTGCAGCAGGTGTTGGTTCTCCCTCTGCAATGTGATGGGGAGATGCAGTTTAACATTGTGTTCACATGTATGTTGACGCATTGTACAGGTTTACGTACAAACTGAATGACAATGTACATTGTGACTGCTTGGGAGGAGCTGCCTATTTGATGTGGGACAGTGGACATTTCAACAACATCACAGATGTGTGTTTGTACTTGTACATTATCATCTCACATTTCCCTGCTATGCCAAATGTGATTGTCCAGTTTCTACACACAAGCGGCACCAGTTGTGTCCTCTGTTCTGTTGTGAACGTGTTACAGTTTATACCACATTGTTGTCAATGTTGATGTGCTCTGAATGTTATGTGTGTGTGCTGCATTTTGGGAGAGTCGCCCCTGCAGCTCTGATTTGGCTGGCCCTTATCCCTTTCAGGCAGTGTGCCTTTGACTTCTGTGCTTATACAGTGCTGAAATGTTGCATTCTTAGGTAAATTGGGCTCTTGGTGGAACTTGGGACTCTGGGGCATGGTTTGTCCGCAGATGTGTTGTTGAGGTCAGGGGTTGTTTGTGCACGTGGATGTGTCAGAGTGTGACCTGCTCCTTTACGAATGTGGTCCACACTCAGCCACCTCAGTGTTGTGGCGTGCAACATGTCATGATATATTGACTGTAGCCATGCTATTCGTCATGCAGTGTCACTTGCATTGTCAGTGTGGCTCACAGACACGCCACTTTGCTGGGTTTGGCATATGTGCATGGTTTGGTTGTGGGATTGGTGATGTGTGGGAAGGGTCCCCTCTGGGCACCTAGTCGACGGGGGCCTACTTGATGTTTCTATGTGTGCTGCAGTGTGCCAAGGGGATCAGGGACATGATCCAGAGTCATTGTGGGTGTGCACTGTGCTATACTTAATTGTGCATGTGTGCCATTGTGCCCATCTCCCCCGTCCCCCCAGACCCTGGTGGTTACTCACCCTGTTGCTGTTGTGTCAGGTCATGTTGAGCAGTGTCCGGTCCCCCAACTCCTGCCACCGTCTCCACACTGATGACTGTGGACACCATTTCCTCCATCTCATCCAGCTCCTCCTGTGGCGCTGGACTCCCACCTCCAGTCTGCATTACTGCCTTCTGGTTGTTGGCGAGTTTCTGCTTGGTCTTGCGCTTCACATCATTCCAGCGCCTCTTGAGCTCTTCCATTGTCCTCCTCAGCACTCCAACTGCATTCACCTTGTCCAGGCTGGACTGCCATGTGTCATTTTTTGTTGCCAATGACACAGTGGAGGTGACGAACAGTTGTTGATGGTGTTCTACCACCTCCGTGATCAGGATCCTGTTTTCCTGCGGACTGAACCGCGTCTTCCTCTTCTTGTTGTCCTTGCCCTTCCCTGTCCCCGAGGTCCCAGGCTGCTCCTCTGTGGGGCTTGTGGGGTTCTGGCCGTCCTCTGTACCTGGTCCGGCTGCCTCCATTGTGCTTCGCTGTAGTTCGGTTTTTGTTTGTTTAATTTTTTTTTCTGCTTTGGAGTGATTTTTCCCGCCTGACGTGTGTGATTTGCAGGCCTGGCGCTGCTTTTCGCTGATTGTCTTATCGCGGTTGGGCCAATTGCAACTTTTTTCGCGTTCGGGTTTGGATTTTCATCGCCGTCCCGGTAATGTTATCGCGGGCATTTAACGCGTTATCGGGAGACTATCGCATGTCACCGCCGTGTTGAAAATACGACGTTAACACAGAGTTATTTTCCCGCAATAGATGGCGATATGTAAACTTGTGTTAACCTATTTTGGCGATGTTTATCGTACGTTCTTGAGAATATCCCCCTTAATGTTAAGTGATCAGGACTGTTGCGGAATAAGGGCAGGGATCCTATACATTTTATAAGTCTCCCAGCTAGTGACATCATTCTTTCCATCCCACTCAAGGGGGTATGGATAGCTGGTTGTGACCTTCCATTCCAACAAAGAAGGCAGATTTTAACAAGCTAAGCAGACTCAAAGCACTATTGTTTTATAAAGAAGTAGCACTAACATCTGCTTGAGAAACTGTCAAATTACAAGTTGCAAGGACATTCAGTGCGATACAGTCCTTCTTAAACACTAACCTCCCATTAAATTTCAGCAAATTAGTCCATCGTATTTTAATGCAGCTAATACTGCTAGCCTTGCTATTTTTTTAAGTTGTGGGTTCTGGCTTAGTCAGTTCCTTCCAGTCAACTTTTGTATCCACTGACATTCAGCGCATAGACTGCTCTCTTTAGCCTTAACAGACAGCCAATCCTTAAGACTAGCCATTGCAGCTGCACCATATGACTAAGGCCCCTCTGAGTCAGACAAGCTCCCCATATCTGATAATGAAAATAACGCCTCAAGAGGTTCCTGCAGAGCAGAAATCTGGGCTGACCTTGCTGCTCAGGTGTAACTTCATCAAGTTCACCTGTTACCCCGGTATCCAGTGCGTACTCTGACAACCGTGAAGAAGATTGATAACAAACATTTGCCTCCTAGTGCCCATTTTCCAGACTGTTAGGAATAGTTGGTGGGTCTCCTGACCCTGCTTATATCCCTACCATTCCAGTTTCAGGGTTTTCTGACAAAGCCTGGGGAAGCCCGTTTCGAGGAGAAGCACACGCCATGAGGGGAATGGCAAGGCAGGACTACCAGCCCCAGAGCCACATGGGGCTGCGGCGGTGACGCTCCTGTTTCGTGCCCGGAGTCGCCTTTAAAGCTGTACGCGGGCTCCCGCACCGCAGGAAGCCCGTTTCGAGGAGAAGCACACGCCGTGAGGGGAACGGCAAGGCAGGACTACCAGCCCCAGAGCCACATGGGGCTGCGGCGGTGACGCTCCTGTTTCGCGCCCGGAGGCGCCTTTAAAGCTGTATGCGGGCTCCCGCACCGCGGGACGCGCGCGGGTGTTCCCGGGCAAAGCCCTGGCTAAGGGCGGGCCCATCTGTGCCCGTCAGAGACCGGACGAGGCCGGGCTGGGCTACCCCCCTAACATCGGCAAAGCTCAACATAAAAATGGGTAAGCGAAAAACTTTGTGCTTCCAGGTTCAGGGGTGTGATAGGGCAAAGGTGCCAAGGAACTCTGAATCAATAATATCCTATTTAACCTCGGCTGTGGGGGCTTTGAACAAGGAGATTCAAAATGCAGAGGTCGAATTGGGGCTGACGCCAGATCCAGTGGAGATTGATATTTTGCCTGTTGACAACTCCCCAATTCCGCCACCTGTTGAGCCCAATATATTGATTCTGAAGCAAAGAACTGAGGGGGACAGTAGCCCCCACACTGTTATTTTGCCCAGTGGCAAAGGGAGTGGCCACATGGTGGATATACCCAGAGAACACTCTCCCCCGCAAAAGGGTCATCTGAACCACCAAGGGAAAAAGAAATTGAAGAAAAGAACATGTAAAACAGGACATGGGCAGGTGAACGCAATAGCTGAAACGACTCTGGTTCAAGTGGGAGATTTGGTGCAACACGTTCAAACGACCGTCAGGTCTACTTTGGAGGATTTTTTAAATTCCCGAATGAACCCTATTCTACAGAATGTTACAAAGGAAATTACAGATATGTTGAATACCTGTGCAGAGGGGATCATGTTGAAACTAGTACGTGTTGAATCGCTTCTGGGAGATTCTAACATTCTAGCAAGTCTGAACAGTTGTTCCCACGAGGGCCAAAGGCAGGCTAGCACCCAAATCAGGCAGAGGGGTTCCACCGGCCACCTTGATAATAAAATTGCAAGGAGCTCGACTGGGCCTGCCTCCACAGCCAAGTCAGATCCAGACTCGGGCAGACAGGCCGGGGCCCGTACCCAAAGTGAAACACCTTTAGTGCAATATACCTCATCTAATCCCGCGTCCCCTGATGGGAATAGAGTTAATCGTCTTCAGATGAATAAGACGATTAATATCGAACCAAATAGAGTCAGACTCAACTTGCCCCCAGAAGCTACCCCCTTAGTTGCTATCCTTACAGGGGTCCCCCCACTTAGAAGGAATTATGTGGAATCAACCGTGGAGCTGCTCCGGAAAACTAAACATTGGTGTGACCAGTATTGTAAAGATGGCTCCATGGTTTCTTCCCACATTATAATGGCGAGACGCGTTGGGAAAATAGGTCACAGACCCAAACAAGGTACAGATGACTGTATTGTAATTAATTTCGACAGGGTTGACATAGCAGGGCAGCTATTTCCGGGCGATAACCGGGCGGGCCAGGATAGCATTAGGGCCCTGCCGCTCGGTTATTTTTATCCACCACTAAGGGGGCCACACTCACCCAGCGGACACCAACGGGGGTCAGACCCTGGAGAAATTAACCAGGGTAGGCTTCTTCCTTACCCCCCTATAAGGGTTAAGAATTACGCTACAAGTCCAAATGGTAGACAAGCAAACGCTGCACATCCAATCCCCACGCCCTTAGAGAGCGTGGACGATGGGCTTGAGTTGGCGCACAAAAATAGATTTCATCTGCTGTCATCTCTGGACGAGAACGATTGACTGGAGCGGTCTTCCCGCTACCAAGGGCAGAGTAAGGAACCCATTATAGGCAAGGTGGTAGGGGATGATGTAGCCAGCTGTAGGTTTATTAGCTGGAATATAGCAGGCTTAAGAACTAAAAAGGAAGACCCCAGGTGGTGTGATTATCTCAAATCCTATGACATAGTGAGCTTACAGGAAACATGGGATATGGAAAATCATTTTTGGATGGACGGATACAAAACATACAGTGTCCCGGCACGCCCTTCCGTGGCAGGTAGACCCAAGGGGGGCTTATTGATGTTATTTTCCCTTGAGTTGGTAGGTGTTTATAGGATGGTGGAATCGGGGTCCCATAATCTCCTGATAATTGAAGTTGTTGCCCCTAATCAAACCAAAACCCTGTTTATTAATTTTTATAACTCCGGGGAAAGTAGCTGTATAAATGAACACCTTTGTTTATTGAAATGTTTTTTAGAGGATTATTGTTCACAGCAAACCACCTTTTATGTAATTGTACTTATGGGCGATTTTAATATTCATGTTTGCGAGAGGAGTTGCCAAGTGATTGATCCCTTAGCCCAGGTAATTTCCCCAATGCCTCACTTTGAGCACACACAATATGGAGAATGCATGGAGGATCTTTTGGCTACATTTGACCTCAGTGAACCTTGTCATATGGATTTTAAGGACAGGGTTCCCACCTTTAAAGGTCGAGAGAAGGATACTATTATAGATTTCATATTTATTTCCCCCCTTCTCTTACCCAATGTAATCTCTTATAATGCTATGTGGTCTCCTTATAGTGACCATAATCCAGTCATTCTGGTTCTGAATAAAGATTGTGGCCTAAAGAGGAACCTGCGCAAGATAGGTAGTGACCACTGCGTGAAAGCAATAGACCAGGGCCGCAGGCTAAAATGGGCAAAGGTAATCCCTGATCTCTTTTTTAAAGATCTGTGTGTGAGGGTGGAGGACGAGGTAGTTACTTGTAGTGATTATTCTAGCCAAGGGGCCGATGTGTTAATAGCTTTTGAAGGGATATGTGCGCAGGTAGCATTTGGACTCACCATGGAAATCTCCTCTAGAACATTTAGCGGTGAAAGGTGGTTCGATAACAATTGCTCATTGGCACATCGCAAATTAATTATAGCCCTGAAATCGGCCCCACGAGACAAAATACAAATAGCTGTGTTAAGGAAACAGTACAAGCAGGCAATGGCAAATCGAAAAAAGGAAATTCAGAAAGAGGCATGGGAGGCGCTTCTATCAGTGGAGGTCTTAAAAAACAGTTCCAGTTTTTGGGCTTTTGTCAATAAACCATTCTTTTTAGGAACTGAGAATAGCCCACTGGATTGTAATATCACTGAGACCCAGTGGCTCGCCCACTTTGAATCTATATATGAGGCCACTACGACACTAGCCTTATCAGGTAATCATGATCTAGGTCGGGAGCCTAGAAGTATTATTTTCACTGAAGACGAAGTACAACGGGCTATAACACAAATGACTAGCAATAAGGCCCCTGGCCCTGACGGCGTACCCGCCGACTTATATAAACAACACCCGGCTTTTTGGGGTAAAATTTTGACCAATGTTTTTAATGTAACTAGCGACCAGGGCTTCCCTGCATCATGGTCACTCTCAACGATAATTCCAATTTTTAAAAAAGGCTCGAGAGAGGACCCACAATGTTATAGGCCAATCTTCCTAATTGATTCAGCAGTAAAAGTCTTAGGGAGAGTTATTTTAACCAAATTAATGGACTGGCTGAACAAGAAAGAGGTTTTAACCAATTTTCAATATGGTTTTAGAAAAGGGAGGAGCACTTTGGATCAGTGTCTCAACCTACATTTGTTAGCCGGTAAATATATAATAGCCAAAAAGGGGTCGTTACACCTTGCGTTTATGGACCTCAGATCGGCTTTTGACCTGGTTAACAGGTCTAAGTTGTGGCTGATTATGCTAGATATGGGGATTGAACCTAGCTTAGTTCATCTCCTGGCTGATTTACATAGGGACCTCCAGGCTAATATAAGGGTCAATCAAGAAGGGAAATGCACAAGGCATTTTAAATCCAGTAGGGGTGTGCGACAGGGCTGCATTTTAGCGCCCCTACTTTTTACATTATATATCAATAATTTGCCCAAATCCCTTGAAAAAACCAGCCAGGGCATCCCGCGTATCGGGGACATGGGTGTTCCCGTGCTCCTATATGCGGACGACGCTGTCTTAATAGCCCGCACAGCAATAGGGCTTCAGAGGTTATTGGACTCATTTGGGGCATATATGAAATTGTTGGACCTTGTTGTGAACATAGCAAAATCCCAAACAATGTTCATAGGTCGGAAAAACAAAAAAGTAAAAACTTTTTATTGCGAA
Source organism: Calotriton arnoldi (assembly GCA_963921515.1). NCBI lineage: Eukaryota > Metazoa > Chordata > Amphibia > Caudata > Salamandridae > Calotriton > Calotriton arnoldi. The sequence continues at coordinate 1,933,292 of CAWUFW010001228.1, forward strand.
GGTGCTGAGTTGTCTAGGGTACCTTCTTTCAACTACTTAGGGGTCTTATTTGATGAGAAGGGAACATGGGGCCCGCAACTAACGATGAAAAGGAACCTGATGGCAAGATCAACTGCTGCTGTATACGGCTTTGCGCATCGGCTGGGGGCTAAGCCGATCAAAGCCATGCTTAATATTTATAGGTCTAAATGTATGGCCATCGCCCTGTACGGTTCCGATATCTGGGGATATAGGTCAGGAGAAGGGGCGCAGATAGTGGAAAATGCATTTTTATGTGCCCTCCTGTCTGTCCCACAGTCCTCCCCAACATTTATAATACATCAAGAGGTTGGGGTAAGTTATGTTTCAGATCTATTGAAACTAGCCCCAGTGAGCTGTTGGTTGAAAACCTGGCTTAACCCCGAGCTAACGTTAAACCATCAGATTATCAGGGACTGTATGGCCCTGGATAATGTGAGTAGCATTTCATGGCTACATTATGTAAAGACTGTTTTAAGTGAACTAGGGCGCCCTGAACTATTTAATTTCCCTCACGAAATAAGAAAAGGTGATGTGACTTGGGTTAAAACCCAATTTCTGAACATGTTGGCGATCGAGAGGGAGGAGAAGGAGCTAAAGAAACCCACAGTAAAGGCTTACTTTATGTTAAAAACAACAACTTTGATTGAACCCTATTTGAAAATAGTTACAAAGCCCTATCACCGCCGGCTTTTAATCAGGTTTCGTTTTAACCTAATTCACACCCTCTTAGGAAATTCGCAAGGCTGGAGCAGGGTGTGTGATCTAGGCCACTGTAGTTGTGACAACTTCTCAACCCAGGACACTATGCACTTTATTATGATCTGTGAGCACTTTAGTATTATCCGACAGAGGTTTTTAGTTCCAATTTTGAAAGGAAAAGGTTTTATACAGGTTAAACCAGCTTTTCTTTATCTGCAAATGCTGAATGACCCATGGGAGATTTTTAACATTGCGAGTTTTTTAGTGGCAGCAGTGCGTTTGAGGAAATTATTATAGCATCTTAATTCTTGAATGTTTTAATATATTATTGATGTTTATTAATTTTATATTGCCTTATATGAATTTTTGTCTCTAGTGTCTTTTAACCTTTTTATGATGCCCATGTACCATGAATCTGAATTTTTTAACAATTTTTTTATACTGTATGGAGTTGTATAATTGTGATATATGTTGCATACTTTTATGGTTCTTATCAACCGAATAAAGTGGTTTGACTGACTGACTGACAAAGCCCTCTCAGAAATACTAAGGGGACCTTCACCCATCAGTCACACAAGCTGCTTCTGAAGAGGAGAGATGTGAGGGTCCATGGTTCTCTTAAATGATGTGATATAGTTGGAAGTCGAAGAGGGTACTACCTCCATGACATCTGATATATCCTTCTTTGCCTCCAGATTCTTATCCTGACCTTGCAGCATGCAAATCTCGGCCACAGTCTGTGTAATGGTTGACATAGCCCCCCTGCTCCCTTAGCTGAGCCTCCCAAAGTCATTGCCTTCATGGTCGAAGATGTAGCAAGCTGAGGACTCCTTCTCCCCACCATCCGAGGACTTGGGGGCTCAGGACATTTAGGAAGCAGTACCCCCCTGTTGTCTTGGGAGACATCCTAGGAAAACAGAAGCTGAAAGTTATTAGCCGCAAAAAAGCCTGACTCCACCACCTTGCATTAAACAGTCTCCCCACTCATGCTTTAAGGAATAACGGCAGAAGAAGGGGCAACCAGAGAGACAACAGGAACAGGGTTGCAGTCAAATATCCTGAGGTTCCATACAAGTCATTCCAGCTGCAACTTTGCAGCATTTTTGAGTGAATAGTAGTAGGATCAGCAGTGAAATAGATACTCTTAGCTAGCCAAGCTGATCTCCATACACAGCAGCTCAGTCTCACCCACCTACTCCCAAGTTGCCTCCTTTCTCTCCTATTGCAAACTCTCTCCAGGCCAGGAAGATGCCAGTGAATTGGTCCCAAACCAACTTACCTCTGTGAAGGGAAACACTTGTCTGGTGGCCGCTAATATAATCACCCCTGTCAAGAGAGAGTCCGAACCCACCTTGCCTCTATGTGGCACAAGTAATGATTTGTCTCCGGGCCACTGCTCCAATTCTCCTTGTCGGAGGGAAGGCCCCGCCCACCAGGCACTGGGAGGAATCATCCATGAGGAAGCCGGCGGGAAGCTGGTGACTGTTAGCTTTGGCCCCATTGCTGAACTGAAGCAACTTGCACATCTCCTCTGAAAGTTGCCAGGGAAAGAACACCTGTCAAAAATGCAGGGGAGAAGGGGGGGCACAATTTAAAAGCACCTGTCATGCCATCAACCCATCTGGCTTGGAGGCAGTTGAAGAAACTCTTCCCATGGCTTACTCAAGCACTGTTTTTTTTCCCCAAAAGATAGGAACCTCTGTTCTTTATGCACTACAGGAAAGTTAAACATGTCAGTTGTGGTTTAGCCAATTATATAATTTTTTAGGCATCACACAGAACATACATCAGAGACTAGACAACAGTAGGCCTAGGCTGAGTTCGCGAGTACTGCTACGTGGTACTCTGTGAAGTGTTGAAAAAACTCAGCTACACACCGCGGATTTCCGCAAGCAACGGAGTGTGTTAAGCCTCACTGCTCATGCTGATTTTTAGCGCCAGGAGTTTGTCTTGCACTGTAAAATCAACGTGAACAGCACCACATGCAGCGCAAGAGAGAACTGCTTCTTTCTGCCACTTGAGTAGAGCTTCTATGTGAGTGGCAGCTTCTTCAACACGAGCAGCAGGTTTCTCAACACGAGCTGAAGTGACCTGCCTCAACCGCCCAATTTGAGAAATCTTGCCGGGAGGTGGTCTAGCATAGGCTTTTTCTCACTTGTACTCGCCAACTTAACTTTGGTGAGCTGCGCAAGAGAAAAACGCTGCTCTGCACCACTTCACAGAGTTTTGCTGAACTCCGCAAACCTCAGCAAACTGCCTGCAGAGTGGTATTCATCACCCACCCCTAGAAAGCAGGACCCCAGTTTGTAGAATTGAAAACCCAGGAGTGTCAGTTCACAAAATGGGAGTAGCTATGCAAAAAGAGGCACTTTTTCACAAATTGGAACAGCTCATTTCAGATCCCCTCTGAATGGGAACACAAGCAACTCTAGAAAAATGTAAGCCAATTTCAGTTTCAGCAGTATGGTATCCCATGGGTCCTTTATTCTCAGACTTTTCCATCACAGTGTTCTGTCTTATCTACCTCAGTGGGTTTTTGCACTTCCTCGACTATGCAGCACCTACAGACTTCTGACACTCTTCACTAGAATTTATGGTGGACTCCTGGCACCACGTGATCTTGCTGGCTCCTCCTCCTGTTCCACATATTACGTCCTGTACTAGATGGGGGAGCCAACCTTTCCCACTTTTTCAAACCTTGCTGACAGTGCCTCGGAAGCAGCAGGGTGATCCAACAGCCCTCCTTTAGAAGGCGCTGAAGGCTGCAGCTTAAAACCATGCTATACAGACCATTACAGTGAATGACACGGCTTTAGTGTGTTCAACAACCCAGCAAAGTTCAAAAACCTGAGATGCAAAACCAAACTACCTGGAGGTTTTCACAGGTAGAACCCAGAAGTCTTTAGCATGCAATATGCTATGACATAACACATGGCTGCTGTGATGTTCAAATATTATCAGTGTCTGTACTATGCAGAATGTCACCATATGACATGGAAATATGTCTCAAACAACTGAAGACAGTTTGGGAGGTATGGTTCAGACAGGCAACAACAAACATACTCAATTCATGGTGAGCTATTCTTGAGTTAGTACAGTTAAAAAGTGGGTAATTTGTTCAAGGGAGTTGGTTTAGAAACGAAGTACACGCACAAGATAGAGTTACGAAGGAGACATCATTTCTGATGTTCACACTATTTCAACTGCAAGAATCTCTTGGTTTTGTTATAGAGTTTAGGTGGGGTTTACAGTTTACTGACTACAGTTGTGCAAAAATCATGCTTGTCAGAGCATCAGACAAAGGCCAATTGTTGATTTTGATGTGCATTCTTGGTATGCGAGCCAGCCAAAATGGTGATCCTTGGTGTGCTAATAATTAATTGTGAGCTCCACTGCCAATGAAGTACTGCTCTAGCATATCACATGTTGCATGTCACTGTTTTTGCATGTTAGAACAAAGTTTCAGATGCATTTTTGAGCATATTCAAGGCACTCCCAGGGGTATTAAAGCATCTGAAGTCAGATGTGAGGATCACAATCATCATCATAAAAACCTATGTTTCAGTTGACCTAAGCAACCATAAAAGAGTACAATTAATATCATGTACAAACATCCAAAAAAGCATTACACTATATAGGATACAAGTCTGTACAAATCTAGGTTTACGATAAAATAAAGAAAAAATACAACATCTTTAACATAGTCTTAAAGTCAATCAGGTCTCATCCATCTAGACATTAGTGCAGCTTGTAAAAAAACAAGATATGGAGAATATGACAAATTCATTTGGAATCATCAGCAAATAAACAGGGGCACAGCGTACTTGAGTAAAATTAGGTGATTTCAGCAGGGGGACGAAAAACCTCTTCCTGTGCCAACTAAAATATTCACATAGCAAGATAAAGTGCAGGGTGTCCTGTGGAGGCCTATTGCCACATCCACAGGGCAGCCATGACCCAGCATGAACCCATCCACCAGGTATAACTACTAGATGGTGTAACTGATTGAATCTAAACCTGGCCAGTAAAAACCTGTCTTGCTCATTGCATACCAAACTTAGATAGGGCTCCATGCCCTGTACAGTCTGTAAAGGCAAATGTCCACTCACTGAAGGTGTCTGTACCTCCAACTGCTCCCTTGAAATCTATGCTCACTCGAGAAACACACTCTTGGCATTTTTCAGTTGTCGGGGACAAGGAATAAGGTTCAGAAAAGATGTTCACTCTCCCCATGCTGGTGAAAACTGTCTTTGCATACTCTATCCATTGGATTCCATACCCATATTCAAGGGACAAACAGTCTGAAAAAATGAGAAGATTAAGTGTTAGGTCTTTCCTTGTCCAGATCCTAATCCAGCACACTAAGGAGCTGAGGGCTACTAAATCGGATAAGTATAAGATTACAAGCTCCACCACCACTGAAAAGGCCAGAGTACGATGCGGAACTTGCACTAACCGACGAAGAAATTGTTTTTCAACCACTTGAATTTTTTCGATATTCATAAACCCCCAAACCTCACTTCTATAGCGTATCTGGGACACACACTTGGCCTGATATACCTTGAGTAACACTTTTGGAGACCAAGAGCCCAATCTCCGTGCCAAACTATTTACTGCACCAATGGTTTTGGTAAATTCCAATTTCTTACCCTCAATAAGGGATTTCCAGTTAGTTTTTACATTGACTGAGACCCCTAGATAGGGAATGGTGGACACTTTTACCAAGGTGTGGTTAGCAACCTTGAAGGTATTGGCACTCGTGAATTGGGGGCCGGCCTCCATGATGTAGGACTTCGAGAAATTTATGAAGAGGTCGAGGATCCCCATCAAGGAAACAAATTTATCCAGCAGTAGCTGCAGTCCCCTGGCTGTACGAGCCATAATGAGAGCATCATCGACATACCACAATAATGGGAGTGGTCTAACACCCACTCCCGGACAATCCACCTGGACAGAAAGGAGGGAACTCTCGAGCCCATTTGCATATGATGTAAACAAAAATGGCGCTAAAATGCACCCTTGGCGGCCACCACTTCTCGTCGGGAAAGAACGTGTACAGGCTAACACCTGCGAATAGCACACTGAAGCAGTGGTATCAGAATGCAGATCAGCCAAAAGAGCCACAATGCTTGGTTCTAACCCCAGCTGGGACAACAGGCCCCAAAATCTGGAATGATTTACCCTATCAAAAGCAGATGTAAGGTCCATAGATGCTAAATGGATGGATTCTGGCTGGGCGACTGTATATTTGTTGATGATAAGATAGAGATTCAGACATTGGTCAGATGTAGACCTGCCTGGTCTGAAACCATAATGGACGTCACTTAGGATGTCATTGGCATCAGCCCATTCCAAAAGCCTGTTAAGGACTACCCTCTCTAGAATCTTCACCCTCGTATTTATCAGGGAAATGGGGCAGTAACATTGTGGATTGCCCATGTCCCCCTTCTTGAACACCGGGACAATCACCACCAACGACCAGAGGTCATTGCCCCGGCCCGAGTTGCCGCATTCAGGACCCGGGTCATAAAGGGCCCCCACAATTCAGGGTCAGCCCTAAAAAGATCTGGGGGGAATTCCATCTGGACCCAGGGTCTTATTGCAAGATAATGCACACGTGCCCTGTGTGACTTCAGCTAGGTCACAAACCACATGATTGGTACTTAGCACTGCTATTGTCCTGTTCATGCCCTCCACCCCCGCTCCCTGGTTATAGACCCCTTCAAAGTGTTCTACCCATTGTTGCTCAGATATGTGATGGCATATTGCCAGAGTAGGCCCTTCTGCAAAACAAGTACGATTGACAACCTTCCAAAAGAGGAAGCTGTCCCTACTCACACATGCCTGGCCTAATACCTCCTAAGCATTCTCCTGCAAGATAGTTTTATGAGTGGCAAGAGCCTGTTTACATGCCTTCCTGAAAGTTGCAACTAGGTACCTGTCCCTGGGAACCTGTTTAAGGGCTGCCTTTAGCAAGCGAAGGCTCCTCAAACAACTTCCGTCAAACCACCTAGGATCTTGTAGGCCAGGTTTAGGCGCAGGTAGCAATAGTTGCCTAGATACTTCATGGGCAATCCCCTCAAAGGCTTGTAAAATATCGCACTCCGAGGCATTCAGATCCAGACAGGTGGAGAATTCCTATGCATACCTAGCAAATAGTGAGGCATTTATGTCATTGGGTCCACCAAGGACCCTTTGAGTCTTCTACCCTAGGTCATCAGAGAGAGCCCACTCTGGACATTCTCTTGTACACAGTCACCAACAGCTCTCACTTCCACGGCTAAAGACAGAGGATTATGATTTCTGAATGGGCTATATATGATAACAAAATTAGCAATATGCTGGAATAGGGGCCCTGACACAAAGATAAAATCGATAATTGTCATATAGCCCCTTCCTTTAAAACTTGGGAATATGTGGGGATTGGAGGAATTAACCAGTTTTTCCAGATAAATTTCAAGAGTATGGGCATCCAAAATGGTTCCCAACTTTAATCCTTCTCTAATATGAGAAAAGTGAAGGCCCGTCACTAACATACATTTGGGTTTTGGGACTGACCTCCTAAGACCGGCATTCTCAAAGATGGCAATTAAAATCCCCCTCAAGTACCAGCAATTCCCTCCTGAATCCTACACCTGTCAGAGAATTCAGGGCCTGACTAAGCTGAGAGAGGCTAGACTCCCCATCAGTTCCTGTCCTAGCATTATAGAAACTAACTAGGGCCAACGGGAATATATCCGGCATGGTTATTAATAACCCCAACATCATCAGTGCCTCCCAAAGCAGATCACAAACACACCCACACAATTCCAGTGCAATAAAAAATAATTAAACCCCGCATGCTCCCCTGCCAACGCAGGCACTGCAGAGCAAAAAAAGTCTTATAGCCCTCCCAAAAAAACCATATTCTTCACCTTCCACGTTTCTTGAAGGCAAATGATCTGATGGGTTTTAACAAAGAGCACCCAGTTAGGATCGTGAACTTGGCTGAAATACTCGCAATATTCCAGGACAAGAGCTTCAAGCCTTTGATATTGTCATGTGATTCCCCCAATAAAGTTGTCAATAAGTGGGTTGATGGAGCAGAATTGAAGACGCTCAGTCAATCGAACATCTCCAAGTTACTTAAAGGGTAAAATCTATTGGATAACCTTAGAGGGGCAATCTGTCATGGGGCTGGGCAACGTCAGCCATAAAGATGTGGCCTAGTGCACAAGCTGACTATTGACTATCTCAGGTTTTTTTTTTTAAAACCAAGGGGAGGGCAGCAATTCCTGATGAGTCAAATAGCCTAGGAGGTGATAAAACAGAAAAGGAGAGTTCAAAGTGGAGAAAGAAAAAGGAAAAGGTGTCCTGTGCTACTTTATGTGTGGGGACAGTGTGTCCTCATCATGATGCCCTCACACACCCCGAAGGATGTCATGCTTCATCATTGGGCTTTTTGCTCCTCGTCGGGCCGGCGCTGCAATGCCCTACGGGTCTCTTTTTCGGAGATCTTTTGATGAAACAAGCCATTAGGTGCGTGCGTGTGAGTGGAAGTGAGGTCTCAACTAGTGTGTTAAAAAATGACTGGAGGGAGAGTGGCTATTATTTATTAAAGTGGTCCCTCTGTCATTAGTAAAAGGTGTGTGGTGCTGCTAGTGGGATATTATGTCCCTCAGTAGCTAGATATGAGTCCTTAGTGAGTGCCGCTGGAGACAGAGAGAGGCATGCAGGTGGAGCAGCACAGCTGAATGGGTGAACCTTCCCATCGGCCCTCACTGATCTCATGAGGCCATAATTATAGAAACAAGGGAGACGCTACTCCTTTCCATCAACCTGGCGGCACCGAAAAATTGAGGCCGCTAGTGATACTTTATTTAAACTCACCTTGGTCCTGAAGAAGCGCTTTGGATCTCCTCCAGAGGCCACAGATAGCGCGAAACATGTCGACCACTAGAGACACCCACTAAGGACTCATATCTAGCTACTGAGGGACATAATATCCCACTAGCAGCACCACACACCTTTTACTAATGACAGAGGGACCACTTTAATAAATAATAGCCACTCTCCCTCCAGTAATTTTTTAACACACTAGTTGAGACCTCACTTCCACTCACACGCACGCACCTAACGGCTTGTTTCATCAAAAGATCTCTGAAAAAGAGACCCTTCGGGGGACCCATAGGGCATTGCAGCGCCGGCCCGACGAGGAGCAAAAAGCCCAATGATGAAGCATGACATCCTTCGGGGTGTGTGAGGGCATCATGATGAGGACACACTGTCCCCACACATAAAGTAGCACATGACACCTTTTCCTTTTTCTTTCTCCACTTTGAACTCTCCTCTTAAGGAACAGTGACCCCCCTTTATATACCAGTTACCAATCGGGAGCAAGGGTCACTGGACCTAACAATCAGCTCCCACCGTCCCCCCCTCTCTTTTTGATAAAACAGAAAAGACATGGGACACAATGGTATATTGCTAAAATTTACCACCATACAATACCCTGCCCATCTCTTTGGCTCCACTCCCGCCCACCTAACTCTGTGGGCCATTATAATAGACTCTGACATCCCCAGTCCAACACAGGAATGTAAATTAAACCAATGTCTGACCTTGTTTTTTTCATTCCTGAAAGGACTCTGAGGCGGAATCAGCCCGGGCAGGAACATTCCCCAGAACTACAACATGCGGGGTAGCCTCAGGAGGCAGATAAAGCACAGTGCCAGCATTTATACCAGAATTTGCTAGAGGGAGGGGGCAGGGACTCGGATTATTCACCTTCCTAGATATATGATTGGTCTGAAAGGAATCTGAGGCAGCTCTAGCAGCTCAGGAATATATCTATAACAGCAGGGGGGGGTTGATGGAACCAGATGCAGAGGCAATTCGGGCAGTGATTGAACTAACAGGATCCACCAGTGCAGAGGGAGCATTATTCATCAGCTGCGGGTCTGCCCTTGGCTTTATGTAAGTCAAGATATCAGAGACTCAGGACTCAATGAGAGTAAGCCTTTTTTAAATTTGGTCGAGTTTAGCATTAGGGGCTGCCATAAACTCCTGTAATAATTCCCTCATGACTGCTTTGGGCTTAGAACCATTACGGGTCATTGCAGCCCCTCGTTTCCTCTGTTTACATTTAGGGCAAAGCATGGAACTTACAGAATTTGATTCCTGAGCAGGACTCTCCTCTCCCCCAACAGAGTCCCCACTCAGCTGTGTTTGATCATGTGACTCAATAACCCCCTCCGACCTCCTGGAAGTCTCCAAACAGTTCGGTATGAGGGGAAGAGGCAGGGGGGCTGTCTCTAGACAATGAAAGACATCTTTCAGCCAGCTCTATTTCTTTTGAGACAATAAACACTGCTCAGTTAAGAAACCCCTCAATTTTAGAAACACAGAAGGCAACCGGCAGGGTCTGTGGAGGCTACGCCTTAGCTGAGGGTGCCTTTGTCTTATCCATTATAAATCTGCCTGTGACCCCCCTACTCCAACAACAACTGGTAGCCCCAGGAGCCAACAGCTATACAACGAGCCCGCACCCCTTCTGCAACCCCCTTCACCACCTTCTATAATCAACCAGTGGAGAGTAATTCTTAAAGGAAAACCTCGATGGGGATCCAACAACGTCCCACCAAGAACCCCAGAGTTACCCAGAGTTTGTGAAATGTCTGTAGCTTACTCAAAATCCAACATGGAGGCAATACCCAAATACAGTAGCTCTTCAAAGACAACAGAGAGTTCCAAGCCACATTCCAGGGCCAGTAGGGCAGATCAGGGCGTTAACAATTCAGCACAAACACCTCCAGCTATATGAGCCCGCACTGCCTCTTCCTGTTGCTGATGAGTAAAGGGCGGGCCTGCTCTTGGCCCGGGCACTGCAGGACTAGAAGAGGCACTTTATAGCCTGATGCCAATCAGGTGATACCCGAGTTGTGGGCTGCCATTTTGGACCCTAAGCAGGATGGAAGATGGAGTCTGCCCTCCACAAACAGCAGCCAACCGTCTGGTTTGTGAGGATCACATAGATCTTTTCCCTATATGCCCCATTTACATTAATTAACTGAAGCAGTGTGATGGTTTGGAAATAAGATTATTAGATAGTTTCTTGGGCAATATCTGCTGTTACCTTGACAAGAGGAAGATACTGCTGATGTTCACATGGTGCAAACAATGCTGTTAATCAGTGTTGGAACATGCATGACCAGCCTTTTGAATCATTGAACCATATTTACTTAGGCAATGTGAAATACCAACAGATATAAAAAAAAGAAAGATGCCCTGATTTGTGGCCTTCTACACAGACCTATCCAGTATTGATAAAATTGCTGGAGGACATGGCAGGAGTTGGTGGCATAAGGTTTGAGTTGTTTCACATCATTACTGACCGATCACACCTTTTCTCTCTAGGATGACTGTTGTGCTAAATATGATTATTAGTTCACAAAAGTGAGTACCCACCACAAGTTATATTCACAGCCCTTATCAGGCTGAACTTCTGTAGTCACTAAATAGACCTTGCTAGAAATGGGGGTCTCTAGTTGGCAGAGGTAGGTACCTCTGTCCAAATAGGGACCTTGCTTCTAATCAGGGTAAGGGGGATACACTTCTAAAATAACCCCTGCTCACCCCCTTGGTAGCTTGACACGAGCAGACAGGCTTATCTCAGAGGCAGTGTATAAAGCATTTGTGAACACATACAGTAATACAGTGAAAACACTACAAATGGACACCATATCAGTTTAGAAAAATAAGTAATCTTTATCTATACCAAAACAAGACCAAATGACAAAAATCCACAATACAGTAGTCAAAAAATGACTTTCAGATGGTAGAAAGAGTTCACTTTAAAGCAAATTGCAGATGCGACACTTTTCTCACAAAGTACCTGGGATGCGTCACGCAAACAAATAAAACGGGCCACAGGGAAGGTGATGCGTAGGTTCCTTACACTCAGGGAAGGTGATGCATCAGTTCCTTGCTCAGGGGGAGGTGATGCGTCAGTTCCTTACTGCAGTGCAGAGGAGGTGAGTAGTCGGTTCCTTACCGGAGAGGAGGTGATGCGTCGGTTTCTTACTGCGTGGGGAGGTGATGCATCGGTTTCTTACTGCGTCCCCCAACAATGTGACAAACTTGGCGCCTCGATGCGATGCCACGATCCGGAACGATGCGTGGATTCTTCCAGCTCCCAGCGGAAAACAGTCTCTAGAGGTCCAAAACAACAGCAGGCACCTCTTTGCAGGTCAGAACTCCCAGCAAGGAAGTTCAGGGGAGCTGGTGGTGAAGTCTTTGTGTCCCTGAGACTTCAGGACAGGAGGCAAGCTCAGTTTCAAGCCCTTGCAGATCTTCCTCAAGCTGGGGACACAGCAAACAGCAAAGTCCCTTTAAACTTTCCTTGGCAGCAAGTAGCCACTGCAGGCTAACCCCAGACAACAGACATCACAGGGGCAGTATTCCTCCTCAGCTTCTCCGGCTCTTCTCCTTGGCAAAGGTTCCTCTTGATTTCCCAGAAGTTATCTAAAAGTCTGAGGTCTAGGCCCCTATTCTTATACACAAATATCCTTTGTTCTCTGAAGGCAGGGAGTGTCTGTACCCAGCCAAAACCAGTTCTGTGGGGCACTTTGCAAGTGCACAGCAACCTCCATTGTCAGTGTGAGCCCTGGTTCCAGACACACCACAGGGGGGCAGAGCCATCATTGTGGAAGGCAGGCACAGCCCTATTCAGGTGCAGGTGCTACTCCTCCCACCACTCCAAATGCAGGCCAGGTCTATTCAGCCTAGCCCTGACTCATCAGGCTCTCTGGAGCCCCTGCTCCTCCCCAGCCCCTCACACTCCAAAGCCAGACATGCAATACACAAACCTAGCAGAGGCATACTGGATGGCTAAGAAAGAAAATACCTACTTTCTAAAAGTGGTATTTTCAAACACAGAATGTAAACATCACCCTCACTAAAAGATGCATTTTAACATTCTGAGTTCAGGTATATCAAACTTTATTGTTCTACCTTGTTCTCAGGGGCAGTTATGTTTATAAGATGTTATAAACAAACTCCCCATTCTATCCTATGGGAGCAGGTAGCCTTGCAATAGTGAAAAACGAAATTGGCAGTATTTCACTATCAGGACATGCAACACACATCAGGGCATGTCCTACCTTTCACATACCATGCATCCTGCCCACAGGGGTACCTGGGGCCTACCTTAGGGGGGACTAACATGTAAGAAAAGGGAAGGTTAGGGACTGGCAAGTGTGTGCACTTGCCAAGTCGACATGGCAGTACCAGACTGCACACAGGCTCTGCAATGTTATGTTATGTTATATGACTTTTATATAGCGCAAAATCACCTTCAGGTCTCTAAGCGCTTCTAGAGAAGAGTGAGCGAGTCACTAGGGCAGAAATAAAATAGCAGCGGCGGAGGCAGAAGATTACGCGGTCGTTAACGCCTCTCTAAATAGGAAAGTTTTTAAACACTTCCTAAAGATGAGCAGAGCCGGTTCCCTGCGTAGGTACTCTGGCAGATCATTCCAGATCTGCGGGAGAAAAACAGAGAACGCTCTACCCCCTTTGGATTTAGAGATGTACCTGGGGGAAGCTAACCTGCAGGCCTCAGAAGATCGCAGAGTCCGGCCAGGAACATATTTCTCCAAGCGATCTTTTATAAACTTGGGTGCCTGACCATAGATTGCCTTATGGGCAATACATAGACCCTTGAACTGCGCTCGCTGTTTAATAGGGAGCCAATGTAGTTTATGTAACAGAGGGGTAGCGCGTGTTTTTCTAGGAAGTCTAAAAATAAGCCTGGCCGCATCATTCTGCACCACCTGCAATCTCCCAATAAGCTTCTGGGGGAGGCCGATGTAAAGGGCATTCCCGTAATCCAGCCTGGAGATGACAGTGGCAGAGACAATTGACTGTAATGAAAATGTTGACAAGAGAGGAGCAAGTTTCCGTAGCTGCCTGAGTAAGCCAGTACAGGTTCCTACTACCGTGGTGACCTGGCAAGACATAGATAGTTCAGAGTCTATTTTCAGCCCCAGGCTTTTTACAACCGGGACTGGTACCGGGACTACACCTAGTTCCGGAGGCCAAAAAAGATCACACCAGGGGCTATTACTTGTTGGAATGACGAGCAATTCAGTCTTATCCGGATTTATTTTCAATGAGTTGGCCGGCATCCAGTTCACAGTGAACCTGAGCAACTTCTTGGCCGACTCCTGGGCCTGGCGAGAGTTGTTAGGCCGGATAAGAAGTTGAGTATCATCGGCATAATTAAAGACCTGACAGTCCATGTGAGTCAGAGTCTCCACAAGGGGTTGCAGATAGATATTAAAAAGAAGTGGAGATAGTGCAGAGCCTTGAGGTACCCCACATGCCAGAGGGCCCATATCCGATATCTGCTCACCCAGCTGAACTCTCTGAGTACGGTCAGACAGAAATGACTTTAGCCATTGGTATGCTTGCCCGCTGATACCCAGATTGGTGAGACGGTTCAACAGTATGTTATGGCTGACCGTATCGAATGCCGCTGACAGATCTAATAAAATCAGGGCACTCGGCTGTTTATCGTCAGCCATAACTCTGAGCTCGTCCAGAACAGCCAACATCACTAGCTCTGTACTATGATGAGCTCTGAAGCCCGCCTGTCTAGCTTGGAGTAGCTGGTGGTCCTCCAAATACTTCGAGAGTATCTTTAATACGTGCTGTTCCAGCATCTTGGCTAGAAAGGGGAGCTGAGAGATGGGTCTATAGTTCTTTAGAGTCAGGGTATCTGCACCAGGTTTTTTCAACAGGGGGGTGACCCTGGCTTCTTTGAAATTTGTCGGTGGATATCCCATAACCAATGAATTATTTAGTAGTTCCAGGATCTGCTTCTCCAGCCCTGGCAGGGCCATTTGAAAGATCCTTGGAGGGCAAGGGTCTACCCGAGACCCTGATTTGGTGTGATTTACTAATGATGCTAAGGTGACTGAGTCAATTTTAGGAAAATTGGAAATCTGACTACTGAGGCAGGGAGAGGGGTAGGTCTGAAGGAGGGAGCTGGAATCGGTGGGGGTTCTAGCAATTTCCAAGATGATATCCTTAACCTTCTGAAGGAAGAAATCCTGGAAGGCATCACAATCTAATGATGCGATTGTGGATTTCTTCTCGGCTTTTTGACTCAATTCTTTCAGAATGGCGAAAGTCTCTTTCTGTTTATTCTCTGCCAGAACAATCCTTCCCTCATAATACTCTGCTTTCCTTGCTAGGATGGCTGATTTATAGACGGAAAGAAGGACTTTATAGGCATTTAGCTCTGCTGGCTCATAGCTTTTCCTCCACCGCCTTTCAGCTTGGCGGAGATGTTGTTTTTTTTCCCTCAGTGCGAATGGCAGGCCAGAGTTTACATTTACAGGCTGCTTATGTGGGTGGCACAATCAGTGCTGCAGCCCACTAGCAGCATTTGATTTACAGGCCCTGGGCACACACAGTGCACTGTACTAGGGTCTGACTAGTAAATCAAAAAGCCAATCATGGAAACACCAATCCATAACAACAATTTACAGGGAGAGCATATGCGCTTTAGCACTGATCAGCAGTGGTAAAGTGCGCAGAGTCATAAAACCACCAACAACAGGTCAGAAAAATACAGACGGATGGCAAAAAGTCCTTGGATGACCCTGCAAAAATGGCCAAGTCCAACAGACCTTATCTCAAACGCTGGTAGCTATGTCACAGAGTAGATAAGCTTAACTTAGAGGCAATGTGTCAATTATGTATGCAGTACTAAAACAGGACTAAAGTAACAACACAAACCAATAAAAAAAACAAAATGAATTAGAAATATTGAATGACAGTTCATTACAAAATGACACCCGAATGACAAAAAGCCAGTATAGGGAACCCTAGATATGAATTTTTAAAGGCTTAAGTAGAAATAGTGCCAAAAAGCATAAAGTGCCAATGATAGTCAACTGGTGGGATAGAACAAGATCTAGGTGCAATTTTACTCTGACCACGATCAAGCCCGGGTCGAATACACTCACCAGGTTTATCCTAGTCAAAGATTTTATCTCTGACTTTAGTCCTTAGAATCTCAATCCACCACCGGAGTATACTTCTAAAGCTTCCCAGGACCTCAGGAGAGGCTCTTAGATACTCACAGGATGGCTGGCAGAGGCCAACAGGAGAGTCTAGTCCAGGTCCAATTGCTACTGCTCAGCTGATCAGTTGAAAGAAAAGCCTCTTTTTGCTTTAATGAGAAATCAGTCTTATGACACTTGGATTCTACGTTTTAATCCTAGGTACAAGAGGGAGAGCAGGTCCAGTCGTCTAGACTCTTATCAGGTCTCAGAGAGTAGTTTTAATCCTCTTCTGATCTTCCTTAGGGCCACAAGTGTTCTGAAGTGGGTGCCTGGAGATGCACAATGTATGCCTTCCATCATCTACTGGGTAGAATACCCTAACCAATGGAGTAAAGGTTCCCAGGGCTAACCCTACCCACTTTGGGCACTGTCAAGATGGCCCACGTTTGCAGCCATGCTAAACTTGGGCTCTGAGGGCTAGGTGTGCGTTTGAGGAGTTTACTATGTAATCCTAGTGTCCTTCTACATCAAACACTAAAATTCAGTTTTAGGCAGTCCTTGTACCCCTAACAAACTCAAAGACAGACGTTTGGTGGGATAAAACTCAGCTTTCAGAAACCATACAGTGAACACACACACATTTTTTGCCATTCTGTTTCCCTCCTTTAAAGTATGCCGCCAATGTCATATGAAAAACCCCAGCAGACCTGGCAAGCAGGTTTTCACACCACAACAGGATCTGGCACATTCATGTCAATAAGAGGTCCACTGTGATAGAGGCCAGCCTGGTTAGAGGGACAAAAGAAGGGTGTTAGCTTCATCTGCTTGTGGCAGAGTTGGTCTCCTTGAAGTTATTCAAGTCATTAGGCTCAGTCCACAGTCCTTCCTGTCAAGTGCACAACACCATTCCCACACACCCGAGGCCTTTCGTCCTAGTCTTAGCACCTTATTCACACCCCTCAAAATGCTAATTACGAGCCGGCATAAGGAGAAAGCAAAATGCAGATTTGGCTTCCAGGGACTTCAGGCAGGCAAAGGTGATGTTTTAAAGTAATCTGTCAAAATATTTATTACAAATATAATCCCACCAGTAAACTGGGCTTGTAATAAATATTTCCAAAAGTCAAACAAATAAATTTGTAGCTGTTTCCTATGCAGAAACAACATGTATTAAAAGTAATATTGTACCCCAGTGCTTTCCTATACAACAGCCAATGCTGCTACATTGAAAATATATATATGCTCTAATTTAATTATTGTCTCGTTTTCACTGATTAGATCAGTACCAGCCGCCCACATCATTAACAGACGAATGGGCTTAGGATGATTTTCCTTTCCTCTAGTAAGTCCAAAACCTTTTCCTTAGCATTAAGCCCCTTGCTATCAATGCACCAGTCCCCCTTTTCCATGGTGCCTTTAGTTAATAATGGGCTAGCGACCATGATAAAAAACAGCTGCAGTAATTTTCTATTCTCACCTTCTTGACCAACTTAATGCCTCATAGCACCAATTCAGTTGTACAGGGAGCCATTATGTATTATAGCGCGCGCTATTCTTAACTGATAAAGGCATTTAATTTTATTTAACATTAATTCTGCTTTACCTTGCTGCCTCAACCAAATGCATGTTTTGTGCTGATTAGTTGCATAATAGGGAGCCCCAATCAATGCATTAAATTGATTGTTTGCATACACAGAGGGTCTTTAGATTAATTATATTTCCCATTTCACTACCTCCTATTTAGATTCAGCTTGCTCACCCTTGTCCTGAAGATGAACCCCACTTATTGGGTTCGAAACGCCGTCGACCACCATACAACATGAACTCCTATTACTCTTTGTAAAATAACTGTGGAGCTCATTATACTGTTGTCAATGCGATGCCTTTTTAAACCTCACTATCACCCTGCATGTCACGCTTTCTTTCACTTAAATATATGTGAGCACCTGAATACTATATACAAAAAATTGTAAAATAAATGTTTATCATTTATCTGACCTACATGACCTTCCTTTGATATTTCCTTTGCTCCCTCATGAATTAATTTCAAAATCTTAGAACCAAATGTTCCCTGTTGGGTCACTTTCTCGCTTTGGACCATTTAGGCCACACCTGAACCACTGTTTCCTAAATATCTCGCCACCCCAGGTTCACATATTGGGGTACCCTTGTCTTCTCAAAAAACCCAGCTACATTGGAAATAGCATGAGGCCCTAGTCACAGTAAGGACATGTTTAACATCAACCTATACATGTCCTGCTTTTTAAAAACCATGCACCCTCCCTTAGAGGTATTTTGTTTTTAAAAAAGGTGCTAAAATATGTTGAACTATTTGCAATGACTTAATGCTAATTAATGAGATAAAAATTACATGTAGTTTTCCAGGCAGTGCCTGACCTCTTGGGCTGTTCACAACTCCCCTTCTGTTTCTCTGCTAGCCTGCCTCCTGTTGTAAGGTTGCCTAGCAACCACCCACATTCTCTGTGCATCTTGCTGACACACCTTTTTCCCACCATTGCTGCTCCTCCCGCCTCCCTGCCGGCCCCTCCCACCTCCCAGGACTTTCAAGGAGGCCACAGCGCAGCCTCGGTGAACAGTGCCTGACCTCTTGGGCTGGTCACAGCTCCCCTGCTGTTTCTCTGCTGGTCTGCCTCCACTTGCATAACATAGCATGTGTATTTGTAAAGCGCATGTTCACCCGTAGGTATCTTGGCGCTGAATGACAGATGTTTATTGTTACCCAACTCAATGGTACTCATTTTATCGACCTCAGATGGATGAAAGGCTGAGTGGACCCGCTGGGATTTGAACCTGTGACCATGAGGTCGAACACAGGTCCCTGCAGTGGATGCATTAGTCCACTAAGCCACCAGACCCGGCTTGTAAGGTTGCCTAGCAACCACCCACATTCTCTTAGCATCTTGCTGATGCCACTTTTTTCCCATCATTGCCGCTCCCACGCTCCTGCTTCCCTGCAGGCACCTCACGTGACTTTTAAGGAGGAGGCAGCGAGGCCCACTGCTAGTGCACCAAAGGTAAGCCCATCTGTGCCCATCTGCACCTGGACCATGGCCAGCGCCAGGGCTCCTGGTCTTCTCACCTAATGCTGGTACACCACGGAGGAGCTCCTGGTCCTGGATACCAGACACTGCAACAACAGCTGCTTCACATCCTCCCCACGATCTACCAAAGACCCTTCACCTGCTGCCATTGCCACTTCTCCTGCGACATGGGGCCACCTGCCAGCACTGACATCTGCTCCGCCCCCACACAGAAGACTACAAAAAAAACTACACTACTCCAATACATCCTGTTCAATGCCCGCTCCCTTTGCAAACATGCCACGGAAATCTGGGATCCCAGCACCACCTTCTCCTTGGACATTGCCTTCATCACTGAAACGTGGCTCAACCCCTCCTCGAACCCCAACATTGCCACTGCCACCCCGAAAGGCTACAAGATGATACACCAAGACCGCACTAACAAGCACGGTGGGGGCATTGCCATCATCTTCAAGGAATCCATCTGATGCACCGTCACCAACAACGACATCAATGCCTTTCATGGAACACCTCAACTTCCAGCTACAAACCGATTCTAATACCATGATTCAAGACACCCTTACTTACAGACCCACAAGACCCCGACCGGCTTTCTGCGACGCCATCTCCAGCCTCATCGCCCCCCTTGCCATCGACTCCCTCCACCACGTCCTACTTGGTGACCTCAATTTCCACGTTGACGACCCCAACTACATCAACTTCCCTTCCCTTCTGGAGAAGCTCAACAAAATTGGCCTCACCCAACTGGTCATCGAACCCATGCAAAAAGCCGGACACACACTTGAGGCCATCTTCACCTTGAGTGACAGAATCAAATTCACCCACGTCATAGAACCCACTTGGATTGACCACACCATCACCCACTTTACCACCTCTGATGCTCAGCACACCATCTCCAAACACCACAGCACCACCCATCAAAGCTGGGGCAAGGTAACCCGAGACCCAATGGTCGCAGGCCCTTGCTCTACCCAACTCAAGCCCACGGCAGACCTCGAGCAGGCTGTCCAGAACTTCACTGCCTGGATCACCAAAAACGCTGACAGAGTCGCCTCACTGAAACCAGCAAAAGCCAACAACACCTCCAAACAAGCCAGATGACACACTCCAGAGCTCATAACTTACAAACGCAACTGCTACCGACTCGAGAAGTGATTGGCATTACTAAGGACCCCTCTGACAGAGGCACTCACAAAGCAGCCCTTAGCAACTGCCACCTCCACATCAAGAAAGCCAAGAGAGCAGCAATCACCCTCTGCATTGACACTATAGCCAACCACATGAAAGAACTCTTCAAAATCGTCAAGGAATTCTCTAATCTAACAGACACAGAGACCACCACGTACCCCTCCCAAGAACTCTGCAACACCTTCTGAGACTAGTTACACAGCAAGATCACCACTATCTACAACAACTTCGGCCCCCAACCCACCGCTCTCAGCCTGACTACCTCTCTCAATCAGCGAACACCAGCTGCATGATAACCACCTGGTACCCGGTAACCACTCATACCATCTCAGCGATCATGTCGTGCATCTACTCTGGGACACCCACCGACCTCTGACCCCACCATCTCTTCAACCTCAGAACCAACCCTATCGACACTGAACTCACCAGCATTCTAAACACCTCTATCTCCATGGCAACCTTACCAGACGAATGGAAATATGCAGAGGTCAGACGCCTCCTAAAGAAGCCCTCTGGTGACCCCAACGACTTCAAAAATTACAGACCGATCTCCCTGCTCCCCTATCCAGCCAAAGTCTTCAAGTAAACAATCAACCAACGGCTCACCGAATACCTAGAACTAAACGACCTTCTCGACACCACACAATTCAGGATTCCTTGCCATTTATAGCATGGAGACCACAATAATTGCTGCCACAGATGACATTAGGACTCTCCGAGACCATGGAGAAACAGTTGACCTGATCCTCCTCGACCTCTCTGCTGCATTTGATGCAGTCTCACCACATCCTCCTCGACAGACTCCACTACATCAGTATACAGCAAAACTCCCTCAAGTGGCTCACCTCTTTCTTCTTAGGATGCACACAGAGCATCGGGCTGCCTCCCTTCACCTCTGCATCCAAGGACATCACATGTGGCGTACCCCAAGTGTCATCCTTCAGCCCCACCCTGTTCAACATCAACATGATCCCCCTCGCAGACATCGTCATATTCCACGGACTCAACATAATCTCCTACACTGATGACACTCAACTGATCCTCTCACTCACTGAGATCCCCTTAATGCCAAAAACAACTTCTGCAACGCCATGACCGACATAGCCAAATGTATCAGAGACAGCTACCTCAAACTAATCTCCAACAAAACAGAAGTACTGATCTTCGAGAAGAACACCTCTGTATGGGCCCACAGCCGGAGGCCAGCAGAACTCAGAGCAACACCCACTCTGACAGGCCATGCATGCAACCTCTGCATCATCCTCAACAGACAACTGACCATGAAATGACAGGTCAACTCAGTTGCCTCCTCCTGCTTCCACACTCTCCGCCTGCTCTGCCGGATTTTCAGATGGATCCCTACCAAATCCAGAAAGGCCATCATACACGGCCTTGTCACCAGCCACCTCGACTATGGCAATGTTCTCTTTGCTGGAATTTCCACCCAATGCAAAAACCTCCAAACCATACAGAAAACCGCAGCCAGTCTCATCCTGAACCTCCCCAAATGGACCAGCATAGCCCCTCACCTCAGTTACCTCCACTGGCTACCCATCCAGAAGAAATGCCAGTTCAAGATCCTCACGCACACATACAAAGTGCTACACAACCAAGGGCCATTCTACATCAACCTTCGACTAAGCTTACACCTTCCCTCAAGACACCAACACTCCACCTCGCTTACCCTCACACACACCCCCCACATCCATCACAGCCACAGCGGGGGCCACTCCTTCTCCTACTTTGCTGCCAAAACTTGGAAAACCTAACCCTCCACCGCCGAAGAATACCCTCCCTGGCAGACTTCAGAAAGAAACTCAGGACCTGGCACTTTGATGGATACAAGGCACCCCCAGCGCCCAGATACACTTATGAGGGACAGTGTTGCACTTTACAAATACTGCTTGGTTGATTGATTGATTGAAATACACAGAAGAAAGATCAAATTGTGATTAGTTTTTGGTTAGAAGTTATGAGAAATAAAATGGTAACATTTTTCACATTTATTACTGGGTTTAGTTAACTCTAGATTTTTTATAGAGAAATCAAATGAACTAGTGGTAGTTGACCTTTTGAGATGTGCTTCGAGATCTCAGATTAGGTCCTAGCTGCAAAAAGGGAATTGTGTTGATTAGCAAACACATTCAACATACTTCAAACTCAGTTGTTAACCTTTTAGAAAGGATTTACAAAATGGCTTAATGCTGTGATTTGCTGGAGTACTAGCCAGTTCCTTTCAGGTAGACTTGAGCAATTGTAGTTTCTATAGGAGTGTTTTTATTTAGGAAGGTGGGAATCGTTAACCATTTTCCTTTTACCCATGAGTACTCTTTGAGATTTTCACAGCCTGCAACTAAATCACATAAAAATTTCATTACATTATTTTGCTCTAAATGTAGAAATGTTAAAGATGGTATCAGAAGCCAGAGCTAACTTAAATGTGGTGGGAATTGATATGTTTCTTGATCAGACAGTGTTGTCATTCTTATACTCTGACCAACAGAAAGAATTGGTAGCGCCAGTCACATTGAAAAAGTTTGATGTGGCTGAAAATAGTGGCACCTGGGCTATAACTGCTGGGACAGATTCACTCCTTATAAAATATTATGGAATATTTACAGCTGAGCTTCCCACATAATTTTATCTTCTAATGCACAATATAATGTCTTGTGGCTCCATGCCTCCTTTGTGGCATTCAGCCCAAATGTGATTAATCTTAAAGAATGATAAGCCTAGTCAGTATCTCCTATCTTTTTATGTGAGGTGTTCTCTGCCATGACTGCAGAGACTCCACAGTTGTAAACTTACTATTAAATTGCAGTTTTATGAATGCTGAAAAAGAGTAAACTCAGACAAATGTGTAAGTTTACCTTTGTGAATCAGGCCCCAAATATATATCTGCTCCCAATCAAATTTTATCACTCATTAAATATAATAAGGTAACACAATGTTAGTCAATGGGAGAGATAGGCCTTACCGTAGTGAAAGACGACTTTAGGAGTTTTTCACTGCCAGGACATATAAATCTTAAAGCCACATGTCCTAGTTTTAAATACAAGGCACCCTGCCCTACAAGCCTTTAGACTTGAATGTATTAAAAAGAAGGTTTCGGCCTGGCAAAAGGTTTCTTTTGCTAGGTAAAAATGGCAGTTTAAAACTACACTGAAGGCTGGAGACACAAGCCTGAGACATTTTTTTAAAAGGTTACTCTATTTTGTGGCACGAGTGCTGCAGGCCCACTAGTAGCATTCAATTTACAGGCTTTGTGTACAATGATTTACTAGTGAATTACAAGTAAATTAAAGGTGTCAGTTTTACCATGTTTTAGGGATAAAGCACAAGCACTTTACCTCTGGTTAGCAGGGAAAAAGTGACAGAGTCCTAATGGCAACAAAAATGGGTTCAGCAGCAGAAGGTAAATATCTGGGTGAGACCCCGCAAAAGGGCCAGGTCCAACACACAGGCAGTGATCATTGCTTTATGGTTATGTTCAGAGTAGAATTTCAATTAAAAAGCAGTTTTTCGATGTCATAATAACTGACTGTTTGGGGAATCTGCACCAAACTTTCCAGAAAAGGACACCTGATGTGGGTTCAACATGACAAGGAAGCAGTCAGAAAAGTGATTTCCCATTTTAACTGCTTTATATTTCTCATTTTAACTGCTATTGGAATATTTGCTCTCCACTAAAGAGAAATGACTGAAGGGAAATACTTCTGACTTGACATGAAAGTAGAACTTTACTCAAGGGAGTCCCATTGGTTTGTTTGGTGTAAATCCATTCAGTAGGAGGCGTGGCCAAGATGGCTGAACTTTACTCAAGGAAGTGCCTTTGGTTTGTTTGGTGTAAATCCAGTAGAGGACATGGCCGAGATGGCTGCCAGATAGGAGCACTTCTACAGAGCTCCTCGGCCCGAGCACACCAGGCATCGCCGCATCTCGAAGAGTCCCCCCCCAAAGGTGACCATGCGTTTATGTTGCGAGCACAGAGAGCCCACTAGCACATCCCCAGGTCCCAGAGGAGTAGAGAAGGGGCACGAGTGACTGCTCGGCCTGCAGCTCTGACACAGGAATGCGTCTGCTGCAGGAATCGAAAGGCGGACCTAAGTGAAACTGAACCCAGTGAAGCAGCTTTTGGAGCTCCCAGCGGCTGCCTCACCTGCCTACACTTGCCCCTTTTAAACACCAGCAAGCAGGAGTGAAGCACAGGGCCCCCATTCATGAACCCCCCCACCGGCCTACAACTGAGTGAATTCTGGGCACCGCAGAGCAGCACTTGAGATCAGCACCGGCCATCTGACGGCCACTCCCTCAGCAAGCGAATCAACCAAAGCACAGAAAGGTATCCATGAGGCTGAAGGGCTCATATGAACGAACCAGGACCCCAGAGGAGAAAAGAAGAGCAGTCAGTGGCTATGTGGCCTGCCTCTCCGATACGAGACAGCGCCTCACGTGGGAAGCTTACAGTGAGCAGGGGTAAAGCCAGACTGGTGCGGCATCCAGCATGGCCCGCAATAATCCCCCTCACTGCCTTCGCTCGTTCCACATGCTTGGTGACCAACAGGGACAGAGAACCGGGCCTGCTAGTTGGAAAACTTGTACCACCCCCACTAGAGAGTGCTTGAATCACTACAGAGAGGTGCAAAGGCACTGCAGTGGCTACCCCTGGGCCCATTCTCCTGGAAACCAATCTGCCACAACTCTGGGTGGGGCCCAATATTCCAGATGAAGACAAGGGCCCTGACACAGTGCATCAGGGAGCACACCCAGTGCAGGAGGCTCACTGAGCTGAGGCAGCTGGACAAGATGATGCGAAGGCCATACAGAGGAAACACGAAAAAGATCCCCTGAAGACAGTGGCCAGAGGAACAGTGACCACAGCTTCACGTCCAGTACTTCAGCCCCCTCTGACATCAAACACAAGGGAACACCACCAAGTCTTGCGACTTACCCTCCCCTGCTCTCTAGCCCCAACACCTTGAGATTGGAATACCCTTCCTCTCACACTACACCATGGCATCCCATTGGGCTAAGAAAGACTTCACACTGAAGGACATCAAAAAGCTTGACTCTTCATGGGACAATGCCACTGCGTAACCTTCTGCCTCAGCTAATTATGACATAATTCTCTATGCACAAGCCCCCTTTCATGGAAGCACTCTTTGGCATACCTAAAGAGGACATTGCCGTACTTCAGGAAGACGTCACCACTGACATCAAAGGTATTAAAAAAGACATGGTGGAGATCAGCTAATGGGTGGAAGCCCTGGAAACAAGTGGTGAAGCCAGGTAGAAGGGGCTGGAGACTCACAGACGTGAGTTGTTGGAGCTATGAGAACAGAATGCAGACCTGCAGCTCCACCTTTAAGACTTAGAGAACAGGTCCTGCCGCTCAAATATAAGTAGTAAAGGAGCCCCGCCCCAAGGAGACTCCAGTGACCTGGAGATCTATGTCATTCATCTGTTCTGCCAGGTGGCCCCTGATTCAGCAGAGAACAAGATTGTTCTCGGCCACGCACACAGAGCTGGGTGCCCTTAAAATGCACCAGGGCAACCTCAAGCTATCTTAACCTACATTCTTAACTACCGCTTAAAAGCAGGCATAATGACAGTGGCAAGAGACTAAGGACCAATATGGTTCAAGGTGCTAAAGTGTGGCTCTACCAAGATTTGTCCCTCATCACCCTTCAGCAAAGCTGCTCCTTCAAAGTAGCCACCACCTTTTTACCCAAACAAGGGATTAAATATAAATGGTGACACCTATTCTGCTTGATTTTCTGGTTGGGCAAAGAAACACGATCAGTGCACCCCATTGAGGAAACCTGCTGCATCCTGGGGGCTCTGCAGGAGAATTCCAACCATGAAATGTTGTCCAGAAATGTCCCGAAACAGAAGACACCCAGTAAAAAGAACTGATGTCCAACACAGAGGGGACTCTCAAACATAGTCTTGACAAAGGTCGCTGAGAACGAAAGGCACTGCTACGGCAAATCCAAAGTCAGGACGCTACCCAAGATCAAACCTCTGATTAGTACCTGCACAATCGCCCAAAGACATGAATACATGAACATCATGCCCCCTCCCCCCCAAGGGACAGAGCACCCAGCCACCTCAGCAAGGTTACCGAACCTCAAAATAGGCTGCTGCCACTGCCATATGTACTCTCACAATAGACCTGGGTTGGAATGACTACCACACATCCCATTCGCGAACAAACCCACCCTTCTGCCGCCGCCATAACCCCAGCAATCAAATCTCTTAGGACTCCCATGGAGGGAGAATAAGTTTTCAAAGTTGCTTCTCCCCAGTTCACCATCCCCTTCACCCTTAAGGTCTCACAAACCTAGTGCCTTGAAAATGGCAAAGCCTCCACCTGACACCAAGCATGTGGTCTCTCCTAGGCCCCACATGAACCAGACCTACCTCACATTCCCAGATGGTTAAGATACTGAGCCTCAATACTCAGGGCCTCAACTCCCCCACAAAGTAGTTGGCACTACTGTCCTTACTAAGGGACTCTAATTGTGATATCACTCTCCTACAGGAGACACATTTCCTTAAAAAGGACTGGAGGAGACTGCATTCCTGCTGGTTTGACAGGCAGTGTTTCTCCTCCAGACATAGCAGAAAGTGGGAATAGCCATGTTACTGTCTAGCAACTTCCAGGGCCAAATCATACAAACCCAAGCAGAGATCCCAAAGAGGCTCCTCTCCCTATGAATTTCTATGAACTCCTACACTTTCACCCTTGTCACACTATCAGCACCCGGTGACAATCAAGAGCAGTTCCTACTTAGCACCCTAGGCCTAGTCATCGCATTCCCTGATGCAGATATTGTTATTGGGGGGGACTTTAACCTCATCCAAAACACTTCAGTGGACAGATTGTCCCTGAGACTAGACCAACCCAAGGCCTTCACAGACGCCGGGTTCCAATGGATGAGGGATGTGGGACTGACAAACAGTTGACGCTCCAAGAACCCCAGGGGAAACATGTTTTTCTCAGCCTCACACCAGACTTATACCCAGATTGACTATTTCCTGGGATCCCCATGCATTCTGGCAGCCACAGGTTGAGTTGATCTGGAGGTGGCAGCGTTGTCCAACCATTCCCCTATCATGATAACCTTCCACATACTTGGACATACTGCCCCCTATGTTGATCATGGTAACTTAATGACATGTTAATAACATATGAATCCCCTAAGAAGGAGATCCAAGAAGCCCTCCAATATTTTCTCCAAATCAATGACACACCTCACACCCCCATTCCCTTGGTCTACGAAACACTGAAGGCAGTAATAAGGGGAAAAGTTTTTGCCATTTTCACAAACCTCAATAAATTGAGATGGGATAAATGCACAGACCTAGAAGACCGCGTGAGAACTCTAGAGCAGGCCAATAAACTATCAGGTTCCCACAGGGTATGCAGGCAACTAACTCTTGCCAGAAAGCAGCTCAAAGCATGAGGCTGGGATAGAGCTGAATATGCTCTCCTTCACACCAAACAAAAGTATTAAGAGGGAGAAAACAAGGTTGGACATGTACTCGCCCATAAATTGAGAGCCCAACTTCACATGGGAAGAATCTCTGAGATTCAGACAGTGGACAGCCATAGAGCACACTGTGACGCAAAAATCGACCAAGCCTTTGAGCACTTCTATGCCGCCCTCCACATGGCAGAGGCATATATCCTCAACATTCATCACTTGTCTGCCCGAGGAAGATGCACTCTCCTTAGATATCACAGTGGACGAGGTCCTTCAGCTATATCCAGCCTGCAACCTGGCAAGTCCCCGGAACCGATGGCTTCACACCTGGCTTATACAAATTATTTGCCCCAAATTATCTTCTGTCCTTTCCTGCCTATATAACTTGTTTATGAGACAAGCATGCTTCCTAATACAATGCAGAAAGCAGTGAACACTGTGAAACCCAAACTAGGGAAAGACCCCACTCTATGCTTATCATATCAGCCAATATCCCTGTTAAATGCAGACACCAAGCTATTCACAGGCATTCTGGCTGCCTGCCTAAATCCCTATATGCAGGGATTGGTTGATCCTGATCAGGTGTGCTTCATCCCAGAATTGGACAGCAGTGACAATACCAAACTCCTCCTCTATCTCATAGATTAAACCAACTGTTCACACATCATGCTTTATTACTGTCAATTGATGCCGAAAAAGCATTTGACCCAGTGCACTGTCCATATCTCTGACACGTTATGGAAAAGTAGGACATGGTAAGTGGTTTGTGAAGTGGGTTTGGAGTAACTACACTGACTCAAAAGCCCAAGCGAGAGTTAATGAACTAACCAACCAGCCATTTGCAGTAGCTGGGGGATTTGCCAAGGATGCCCTCTGTCACCTCCCCTTTTTGCGTAATAAATTGAACCGATAGCAGAGCGTATAGGGGTGAACACACTGATTAATGGCATCACCTTCGGCAATCAAGAATATAAAATACATCACAATGTTGATGTCGTCATGATCAACATGACCCAGCCTGATTCCTCACTCCTAGCCCTAATGAATGAGCTTAACTCATTCAGAGAGGTCTCCAGCTTCAAAGTAAATATAAAAAGAACTCACGCCCCAAATCTACCCATACTACAGAATGATAAGCCCAACTGGAATGTCCTTTCCCCTTCCCCTTCCCATAGAAGGGTGTCCTATTGGAGACTTACACTACTCCCCTCCTTCAGGAGACAGTGGAATGCAATTAAACAGACCTCGTAGACATCACATGAAAAGATCTCCTTAACTAGAGAGCTGGAAGCCTTTCATGGATAGGCAAAAGTGGAAGTAGTAAAAAGGACATTACTACCCAATATACATTACATTATGCACACCCTCCCTCTATGCCGAACCCATCAACTGGTAAGCAAACTCCAGCACATGATAAAGTCCTATATTTGGGACAGCAAGAAACCTTGCAGGGCCAGAAAACGAGCTTACCTATCTACAGCCAATGGAGGCTTAGGCATTCCTCATCTCACTCACTATTAACTAGAAGTTCAACGTAGATACATGGTTGAATGGAACAGGCCACTCACAGAAAAGGATTGGTGTTTCATCGACCAGTCCATAGCTGCGATACATATTTTGAAAACTCTGCCTTTCATAGGTCTATGCTTCACCTATCACTCTGGCGACAATGACAGCTTGGGATAAGTTCATGATAGCAAAGGGCCAGTTCACCTCATCTGCCTCCTTGCACACATTATAGGAAACCCTACAATCCTCCCAGCTTGATCCAGCAAAGAGTTCCACAAATGGCAAACAACCAATCACAAACAAATCAGTGACTTCTTTGATCATACAGGGGCACTACACTTCTTGCAACTCCAGCTCAATTATGGTATCCCTGATAACGAGCGCTAGTTTTACACAGTAATCAAACATTGCGTTACCCGGCCCATGATTCACCAACACATGCCTGTAAACCACTCACAAAATTTGAAAAATGGCCGCTCACTAAGACAGTTGATAAACTCCTACTCTCTGACATATTTAGTTACTTGAACATATTGAGAGACTCTAGTAAATCTCTGGCCCAAAGATGATAGGAGGTCGAGCTGGAACGCACCTTCACGCCCAAGGAATGTTCTGATATCCTTTGGAGAACCCACACCTCCTCCCTCAGTGCTGCTGGGAAAGAATACTTGCTAAAGACTACCCACTAATGGTACTATACCCCAGCCAGACTGGAAAAATGGGATGCCTACTGGCGAAACTGAGACCATGTAGGCACACTTAAAAGCCTGCTCTGGTGTTGCCTTAAACTACAGAGATATAGGGAGGAGGTGTTTAAAGACATTGACGAAACCCTGCTTTCCTAGCGATGTCCTTCTGGGACTCTCAGACCAGCTGACCTACCCACTTTACTCTGACAGGGGCAAGGCAATGACAATGGCTCTTTGTACGGCCAAACATGTTATCATATCTAAGTGGGCCACAGATACAACACCTGTCCATTCAGATTGAGCACACAACTATGGGACACTGTCGCAAAGTAGAAACACACGGCCTCCCCAGAGCATGTACTACCATGTTTTGATAGAATGTGGGGACTTTGTATCGATTTCTGGCCCAAGACTCAGAGAACTTACCTGTCTTCTCTACCTCCGGGTACTCAGATTAACAGGAAAAGAGAACTCCATGAAACTATTGAACTGTTCCTAACTGTACAGTCCAGGACGGACCCCGTCTCACCTCCAAGACTTTGAATAGTTAATAATCTCTCGCTTCAGTGGCCGGGACAATCCCCACCTCTCTCTCTCCCATGATGTGAACTCCTGACTGTCTTCCACCTCCCCTCTCTCACCCCTTCTCACGCTACATCCCCACTCCTCACTATTTTACCTCACCGGCCATTGGATGTAGCTGACAGTCTGTCTTATTCAAAATCACAATAAAAGATATGAGCCAGAAATTCGTTCAGTAGTTTTTGATAAACTAGAATTACTAGACATGTATGTGGGCTTGAAAGGATAAAAAAATTAGAGACATCTGTACTCATAATTTGCATATCCACGGAGGATGCACAAGATTTTTTTAAAATAAAGGAATGCCACTGGAAGGGAGATGTTTTTCTTCTGTTCACTGCTGATTTGTGAATTCACCATGCTGTGATTGGCTAGTTATCCAATATTTCCAATGAAAAAAAACTTTTTTTTCTATGTAAAAACAAACACAGTCAAAGTACACCAAATGCATTAAATCTGCCAATGAGACAGTAATGACTATTATAATATTTATTTTTAGAATATGTGTTCTTATTTATTGATGTCATGCTTTTCTGTGTTGTTACACATTGGTTTTATTTTGTGCGGTCTTAAGCATTACAATAATTTAGAGTTGTTACATAGGAAAGTTACTACATACTAGCATAGTTTTTAAGCAAGAGTGTTAAAGGCCATCATCTAAAAAATAATTATATGTAAGGGACATCATTCTTATCTGTGTGGGTGTGCATGTCGATGTCACACGCTGTTTGCTGTTCATTACTGCTGATCCGGTCTGGCATTCCCGCTCCTGCTCCGGCCCGAGAGTTAGGGTCCGACCTCTCCATACTATATTGAGGTCCAACCCCAGAGGGCGGAAGGTGGCCGTGGAGGTAGCGGGAGTGGTGGAAGCTTGTTCCGGGTGAGCGGAATTGCAGGGAGGAAGTTAGGAAGAGGAAGAGCTGTAGAGCTGCGGAGGAGTTGTTTACACCCTTGCTCCAGGCTGCAGGCACTTTTCCTCCATGCCCCTGCATCTCTTCTTGGTGCACGTGAGTGACGAGCTCCAGGTGGGCCTGGTGTAGGCAGTGTCCCGGCGCAGACAAGAGGGGGGGCTCCCCATGTTGGCATATTCGGCTTGCTGGCATATTTGGCTTGTTGGAGGGGGTCAATCTAGGGCATTCAACATACTGCCCTGCGAGTGCGGCTGCCGTCAGACGGTGGCTGCCGAGAGCGTACCTCAGTTGGTCACGGAGGCAGCCCAGTTTGTTCCGGGTGCGGCCTGCGGCCGCTGTAGGTCCACACTCGTGCCGGACCCGATTATGGCTGCGGTCTTCAGCTAGTCTTCTCCTGTTGCTGCTCTTGCTGCTGGTTGCTGGTTGCTGCTGAGTTGATTTACCTCCACCAATTTCCCCATCTGCAACCCCTGTACAGGTGATAGGAGATCCCCTCAAGGCCTGTTAAAGCTTTCTCGGGAGAGAAGCCAGGAGGGGAGCAGAAGAAAACTGCTCCACAGTTTTGGGCCCTGGCCCGGTGATTCATTTAAGGGGCCCAAGTACGCACTTAAGAGGGCGCCAAGATCCAGGACTTGGGTCGCAGGGCTCAGGACAAGCATTGTGAGGCCATTGGAGGCTGGAGGCTGGAGGTTGGAGGTAGGAGGTAGGAGAATCACCTATACGCAGTTATGACCGCAAAATAAACTACGTTCAGGAAAATTGGTTTACATAAGAGGCTGTAGAAAAAATAAAGCTAACCCTTTAAGGAAGAAATCAATACAGATAAATTCCCTGAAAGGATTTAACGTCATCCCTACCTTCTTCTCAAAAAAAGAGACAAGCCTAATTAAAGCGGTGATGGCGAAGCCTAAACCTGAATCTTTTCTTGGAGAGACTGAAGCTGAACTTAAAAAAATCGCTTTTAGCAAATTTTACCAACCTCTCATCTGGAATTAAAGCGGCTTGGTCTAGGGAAGAATTCTGTCTATACCTAGAGTGGATGATTCTTTGCTGTTAAATCTTACTGTCCACTCTCTTGGAAACAGAATCACTCAGCCTGAGGTTGGAATTTGCTCTAAACCCAAAGTGGAAGGCCCTCAGATGGAAGATTTTACTCTCCCAGATATTAATATTAATCTGAATCCTTTCCCAAAAGACCTTCAGTCTCCCAAACCTCCTAAGTCCTATACTCCTGATATTTCAACTTTCCCAAATTCTCTGACTTTTCCCCTGGGTCCCTCCATTAAGATGCAGCTGTTCAGTAGCACACCTAGTGGATTAGATACATTAAACTCAAGGGCGTCCATCCCTCCTGACCTATCCTCGAGTTTTCATACATTAAAAATCATTCATGAGGAAGAAATACTGATGTCTGAATCTTTGCTTTGTTTGGAAAGAGTTCTGTCTATATTAGGACAAATGGAGAAATCTGTTTGTTCTGATGATATCTTTGATTCACTTCTGTCTTTGACTACATTTTTAATTTCTGACCAAAGATCCCCGAATATTAAAGTCACACCATCTTCTTTTTATAAGTCCAACTCTTTTAAGGGGATTCCTTCGTTACTGCCCTTGGGCCATAATCCTAATCAGTCCAAATCTACCCAAATGCGTTGCGTTTTCTACTCTGATTGTCAAGACTTTGGCCCTCAGGCTGGCATACCTCTTGGTGCTAGAAATCATAATAGCAAAGAAAATGTAGACATTTTTGATGAAATTCATTCTCCCCTGTAACAGCAGTTCTTTGAGTCGGAGGACGCAATTCCTACACCAATATCTTTGTCCCCTCAGCGTTCAGAGAAGGAAAAAACAAATACAGAACAAAAAGTTTTCCAAAGAGGAAAAGAAAATCAAAACTAAAAGAAAATCTGTCCATAAAAAGAAGAAGGAAAAAAGGGAAAAACTTTGAAGGATAAACAAAAAAAGAGCAAAACATCTACGATTTGATCCTAATTTAATTTCAAATCTGTCACTGAATCCTAACTCGAATGTTATAAAGAGGGAAGAAGGGCAAGTTGAAACTATCTCAAGAGGCCCACGATCCCCAACATTGAACTCCAGCACCTCAATTCCGATTTTACAAGAAGTTTCTACATCAGGTTTAAGTTCTATACCGGTGACACAGTGTAATTTGAATCCTAATGCTGCACTTTTTCCCTCCTCTTTAGGCAGTAATGTCATCTATAATCCTATTGGAATGGTGCCTGAGGGAGTTTGTCATGTTAGCCATTTACCTTCTATACCTCTTTCTTTAGATTTTTATTTTATTTTCGATCATGAGATGTATATGAATATATCTTTTCTATTGAACTGTTTTTCTGAAATTTCTGACCTCCATATGATCCAGAGTAGTGATCTTGCCCTTGTTCAAGTTAAAAATATAGCAATTATGGGGGAGCTAGAGTAACATTTGGCTCAAAAGTGATTTATAATCTAATATTGTCAAATAGTGATAAATTACGATGCTGTGGTATCGATATTCTTGTTCCTAAAGAGGAGATAGCTTAAAAAAAAGTTATTTACAATCAACAGCCTATTACTCATTTAGATCGCCCTTCATGAAATGTGTCTCATTTAGAGAAAGAAAGTACACTGCAGGTCTCCCTCGGCAAGGGTGGAAGGAGAGTCTCCCTCCTGACGGAGAAATATAATAACCAAGCACTATCTGCAGACGAGGAAAATAAGAAATGGAGTTGGGTGGCAGGGGCTCTTAATACAAATAGATGTTTGGGTCTAAGACACGGGAACTCTTCCTAGCAAGGGTCTTAAATTGATCTCCTGCAATGCAGCCGGCTTAGGCATGAATACAAATAAACTGTTATTCTTGAAAGAACAGAATGCAGATATAATCTGCATACAAGAGTCTTGGATCGTAAAGAACTGGTCCATTGAAGATTATATTGTGCTGAGCCGTCCTGCGCTCCCAGTGAACAGAGGACATGCGAAAGGAGGTATTGCTATATTACGTAGAACTAGTCTTAGATGGATATACAAAGTAATCCCCCATGCTTCTAGCTTAATTCAGGTGATTAAGTTAGATCTTAAAGAAGAACATGATAGCTTAGACACCTTGCTGATTGTAAATGCGTATATCTCGCCCAACACCTCTAATACTCATTTATTAAAAGACCTGTTTGTTTTTATTTCCACCATTATGGAAAGTGAAGATTGTAGGCATCTAATGTTGGTTGGTGATGTGAATGCTAAAGTCTCCACCCACAGTATTTGGGTATTTGCTAATGCCTCAAAAAATGAAGCTCTAAACATTTCCCCTGCTCAGTTTCCGAATAATAGCCGGACCGACAAAGGAGGCACACTATTACTAGAAGGCTTGAGAACCTTAGACCTATTAATTGCTAATGGGAGGTTAGGAAATGATATACCTGCAAAAATTAGACATAAGGCACCTACTGGGGGAACTATTATTGATTCCTTAATTGTTACAGTGGAGTTTTTTACAAAGCTCTCCAGTATGGAAGTCTTGGAAAATGTGTTTAGCGACCACATGCAAATTTTCTCTAAATTCGAGATGTCCTGTGCCAATGTAGATTCCTGGAATTTTAAGGATAATTCGGTAGGTTTTAGTAAAACAAACAGCATAATTTATTGGAATACTTTGGCTGTTTCTAAACTTAAAGAGACTTTAACTGTTTTAATGGGAGACCAGCAGCATAAAGTAGTCACAGGTTTTCAGTCTCCCCAATTCGATCTGTTCGAAGACTTCGGTCACAATATAAGTACCCTGGTCTCGTCATGTAAATCTTTACATCTACCAGTTAAACGGAGACTCCCTTTTAACCCATTGCTCTATTTAAATAGGGAAATAAGTAAATTAGTGAGGACCCAGCTTTTGAAAAAAATGCTCTAAGACAAAAAAAGGAAGTTTATGAATGGGTCCAGTTAAAAGAGGCGGCCTAAAAAAACAATGCTAAAAGGTACTGGGAAAAAATCGCAGATTGGTGCGGAACAATATTAAAATCTCTCCCATTTCCTATAAAAGAAGAAGAATGGAAACTGCATCTGGTAGATCTCTACTCTGCAAATCCTAATGTCACTTGCATACTGCCTAACTTGGTCAGTCCCCCCACTTCTTTTATAGGACTTGTGCCCTGGAGAGGGGTGATGGATGGTGGACTGTAGATGTGAATTTATTTGGTGATGGGAGTGCCCCATCGATGTATGCCAACTATCAAATGTCTTTGCCGACCTGGGGAGTCGGATGGGGAGGGGGGTGACGAGGGCGATGTATGGGGAGGGTCAGTGTTTGCACTTCTTGTTATTCCTATTGGCAGCTGTGTCTTTTTTTCCGGGAGTGCGGACACTTGGTGATTGGTGATACATTCCAGATATAGATTTTGTTGGAGGGGTGTGGGGAAAGGGGGTTTGTTTGTATGTGAACATTGATACGTAAAAGTGGTGGATTTCGTTGGGTGGGGGAGTGGAAACAGGATAATAATGAATGCTAGCGAGAGATTTTTCTTGGGAGGAGGTACGGGTGATGTGGGCGCTATAGATTTTTGGAGGGAGGGCAGAGGACGACGGACTGTGTGAGCCAGCTATGGATTTTCCTACACTCTGATAGCAGTGACTTAATGAACAAATATGTGAAGCCAATGCTTGAGGGTATGCCATTATTCACATTTGCAAAGCATTCTGGGTAGTGGAGGTTACTGGGACTCCTGCTGAGCACACTGAGGGAAGGACGGGCAGGGCAGAGACCTCTCAGCCTGCCGAGGAGAGAGAGAAGGGATCACTGCACGTGAAGTGCGATAAAAAAATACTCAATGAAAGAGAGAGAGGCTGAAAGACAAACAGCAACAGAGTGCGCGAGACAATGTTGGAGAAATGTACGTAGTAAGGAAAGCGACTAAGACCGTGCATGGTAGAGACAATAAACTAGAGAATTAACAAAAAGAAGATAATGAATGGGAGAAAAATTGAGTTAAAGGGAAAGGGAGATAGAGAGGAAAGAAAGAAAGACAACGTGAAACGCAATGACAAAGGAAAGGAAGACACAGTGGGCATAAGGTCTATAATGTATCAAAGGGATTTGCGGTTGTAAAGCTTGCGGTTTGCAAAACCACAGATTCTGAAACTAAAAACCCTAATCCACAGTGTGCAAAACGTTCATTATTAGTTCAAATGTCTTTGCATCTGTACATAGTATGAATCCTTGTATTTGAAAGGTGGAAAGGCATGACGAATCGTAATAAAATATGCCAGTGCTTTGAGACTGCAATTGTAGTCACAAACCATTGATGATATAGGGACGCCTGGAAGGGGGTGGGATTGCATTTACAAAGTGGAAGCTGTCCATGAGAGTCACTCGTACATTGTGACAGCAGGCTCGGGCATTGGAAAGATAAACACTCCCACAGTGGAAGGGGGTGGGATTGCATTTACAAAGTGGAAGCTGTCCATGAGAGTCACTTGTACATTGTGACAGCAGGCTCGGGCATTGGAAAGATAAACGCGCACTTGGCATCATTTGAACCGTCTTTTTCTTTCCAGCCCTTGTTTCTTTGATAGGCAGCGACTGCAGTTGAAAAAACAAAATAAAACAAGCATGGAGTTGTTATTGAGAGAGGGAGACATAGACTTGGGAACGCTGAGATCCCGAAGGCGGGGAGAAATAGAAGCGCTCTGATACCCGATACCTTCGGGTGAAGTTCGCGCTATAAAAACAAGACAGCGTGACGAAGCTTCTGATAAGAAGCTTGGTTGCCATGACAATAGAAAGCTATTGCCACAAGATGGCATCGGACTGTCCACTGTCTGTACGTACACGCGCATGCTGTTAGGTTTGGACAAATGGCGAGAGCAGCCATCTTTGTCCATCCCTACGCGTGCATGTAAGGCTTTCAGAGAATCGATTGCAAAAGGCACTCGCATGGCGAGAGCAGCGCATGCACTGCTATCGCCAGGCGAGACCTAAAAAGGGTCATAGACATCATCCGGGTAACTACCGACAAATAGCCCTATTAGAAGCGGTGGGGAAAATATTGTCTCCCAGTATTCTCAATCATCTTACCGACTGGGTAGTGGAGGAGAAAATTCTCCCCATAGAACAAGCAGGATTCAGGAAAAAACATTCCACCCTGGATAACATCAGTATGCTGAAATTAATAGAGGAAAAGTATACGATTTTTCTCAGTTCAAATATTTATGTGGCTTTTATCGACTTTTCAACAGCCTTTGATAGGGTAGACCGCCCCTTACTGTGGAAATATTTTTATAAAATGGGAGTGCCTTCCCCCCCTGTTATCAATAATTACATCTACCAGTTAAAGGGAGACTCCCTTTTAAGCCATTGCTATTAAAATAGGGAAATAAATAAATTAGTGAGGACCCAGTTTTTGAATTTCTCCCTCGAACAAAGTAAATTAATAAATCTATTAAAGAGCAAAAGACAGCGCAAAAAACGCTCTCTAAGACAAAAAAAGGAAGATTATGAATGGGTCCAGTTAAAAGAGGCGGCCTCCAAATAATGCTAAATGGTATTGGGAAATAATCACAAATTGTTGCGGAACAAGAATAAAATCTCTCCCAATTCCTATAAAAGAAGAAGAATAGAAATTGCATCTGGTAGATCTCTACTCTGCAAATCCTAATTCTTCTTGTCCTGCATCCATTTGAACTTATTCCCCTAAAATCCTTGAACCTAGCAATGCGCTCACAAAGGGCGAAGTTTTAGGTCTTATTAAAAAAATTAGAGCTTCAGGTGCAATGGGCCCAGACGAAATCCCTATGTCAGTTATAAAAAAGAGCCTTTGCTGTGGGCTACGTATCTCACACCGCTCTCAAATGTATATGTGGCTTTTATAGACTTTGCAACAGCCTTTGATAGGGTAGACCGGCCCTTACTGTGGAAAAACATTGTATAAAATGGGAGTGCCTTCCCCCCTGTTATCATTAATTATCGCCCTGCACTCACGAACATGGTGTCAGGTACTAATAGGGGGAAATCAAGGCCTACCAACAATAATACATACAGAAAATGGTCTGAAGCAAGGCTGTCTATTAGCCCTGTTACTTTTTTCTCTGTATGTAGCCGATTTACCCAAATGCTTTCCCCCTCAGAAGGAGACGCGCCGAAGATAAGCGACCGCCCCTTTGCATGCCTTCTTTATGCAGACGATATTGCAATCATGGACTTGACCCCTAAGCGGTTGAATAAAAAGTTGACATCATTGCAGAAATATACGATGACACAGTTTCTGACGATAAATGTTTCCAAAAGTAAAAGTGAAATGTAGCAGAAGCAGAAAATTGAGCAATTTTAATTGGCGAATTGGTCCTGAAAAGTTAGAGATGGTAGATTCTTTCCTCTATCTAGAGAAAGTAATGACGGGTAATACAAAGTATAAACCACACATAGTTCTTGTAAAGCGGTAACACATGCAAATGGCTTACACATATTTTATAGCTCAATGGGTCAAAGACTTTTTTACAGTTGCTTACTGCTTTTATAGCAAAAATTCCTGCCACTTTGTTATATGCTATTGAATCTATCCCAGTAAAGGACTGGAGTTTTCTAGACAAGATTGAAGGCCAGATTTTACGTAAATTATGCAATTTTAATACTTTGGTCCCAATACCTGCTATTAGATTAGAATTTGGTCTGATAAGCTAATTTACCCAAGGCTTAGCCAGGATATTACATTGGGGATACCAGTTAAAGAAAAGTGAGTTACACACATTAAGGGGTTTCATGTGTCAGGAAATTTTTGAGGATCCAGAGATAAATATTCCTTTTCCCGTGACTTCTCCTTAGCACTGAATTACTTTTGTACAAAGGAGGAGTCAGTGATCTCTCTCCCGCTTTTAGAATTTAAATCCTTTTTAAAAATCACAAGTTGTATGATTAGTTTTCAGAGAGATGTTAAGTATTGCAGATCAAAAGAAAGGCTGAAGATAATAGCCATGTCAAATACACCGAGAGTTCCCCAGAGATACCTATCCTGGAATTTTCCCCCCTTTCCATTCCCTAATGCCCTCCTCTACCGCTCTATAGGTCCATTTTTGCCCCTCCTGCCTGACAGCCCGGATGCACCAGCTCTCATTCACTGAGCGCCACTGCAGGTACTCCACCTCATCTTAACTCCACATACGCTAGACGCTCACTACAAGCATGACTAGATGACAGCACTTATTGATAAATCATTCTCCAACTTTAGACACGTCATCACAAAGGTATTATTGAAATTATTAAGGTCTTGTCGCAATTTTTGCATGATCCTTTACTCCCGCATCACTTGCTTTTTCCCGTATTTTAGGCCTTTTCACGCGTAAAATAGATCTATCTTTGTACTTTCAGACTGTGTACTTTAGTGGTATTTAATGCAAACTATACCCCTGACTCACTATCTCATTTATTTCTTTTTCTCTGTTCCTTCCTTCTGTCTATCTATATCAAATGTTTCGTTAACACAGTAATTTACAGGCATATGCTCTCAGGCACTTTATTTCTTAGTCCTAAAGATGATCCAATATCTTACAGATAAGGATCGAAACGTCGTCCACACAGTTGTCAACCTTATACACAGTAATTTTTAATATATGATTTGTGTAAAGGTGACCTTTCTATGATTGTTGTTTCACTATACGTATATTACTTTTTAGAAACAACCACAAATTGCCTGAGCCTCTCTATGTTGTTTGTTTGTTTAGATCTGTGAGATTCCGGATACAGGCTTGTATCCCACTGATATTTTCCTCACATCTTTTATGTTTTATTCGAATTATTGTTCATATTAAACTTGCCTCTGTCCGGCTGGACATGGGCCAAAAATATAGTACTGATTGGGACTATATTCATTGTCTAATGATCTTTCCCTAACTCAGGGACCACTGTTTTCAGTAATAACTTAGTTCCCGAGGTCCCTGACCTATCCAACTTGGGTTCACTTGTTTGTTATATATTAAATGATTTAATAGCAAATTGGTACCCTTCTACGAAAATTGGAAAAATTTGTAATTTATGTAATATGGGCATTCAGAATCTTGATCACATTTTCTTTGTTTGCCCAGTTTTATCTGTGTTTCGTAATCGAAGGCTTCGACCAATGTTTTTACAAAATAGCATCAAAACTGTAATAACAGCCCGTTAATTTCTTTTTTATCCCAAAAATGAAATAGTGTGTATAAAATTATTTAATTGTTTTAAGGAGTTTATGAATATATTTTAGTCTTCACTTTCCCTTATTTATGCTGGTCTCTTTCAAGTTGTTGTTTTCAACCATTGTTACTAAGGGAAAATGAATTGCTAGATATAAATGCAGTAGTCTGTTTCTTGTATTTCTTTTGGTCTATAGTTTGCTGCTACATGATGCACTTTATTTAAAAACTGGACTCCTTATGAAGCTGCTTTAATATTTATACGTGTTTCTGCTGCTACTTAAATGCTCTTTGCACAACATTTGGGATATATTTTGCTTTTATTCATTGTTGCCAAGGGAAAAGTAGCGATTAGTTACAAATGTGTTAGTTCTCTTTTTAGAACCCGTTTCTGTTTTTACCCTTTACTGCTACGTGATGCACTTTATTTCAAATTGGATCCATTATGATGCTGCTATTGTATAGTTTCTCAATATTTATAAATTGCACACCTATTTAAATTCGTCTTACCCATTGCGGTAAAGGGACAAAGTACGATACTGTAAAGGTACAAATTACGGTACTGTAATTTGTCCTTTTCCTATTGATGAATATTCTTACTTTCTCTTTGCCTATTCCGTGCCATTAATTGAATTCATTTGTTTGTGGATATTCTATTGTTTTGCGTTATGGAGATCTTAGAACTGGTTCTGAAGGGTCATGATACCCTTATGATGGGCTAAATCGAATCTAAAACTGCCCTTGTTATATAATTTTAAACTGTTTTTTCATGAATGTTGAAGCGACTTCACTGGAATTTATTTTGTGTTAATATTCCATTCTATCCATGATGACAATGAACTGAGCTTGAATTTTATGTGTTTCTTATGTATTAATTGTGTGTATATTTTATGTGGACCTCATTCGAGATACAAATCCTTAATAAATATCTAATTGAATTGAATTGAATTGAAGTCAGCATCAATTTTCTAGACATTGCGAACACGATTGCTAGTATTATGACTATGAGAAATGTTTCACCAAGAGGAAGTATAAGAAAAAACGTAAATGATGTTGAATGGCATTGCATTTATTAAGTAAGGGATGCTAGTAGCTAAGTACGGGGATAGATTACAGAAGGAATCACATAACTATAGATTTAAGGGCTAACAAAAGGAGAACAGAGACTTGTTCCTATTCTTCCACTGCTAGTTCAAAAATCATACAATGTTTTTACTCACTGAACCAAATAGTCAAATCTGGAGATTTCTGGCTTTTCCAATGTTTCGCTATTACTAGTCTAGAATACACAAAATAAGTTGGATCTCTGGAGTAGGGTGGTGCTGCCCAGTGCAAAAACCCTGCAATGCCAAATAAGGATCCCATTATATTTCTAAGCCCCACGTAGCTAGCTCAGATGCATGGAGCAGCTTTATCCCACAAGGGTGAAAATTAGACATCCGAAATTCATTGGAATGTGGTAGCACTACTGCACTTCGGAATTCAGATTAATTTCTGACTATAATTTTCTAAGCCTGATTGAGTGTAATAAAAGTGACGTAATGTGTATCAATATCGGTGACACATCATATTAGTGATACATATATGTAAAAATGCAAATGTTTTATATTGTTTATCTGTTACCAATATAATCTCTTGTGCCTAGTGTTTTATTATGTGCACTGGCCATTGTAAACCATCTAAAAGTAGTCTCTACAAAACGTGAGAAGTATCTGAACAGTTACATATGCCAGAGAATGTGCCACTCATGCAAATTAATTTGCCTTTTCCTGCTGCATAATTAGATGATCTTGCTGCACAAACCTGGCAGCTCTGACAATGGCAATTCCACTTTGTGTAATAAAACTACCAAGCAAGTAACATATATATAAAATTACATATAGTTCTTCATTAATAATATACGTTTGCAGTAGGTCACTAACTATCTGCCAATGACTTGATTGCAGTACTTCTTTAGTCAGAATAATTTTAGACATAAATATAAGTATAGTAGGAGATCTTTGCATACTTCCTAGAATGTTACTCCCTGGCCCAGTGAGCTAAATGTCGTAATCAAAAATGCATCTAGGTATTAACTTTTCCAAGGAATATAAATTGGGAGTCATTTCGATGGATGGAAGAGATTTGTCTCTAATCAGTGTTAGTTCTATTTTTACATTTCAGGCCGCTATCATGAATTTGCTGATTTGGGAGCATTGCTGGCAATTGATGCTCATCCAGTCCTTCCAAACTCATGGTCCACAACTCTATTCAGATTCAGAAGCACTGTGTTTACATCAGTGTTGCCTCTGCATGCTCTGCCAGTGTGAACCTTTGACCTGATTATCCTTTTGCCACTGGACAATGAGGTAACTGTGGCACTCACCCACACTCCTTGTGCTCACTCACCTAGCCCAATGTCATGCTTTTCTGCTTGGTGTCACTATGTCATACAAGGCAGTCGGGTCAAGCAAAAAGCACAATGGCCCAAAGTGCAGGTAGAAAATGCCCTGCACATCAGGTCCTTTGCGATTTTCATTTCTGAAAACAAATTCCTTCTCTGGTTGTTTGTTTTCAGAAAACAAAAAAACTTTGCCAAGAGGATCCATCAAACATGGCATCCACTCAGAAAGTTCAGTGCCTAGAATGGAGTTGCTGCATCCACGGATTCACTGAAGGCACAGAGATCTCCATCTGCATGGTGGTCATCTCTCAATATGGTGGGCAGTCATCCACTAAAGAAGCAACGGTCATAACCTATGCTGAGCTATCATCCAGGCAGGGCACCCACCAGCACCCACCGACCAGCCTCTAAACAAGCCCTCAGTCTGTGCATGATAAATTGTGCAATCACTGGCAAAGGGCCAGAAGGACTGAAAAAGGGCCACAGCACAAGCCCCAATAGCAAAGGAATGTTTACAAACATCCCTGCAATGTGTGCCAGGCATGGTACCTGGAACACAGGGCATGGGTGTTGGGGGGGCACCATAAGTTCC
This sequence comes from Calotriton arnoldi, assembly GCA_963921515.1. Classification (NCBI taxonomy): domain Eukaryota; kingdom Metazoa; phylum Chordata; class Amphibia; order Caudata; family Salamandridae; genus Calotriton; species Calotriton arnoldi. Next base: position 1,976,624 of record CAWUFW010001228.1, read on the forward strand.
CCGGGCCTCATAGTGGAGGCCCAGGGGGCATAGGGGCCCTTCTATGGGACCCCAGAGTCCCTTTCTGATAGCTTTTCTATGGCGGTCGGACTGCCATGGTAAGGCTGTCAGAAAGGAACATCGTAATCCATACGGCAGTGCCTGAGCAGGCTCCGCCCCTATTGTAGGGACTATGATCTGACCGATGGTTCGACGGGCTCAAGAAGCGTTGGTCGGTCCATCCGACCAATGCTGTCCGACCAACCGCATCATAATGCGGTGGTCAGACTGCTCAGCAGGATGTCAGTGGGAGCGCCACCGATGGCCTTTCGGTGGAGGTCCCACCGACATCCTAATCAGGCCCTAAAATGTAATCTCTATGTGTCCTGTGCTGGCTATTCAATGGCATTTGATTGTGTTTATCACGGTAGGCCTTTGAGGAAACTGAAAAATTAGGATCTTGACACAACATTGACAGATCTACTAATAGGGTTGCACTCAGAGACATGGGTTGGAGTAAAATTATTGAACACACAGGGGCTATCTCTCGAAATATTGACCAAAACATGACTTCACTTGAGCACCCTTACTCTTTTTTCATTATATGGTGAATTTTGTAGAAATGGTAGCGGAGAGAGCTCCATGGCAGCCATCGCAGAGACATGCACAAAGACAGAAGTCCAGTATGCATGTATCACAGGGCAAGTCCAGGCCAGCTGGGCAAAGTCAGCTCCGGGGGAATGGCATTTGACACATAGATCAGATCTGGTAGTGTCAAATTCGGCAATATCCTAGGGTGAAAGATAAATGTGTTGAATGAATTTAAAATGTAATAATTTGTGTATGTTACTGCTCTCAATGGTCTTAATTTGCAAACAGCAGTATGTCCATATTTTATCCTTGAGGGTGGCACCCAGCTCCTCCTCCCATACCCCCGAACCCTAGCAGTGGTATCAAGTTTAAGCGATAGGCAAGTATGATATAGTCGTGAGACTAGGCGATCACCATCCCCATTTGTTGCAACAAGCGTCAAAGGAGGCAAATCCTCAGGGAGCAGTGGGAAGGTAGGGAGCAGAGTACGCAATGTGTTATGGAGTCTCTGGATAACGAAACAGTCCAGGAAGGGTAAGTCATGTATGGGAGGTTCCACAGTCAGCTGTACAACATGGCCATCTCGAAACAGATCTCCCAGGGTGGAAAGGTGATGACAGCAGAATACTCGCTGTACAAGCTGTTCTCTGGCCAGCAGGAGCCAGGGGTTATCAGGAAGGGTGAAAGCAGGAGAATAAAGTGGGCACCTACCCAGCAGCTGCTGCAATCTACGCCACGCCCAACAAGTCATGGACACTGTCAGAATGTCCTTGGCATCTAGCGAGATGCCCTTTGGCAAGATTAAAGCATGTGGGAGATCACCCTAACTGGGACCCCTCTGGTCTCAGATAGGGGATGCTAGCATCCAGATGGTACCAGCGATAGGTGTACTGGCATTGGGCAACCAGATAGTACAAGTACAGGTCGGGGACCCCAAGAGAGTGAGAGTGTCCCAGCGGACGCACAGGTGACTACCAGCCCACACGAGGCACAGGAGGAGACCACCCAGGGAGCGCAAAAAGTCTGGGGTAGTGGGATAGGAATATTCAAAAATAAATATAAAAAGTGAGGGACCATTTTTATGATGGATACATGACCAGCAATTGAAAGAGGCAGCTTGATCCAACGGTCAACCTGGGAAGCTAGTTTGGCCATTGCCGGTCCGTAGATTAGTTGAGCACTTGGTCACTGTCCCTATGGAGCCATACACCCAAGTATTTAGTACCGCCCACTGCCCAGGTAAATGAGTAATCAGCCGGTGTCGGCTGTGTCGCGTCAGTCAACGGGAACAGTTCTGATCTGGCCTAGTTATTTCGTAGCCCAGAAAAGTTGCCGAATCGGACGACCTCTTGTACCAAGGGAGACAAGTTTTCTGAAAGATGTCGAATGAAAACCAAGATGTCATCCATGTATGAAGAGTAAGAGTGGCCTATGGGTAGATTGGAGACCGCGATGCAAATGGCAGTTCTGCTTGTAGTGGGCCAGTTGATCCATGGTGATGATGAAAAGGAGGGGGGAGAGGAGGCATCCCTGCCTGGTCCCCCTTGTGATAGGGAATGTCTCGGAGAGTGTACCATTGACACGGAGGTGGACCATAGGGTTAGCATACAAAAGCATAATAAGGGAGATTAAAAATTGGAGGAATACTCAGTTTAAAGAGGGTCTCTCTTAGGAAGGGCCACTCGAGAGAGTCGAATGCTTTCTCCTCATTCAACAGGGCCACGACTGCGGGGGTAGATGGTGAGATCTTGTTAAGGACGACAAAGATGGTGTGGAGATTGAGGGAGGTGTATCGATGTGGGACAAAGCCTGATTGCACAGGTGAAATAATGTGCTCCATTAAAAGGGAGAGCCTAGTGGTGAGGACCTTGGCAAGGATTTTATTGTCAATGTTCAGGAGAGACAGGGAGTGGTAGGAGGAGCATAAGAGGGGGACCTTTCCTGTTTTCAGCAGGAGAACAAGAATGGCCTCACATAAGCATGGGGGCAGGGTGCCAGTGGCCAAGGATTCGCTATACAATGCCAAAAGGTGGGGAGCCGGTATGTGCTTAAAGGACTTGTAGAAGGACCCTGTCAAACCATCCGATCCAGGAGCCTTTGAGCTGTCAAAAGTATCACTAGCAAGTACAATTTCTTCGATGGCAATAGACTCAGCAAGAAATTGGTGTTGGGCGTCTGTCAGCCAAACCATCGCCACCTCCTCGAGAAAGGAGGATATTTCAGAAGGACGATCAGAGACACATGATGAGTATAGACTCCGCAAATACTGATGGAGTTCTGCCACTACACCCTCGCAACCAGACACCTGCTGTCTAGATTCCAAGCTCAGCTCTGTGATGTAATTCTGTGAATGGTTGGGTCTCAGAAGGCGAACAAGAGTGCGGCTCGGTCGCTCTCCCTCCCTGTGTCGGCGGGCCCTGATATTCCTCCCCATATGGGCAAGCTCTCTGTCAGCAAGGTCGCAGAACTCTGTTAACAAGGCTGAACGTCAATGTAAGCAGGGATCCCCTCCAGCACCAGCCGTCTCGCCATTGTCAAGTAAAGCGGACTCGATACCCAGCAGCCGTGTGCATATGTCACAGAAAATTCCCATGTGTTTGGAGCTATGCACTCCATGGATAAAGGCCTTAAAGGCTTCCCAAAGTATGGCCTGCATCTCAACCGATCCCACATTCAACTCAAAATATTCAGATATAGCAGCGAGCACGTACCAGCAGAACACCGTTTCCCGAAGAGACTCGCTTGAGAGTCTCCAAGTGCGTTCTGCACCGCAGCCATATGAGACCTGCAGGTGGAGATGAACCAGACTATGATCCGACCATGGGCATGATAAGACCATGACTTCCCACAATCAGAAGTCCATATTGGCCGAGAGTAGCCAATAGTCCAGTCTGGTCTAAATGGAGTGGGGAGCAGAATAAAAAGTCAATCCAGAGGCAGAGGGGTAACGGGAGCACCAGGCGTCATGGAGCACATAGGCATCCATGATGTGCAGCAGCGTATCTCTCGCCCAATGCTTACCACTCGGGTGTGTGCTGGTGGAGTTAGTTTGGGTGCACATCAGCATATTTAGGTCCTCATCCATTATCACATAGTCCACCTCCGAACAGTCCATATGCGACAAGAGGGCATGAAAGAAGTCAGGATCATTCACATTAGGGGCATAAACATTGAGCAGCAACACCTGTTTATCGGCGAGAATACTCTGAAGAAGTACATACTGGCCATCGGGGTCTAAGGGGCTGGGCTGAAGGGTGAAAGGAACGCTTTTATATATGAGAACACAAGTGCCCCAGGAATATGAGCGCATCCCATGGCCTAGCGTAGGAGCAGTCAGTAGTGGGAGGCAAATGCGTCTCCTGCAAAAACGTGATTTTAACGCCATGCCTGTTCAAATACGACAGTACCTGTTTCCCCGTCCTAAGGTTGGTGATTCCATGAATGTTCCAGGTAATGAGAGTAAGGTCCCCTGGCCTGTTACCTTGGGTGGACGGCATGGCACTAGCAAGGGAAAAGTGCATGAGGGGGCATAGGGAGTAAGGGTGAAGGCATTGCAGAAGGTGTTGCAGCAGTAAAACATGAGTGAGCAAGTAAACAAAAGTTTAGGTCAGAACCTAAACCCCCTTCCCCCACTGCACTGGAACATAAGGTATCCAGTGAGACCCAATAAGACAAACCAAAAAAGAAAACAATCCCAACAACAAGAATGTGGTGTACACCATGGGGGCATTGCGACAACACGGTGGGCAGTGGCAACAATAGAGATTAATCAACCGCAGTTATGCTAGAAGAACAATCACAAAGAATAGAATGTATGCATTGGTGGGGGGGCAGTGAGCAGGCACTGAGCATGCGGAAATGGGGCAGTCACTTCGGAGCAGGGTGGTCTCGAGTGGCAGACTGTGAACGAGCAGGGGATCCAGTCATGTCTGGGGTAGATCGCCCAGGAGAAGGGGACTTGGCACGAAGGGACTTGCAAAATGCGGAGACATCCGAAGGGGCATAGAAGATTTGTGTTTTTGCATCATGCTCCACTCACAGATGCGCTGGGTAGAGCATTGGATATCGGATGCCCAGCTTTTGAAGAGAGTTCTTGATGTTGCAGAATTTGCAGCAGGCCTCCTGGACCATAGGAGTGAAGTCAGGGTAAAGGGAGATGTTGGCACCCTGATAGCAGAGGGGACCCTTCTCACGGACCAGACAGAGAACAGTGTCCCTGTCCCTATAGTTGAGGAGGAATGCAATGAGAAAACGAGGTGGGGTGCCCCCAAGAGGGTGGGGCCAAGGGAATGTAGTGCACTCTCTACCGCGAAGGTGTAAGAAAAACTGGAGCTGTCAAATAGTTCTGTGAGGAGTTGCTCCACAAAGGCATCCGACCCCCTTATGTCAGTGGTCTCAGCAATGCCAGATATACATATGTTATTTCTCTGGGGTCTTGTCTCCAGATCCTCATAGTTGACTGCCACCTGCTTCAGGATACGTTTCATCTTGTCAAGCCTCTTCTGCACCATAGTACTAGGGTCCTCTAGCCCTGATATTCGCTCCTCAGCACCATCTATCCTCGCTCCCTGCCGATCCAGGTGCTCCCCCAACCTGTCTATATGACCAGCAAGGGTGTCAAAGTGTGTGTCCACTACACCGAAGCCCGCCTTGAGCTCCAACATAATGGCAGTCATATCATTGATTGCTACGTTGTCTGCTTTGCGGTCTGCGGCCTCCTCCGCATTAGAGTGAGAGGCAGTGTCTCTAGCAGGTTTTGTGTGGCCGAAGGTCAGCCTGCTTTGTTTGGGGTCTGAGCTGCCTATTGCTAGAGGAAGATTGGCCCCAACAGTCAAATGCAGTCATGCTACAGTGAAGCCTGGAGTGCAGCGTAGAAGAGGAGGGCCCTCAAACAAAACCCAGGCCAGGTGCTAACAGCAATGGTGGGGCTCCATCTTCAGCGGTAATGAACAAACCGGGAGTGCCTAGAGTCCCCACAGGGCCAGTCCCACAGTCAAAGTGCCACCACATCAGGTCTGGAAGGGTCCCAACAGTCCGCACATAAAGGGGGAGGTGGACACCTGCAGCAAACTCTCTGCTGGTTCCCCCACAGCAGGGCAGGGCAGGGCCAGCAGGAGAGACCACACAAAGGTCCAGGAGTCTGATGTGTGGCAGGATAATGCAATCAGGCCAGGTGGCAGGCCGACGCCGGTAGGGCCAGAGAGAGAGGGCACGGCAAGGGGGCGGAGCCCCCAACCACAGAAGGGAAAGCAGGACCCAGCAGGAAGGAAATTGTACTATTTAAGGGCTCACGAAGGCACTCACCGCACTGTGTCTCCACTTCAGGTAAGGCAGGTGTCAAGGGCCCATCTGGTGCAGGGCCACCACCACAGCTTTCGAGTCCCACACAAGCAGAGCAAGGGGGGGCACAGACATGCTCCCCACAGCTCCTGCGAACCAGGTAGGCCCGAAATGCAGCAAGTCTCGATCCAAAGGTGTCTGCAGGGGTGCGGCTGCAGCCCTTCTAGCCCGAGGGGCAGAGAGACCGTCCAACACAGAGGCAGGCCGCCGTGGGCATATCCACAGCCCAGAGGCCAGTAGGCATGTAGGGACCAGCACCCACAGGGGTCTCCGGGATCCCCAATCGGCTGCCAAGTATCAAAGTGGGTCCGGGGAAGAGGGTGCATTCCAAGCGAGTCCAGTTGGACTTTTCCTCAGGCTCACCTGCAGCACCTGGTGCGAGGCAGTCCTGGGCTGCACTGCCCCCGGCAGTCAGGAACAGCGATCCAGGCCAAAGGTCGCAGCTCGGCAGTGGCCCCAGTCCTCTGGCATCACAGCAGAGTGCAGTATTCACTGCATGGGGCGATGATGGCAGTGATTAAAGGCTATAAAGGGCCGACGCCACCAAAGCCTCACAAGATTGCAGCCATCTTGATGGCTGTCATTGCTGAGCCCTGAGCCAAGTCATTTTTGACACAAAGGATTTTGTACATGAGACAGGGGCTGGATTTAGCCAAGGGAGGAGCGCCAAAATGACATTTCCAGGAAAGGGAAGGTCCCGACCAGCTGTAAAATTAATCAAGGTTTGCAGGGGGAGCAGCCATGGAGGGGCGGCAGAATGTAGATTGGTTCCAAATAGTGCCAAAGGGAAAGAGTATCCCTGAGTACCCTAATGGTGGAGAACATAGCTGCAGCCATGTCAGGCACATTGAAGATTTTATTAGAGATAGTATAGTTTTAATTGAGCGATTATCATCACGGCTCCAGAGCTGTTCAGATTATGAATAGACCGTTTGATTTTAAGTATCTCGCAGAAAACCAAGAGCATAAAAGTCTTGTCCATTTAAAAGACTTTTTTAGAGGAGGAGCAATCTAAACAAGAGTAGCACACATTTGAACATTATAATTATCCAAAAGAGGTTTGACTTCCAGAGGTCAGGTAGTTCAACATCATGAGGAAACTAATATTCTTCTGAGACTTTGTCCAACACAACCCTAGCCTCTTTCTTATCCATGAGATATGACAGAAAAAGGAGTACATTACAAATTTGACAATGGAACTGCAAAAGGACAGTAGGTGTGACAGAGGGGGGAACAAACAGTATCTAACATATGACCTTAATATGATTAGGGAATGGAAATCCCATATTAGGTCTAAAATGGAGAAAAGTCCTTGAATTTAGAAGTCTCTAGCAGGAGGATGTTAACATGAAGATTAAAATCACTCTAAAATAATGTATGGGCAACATCCAAGTGAGACTGAGAAAATATAGTGGCTAATAAATCATGGCATCCAGTCCCATTCGGGGAAGGGAGGCCGATATACTATAAAAAGATTCCAGTCGGTGCACCGCTGGTTAGTCAGCATAATCAGGAAAAATTCAAGAGCAGGCATAGGCAGTGAGAATCAAACTTGTAGTACATCCCTCATACTGGAAAAGGGAATGTGAGTAGTGCATAGGGTGTAGTTAGGGGTGTAAGATTATTTAAAAAGACACTATAATCAGCCTTGAACCAGGTTTCTTTTAGACAAGCGATATCAACGTTTTGCTCTGAAAACACATCTTTTATAGCTGCACAGTTATTAACAGCAGATTACACATAGATTAAGTAGCCAGTTAAAAAGTTATGTAACAGAGAGCCTGAAGTGAGACTTTTAAAAATGGAGGGAGGTTGTGCGCCAGGTCAAGGGAATGATTGGGTATATCTAGGTTTAACTGGGATTCACCGCTTTGAGGAATAGGTGACATATCGATATGTGCAGATTTGGACCAGCACCAAGGCTGGGCGAGTTGCACGATCTGGGCATTAAGGAACACAGTTATATAATACAATGATATCCTCCAACAGCTACTGCGGCAACAAATATTTTACAAGATGGAAAAGCCTTAATAATGACAGTGACTCTCTACTAGACACATACAAGTCGAAAAAGACTGAAAGAGCAGAGTCTTTGCCCCAATTCAACACATACTCTTATTTAAAACATCAAGATAACAAGCAATACCAATGACAATTTCATTTGCCACATACTGAATAAAAGCAAGAAAAGCTCTTACCCAAACCAAAAACTAATAAAAATGCATAGATTTACATAAAATGGCACCCCATGTAAAAACCAGAACTTGAGTGAGCAATAAGTTATTAAATACATCTTCAGAGTTGAGGCAGAGTACATCTATTATGTTTACTCAGCCCCTAATCCCAATGCAAATATTTTTACAGAGCTTTGTACTTTCCCGTGGGATCTACTAGTCATATCATCACTTCAGGCCATATGTACTAAAACATTCTTCCATTGACACAGAGGGCCTGATTCACAAAGGTAAACTTACATGTTTGTGCAAGTTTATGCTTTTTCAGCATTTTAATAGTAAGTTTACGAGTGCTGAGACTCAGCAGTTGGGCCGGAGAACTCAGCACATAAAAAGATAGGCCTGTACATTATCACCTATTTCTATTGTTTCTTATTTTTTGCATTATTGTTAGACCTTTCAGCCTTAGGGCGGTCTTTCCCCCAAACTTGTTGCCTCTCTTCTGCAATTTGCTTGACTTATTTTTTGGCCTTAGGATTCTATGCACTTTACCACTGCTAACCAGTTCTAAAGTGCTTGTGCTCACTCCCTCAAAACATGGCTAAATTGACTTATAAAACAAACACAAGGAGATAATGGACGGAGCGCTGAAGCTTTTCAGACACTCACCCCCAGTCACAGATCTGGGTTGAATCCATCATCATTCTTTAGCTCACTTCGCCACCTGAGTTCAGACCCAGCTATATGCAAATCAGTCTTGACCCTGTGCCACATGGGAACAGTCCAGCCCGAACTGCCAAGCCAGATCTTCCCTGAACCGGAAACAAGCATCTTGGGACCGGTTTCTGGGTAACACCCTTCATCAGCCAGGCTAGCTTGAATCCAGTGGCCAAGTGAGCAAGGGACCCACGTCTGGGCATACCCTGCCAACTTAGGGCAAACAAAGCAAACACAAGGAGATAATGGACGGCGAGCTTAAACTTTTCAGACACTCACACCCAGTCACAGATCTGGGTTGAATCCATCATCATTCTTTAGCTCACTTCGCCAACTGAGTTCAGACCCAGCTATATGCAAATCAGTCTTGACCCTGTGCCTCATGGGAACAGTCCAGCCCAAACTGCCAAGCCAGGTCTTCCCTGAACCGGAAACAAGCATCCTGGGACCGGCTTCTGGGTAACACCCTTCATCAGCCAGGCTAGCTTGAATCCAGTGGCAAAGTGAGCAAGGGACCGACGTCTGGGCATACCCTGCCAACTTAGGGCGAACAAAGCAAACACAAGGAGATAATCGACGGAGCGCTGAAACTTTTCAGACACTCACTCCCAGTCACAGATCTGGATTGAATCCATCATCATTCTTTAGCTCACTTCGCCACCTCAGTTCAGACCCAGCATTATGATGAAGAGTGTTACCCAGAAACCGGTCCCAAGATGCTTGTTTCCGGTTCAGGGAAGACCTGGCTTGGCAGTTCGGGCTGGCGAAGTGAGCTAAAGAATGATGATGGATTCAACCCAGATCTGTGACAGGGGGTGAGTGTCTGAAAAGTTCACATCGGTGAATGTAGAGCCAGGTGTGAGGACAAGGAGTGAGAACGGTGCAGAGTGGAGAAGGTGGAACGCGGAAAAAGCCTAGCAGGAAGCCAGAGTGTGTCCTAGGATAGCGGAGAGGCCGCGAGACAAAAGAAGAGCATTGGACCACCCCAGAGCGAGCATCGGACCGAGAGGGAGATTGTTGGGACCCAAAGAACCCCAGGGGATGGCGACCCGAATGAGACTGCCGTGGCTCACGGATCGGGCCACTGCTTCAGGCAAGTGCCGGTGGGGGTTGTACAGTGGGCTTTTGTGTGGGCACAAGCATGTGGGTATCTAATAGGGCTGTGAGGATTAAAACAGTGGTGATAGCTTGCCTCAGCTATATTGTTTAACCCAGTAGGAAACCCAGAGAAGTACACAGGGTTCATCGGGGTAATTTTTTTAGTTTCCTTTTCTTTCTTCTTTTATTTTCTCTTCTCCTCATGTCCTCCTAGACGATACCGGCAGGGAAGATGCTATGGCCTTCTTAAGCATCCCCGCTTGGACTCCAAAATCACAGTGAAGGTTAATTCAACTAGATGAAAGCCTGAATACTAAGGTCTCTTCCCATTTTGTGTTTCCCTGAGGGACAGGCCAGAGCCAAGAAAGGATCCTTGCGGAAGAGGTCAAGCGTCACGATACAGAGCAGGAAGACTGGAGAACTTCAATGACTTGTGGTACAGTCAATCATTCACGTGTTCTGTTAATTAAAAGGAATCTAACTATAAGCAATAAATAACCCTGGTCTGGGTCAGTCTATGAACCCAGCAACAGTCGACTTGGCAATAAAGTCCTCTTGCCAAGCCTTAAGTTCCCCTTCTGTGAGAAAGTCATCCCTTTAGCCCTAATCACCCCCATTTTTTGACTGATACTGGTGGTAACTGACTCTGATTGTGCCCTGGGCTCTGCTACCCAGACCCAGGGTCAGTGCTCTGTGTAAAAGGTATATGGTAATTAGGTGTAATTACAATTCAAATGACCACCTACCTGTAAGTGCCTAGTATAAGGTACGGTATGTGGGTTTAAAGGCTCAACAGATTTAATGCACTTACATGTGCACTGCTGTGTTGCCTGCTGTCATTTTGAAGACAGCCCTGCTGCAGCAGCACCACCAGCATGTTCCTGCTCCTGAATGCTGCATGACTGCTGCAGGATCCTGGATCCCCAGTGGACACAGCAGTCCTGTGGTGGTCTGACAACCCCAATCGTAATATTGCAAGCTGGCCCGCAGTGTGGCAGTGGTTGGACCGCCACCGCAAGTAAGGCGGTCCTATCGACTGCCGTACTCGTAATAAGGCCCTAAGTACAAACATAGAAATCTTCACTGCAGCTTTGACCCAAGGCTCCAAAATGGCGATGCTGTCTTTTAGGACACCTCCTCCAGCCTTGCCCTGCTGAACTTTACCTTCTCAGAAAATATTTCTCAAAATGTTTTCTAGGTTTGTAGGTAAGCACTGACCAGGCCTAATCCACTTCTTGTATCCGAACCACACTCCATCATGGGCGGCCATATTTTTTTTTAACTTTGGCCTGGTCTCGCATAACTAGATGATGGTGGTTCCCACTTGGATCTTTTAAGTGCTAGGTTTTTCTAAAAACTTAAAAAATTCATAACTACAGTTTTACCAATTGGATTTTTGTTGTTTTGGTGTCAAATAATTTTTTAAGATTTACTCTATTTTTCAAAATTGGACTGGTATTTTCTTGTATTGTGTTTTTATTACTATATGTGTGCTAATAATACTTCACAGATTGCCTCTAAGTTAAGTCTAACTGTTTTTGCACCATACTACCCAGGGTTAACTACAGGTAAATTTAGTAATTTTTTGTATCACCCTGCAAGGGATTGTGGATGTTGGTTCACTCCTCATTCAACCAACAACTCAATTTCTCACAATTATTTTTTAATTTAGTAATTGCTTTGTTTAGGAAAACCATGAGCGAACTACACAATTGATCACTTGTTGAATTCCAACATTTATCTACATCTAAGAAATGTTTAGCTTTCTGGGTTCAGTCATGTCTGTCCAACACCTGTTTCCACCCCAAACGAAAAGTAGGTAAAAAGCACAAAAACAGTAAAAATCAGCTACAACTTCGAAAATAACAGCAAATGTTGTAAAAATGCATTTTTACAGGTGTGCCCTCTTCCTTAAAGCTGGGAAGGTAGCAGGCATATCATTAAAAAAATCTTTAGTTAATGCTATTTTTAAGAAAAGAACACACATACTTTCATTTCTCAAATGTTTTCAAGAAAACAAAGCTATTGCTACATTTGGCAATTTTCTCGATTCCCTCCTGGGGAAATCCACAAACCCTGGGTACCATACAAATCCTAAAATGATCAAAAGGATGCAAATCTGTACTGGATATCTTTTGTGGAAAAAAGCGATAAATGCTTAAACTCAAACATCAAAAAAGTTTCAGCACAAGTGGCGGGGGAACTTCAGCAGTCAGGGAACTAAATATATTTTGTTTAGGTACATAAGTTGGTTTTCACCTTAATATGTATTTAGTTGCTTCTCCCATGAACATTTATGTTCTCCTCTTAGCTCTGGCTTTTTGGCAAAAGCCATACTCATAGATGTTGTGGTCCCCTTCTTGTATAATGAGATATTTAATTGTTAAATGTTGTGTGTTTAAATCTGATTGGTTTAACAATCAAAGGGGCATATTCTCAAGGACTTATCGCCGATTTATCTGCACATTAGCGCCGCAAAAGTGGCGATAGACTAATCGTCCTATTCACAAGCTGGTGCAAACTGCCCATATCGCCAGTTTACCAGTGATAGCTGCCGCAAAAAACATCGCCACGGATGAGAGCGACAACTAACGCTAATGATATGCAGAGTAGGCGTTCCCGTGCAAAAACTCACGAAAACTTCACTTCGCGAGATTCACAACGACCAGCCAGATCTGCGATGCGACCCAAAAACAGGCGATAAGGCGCGTTAGCAGCAGGGATTTAACACCTGCCTTCTACTGGTGTTAAGCAGGACGACAAACTGCAGTATGAAAGGGATCCCAGCCCAGAGCCACATCTGAAGACCAACAGATGCCATGGAGCTACTGATCATGCAGCTCGGAGACCCAAGAGGCCCACAACACCCACCGCCACCCCCCCAGGCCCCCCACCCCCCCCAGGACCACCCCCCGGACTACCACAGAGGCTGCGCAGAATGAGACAGCGGACCTTCCGAAAACGCACCAGCCTCGGAGACTTAACGCCAGAGGAAGTCATTGCCCACTACAGGCTCAAAAGGACGACCATCCTCCGCATCCTGACCCACATTGCCCACAGGCTGACGGTACCAACACAGCGGACAACCAACATCCCTCTGCAGACAAAGCTGCTGGCTGTGCTGCACCTGTTGGCCTTTGGTACCTTCCAACCAACAGCTGCCAGAGTTGGAGGAGTCTCACAGCCAGCCCTATCAAAGTTCCTCCCAACTGTCTTGGATGCCATCATCAGTTTCATACCCCATCACCTTCACTTCCCTCACACTGCACAGGAACAGCTGGAGACCAAGCAAGGCTTCTACACCATAGCTGGCTTCCCGCACATGTTGGGGGCAATTGACTGCACACATGTCCTACTTGTGCCCCCTGCCAACACTGCACACAATTACCGCAACAGAAAGCACAAGCATTCCATCAATGTGCAGGCAATAGTGGACCACCGGGGACTCTTCACCAATGTCGTCACCAACTACCCAGGCAGTGTGCATGATTCCTACATCTTCCGACAGTCCATCATCAACCAGCGCTTCCAGGATGGCACCTACGGAAATGCACTGCTCGTCGGTAAGTACCAACGGAACACACCACACACCTCAACTCCCCAATGACACAACTCACAACTGTGGGAATGCATACGTTACAACATCACATACGACATGCCAAACAACATGCTCACCTACCAGACACGGCAACACATGGAAATGTGGTAACAGGGGCCAGACATCCAGACAAGCCATCCATGTAATGGCACCTCTGCCACACAATAGCAGGATGTGGTGAGAGGCGGGAACCAGGTATGTGCGAGGGAGGCAAGTGCCCCATGAATCAGAATGTACTCAATGCCAATTGTGGCGGGGATGTGCTGGACAGACTTAAGTATGCAGAGCACAGACATGTCCATGTGTACATATACTGCTGGTGTTTGTAGTGTCGTAGACAGTGGGTGCAACCATGTTACCTCAGGCAGTGGGGTAGACCCTGGACATGTAGCTATGTCGTCCCCCCTGTAAGCGTAAGCGGAGTGGGCTGGGCCAGCATAGGAGTGGGAATCAATAGCCCGGGGCTCAGCGCGTGGTTCACTCCCGGGATGGCCACCAAGGCAACTACTGCGTGTGTCTCTGTTTCCGCCATATCCTGACCATAGGCCTACACACACGTGGCCGACCACCTTCAACAGCCAATATCACAGTGTCGTTGTCAGGCTTGTAGACATGCGCAGACAGTCATGACAATGGTGTGTCCTAGGAGTGCAAGTGATGCAACCGTGCAGTGCACACAAGTAAATAGGCTCGGGGGGAGTGAGGAGCAGCTGTGAGGCACCCTACTACACATGGATGCCGCTCATTTGCCACATGCAAGACATGTCAGACATGTATCCCAAAGTCCCACACGTCACACACCAATATACTAATAAGCCTGCCAACACAGAATGCCGAACCACCGATTGACACATCTCTCTCCCCTGTCACAGGTGATCAAGGATATGCACTCTGACCATGGATGATGACACCCCTCCGAGCCCCGAACACCCAGGCCCAGAGGCAGTACAATGCGGCCCACATACGCACCAGGGGCTTTGTGGAGCGCTCATTTGGCGTGTTGAAGTCACGTTTCAGGTGCCTGGACATCACAGGTGGAAGACTCCTATACAGCCCGCAAATAGTGTGCAAGATGATCATTGCATGTTGTGTGTTGCACAACATATGTGTACGCACCAATGCCCCATGGATCCAAGTGCCTGATGCACCGGACGATGATGATGAAGATGAGGCAGGTGGACCACACCCTAGTGCAGCAGCAGCTGGAATGGCCCGAAGGGACACTATCATTCGAAATTTCTTCACATAGGCACGTCACATGGGGACTGTCCTTTGCAATCATGTGCAAATAAATTCATTCCTAGACACATTCCCTGTGTGCATGTCACTCCTCTGCATTGGCTAATCGCTCGGACAACTGTATGTGCAACATTTAGTGCTGACAATTTCACCAATGGCAATTGGATGGTGGGAGTGTCACCTCCGTTATTGGGATCCTGTTTTCCTGCGGACTGAACCGCGTCTTCCTCTTCTTCTTCTCCTTGTCCTTCCCTGACCCCGAGGTCCCAGGCTGGTCCTCCGTGGGGCTTGTGGGGTTTGGGCTGTCCTCTGTACTTGCTCCAACTCCCTCCATTGTGCTTCGCAGTTGTTATGTCTTTTTTATTTCTTTCTGGTTTTTTGATGCTGTTATGGTGATTTTACCCGCCTGACGTGGGAATTGCAGGCCTGCCGATGCTTGTCGCTGATTTTTCTATCGCGGTTGGGCACATCGCAAATTTTTTCACGTTCGGGTTGAGATTTTTATCGCCGTCCCGGTAGTGTTATCGCGGACATTTGCAGCATTATCAGGGTACTATCGCATGTTACCGCCGTGTTGTGACTGCCACGTTGAAACGGGGTTATTTTCCTGCGCTAGACGGCGATATGATGACTTGCGTTAACCTATTTTGGCTATGATTATCGCACGTTCTTGAGAATATGCCCCAATGTTTTTTGCTATTTATAATTACATTAATATTACTTTTTAAAATAATTTTTTTAAATTAAGCTTTTATTAAATTTGTATTGAAATGTTCTTAATTTTGGGTTATAGATTTATCCTATTTTTTATACACATTTGTCGTTAGTTTTATTTACCAATATTTATGATGTCAATATTTTGCTGAAGTCCATTGTGTTGTTTTAAAAATTATATTTTTTTCTACATTTTTGCTGGCACTATTTTTATTATGTGGGAATCTGGGAAAATCTCCAGGTGGGCTACATGAATAGTAAATGATGACATATTGCCAAACCTGTACCGAAGAGTATTGTAGAGAAGCACCAAAGGTCTGAATTGTCCAAAACAGGCATGGCAAAAATACAAGAGAAAGGTTGTTGCACTTGCTGACTGGGTCTGGCCAGGTCATGGGTAGTACCCCTCTGCCAGTTTCAAGATATTCCTGTGGAGGGCAAAGCGCCCCAGGTATTTACTCAAGCAATTTGGATGATGGGTAGAGTCACCTCCCAAGTGAGGCTTTAGTCCCACTTTCCCAGGAACCAACAAGGAAGATGTCCCGGGGGAGTGTGTGTGTTCCCTTCCTTTTATTACAATCGTCCATGGGTCCCTCCATCTCCCAGGAAACAATACAGAAAATAATGAGCACTGCTGCACTCTGAGCATGAAAGACCCTAGGCCCTCAGTGCCTGGAGTTTAAGGTAGAAGTGAGCACCACTATGCTCCTGTTATCTGCTCCAGAGGGGAAGAGCAGTGCCCTGGAATGCCATGGCTTCCTGTTCCCCTCTCCCCCTGCCGTGTCCGGAGGGAGTGTGGGGAGTGGAACACCAAAAAATACCCACCCACCACTTCAGACAGCAAGCGAGAGGCTACTGGCTTCCATCCTGGCAGATGAAAAGCTGTGTTGTTCTGGTGAGGATCCAGCTGGAAAGGGCAGATTTTTGTTTCTGTGAAGTCTTAGAGAATGAAGCATGCCGGGTTGCGTAATTTTGGGGTTATATATTAATGTGAAATATAACATTCGGGTATTTTTTTATTGCTAGTAGTATTTGAGTGGAAAACAACAAATCGGAATTCGAGTGGCAGTGTTTTGAATACGAGCCTCCAAAAATCAACTCAAAAATTAAATTTCAAGCTGAATTTGAACCTGAATGAACCATTCAGGTAATTTTTTGAATGCAAAATGCATTTTGCGTAATTATGCACAATTTTGTGGTAATTTTGCGTAATTACTCTAGACGAAATTATGTGATTTATGCACAACCCTAAACACAAGCAATCAGCTTTGAAAAAAATAAAGTGGGACCAAGAGCACATTTGTTTTAAATGACACAAGAAGATGGACATTTTGAGGTGCGAGGCTGCAAGTTAAAAAAAAATTAAAAATCACCCGAAGGCAGGAAGTTGTCACCATAGGCGTTTTCACTTTCCACTATGTATATGTTTGGAAATTGATGCCCACTATTGAGTAGTGTGTGCATAATAAAGTACTTTTCCCTTTTAGACATATAGCACTGACTGGACAATAATTTGCTGGGTGTCTGTTACAAGCCTGCCAAATGGGGTAAAAGTCAACACCACCTCTCCGAAGTAGCTCTTGCACTGCTCTGTCACACTATCTGAAAGTGCTTCAATGGGGTACTTGGTTCCCAGGAGATGCAAGGTTGTGGACTTATTACTTGTGAAGGAACCACATCCTTCCCAACTAATAACAAACGTCTTAAACTTATCTTTTTAGGTTTCGCCTGCACAGCGCTTGTGCTGTGCTTGTGAAATCTATTGTTTTTAATCTAAATCTTAAAAGGGGCCTACCTCCTGCCCCCTCACTTTTTATTGATTCCAGTGCTTGCCACTTACTTTTCCTCCATTTCTATTGGCAGTAGAATATTTTCCTGCATTTACCATGCGTGTTCCTCCTCTAATTCTCTTATCAGTTTCCTACAGCTGAAATACTGTTAACATCCCCTTTGGTGGAAACATTTTTTCATAATTTTTGCCTCATTCTGCTTTTATGATACTTTAAATTAAATTAGCAGTTTTATAAAGCCCAATTTATCACCCAGTGAGATTAAGTGATTTGCCCTGAATCACAGGATGTTGCACCACCGAGACTCAAATGGGATCCTTAGCTCTGGAGTCAGCAGCTCTGGTCACTGCGCCACATTGTTATATCCTCAATATTGCATTTACATGTAAACCAGCCTAGGTCCTCCTAGCTGCTCAGCCAGAGTGTGAGTTGGTTACGGAATGTTGGTGTGACTGTGATGCGTGGAATGCCTGGGTGCCTTGGTGGATGAGTGTTGGCAGTTAGAGATGGGCTGAGCAGCTAGGCAGGCTGCTCTTGGTGGGGCTGGTACTTGACCAGAGCTGGCTTGACTAAGAAATATGTTATCTGGACATGGAACCAATAAAGAAGACTTGGAAATACTACATGGCTACCTGTGTCTACTTGTACAGGGTACAACATTATTTTGGCGACGAGCGGACTTACTCATGCGTCTCTCCTGGATCTTTGGTAAAGCAACCAAGAGAAAAGAAAAGAAACAAATAAACTACTAGAAACCACAGTAACCAGCTAAATTTCAAGAAACTAAAGCAACTGCATGAAGCAGAATGGAGTTCCAGGCAAGCCAGCCCCACCAGTGTCCTGGACAACGGACGGCCCCACCCACTAGTGTCATTGCCAACGGACACTACAGCCTGGGAATACTCCTCAGGATCTACAAGGTTTCAGTGAGTTGGATGTGTAGTTACACTACAGCCACATGTTGGTGTTCCAGCCACAACGTTTTCTACTATGAGGCTTGGTGAGCTGGAGGAGTAGTTACACTACAGCCACATGTTGGTGTTCCAGCCACATCGTTGACAACCATTAGGCTTGGTGTGTTGGAGGGGTAGTTAATCTACAGCCATTTATGGTGTTCCAACCACATTGATCAACAAGGACCATAGTGACTTAAAGGTAAAGGAACCTCTGGTGATAATTATTTTGTGCTGTCTCCTTGCCTTCATGCAGTCACAACAAGCTCAAGGTTGTATTTTGATCAAAAGTGAGTACATCTACTAGTATTCTGCGCAATTCCCTATTGCCAGCTGACGAGTCTGTTTATTTTTGAAGTCGTCAAGTGTGTGCCAGCGGCTGGTGTGGACATCCTCTCTGCCTAAGTCTACACATTTGCCCAGTTTTCTGCAGCGTTAAGTTATACTACAGTCAAGTGCAGTCTGCTTCAGCTCTTGTGTGCAACTCTGGGTTCATTTTCCCATGAGTGCATCTCCGTCAAGCACATGTGTGGTGAGTCAATTTTTTGTCTATTATTAGGGAGCGCTGTTGAGACCTGTCGACAGCAGGCGTTTTTCAACCGTTGTGCGGTTGTTTAAAAAAACGGAGGCGCGAGTCACTTGTAGAGCGCGCTTACCTTCTGTCATCTTCATGACGTATTGAGTCTCTGCTGCAAAATCTTGTCACCATGGAGCCCTCTGACGTCCTGAATGATCGAGGTGGTTTCCAGCTTCTTTATGCCTGCGTGCTTCGACGTGCCATGAGCCATCCGGCGGGACGTGTGAATACGTGCCGCCATCTTGTGATTGGGTGCTGCTGTCTTTCACCAATAGAAGCATTCCAGTCATGTTGTGAGCTGTATCCACTTTGCCAACCATGTTTTTGGATAAAGTTTCAACAAGCTGGGAATCCGGTGACAACGCCGTAGTTTGGTCGCTTCGTGTGACAAGTTTCTCCTGTTAAGTGCACCCTGTGGTCTCCGGAGACTGGTAGCTTTTGTTGTCGCTGCTGTGAGTGCCAGTTGGGTCACTGTGTCCACAACGGTGATTCCTTGGTTATGCTAGCGCTTAGCTGATGTACCAGCTGGGACCCTCTCTGAGCATTGCCATGGTCTCGTCATTTGGAGGTAAGAAATCGGATAATTAACAAGACGGTGGACGGTTTCTTGTATTTTGTTTTTTTTGGCATGGACAAACTATCTGGAGGAGTGGTACAGTAAGATTTACAAGACTGTGGTCATTTTTACAGACTGGTTTTGTTTTTTACCATCTCCATTTATTGTCTTGCTTCACGTAGTATTGTATGTCTTATGGTCTCAACTTTCAGCGACCCCTGACCTTGACTGGTAGGTCGCTCCCCCACCACACAGCTCCGTCTGTGTGCCCTGCTGCTGCCCCTGATTGTGCTCGTTTTTCCTTTCTGTGCCCCCTTGCTGCCCCTGATTGTGCTCGTTTTTTCCTTTCTGTGCCCCCCTTGCTGCCCCTGATTGTGCTCGTTTTTTCCTTTCTGTGCCCCCCTTGCTGCCCCTGATTGTGCTCGTTTTTCCTTTCTGTGCCCCCTTGCTGCCCCTGATTGTGCTCGTTTTTCCTTTCTGTGCCCCCTTGCTGCCCCTGATTGTGCTCGTTTTTCCTTTCTGTGCCCCCCTTGCTGCCCCTGATTGTGCTCGTTTTTCCTTTCTGTGCCCCCTTGCTGCCCCTCATTGTGCTAGTTTTTCCTTTCTGTGCCCCCTTGCTGCCTCTGATTGTGCTCGTTTTTTTTCCTTTCTGTGCCCCCTTGCTGCCCCTGATTGTGCTCGTTTTTCCTTTCTGTGCCCCCCTTGCTGCCCCTGATTGTGCTCGTTTTTCCTTTCTGTGCCCCCTTGCTGCCCCTCATTGTGCTAGTTTTTTCCTTTCTGTGCCCCCTTGCTGCCCCTCATTGTGCTCGTTTTTTTTCCTTTCTGTGCCCCCTTGATGCCCTGATTGTGCTCGTTTTCCCTTCTGTGCCTGTTTCCCACCGCTGCGCCCCTGCGGCCCCGCCCCCTCACTGCCCATTCGCTGCCCCATTCCCTGCTCCTCCCTCCCACCTCCCCATTTATGGCGGCCGCTGCGTGGTGAAGAGAGCGACCCCTGACCTTGACTGGTAGGTCGCTCCCCACCACACAGCTCCGTCTGTGTGCCCTGCTGCTGCCCCTGATTGTGCTCGTTTTTCCTTTCTGTGCCCCCTTGCTGCCTCTGATTGTGCTCGTTTTTCCTTTCTGTGCTCCCCTTGCTGCCCCTGATTGTGCTCGTTTTTCCTTTCTGTGCCCCCTTGCTGCCCCTGATTGTGCTCGTTTTTCCTTTCTGTGCCCCCTTGCTGCCCCTGATTGTGCTCGTTTTTCCTTTCTGTGCCCCCTTGCTGCCCCTGATTGTGCTCGTTTTTTCCTTTCTGTGCCCCCTTGCTGCCCCTGATTGTGCTCGTTTTCCTTTCTGTGCCCCCTTGCTGCCCCTCATTGTGCTCGTTTTCCTTTCTGTGCCCCCTTGCTGCCCCTGATTGTGCTCGTTTTTTTCCCCCTTTCTGTGCCCCCTTGCTGCCCCTGATTGTGCTCGTTTTTTCCTTTCTGTGCCCCCTTGCTGCCCCTCATTGTGCTAGTTTTTTCCATTCTGTGCCCCCTTGCTGCCCCTCATTGTGCTCGTTTTTTCCTTTCTGTGCCCCCTTGATGCCCTGATTGCGCTCGTTTTCCCTTCTGTGCCTGTTTCCCGCCGCTGTGCCCCTGCGGCCCTGCCCCCTCACTGCCCATTCGCTGCCCCATTCCCTGCTCCTCCCTCCCACCTCCCCATTTATGGCGGCCGCTGCGTGGTGAAGAGAGCGACCCCTGACCTTGACTGGTAGGTCGCTCCCCCACCACACAGCTCCGTCTGTGTGCCCTGCTGCTGCCCCTGATTGTGCTCGTTTTCCTTTCTGTGCCCCCTTGCTGCCCCTGATTGTGCTCGTTTTTCCTTTCTGTGCCCCTTGCTGCCCCTGATTGTGCTCGTTTTTCCTTTCTGTGCCCCCTTGCTGCCCCTGATTGTGCTCGTTTTCCTTTCTGTGCCCCCTTGCTGCCCCTCATTGTGCTAGTTTTTCCTTTCTGTGCCCCCTTGCTGCCCCTGATTGTGCTCGTTTTTTTCCTTTCTGTGCCCCCTTGCTGCCCCTGATTGTGCTCGTTTTTCCTTTCTGTGCCCCCTTGCTGCCCCTGATTGTGCTCGTTTTTCCTTTCTGTGCCCCTTGCTGCCCCTGATTGTGCTAGTTTTTCCTTTTTGTGCCCCCCTTGCTGCCCCTGATTGTGCTCGTTTTTTCCTTTCTGTGCCCCCTTGCTGCCCCTGATTGTGCTCGTTTTTTCCTTTCTGTGCCCCCTTGCTGCCCCTGATTGTGCTCGTTTTTCCTTTCTGTGCCCCCTTGCTGCCCCTGATTGTGCTCGTTTCTTCCTTTCTGTGCCCCCCTTGCTGCCCCTGATTGTGCTCGTTTTTCCTTTCTGTGCCCCCTTGCTGCCCCTCATTGTGCTAGTTTTTTCCTTTCTGTGCCCCCTTGCTGCCCCTGATTGTGCTCGCTTTTTTCCCTTTCTGTGCCCCCTTGCTGCCCCTGATTGTGCTCGTTTTTTCCTTTCTGTGCCCCCTTGCTGCCCCTCATTGTGCTAGTTTTTTCCTTTCTGTGCCCCCTTGCTGCCCCTCATTGTGCTCGTTTTTTTCCTTTCTGTGCCCCCTTGATGCCCTGATTGCGCTCGTTTTCCCTTCTGTGCCTGTTTCCTGCCGCTGCGCCTGCGGCCCCGCCCCTCACTGCCCATTCGCTGCCCCATTCCCTGCTCCTCCCTCCCACCTCCCCATTTATGGCGGCCGCTGCGTGGTGAAGAGAGCGACCCCTGACCTTGACTGGTAGGTCGCTCCCCCACCACACAGCTCCGTCTGTGTGCCCTGCTGCTGCCCCTGATTGTGCTCGTTTTTCCTTTCTGTGCCCCCTTGCTGCCCCTGATTGTGCTCGTTTTTCCTTTCTGTGCCCCCTTGCTGCCCCTCATTGTGCTAGTTTTTTCCTTTCTGTGCCCCCTTGCTGCCCCTGATTGTGCTAGTTTTTCCTTTCTGTGCCCCCTTGCTGCCCCTGATTGTGCTCGTTTTTTTCCTTTCTGTGCCCCCTTGATGCCCTGATTGTGCTCGTTTTCCCTTCTGTGCCTGTTTCCCGCCGCTGCACCTGCGGCCCCGCCCCCTCACTGCCCATTCGCTGCCCCATTCCCCGCTCCTCCCTCCCACCTCCCCATTTATGGCGGCCGCTGTGCGGCGTGCGCAGCGGTCGTGCGCAGTGGGCGCGCCGCTGGCGTGCCGAGGCGCGCCTAAGGCAAGCCCCGTCCCGCGCCGTGACCGCGCCCAGCGCCAGACCCCTGGTCCGGGCATCCCCCGCGCCCGCCACATCAACAGACGCCGATACGACGCCAGCACCCTCCATGCACTCAACCCCGGAAAAGATCACGCCTGCTACCAGGCCACCCCCGAAGCGCACCCAAGGGCCCTTCACCTGCCGGAACTGCAGCTTCGCCAGCACCCGCCCCGCCAAACCACCGCCCAGGAAAGAACCCAACTACCTCAGATGCATCCTCCTCAACACCCGCTCCGCCCGCAAAAACGCCATCGAACTCTGGGACCTTCTCGACTCAACCTCCCCAGACGTCGCATTCCTGGCGGAGACCTGGCTGAATCCCGCTTCAGCCCCCGACATCGCCATTGCCATCCCGGATGGATACAAGATCACCCGCAGGGACCGCACCAACGGAGTCGGAGGAGGCATCGCCATCGTCCACAGGAACACCCTCAGAGTCTCAACCAACACCGACGACACCCTCAGCACCGCCGAACACATGCACTTCCAGATCCACACCGATCCCAACACCACCCTCAGAGGAACCCTCATCTACAGACCCCCCGGACCCCGACCACAGTTCAGCGATTCCATCGCTGACTTCGTCAGCACACACGCCATCGCCTCCACGGACTACATCCTCCTCGGGGACCTGAACTTCCACCTCGAGAACAACAAGGACACCAACTCCACCACCCTGATCGACAACCTCGCCACCCTCAGACTCAGACAGCTCGTGACTACACCCACCCACGCCGCCGGCCACACGCTCGACTCCATCTTTTCCGCAAGCCCACACGTCTCCTTCAACCACACCTCTGAACCCCACTGGACTGACCACCACTGCATCCACTTCACCTACAGAAAGCCCACCACACACCACCGCACCGAACAAATGCCTCGCCGCTGCTGGAGCAGAGTCACGGAAGACCAGCTAACCACAACCCTCGCCCTGAGCCCACCCGCCGAACCCTCCGACCCCGACACCGCCGTCCGCAACCTCAGACAGTGGATCGACGACTGCGCCAACACACTCGCCACGCTCAAGAATCCGCCCAACAGCCACACCAGCAAGAAAGCCACCTGGTTCACCGAAGACCTCCAGGCCTCCAAACGAACATGCCGAAAACTGGAGAAGATCTGGCTCCACGAACGGACAGCGGACAGCTATGCCGCCCACAAGAGTGCCACCCGCAGTCACCATCACCTCATCAGATCCGCCAAACGGGCCTCACTCAAAGACCGCCTAGACAACAACGCACACAACAGCAAAGAGCTCTTCAACATCGTGAAGGAACTCTCCAACCCCAGCTCCAACACCAACGACATCCAGCCGTCGCGAGACCTGTGCGACTCACTGGCCACCTTCTTCCACCGCAAAATCGCCGACATCCACGACAGCTTCAACACCACGACCGCCCCGGCAACCACCGAGACCACTGCCCCCACAACCACCAACCGCCTGCTCTCCTGGACCAACATCAACGACGAGGACACCAGCGAGATCATGAACACCATCCACTCCGGTTCACCGCTAGACCTGTGCCCTCACCACATCTTCAACAAAGCCAGTACAGCCATCGCGCCCCATCTCCGGGAAAATAATCAACATCTCCTTCGAGACAGCAACCTTCCCGGAAAGCTGGAAGCACGCCGAGATCACCGCCTTACTCAAGAAACCCAAGGCAGACCCCAAGGACCTCAAGAACTTCCGACCCATCTCTCTGCTCCCGTTCCCCGCGAAGGTCACAGAGAAAATCGTCAACAAACAACTGACCCGCTACCTCGAGGAGAACAACATCCTGGACCCTTCCCAGTCCGGCTTCCGCAGCAACCACAGCACCGAAACCGCCCTCATCGCCGCCACCGATGACATCAGGACCCTGCTAGACAACGGAGAAACAGCAGCCCTCATCCTCCTGGACCTATCAGCCGCCTTCGACACGGTCTGCCACCACACACTACGAACACGCCTTCACGACGCCGGGATCCAAGAGAAGGCCCTGGACTGGACCACATCCTTCCTTTCCGGCAGAACACAAAGCGTCCGCCTCGCCCCCTTCCGATCCAAGGCCACCAAGATCATCTGCGGCGTACCCCAAGGCTCCTCCCTCAGCCCAACGCTGTTCAACATCTACATGGCACCCCTCGCCCACGTCGCCCGACAGCACAACCTCAACATCATCTCCTACGCCGACGACACCCAGCTGATCCTCTCCCTCACCAAAGACCCTCACACCGCCAAAGCCCACCTCCACGAAGGAATGAAGGCCGTCGCCGAATGGATGAGGACCAGCCGCCTGAAGCTGAACTCGGACAAGACGGAGGTCCTCATCCTTGGTTCCAACCCTTCAGCCTGGGACGACTCCTGGTGGCCAACATCACTGGGAACAGCCCCGCCACCCACCGACCACGTACGCAACCTAGGGGTCATCCTCGACCCCACCCTCTCCATGACTAAGCAGGTCAACGCCGTTTCCTCATCCTGCTTCAACATCCTCCGAATGCTCCGCAGGATCTTCAAGTGGATCCCCACCGAAACAAGAAAAACAGTCACCCAGGCCCTCGTCACCAGCAGGCTGGACTACGGAAACGCCCTCTACGCAGGAACGACGGCTAAGCTCCTGAGACGGCTGCAACGCATCCAGAACGCCTCTGCACGTCTTATCCTCGACATCCCCGACGCAGCCACATCACACCCCACCTGAGAGACCTGCACTGGCTCCCTGTCAACAAGAGGATAACCTTCAAGCTCCTCACCCACACACACAAAGCACTCCACAACTCCGGACCAGCCTACCTCAACAGACGACTCAGCTTCTACACCCCCACCCCGCCAGCTCCGCTCGACCAGCCTCGCCCTCGCCACAGTCCCCGCATCCGGAAAACGACCGCCGGCGGCAGTTCCTTCTCCCACCTCGCCGCCAAGACCTGGAACACCCTCCCCACCAACCTCTGACAGACCCAAGACCTACTGGCCTTCAGAAGACTCCTCAAGACCTGGCTCTTCGATCAGTAGCAGCACCACCCCCCTCTTCCCCCAGTGCCTTGAGACCCTCGCGGGTATGTAGTGCGCTTTATAAGTGACATGATTGATTGATTGATTGATTGATTGTACTCTATGTACTTTTTTCTGGATGATTTTTATTCCATATGTTATTACCTTGTACTCTAGACAATACACGTCTTATTAGTTAGTAGTTTGTTATGCCAAAGCTTTACTTGTATCCACTATGTCTTTACTTATTTTACTTAGGGTGTTCTGTATTTGTGTGTGGGTGCCATCTGCAGTACAACTCGGGTGAGAGATCGCTCACCGGCGTAGGGCACAGTTTACTAGTGTTCTACAGTTAATGGAATTGTATTAGTATTATCTATGCAACAGTTTCATATTTCGTGATGCCACAGATTTATGCTTTTCTTTGTATGGTGGCCCGTATATTTCAGGTGTGGTTATCCCAGTGTTATCCCTTAAAGGACGGATGGGTTTGGGGCAATGGCAATAGTCCCATCACAGTTTTATCCCTTAAAGGAGGGATGGGTTTGGGGCAATGGCAATAGTCCCATCACAGCTTTATCCCTTTCGTCAGGGATGGGGTTGGGTTTGAGTCCCAGTTAGTGAACTCTATTTGGAGGTAGACATATGGGTGTGTTTGAATATTTACAGTTTTTGTTTTTAACCTTACACAAGGTTGGGTTATGGGATTTTTCCCATGTACATGTACAAATATATATTCCTTTAGGGGGTATGTGACCTCCACAGGGGTGTAGGTTATGGATGTGTTTCCATATACACGTGTTTTGGCGTAGACTCTTACACAGGGTTGGGTTGTGGGTGTCAACCCCACTTATTTGTACAAATGTACAACCCTACATAGGGTGTGCGTTATGGGTGCTAGCCCCATACACAGTTTCCATGGGTCACTGTCCCATATACTTGTTAGTTCTCTTGCAGTTGGGATCGGTATCGCGGGGGTGCTGCCCTTTGCGTTACTCTACATATGTTAGTGGAAGAGGTGTGGCGCAGCGGACAGGGTGCCTGACTACGGACCACGGGGTTCACGGTCCGATCCCCGGTGCCGGCGGCAGGTTAGCCCAGCACCATGTGACTCTGGGCAATAGCTCGCTTAATCTTCCCGACGGCCCCCAGCGCCGAGACACCTCTCCGGAGGTAGCTGTGCGCTTTACAAATGCTGGTATTTACAAATGCTGGTATTAGTTGGGTTTGGTGTCGCAAGGTGTTTTACCTTTTGTGTCACTCTACTTTATGTTACAATTTGTTACACTGCAAAATTTTACAATGGGTTTTCACTACAAATTGTTACAATGTGTTTACGTTTTGAAATTTGTAATACTTTTTCAAGGGGGAGTATGGGGGATATTGATACTTATGTATGTTGTATTTTATCCATCCCTTCTTGTTTTTATTGTTCACTCTCTCGTGATGTTTTGCTATTTGTTGCATCCATGAGTTTAGAACAGTACTGCTTTATTGTGCATAGTTCTTCTCTTTAGTTTTGTTATTTTTGTTTTTTATTTAAAGGAAAGGGATAATGTTATATCCTCAATATTGCATTTACATGTAAACCAGCCTAGGTACTCCTAGCTGCTCAGCCAGAGTGTGAGTTGGTTACGGAATGTTGGTGTGACTGTGATGCGTGGAATGCCTGGGTGCCTGGGTGGATGAGTGTTGGCAGTTAGAGATGGGCTGAGCAGCTAGGCAGGCTGCTCCTGGTGGGGCTGGTACTTGACCAGAGCTGGCTGAACTAAGAAATATGTTATCTGGACATGGAACCAATAAAGAAGACTTGGAAATACTACATGGCTACCTGTGTCTACTTGTACAGGGTACAACACACATCCTCTCCACTCCTGTGATACTTGTTGTTTTTAAGTTTACCCTGCATATTGTTTATGTTAACCTGCACACTGCTTGTGCTGTGCTTGTACAGTTTGTCTTAAACAAGCGCGCCTGAAAAGCTGCAGCCACGGGGAGAATAGGTAATTTTTATTTTTATGTTTAGCACTTGTTTACTAATCTCTCCATGACTGCATTCATTTCCTGCGTGCCTATTGAACGAGCAGAGGGATATCCCTATTGCCTAGGCTATGACCTAAAGAGGCCGCCACCATTATCCTTCTCGACAGGGATCAGCTTCATACTGGGGTAAAGTAAGAGGTGAAAGCCATTCACAGCTGGATAGAAGCCGTTTTTAATCCATTGCACTCTTGAAGACCATGCAAAAAGCTTCAGTCAACTATACACATATATTACCTGGTGTGCTATCAATCCCGACTATCCCACCATGATGTTTAGCTAGTGAGATGCGCAACATAACTTGTTCTGTTTTTCCCACCACTCCAAAATCCGACCCTTGATGTGCACATACAATCTACACATAGGTTATGCATGCCACCGTTCCATTGGCATCACGCTGCCAACATGGACCAGCAATGTCTTTAAGTACAATGACAGAGTAGGGGCACCGGCGGCAATACTTGTTGTGCTGGGCTTGGCACATAGCCTGGCAGCAGTAAAGGGAAACACGCATTACTAGAAGCGCGATTACTGTAGGGAACGGTATTGCAATAGCTTGTAAAACTAATGTTCACAAATATACAACTGAGCACGCATCGCTTTGCCAGTAGCACCAGTAATCCCTCTACCTGGCAGACACTTTTTTTCACCCAAATTCTCACGTGCAACTGCCACAAATCCAAAATATTGACTGAGTTTCTGCTTCAATAACGGTCTTATGCACCTGTAAAATTCTGCCTATCAGGATTAGTCACTTGTGGCTGCTGTGCGCTGAAGTTTCATTTAACTGTGCAGCGCTTCGAAACAGACTCTAGCAAAGGCAATAGTTTTGGTCTATGCAAGGTACTATATATAGATTTTTGTATTTTATTTATTTCATATGTCACAACAATAAAAAAGGGAAATTAAAACATGCCACCACCCAAACGTGCAAGCCGTGTGCATGTAAAGAAAATACATTTATTTTATAATCAAAATTTTAATGGAGAAGTTAGTTTGCTTCCTAGTGGGCAAGTGTACTTAGTAAAGGCATAGAAACCTTTTTTAGTTTTAGCGCACCTTGCATGTGCCTCTGAGCAGCATTCGTTGTGCTGATTTAAACCCCATTGTTATACTTAAACCTTCCTGTGCCACATCACCTTAATTATACTCGCCCCTACCACTGCAATCTACTCCTTTCAAGTCCCACTGTTCCATCAGCTCGCTCTCGACCTTCTGTACTTCTGTGAAGACATACTAAAAGCAACCACACCTCATCAATCAATCAAGTGATTTGTAAAACGTGACTACTCACCCACAAGGGTCTCAAGGTGCCTGGGGCCTCATTGCCCACTCTCTGCTACTCCCTGCTCTTCCTTTCTCCTCAGTCCTCCTTTACTGTAAAAATGGTGTATATATAATCATTCTTTCATTTATTATCTGTTTGTTGTGCCTCAATGGTTCACTCTGTTTACTTTCCAAGAGCCAGTTCTAAATGCTATCAGTCAGATTGTTTTTGATCTTATGTATTCTGTACTGTTGATACATATCATGCTCCACTGGTGCGAATCCTCCCTCGCGCACTCAACAGTATCTATAAAACTTTAATCAGAGTTCCTGAATCATTGGTGCTAAGTTTCATTGGTGCACCCAGATTAATGGCTAAGTTTTCTGTAGCTGAGCGACCCATCTCGGTTGATGCACTGTAGCTCTACAACTGGAAGTGAGAACTGCACTAAAGGCCACACGGGGCTTGACAGTGAAACCTGTGGAATCCACACAAACACATTTTTAAAAAGCAAGATCAGCAAGCAGCCTTGCAAAGTAAACATTATCTTTAAAAATGTAATTAGAGATCCCAGCATTTTATCTATAGCGCCTCGTGCACCGTGTTCGCTGATTACCTTTACTGTTTTCTCTCTCCGGGTGTAAACTGTACACCGTCCCTCTTGCTAGTGATGTGCAGTATTTTTTTTATCTATGATTGACCTGCTTTCCATGCCATCTGTTTGTAAAGTGCACTGTATCTATAGCGCCTCGTGAACTGTGTTTTCGCGGATTACCTTTACTGTTCTCCTTCCGTGTGTAAAGTGTACACCATCCCTTTAGCCCGTAATGTGCAGTATTTTCTATCTATGCATTAATGATGCTTTCCTTGCCATCTGTTTGCAACGTGCACCAAGCTAAATCTTACAAAAACAAAAAATTTATAATAATCAGATAGGCGAAACCTAATGAATTTACCAGTGCTTGTTTAATATGTGCTACAGTTTGTGATCTCTGATTAAGTCTCTACTAATTGGTAAGATGAATCAATGCCATGTTTAATTTTTCATTTTTTTTTATATCTTCCTAACTCTTCCTCCGTCTTTATTTTCAGACATTATTAAGGATATTATGAAGCTGTAGCATTAAAGATACATTCTAAGTTGGCCCGCTGAGTTCTGCAGATGAGGAATGAGTATATCCAGTCGAGGGCCTTGCCGCGGATGCCGGCCTCATGGAGTCTGGTGGCTAGGGTTCGGTGGGAGATGGCGTCAAAGGCAGCCGAAAGGTCCAGGAGGATGAGGGTTGCCTTTTCACCCTGGTCCAGGAGGGAGTGGCTGCCTTTGGTGGCGGCAAGTAGGGTGGTCTCGGTGCTGTGGTTGCTGTGGAATGCGGATTGGGAGATGTCCAGGACATTGCTAGCTGCGATGAATTTTGCTAACTGGGTGTTGACGGCCTTTTGGATGACTTTGGCTACGAATGGAAGTAGGGAGATGGGCCTAAAGTTTTTGAGGTCTGTCGGGATCTGCGGAGAGCTTTTTCAGGAGGGGGTTAACTTCGGTGTGTTTCCAGTCATCAGGGAAGGTGGCGGTCTCGAAGGAGCAGTTGATCATCTGACGTAGTTTGGGTGCCATGGCCGAGGCGGCTCTGTGGAAGATGTGATGTGGGCAGGGGTCTGAGGATGCTCCGGAGTGGATGCTTCTCATGGTCTTCAAGGTGTCTTCTGTTGTGAGTGGGGTCCATTTGGACAGGGTCTATTGGGGGACCTGGAGCGGTGCAGAGGTCTTGGTTGTCAAAGTTGTCATAGATCATCTTAATCTTGTGGTGGAGGAAGGTGCTGAGTCTGTTGCAGAGGTCGTGAGTGGGTGGGACGTCTGTTGTTTCACTGCAGGGTTTGGTGAATTCCTTGATGATGGAGAAGAGTTTTTAGGTGTTGTGAGCGTTGGTGAGGATTCTGTCTTGGAGGGATTTCTTCCTTGTGGACTTGATGAGATGTTGATGTGGTGTGGTGGCTGCTTTGTAGGCGGCACATGTATCCAGGGTTTTGTTGTTCCTCTATGTCTTTTCAAGTTGTCTGAGGGAGTGTCTGGATTCTTGGAGTGCAGGGGTGAACCAGCTTGCTTTCTTGATGTGTCTTCCTGTGGCTTTCTTGAGGGAGGCGAGTGTGTCAGCGCAGTTCGTAATCCAGCGGGGGAGGTTGTGTGTTTTGCGTGTTTGTGTCTGGCATAGTCGGTGGTGGGGTGCTGATGATGGCGGAGCTGAGCTGGTCTTCAGTGACTTGGTTCCAGCATCTGTGGGGGCGGTGGGCGTGCCTGTGTACGGTGGGTTTTTTGAAGGAGAAGTGGATGCAGTGGTAATCTGTTCAGAGGAGTTCCGTAGTGTGGCTGTAGGAGATGCTGTTTCCTTCAGCAAAGACGGGGTCGAGTGTGTTCTGCTGTGTTCATGGGAGCAGTGTCTAGTTGCTTCAGTCTTATGTTGGCAAAGTTCTCTATGAGGGAGGCGGTGTTTGAGTCATCATGGTTGCCCAGGTGGAGGTTTAGGGTTCCAAGTAGGATGTGTGGAGGCAAGGGCATGGGGTGCAATGAGGTAGGTGATAGCGTCAGTGAAGGGAGCGGGGGTTGGGTGGCCTGTAGATGAGGGTTCCGCGGAGAACGTTTTAGGGTTAGTCTGGACCTGGAAGTGGAGGTGCTCCATGAGGGTCGTTGTGTCGTCCATGATGGTGGTTGTCATGCGGTGGGTGCTTTTGTGAATGAAGGCGATGCCTCCTCCTGGGTGGATGGTGCGGTCTTTGCACAGGATCTTGTATCCGCCGGTAATGGCGGTGGCGATGTTGGGTGCAGAGTTGACATTGATCCAGGTTTCTGTGAGGAAGGGGACGTCGGGCGAGTAGGTGTTGAGGAGGTCCCAGATTTCTATGGCGTGCTTGTGTAGGGAATGTACGTTGAGAAGGATGCTGTTGAGTGGTTTGTGAGATGTTGAGTCCGCAAGGCTGGGGGATGCCGCTGGAGTACAGAGGAGGGGGAAGGTGCGGCAGGAGTGTAGACAGGGGAAAGGGCCTTGGGTGTTGTTCGACGTCGAGAGCTGGCAGTTGTTTGTGCATCCGGGGTTGAGAGCGTGGAGGGTGCTTGAGTCATAGCGGAGGCATGTCAGGGGACCAGGGTCCCTGGTGCTGGTCGCGGTCAGGTCATGGATGGACGCAGACGGACTTGCCTTTGGTGTGCCTTCAGCACGCCAATGGTGCACCCGCTGCACATGTCCACTGCATGGCTGTCATTAAGTAGGTTTTGGTGGGAGGGTGGGTCAGCTGGGATGTGGGAAGGACACACTGGAGGGGGGAGGGGCCATCCAGCATCAGTGGATAAAAACACGGCAAAAAGAAAGGAGAAACGCAGTGAAAAGAAGAAAAAGACATAAAGAGAGGAGAAGAAAGAGGGCACAGAGGGAAAGAGGCAAGAGAGAAAAAAGAGGGCACAGGGAAAAAGTGGCAAGAGGGCACAGAAAAAAGAAGCAAGACAGGTAGAGGCAGAACAGCAGAGAAGCGGAGTGCTCTTCCACTGGACCACCAGGGATGAGGGGCAGGCAGGAGCCTGTGGGTGGAGGAGGGCCTCAAACACCTACAAGAGTGATCTCAGGGGGCAAAACTCAGTGGTGGAGCTGCCCAAGGGAGAGCAGTCACAATGACCAGGCCAGTGGTCTTGTTCTTCTTGCCACGCAGCGGCCGCCATTAAGCAGGGATTGGGGGAGGGTGGATCAGCTGAAAGGCGGAAAGGACACACTGGAGGGGAGGGGCCGCAGGGGCTGCGGCGGTAGGAGAAAAAAAATGCAGCAAAAAGAAAGAAGAAACAGGCTGAAAAAAAGAATAAGACAGAGAGAGAAGAGAAGAAAGAGGGCACAGAGGAAAAGAGGCAAGAGAGAAAAAAGAGAGCACAGAGGAAAAGATGCAAGAGGGCATGGAAAAAAGAAGCAAGAGAGGTAGAGGCAGAACAGAAGAAGATCAGAGTGCTCTTCTACTGGACCACCAGAGATGAGGCAAAGGCAGGAGCCTATGGGTGGAGGAGGGCTGCAAATACCCTGCAAGAGTGAGCTCAGGGGGCAACACTCAGTGGTGGACCTACGCAGGGGGAGAGCAGTCACACTGACCATCCATCATCTTATTGTGTTTGCTGGGCTCTCTAACAGCCTGTCAGACCAGTGCTGGAATCCAGGGACCACAGCTTCAGCAGCAAATGGAGGAGAAGGTACAGAGAGTGGTAGGTGGGTTGCAGGAGGTTTTTTAATTTGTACTTTTTGGCTATAGAACAGATGGCATGTCGTCTATTGCTCCCCTATTACTCCTGTGCCCCTACATAATAGTTAAAAGCTGGGGCAGATTATTTTGGGGGCCATAGATAACATAACATTTTAGATGGGTAAAAAGTGAATTACAGGGCTTTTTTCACCTCCGGATTCTGAGTGACATCATGGACACCTCAAGCATAGCTCTTGTCCATTTGAGGTCACTCAGAACCCCTTGGTGAAAAACACCCTCGTAATTTATGGTTACCTATCTAAAATTCTATATATTATTGGCAGAAGTACTTTTTTACAACAGCAGCAACACATGCCAAACGTCACCTTCTTTTGAAAGTGTTCACTCAAATTTTTGACCTGAACTTATTTTTCAATGTTTTTTTTTTTTTTTTATAAACGTCGTGTTGCATCTGCATTATATTTGCGTGGAGCAAATTACTGTTGAAATATCTGACAGTCTCTTGGTGTGTTTTCTGCTTCTAATATGCCAAATAGAGAAGGACATAGGGAAGTTTGAAATAGGAATTTCAACAATCTGTACAACTCGAAATTGACATAGACAGGAGGCTGGGTGGTTTTGTTAACACCAGGGGCCGCATTACATATGCAGCGCACTTCCCTTCATTTCACCGGGCGCACCTTTAAAAAGGTGCACCCTTCTCAATGAAGGAAAGTGCTCCACAGTATGAGGAATGCGTTGCCCCCAGGGCAGCCGTGAACTCGTGCTGCCCTGGGGGCACCGCGTCCACGTGAAATACGGAGCGGCTGCTTTACAGACGCTCCGTGTTTCACTGTGCAGGCGGCAACCCGCCTGCACTTTTAAATGGGAATAGAAGCCCCCTTGCAGGCGGGTGCAGTCAGTGACTGCACTGGCCTGCAAGGGGATGTCTGGGGTTGTCCATGGGACCCCCATTTACCCCCTGCAGAGGGCTTCTCTCAGGAGGCACACTGACAGTGCCTTTTAGGTGGTGTACTGTCAGTGCGCCTCCTAAGGGCTTCTTTGCCTCATTGTTGGTTATACGGCGCAGAGGCAAAGGGATTCCCTCATTTGCATGGGGCGTGACAGCGCTATTGGTATTACAGAAGGGGGCCGCACAAGCATCTGCGGCCCCTTCTGTAATACCAACGTGCCCAGGGGCGTAAAAAGCGGGTACAAATGCCCATTACGCCCCCAGGGCACTTTATGTAATACAGCCTCAGATGTAGAACATACACACACTCTAAATTTGTCCCTTAAATATGTAACAAAACAAGATTTTTTTCTTTTGGGATGAGTGTAAAAATGCACAGATGGAGCTATAATAAACATGCATCACAAGGAATTGTCTAACAATTGCCACTCAGGGCACAATGCATGTAGAGGGAACGTGCCCCACAGTGTTTGTGACAGAGTACAGCCCAATGCTTGCTTTTTCTATTTTGTAAAACAATTACAGGGCCTATAGTGTATTCTAGACATCCGAGCACGATTTCATCTTCATGATAACCTAAGAAACACATACTTGCTCGTCTATGGGATGTGTGATTATGTTATCAAGCGAGAGTGTAGGTCTTCATAGCAGCATCTGTGCTACGCACGGGGAATCATGCTGACTGGATCTGTCAAGTCACACAGGTAAATGCCCAAAGAGACAGAGGTTTCACACAGCACATTATTTTCTCTGGGCTATGTCAGCAATTATTTCGGAACCATAGAGGGAAAATTCTGAACCATAGAGGGCAAATCCACATTAGAAATTATAACTGCTTAATAAATCATAGGTCCTGATGTTCAAAGCTTTATTATAATTTACAGATATCAGAAACTGCATTCATATTTATTTGAAGCATATATATTATTTAGATAAATGAATAGATTTTTTTGTTAATTCTGTCTATTTTACATGAATAAATGATAACTGCATTGCCGTCTTTCGTTGAGCTGCTTAACCACTTGACTAGGTAAACCACTGTCCTTGTAACAGATGTCCCTGCTGGTCATTTCTGTGGAACAATCTGTATTAAGTTTGTTCGATTATATGAGACAAACCAAATATTATCTTTATTGACTCAAATGAGCATTGCCGTTCCTACCTATTTCTGACTAACAAATTGTTCATAGCAAAAATGATGTGTAAGAGGCACCGGAAGGACAGGAGCCAGAGTGGGTACTCATCAAGTTGGACAAGCTGTTGAGGTTTATAAGAATGTGTGTTGAAGCTTTGCTGTCCCTCATGAGCTTACACTTTGGAGACAGTGGAACATTGGTAACTGCACAAAACATCAAGCCTAGAAGACAGGAGACAAAAATGAGAGCAATCAATGTTCATGATGATGAAATAGAAAAGTACAAACACACTCGTATCATCCAGGAACCAGCTAAAAACTCACCACTTCAGCATTTATTTGATCGATCATGTTTCCTAATGAACCCAAAGGGTATTCCACAATGTTAGTGCTACAACGTCTTTCCTGTTGTTTCTTTTCCTAGTGCTTGTTTAACTATTTGTATTCTTACCTAGTTTAACGTGAAGCACAATAATACCTCAAAGTACAAGATTATTTAAAAAAAAAAAAAAATTAGTCTCACTTTCACTATAAATGATTGTGCAACCCACAAACAGGTTCCAGGTAGGAGTGTGTTGACAACCATGATCTAGTTTTATGCTGATGAGAACTCTATAGACAAGGGAGTCTTTACTTGTAGATATATATGTAATTATGTGATAAAGGTAATGTATGGCTTGTCTCCACATCTAGGGACGTATTACGAATTGCTTGGCCCTGGTATTGTGGTAAATTTGTAATCAATTCCACATTAAACCCCATAGATAGATTGAGAAGTTACTGGACTGGATTTATCAGTCATAAAACCACACGGAATTCCCAAATCCTTTGGGTTTAATGCACACATATACCATCTGCTTTGAACAGGTGGTAAATGTATGCTGAGGCAAATGTGTGAGGTTGCGGTGGAGAGCGTTTGGTGTGGGCAGTGGGGAAGGGAAGGGAAGGGAAGGGAAGGGGAAGCTACGTTCTAGAAGGTTGTGCCATATGCAGCCGCAGCCTCGTGTGTTTTTTAAGTAGAATTACCACCCAGTAAAATCGGGTCTAGTGTTCGAGCACCTGGGGGAGATGGATGACGGAACACGGCCAACTCAGAATCAGGTCGAGCAGATTTCCTTACGGTAATTCCAACTCAGCCTGACTCATAATACGCGCTCTGTTGTAGCTAATATTCAATGGTCAACAGTACTTTTCATTTCTGTTGGCTTATTAAAACTCTGCATAATAAAAACAAGTGGAAACTTTTTCTGTTCATTGTAAACAACTAACGTCAACTCGAAAAGTTAAAATAAGCACAGTCGACTGAAATCCTTGCTAATAATTTTCTTTTCTGTATGCACACTTAACAAAAATACACATGTATGTGATAATAGAAATATAATATTATTCTATATAACACTGAAAAAAAATCACATTTCTTGTTCGTGGTCTCTGGTCCTCTCGTCACAGAAGTTAACAATATGTTGCAGGGTGGCTGGCCTAGATACATTACATTATCTGAATGCTATTCCTGGTGCCCTTTCTTCATGAATTTCATTTTATCGCCTATGACTTTTATTCTAATGTTGCTTTTCTAGAAGGTATGTATACATTTGATCACCCATGCACAAACTATTGCATTATATTAGCAGCAGGCCTATTTCCACGAACTGCAATCACTGCTTATAGCATACATCCTATAGTTTAGTAATTCGGGAACTGAAAAAAGCGAGAACAAAACGTTTTGCGATTTAGGAGATAGTGTGTAAATGTCATAATCACATAATTCCGCTGCCCATTTATGTGTAGTTCATGATATCCATAATGAGAAAGTTTGGTAATTTATTATTGATATTTTACTTTAAATCATGGAAGAATCATCTAGTTTGGTGCAAATACATAATCAATATAAAATATTTAAAATCCCAAATAAAGTAATGTTGAATGATATTCTACTTCAAAGTAAATAATAGCCAAACTCTGTATAATTCCACACTCGCTCATATCATAATTAAAAAGCGAGTCTCCTTGGTGCTTCAGACAGCTTAAAATATGGTTTAATTTAACGTTATTTATTTCTTATCATATCAAATTTGTAAAATACCTTCCTCACAGTGTCTATTCTAATTAAATGGTATTATAAAAGCTTAGTTCGAGAGAGGCATTATGAATGCCGAACATAACTTTAATCTAATCTGAGACTGAGACATTGAGGGCCTCATTTATGAGAACTGACGCATTGCTGCAGTAAGGCAGCAATGCGTCAGAAAACCTTGTGCTGCGGTACGCCAATTTGAAACGCCGTGGATGTGTCATATTTACGGTTTGACGCACCATGGAGTAAGGTCCCATGGACTATTGTAAAAAAATGAAGATTTC
Organism: Calotriton arnoldi; assembly: GCA_963921515.1. NCBI lineage: Eukaryota > Metazoa > Chordata > Amphibia > Caudata > Salamandridae > Calotriton > Calotriton arnoldi. The sequence continues at coordinate 2,014,148 of CAWUFW010001228.1, forward strand.
GTGGGCCAGTTGCCGCAAGGAAAAGTGGTGCAAGTGCATGAAAAGTGACGCTAGGCTGCTTTGTGGGATGTAAACTACCGTTTACATGCCACAAAACACCCAACATCACATTGGAGTGCGTCAAGCATATAAAAACACTGAAAAAGTGACACATTTAGAAAAAAAATGTTTTCCCATACCTCTGACCAGAAAGATGGAGCAGGCAGCAGCAGGCAGCAGCAGCAGCCAGGGAAACAACTCCAACAACCCCAGCCCGAGCCAGGATGTCCAGACAGACCCCCAGGGTAAGAGGAAGAGTAATTTTAGTGAGGAGGAGAATGAGATATTAATAACAGAGGTGACAAAGCATGAACATCAACTCTTTGTCACCTCAAAATTGCCAGTAGGGAAGAAAGAGGCCATTTGGCAGTCCATCGTAGGCAAGATTAACAGTGTTGGGCAAGCAAAGAGGACAGTGCCAGAGTGCAAGAAGCGTTGGCAAGATTATAAGCATAGGACCAAGGAGAAACTGGCCGCGACCTGAGGGTAGCCATGCGGACTGAAGGAGGAGGACCTGAGGAGCCGGGGAAGCTGACCACCTTAGAGGAGCAGGTGGCAGCAGTCATCCCAGCAGAGTTGGTGGCAGGTGTTCCCGGACAGGGCAGCGCTGGCCATGAGGACCAACAAGACCTACAGGGTAAGTGGAAACAAGGGACATTATGGGCAAAAATGTTATGCTGTGCAGCACACCAACCTATGTCCCTGCATACATCACATAAATATAAGTCACACTGCCCAGTTATATTTGTACAGCTCAGTCCAGCTCCGTCAAGTAAGTCCATTCCATGTGTGATGTGTAGCACCAGTCCAGGGTGACTTTTCTATTCTGGGACTTGTAGTGGAATTTATAACATGACTCACCAGAACTACAAGTCCCACAATACAAAGCAAAAAACATAGACAGGAACAACACATCATGCATGGATACTTGAACCCTATCCAACCTGACAGTGGCAATGCACGCCTCCTTGCACCATGAGGCTAGTGTGTGTTACTTGTGCCCATGCAGCTAAAACTGGACTGTAAAGCAATGGAATTAAATGGGGTAGTCAGAGGATAACATTCTACCCTGAAAGGGTGGTCCGGTGTCAGTCATCTGAAGTGTCACCACATAGGAGCATGTGAAGAGACATGTGCATAGTCACTAGCATGAAACAACATTGTATGCAGCTGTCCCAATGTGCGGGGTGAGAGCATGCAGGTGTAGCCTGTAATGGTAGAGACCAGCCTAACTCTTGTCATGTACAAATTCATAATGGGGTTGGTGTTGACTGCAAGTGATGCACACCAGAGGACCATGGGTCTCATTGACAGGAATTTTTCGTAGGGCAGCACAAAAGTCACCTTGCTGCACTGCCCTATGTCATAGTTAAATGGCAGGAATGCACAGTATGTATGCAATATGCTGCATTCCTGTCCTTTCTCCCTGCGCTTATGCAGTTTCAGCAGAGTAGTGCCAACACAGGCAGCCTTCCACCATGGTGCAAGTGTACCTACTTTGCATGCAGGATTTCGTTTTGTGCAGGAATGGGCACCTTCCGGCACAGAAACAGTTCTAATAGATGTTTACCTCTTTCTATCTGTGCTGCAGAATGCAACATACATATAAAGATGAAAAAACAGGGAGAAATAAAGAGATTACTCCTTGTTAGGTCTCACATCGAGAGGCATAGGGAATTTGTGCTTCCCAGGTTTACTTGTTTTAGTTAATCTGGGGCAGTGTCAAAATCCCTGGGTGCTGTTGGATGCACCCACTGTAGTGCTCATAGAAGGCCTCCCAAGCACAGAGTAAGGTGAGGCAGCAATTTGAACTGCATTGCCCGACTCAACATTTATGAGGCCACTCAAAGCCATGCAAGGAAAAGCCATGCAAGGTGACTTTGTGTGGCTCAAGAAATTTGATTCAGAGCCCTGCGTCACTCATGTACCACTTCACATGGTGCAAAGGTGATGCAAGGCTCTCATTAATAAGCTCCAATGTGTGTTTGTTGAAAGAATAGATGATGTGTGAGCCAGGTGTTGCTGAGCACATTGAACTGGTACTGTGTCAGAATGGAGAGACATCGCATAGCAAGAAGGTGAGAAGTGACATCTGTACTGCAAGGTAGCCTGAGCAAAACACATGCACTGATGTGTCTGATAATGTCACACTTGTGTTGCAGTTGGGAAGGTATTATAAAGAAGAGTGCATTGGTGTACTACATCCTACATGTGATGTGGACCTGAGTGAAGATGTTGCACATGTCAGGAGGGTGTTGGGAAAGTAAATGTCTTACCATGCCACATATGTTAAAGCAGGAGGATGTGAAACTGGGAATTGTGAAGTCACTGGATGAGCTAGGTAGCCATGACTATGGGCAGGAGCCTGGGATGGTTGGAGGGAGAGTGGTATGGGCCTAGTTGTGTGGCAAACCTGGGTAGATACATGTCACATAATATCATCACTAATAGCATGTGGGGTACAGATTGACCCATAGCCCTCAAATACTAGCAGCCAAGTAGGTCAATTGGATATGGTGACTCACATTGTTGGTGTTAGTGTCACATGAGAGCCAATGTATGATCTGGGTGCCATCAGTGTGTGACAGTAAGTGTCAGGTCTCAAGAGAATTACCAGGGGAGTTATGTACACCTACAAGTGAGCGGGCCTGAGTCAAACAATGTGGGATACTCTGTAAATAACCAACTCTGGCAATGATGAACTGGGGTGAGTGTCAGTGCTAGAAATCTACCTAGTCTGACTGGGCCTAACCCCTCAGAGTTGGTACACAGTGCACACTGTTCCGAACTATGGATCCAAGTGTGTTAGTATTGACATCACATGAGATTACACAAATTGGAAAACAATGGTAAGTCCATGCCCTTATGCATCCCTGCATTGTAGCAAGGTTGATACCTGTGTAGAGTTGTGTGCATGCGTGTGAAGTAAAAACCCTTGACCACATGAATGCACGTTGTGCATGCAAGACAGCAGAACAAGGCAGGCTACCGGGGTGTACTGTGTGAAAGGCAGACTGCTGACCAAACCCACATCACTTACCCTGGTGGTGGTCAGAGGGAATGCAGGCGCACATGTGACTTAGTGCAATGTGCACATTAGTGTTGTCAATACGTGAAACCACATTCAGCAAAGCCATCATGACAAACAAAGCTAAACCCAAGGCAGATGTGGATCTTACATCAACTTACCTGCACAGGCAGGGCAGGCCAACAAGCTGTCTAATAGTGTTGCAATGTGTGGTCTAACATGAAAAGTCACCCTTGTCACACAGTGGTAGTGTGAACAAAGCTGAGATACTGCCATCTGAAAGGCAACTACTGTGCAACTTGGCTACATTTCCTAAGAGTCACACATGCCCTACACATCAATATTGAACTCAAAGTTATTGATAATAAAGTCTGTATGTCACCCACATTACTCATGGCAACATCTAGCACAGACCACCATTAACATATCTCTATTTAATTGCAGAGGAAGAAACAACACCTCCTGAACAGCCGCCTGTACTGGAAGAGCCACCTGCTGGCGATAACACCCTGCCCCCCATGGATGATGACACCTTTTGGCAACTCCTCAACTCCATTGGAATACCTTCTCCAGTTGCGGCAGGGGATGATAATGAGACAGGGTCTCCAAAGGAACCGCCCAAATAGGGACATACCCCATCTGCCAAAACAAGCCCAGCCCTGGACTCTGAGGAACCCACAGTTGTCTTCCAACAGCAAGTAGTAGAAGTACAACAGCAGCTGGTAAATGAGGTGCAGGTGGGGATTGAGACCATCACAGGCACCCTAGAGGGAATCCGCAGGGGCCTCAGTCCCAATAAGGACACCTCTGAGGCAATAAGAGGCACATACCCTCCACTCCATAGAGTGGAACAGTCCCTGGCTGGCATCGCTGTAATAATGAGACAGAGGAAAGAGCAACAGCCCTGCCAATGTGACACCAGTGAGATTGCCACCCAGCTGGGGGTTATATGGACTATCCTTAAATCTATGGAGCAGAAACAGGACTCCTATATTGCAATAATGGGTGCTTTCCACCGTGACATTGTTGCTGTGCTGACAAGCCAGCAGTCCCTTTTCTGTGCTCTGCTGCCTTCCTTGTTGACACAGGAAAATTCCACTGGGGACAGGGGAGCCACATCCTCTGCCCCTGATATGTGTGTTCCTCAGATACTTCCTGCAACAGCAACACCACCCTCAATGGAGGTACCACACACATCAGGGGACAAAGATTGGGGCTTCACCCTTATCCAGCAAACCAATCCCCACTAACATTTGTCTGTGCCACTTGGCCAGTTTCTCATTGGGACTGTGTTTAGGATCGTGCCTCTGCCTTTGTCACCTGAAACTATCCCCTTTTTACATGCCCACCTGTTGATTTAATCCATTTGTGGACTGTTGATGTAGCCTACCTTCCCTAATGGCAATTTGGACCTCCTACTCATTGGAATATTCCTCTCCTCGACATGTTGCATGACATGTATCCCCCTTGGACTCTGTCTGGACATCCCTTGGCTCTCAAACAATGTTGGGGATATTGCTGCAACGACTACTACTTGCAAATTGCTCAGTTAAACACTTGTAAATAAAAGCACTTACATAGACCTGGGTGGTGTACATCTGTTGCAGGTAGGACTAACTAGACCATGTGGGATGTGTAAACACAAACACACTTCTGAGCATCTCAAGGCAATTGCACTACAGTGTCTATTACATGGTCTGGTTGGACATGGCCAATGATCATGTACCTCCAGTTCCATGGCATCATGTTGAACGTCTCTTAGAACTATTGAATACAATAAGCATCAGTAACTAGAGTGGTACTCAATAAATAATCCCAAACGATCACACATTTGCATACTTGCAAAAATGGTGTCCTGTGAGCCATGTGAGCCACTAACACATTCTCATAATCATTTAGTAATCACAACAATGTCATTGTGCACACATGTCAGCCTCAAAGCTTACATTGAAGATATCACATAAGTACAATATTAATGCATGCACTGAGAACAAGCAGACACCAATGGCCAGACTCTTTCTCATTTAGCATCATACCTATGCCAATGAAGGATGTAGAAGCTCCGTGCAACTCCTTGGATGTCAGTTAGCATCAACTGCAACTTCTAAGTAATTTGGTTCCTGTGTCAAATGATAAATGGTGTAGTAAGGCACACTTGTGTACATATGGTCAATGTGTTCCTCTGTCCCTGAGAGCCATCACATGCAATGAGTGTGAGTGTAACCACACATGACATCAATTTTACTACATACACACATATCAAATATTAGGAGCAGGTCACAGAAACATGCATAAGCTACACATGCCAAGGGGAAGAGGAAGAGTGAGACCAATGTTCATCTAACCTAGCAAGTTGTTGGACAAAATCACAAGCAAGAAGTGCCACACTTAGCAAGCAGTGAACGGTAAGGATGGTTGAAGTTGCTGGCCAAGTGGGGGCCAAACCAGTCAATCAATCAATCACGTGTTTGTTAAGCGCGACTACTCACCCGTAAGGGTCTCAAGGCACTGGGGGGGAGAGGATGTGCAGGTTCTAGTCCATCAAGGAGGCGGTCTGTCGAAGAGCCAAGTTTTGAGGTTTCTCGTGAAGATGGAGAGTGATGTTGTCTGTCTGAAGTGGAGTGGTAGGGCGTTCCAGGCTCTAGCCGTGAGGAAGGAGAAGGAGCGGCCTCCTGATCTGGTCTTTCTGGCGCAGGGGACCACGGCGTAGGAGAGCTGGGCTGATCATAGGGTCCTTTGGGGTGCGTGGAATTCGAGTCGGGTGTTCAGGTATGCTGGTCCGGTGTTGTGGAGGGCTTTGTCTGCGTGGGTGAGGATCTTGAAGGTGATTCTAGTCTTGATGGGGAGCCAGTGGAGTGTGCGCAGGTGCTGGGAGATGTGGCAGTGTCTTGGCAGGTTGAGAACCAGTCTTGCGGCGGTGTTCTGGATGTTTTGTAGCTTGTGGGTGAGGTTTTTGTTTATTCCGGCGTAGAGTGCATTGCCATAGTCGAGTCTGCTGGTGATGAGGGCATGAGTGACGGTCTTTCTGTGATCGAGGGGGATTCATTTGAAGGTCTTGCGTAGGAGGCGGAGGGTGTGGAAGCAGGAGGATGCGACGGAGTTGATCTGGTGGTCCATTTTGAGCTCGGAGTCCAGGATGATTCCAAGGTTGCGTGCGTGGTCCGTGGGTGTGGGTGGGCTTCTGAGGGCGGGGGTCCACCAAGTGTCGTTCCAGCATCGGGGTGTGGGCCCATGATGAGTACTTCTGTTATGTCGGTGTTGAGTTGTAGGCAGCTGCTTTTCATCCATTTGGCAACAGCTTCCATGCCTTCTTGAAAGTTGTGTTTGGCTGCGTTGTGTTCGTTGGAAAGGGAGAGGATGAGTTGGGTGTCGTCTGCGTATGAAACAATGTTGAGTCATTGGGTTCTGATGATGGGGGCGAGCGGAGCCATGTAGACGTTGAAGAGCGTGGGGCTGAGGGAGGACCCCTGGGGGACTCCGCAGGTGGTTGGTGTAGGGTCTGAGAGGAATGGAGGGAGTCTGACCCGCTGCGTTCTGCCGGAGAGGAAAGAGTGGATCCAGTCGAGGGCCTTTTCCTGGATCCCTGCTTCGTGGAGTCTGCGTGTTAGGGTGCGGTGGGAGACCGTGTCGAAGGCCGCTGAGAGGATGAGGAGGATGAGGGCTACTGTTTCTCCTTTGTCCAGTAGGGAGCGGTTGCCGTCTATTGCGGCAAGGAGGGCGGTTTCTGTGCTGTGGTTTTTTCTGAAGCCAGATTGGGAGGAGTCGAGGATGTTGTGCTCTTCGATGAAGGTGGCGAGTTGGCTGTTGATGGCTTTCTCGATGACTTTCGCTGGGAACGGGAGCAGGGAGATGGGTCTGTAGTTTTTGAGGTCAGTGGGGTCCGCCGAGGGCTTCTTCAGGAGGGGGTTGACCTTGGCGTGTTTCCAGTCATCGGGGAAGGACGCGGTCGCCAGGGAGTGGTTGATGGTGTGGCGAAGCATGGGTGCGATGGTGTCGGCGGCTCTGTTGAAGATGTGGTGGGGGCAGGGGTCCGTGGGGGCCCCAGAGTGGATTGACTTTATCGTCTTCAGTGTGTCTTCGGTGGTGAGGGCTGTCCAGCTGCCAATCATTGGTTTCAGGGTGTCGGGGGTGGCTGGTGAGGGTTCAGTGTGTTGGTTGTCTTCATCGAAGTTGTCGGAGATCTTCTTGATTTTGTGGTGGAAGAAGGCGCTGAGTTTGTTGCAGAGGTCTTGTGAGGGAGGAATGTCAGTAGACTCGCTGGTGGGTTGGGCGAACTCCTTGATGATGCTGAAGAGCTCTTTGCTGTTGTGTCCGTGTCTGGAGATTCTGTCTTCAAAGCGCTGTTTTTCTCATATTTCTGATGAGTTGATGGTGGGCGTTGGTAGCGGTTCTGAGGTTGTTGTGGGCTTCTGTGGATTTGGAGTTCCTTCAGGCTTTTTTGAGGCGGCGGCATGTGCGTCTGGACTCTCGGAGTTCGGTGGTAAACCATCTGGCTTTCTTGGTGTGTGTGTTGTTGTTCTTCTTGAGGGGGGCTATGGTGTTGGCGCAGTCGGAGATCCATCTGTGCAGAGTTCGGGCTGCGGTGTTGGGGTCGTCATCTTCCGCGGTGGTTGGGGTCGACTTGCCGAGTGAGGAGGTGAGCTGGTCATCGGTGATTTTGGTCCAGTTTCTTCGTGGGACCAGCTGCTGGGGTCTGTGGGTGGTGGGTGTTCTGAAGGTGAAGTGGATGCATCGATGGTCTGTCCACAGGAGTTCGGTGGTGCGGCTGAACGTGATGGAGTTTCCTGATGTGAATAGGGGGTCGAGGGTGTGTCCTGCTGAGTGCGTGGGTTCGTTCACGATCTGGCGGAGTCCAATGTTGTGGAGGTTGTCCAGGAGGGATGCGGTGTTGGGGTCTAGTTGATTGTCTAGGTGGAAGTTGAGGTCTCCCAGCAGGGTGTAGTTGGTGGATGCAATGGCTTGCGGAGAGATGATGTCCGTGATGGAGTTGGTGAAAGCTCCACGGGGTCCGGGGGGTCGGTAGATGAGAGTTCCTTGGAGGGTGGTGGAAGGGCTGGCCTGTATCTTGAAGTCTATGTGTTCCATCAGGTCTGGGGGCTCGTCGGGGAGTGTGCTCAGGCGGATGGTGGATTTGTGGACGATGGTGATTCCTCCTCCCGGGCGGGTGGGGCGGGCCTTCCGGGAGATCTTGTATCCTTGTGGGATGGTGATGGCGATGTCCGGTCCAGAGGTGGTGTTGGTCCAGGTTTTGGTGAAGAATGCTACGTCCGGGGTGGTGATGTCGAGGAGGTCCCAGATTTCGGTGGAGTGTTTGTGGAGGGATCGGACGTTGAGTAGGATGCATTGCAGGGTCTGCGGTTCAGTTGTGTACTTGCGGGCGGGTTGTGCTGGATCCGTGGTCTTGGCGGTGCTGCAGGTGTGCCGGCAGCGGTGACAGCTGAAGGGTCCGTGGGTGTCGGCTGGCGATGCTAGCTTGCAGTTGTTGTTGCGGCCTTGGTTGAGTGTGTGGAGTGTAGCTGGGTTGCAGCGTTGGTGGTGCGGAGATCCAGGGTTCCTGGCGCTGGTCGCGGTCGGGTCGCAGACGGGCGCAGATGGGCTTGCCTTTGGTGCGCCTTTGGCACGCCAGCGGCGCACCCGCTGCGCACGTCCACTGCGCGGCCGTGCATCGGCTGCCATTAAGTAGGGGTCGGGGAGGGCTGGACAGCTGGGAGGCAGGAGTGGAGAGGGGAACTGGTTTGTGCTGTTCGTGCTGGGGAGGAGGGGCCGCGGGGGAAGCAGCAGCGGGAAAAACAGGAGAAAGGAGGCCAAAAGAAAGAGGAAAAGTGAAATAAAGAGTGAAAGGGTAAAAAGAGTAAAGGGTGAAACGGAGCAGAGAGCAGAGAAAAAGTGCTAAAAAGAGTGAAGGGTGAAAAAGCTAAAGGGTGAAACGGAGCAGAAAGGAGAGGATGTAGGGGGCAGGAAGCAGAGCGAGAGAAGGGGTCAGAGGTCCACTGGACCACCAGGGATGAGGCGCAGGTATAACCTGCGGGTAGAGGAGTGCCTCGAACACCAACACTACGGGAGTGCAGGGGCTCAGGAGAGGCCTCACTTAATGGTGGAGCTGCGAGGGTGGGAGAGCAATTTCACTGACAATGAGTCCCTAGTCTCAGTGGATACTGACTAGCGATGGATGGAGTTCAACTCAGCGGAATTCCATGGAGTGAAAAAAAAATGCGAACTCTGCCTACCTACGCACGAACAGGCAGAGTTGTGCTCTGCCGCCTGTTCGTGCTGATTGGTGTTATTAGCATGCTCCTCATTGCAATGCAGGGATGGCACCACGCGGACAACCGCACACACGCCCTTTTGTTTTTCCTATTCTGTGAATGGTGCTGGGCCTACTTCTGAATCCTAACTATATCTGTGCCATCCTAACTTTATTTAAGTTACCCGCCCCTGTTTTATATTTATTTCCTTACTGTATGTATTTGTGTTAGTGTATTTTACATTTTTGCCTCCTTTTTTTAATTTTCTTTCACTTTTATTACTTTTCCCCTAACTTTCCCAAACTTCCTATTCTCTTCCTCCTGTTTTTCTTTCTTTCTTATTCACCCAACGCCATGCCAGAGCGTGGGGGAGGCAGCCCCAGTGCAGTGAACCACGCCCCCTGTGGGCACCGGCACCCCCAGGGGATGCAGTCACGTGCCATTTTTAGCAGGAGGAGGTGGCAGCACTCATTTTATTTGTGTTGTTCCACCTCCCCTCCATGCTAGCAGCAGGCCCAGGAGTCGGTAAGGCCTTCTGGAACGTACGCTACTGTGTGGGATGGTGCACCGTTGCGTTCGCCAATGCACTGAGGTTCAGCACAGCCAGAAGCAGCTGATGCACAGCTGGGCTGACATCCTGGACCGGGAGAAGGACCTGCTCGACCTGCTGGGCATCCCATTTCTGAATGCTAGTAATTAATTATTACTCATTTGTTGTGTCCTATCCTATAATGCTAATTTTGTTTCCAAATAGCATGCTGCTCACACTCAAAGGTAAGTTAAGTTTACATAATGTAACATTACAAATATTATGTGATCCAATTTAAGTGACCCAGGTGCTCTGTGCTACCTAGTTCTGCTCATTGCTGCAGGTGCTTGCTTGGGCTGAATATGTAAGAAGTTATCCTGACTCCTCTGTTCTCCTGTCACTAAGATAGTTGTGCTGTGGCAGTCGAAGTAAGATATTATTGGTGAGTTAGTGTTTGCTGTGTATTTCTTCTTATGTAGCTTGTACAGGCCCAAGCAGCCGTCCAGTGATGTAGAATACAAAATATGAATCTATGCACTGAAAAGGGAAACTGACTTAGTTGGCCCATCAAAGGGGGGTAGATTTGTGTAGCAAATATCAAGTATTTCCAAATGCAGTTTAGGAAATTTGCAATAGGGCTCAGGTAGGTTTTTGGAAATTAGGAATAGGTCAACTGGATAATATAGGCATTCTGTTTTAGTAAAGTATAATGTCAATATGTTACTGCATTTGCCTGTCAAAATATTTTCTAGGAGATTAGCTGTATCACTAATTTATTTTTGTTATCTTCTTTATTTCTTCAGCACCCAAGGGCATTAGAGGGTTTGGCCAAGGAGGGTGCCACAGCAGTGACTTACGGCTCTGCTGGCCCAGTAAGTTCTCGTTAATATTATTTATTTCTCTAACTTTTACCTGTCCCCATTCAAGACATTTTTCCTCCTTTCCGTTATGCTGTGCCTTTTTAAAAAAATGCTTGTTGTTCTATTTAATGTTTATTCTTGTTACTTATCCCTCCCTGCATTATCCTTTTTATATATTTCTTCTTTCTTTAGCTGGCTTTCTCCTGTGTCTATACTAATCTGAAGCTTAAGCTTACTTCTGCTTGGTTATGCTGTCCCTCTCACCTACCTTTATACCCAGTGGGTTGGTACTGTAAGACTAAGACACTAGATTACGTAGTCTACTGTGAAGGTGCAGAGTTTGCACACCCTTGCAAGCTTTTCTAAGCTTGTATGTTGAGAAGGCTTCCTATTTCTTGCACATTCTCAAACGACAAGAGAGTGACCAAGGTTATGGTGACCCCCCAATGCTGTGTTGAATGTATTATTCAGAACCCCAGCAGTTTCTATGACAATGCAACATGGCAGGAGAGTAGTATGAGGACCATCCCATTGCATTTGCTAACCAAAACCATAGGTCCTTTCTTGACCAATTTGTTCTACCCCTTCATTGTGTTTTAAATGTCTCACAGTTATCATATTTCTGCCCCTCCATTACCGTTGGCTTCACTATTGGCTTTTCTATTATTGTCAACAAGCAAAATCCTCAAACTGATATTTTAGATGGGAGAGGAGATACTGCAAACTGAATTATAGTCATGTGCTTCATTTGAATTTTGTTTAAAAAAATAAAGAGGGGGAGATGTATCTGGCATCTAAAATAACTAATGTTTTTTTAGTCGCACAGACCACCAGCGATGGGGCTAGCAGCACCAGTGCGCCAGCAGCAGCTGAAGGGGGAGTCTCTGCGGCGGCAGGGATGAGCAATGGTAAGTCACATTGCTTGGTTATTGACAATTACTAGTATATCCACTGTATTTGTTAAGTGAGGCTGATCCCACCCATCATTCAACAATGACCTCCCTGCCTCTGGCACTTCGCGAGTCACGACCCACCCAACTGCAGCGTGGTTCAATCCGGCACTGCATTGTTGGCTGTGCAAAGTGCGTCTGCTTCTGTTAATGTAGCATTTTCAAAGCTTTCAAAGGATTGCAAACCGAAATTAAAACAAGGTGTCTTTCTGTTCCCTCCCAGTGCCCACTCAGTCACTCACCTCCTAGTACCACACTCCTTTATTAGTTCCTAAGTTCTTCTGTCCCATTCTACTAGAAACATTGAAAACATTTTTTTACGGCATGCACCACATGTTATGGGACAATGGGTTCATATTTCTTCTAATATGGACTTATGCATCTTCAAATTTGACATTCACCAACTTTCAGTTTCAACTACAGTGACTGCATAAGTTAAGCTACATCATCAGTGAACCACCCTCCACCCCAATATCTATAGCAAAACCTCTGCCGTACCTACCTGGCCTTCACACTGTACCTTACCCAGCTGCAGCAGACTAAGGGCCTGATTTTTAGAGTTTGGCAGAGGGAGTTACTCCATCACAAACATAGCATATATCCTACAAATCAATCGTAATACAGCAGGTGGGATATCTGTCCCCTCAGCCAAACTGTAGTCTAAATCAGTCCCTAAGGCAAGTTTCCTTCTCTTACTGCCAAGCAAATGTATTTGATTTAAATAATTTGTGTTTGAAGGTGAGGCCAGGAAGTAAAGTAGGATTAGGTATCTGCGATTTAGGGGGAGATTTACAAAAAAGTCACGCAACGCAGCGCAGCCCCCCCACGAGGCTGCGCTGCGCGACAGGGAAGGAGCAGGGGAGTGCCATATCTTCAAAGATATGGCTCTCTCCTCCCCTTTCCCTTGCGCTGGTGCTGATTTCAGCAGCCGTGCGCCATGCACACACCTTCGCGCTGTAGCGCTAGGGTGTGTGCATGAGTGTAGCATAGGTTTTGTACAGGAAGGGTACCCTTCCTATACAAAATGCTATGCTAGACACGAGGGAAAGCTTTTCCCACTTTTTATGCGTGCTGCACATTGTAGCACGCATGCAAAGTCGTAAAAGGAAGGAGAAATTAAAGCATTTTTCCTTCTTTGCACCTAGTTGAAAAGGGCGCAGCTTTCTCACGCTAAACTCAATCTCCTGTTTTTAGTAAATTGGGTTTAGCATGAGAAAGCGTGGGTGGTTGCTTGGGAATGCCCATGCACCACCCTTGGCACGCCCCCACGGCGCAAAGTAATGCAAAGCAGCGCAATGCGCTGCTTCGCATTACTTTTACGTTATTTCCAGCGCTAAACAAGTTTAGCACTGGAAAGTTAATTAGGAAAAAAAGATTTTGCTCCGTTTTGCGTCACTTTTGTGACGCAAACACGCGGAAAAATCTTAGTAAATCTCCCCCTTAGTGTTTTGTGAATGGGATACTCTATGATGAGCGTGGCACGTGCCCAATGAAATCTATATATCCTGTTCCTTTCACTGTACTGCAGTGCATCGTTTTCCCCATCATCTACTTATGGCAGACAGGATATCTATTATCCGCATGTTATACATGACGTGTGTGACATGTTGTTAATCATCTGCCTCTTTGGAGTCAGAGTAGAATAGAAAGGCATTTGGAGAAGAGCAGGGCCATTGGAATCAAAGTTAATTTTTTGTCCATTGCAGCTGCCCCAGCTGCAGATTGCAGAGAGTGGCAAATTTGTACCCAATGTGCTAGCTATCACGCTTCCAGTCATTTAATACAACAAGAACAGAATACCTGTACTCCATAGTGGATGATGCCTTACTCATTAAAAGGAGTTATTTATTTTCTTTTTCCACATAAAGTGTCTGTGTGGATCACTTTTTTTAGGAAATCCGTATAAAAAAAATCACTCTTTTTTTAATCTTATGCTGCCTTCTTTCAGCCAGTCAGTGTTTTTATGTGAGGCATGTGTTGTTAAAATCAAGTCCCTGTTACTGACTTTTCTAATCACATCAAAACTTCCAATGGTCCTAGGGGACAAGCAAATGTACTTATACTGTGCCACTATATAATTTAAGAAGAGACAGGTATTAGCACAGAGCATTTTTTACAATCTGTCTGTTTAATTTTTTTCTCTTTCTTGATATAGCTACTCCTGCTGGTCTACCACCACCACCACCTGGCAGAAGATCGTGGCCTGGCTCGGGCACCAGAGACTGGAGGCCAGCAGGAAGCAGTACAAGCTGCTGGTGGATGAGGAGGGCCTGGCACACACCCCTGCTTCTGGGCCCAGTTCCACCGGCCCACCACCTGCGCCTCTAGGCCACACCAGGGTCGTCGGCAGCTCAGAGCTGCCCGTGCCACCCCCATTTCAGACTGCCTCCACCATCACTGCGTGCTACGCGACTTTGCGCATTTGGGCCATCGAATGGCATGCCTCGAGGCCCACATCCAACATCTAGAGACCCTCTTGGAGAATGCCTTCAAGCTCTTTTTTTAATTTTTTGTTTTAGTGGGAGGGAGTTGATGTGAGTGGGGATGGTAGGAATTTGGGAAAGGCATTTTTAGATGATTTGGACATGATTTATATTTATTTTTAACATTATTTGGGGATGTGTAAAGAATGTGGGAGGGGTTGACCTGTTGTGGGTGGAAAGGGTGGGTTTTATTATGTGTATGTTAGTAAAGGAAATCTTTTATAATCCACTTTATGTCTGAAGCTTGTTTGTGTGTTTAACTTCAACTTTTCACTGATGCCTTTTCATGCAGCCTTTCTTGTATGCCATTTAGGAGGGTATGCTGCCATTCCCTATTATGCCTACAAAACATAGATAAACAATTGAGTTATCTCTAGAGTACAAGTTAGTTACATACTGATTAAAGTAGTTCACTTCACCCTATAGTTCTCTTAGTTCTCTTACCTAAATAGATTAAGTGATGATGCTGCTGCTCCCTCTATCAATCTTCACAACACCTGGAGGGTTTCCCAATGTGCCTTCTTTATTGTAGTGGTAGTGCGGTAACAGTGAAGGCATCACAGCAAGGTCCCACTCCCACCTAGGTGATTTCCAACTCCAGGATTAATCAAAGGGACGACAGGCAACTAAAGAAAAACAGAGTTAGTAGGCTGTACATATACATTTATATTACAAATTAAGAAAGACTGAGGACACACTACTACCACCATGACACATCAAAGAAAAGAATACCACATATTATAAGAAAAACTATCAATAGCATATTATTCTGAGTACTGGTGAGCATGGGATTTGAAAACTAAAGTTTGAAATCCTTAAGATAGGGAAAATGTACTCAAAGACTGTATTCTGTAGTTAACAATTTTCAGTGTTTGATTTAAGCATAACAAAGGCCTAAAATGTTGAAGTTGAGGAATGACGGTGTTCGGGGTTGGGTAAGTTGGGCTGGGGTGGGATATTGCTCAGGTAATAGAAGATCCAGCAGTAAGTTGCACATTTAACCACATCCACCCCACCAAGTGTGTGATCTATACGGTGTATATTAAGACACATCTCAAAAAAAAAACACAGCCCAGGTGGAGAGGGTTAGGGGTTTGATGAATAGATGGGAAAGGGGATATGGGGAAAAGTGTGACAAAGGCAAACACAACATAGGAACAATATTCATGAAAGCGATGGGCAGCACATCATCATCATCAATCTGTTGTGGAAGGAAACAAAGGAATGAGTAAGACACAGTGCAGTTAATTGCATTTGCAAACAGTCCTTGTGCTCCAGAGACCCAAGTTAACAGATCTCTAAATCTTCTGTCTTCTAGATTTGAGAAAATCCAATTATGGAGGAGTGAATTGAACCCATCCAATTCTAAAAATATGAGTGTAAAATGAAAAATAATACTGTATTGCCAAATTCTACTTGAGAATGTCTGTCACTCTTGGGTGCCTGTCTGGACCGTTCCCAGGGCCAGACTGGCCGTAGCAGGCACTAGGTGTTTTCCCGGTGAGCCGGAAAGGTGGGGGCCTGTTTTCAAGCAGTGGAGGCCGTTTTTTTTTCTGAGGGCTGGTTTTGCAGCAGTGCTCCAGCCCCTTGTAACAAAACCAGCAGCAGTGCCAAAGCGGAAGCAGGGCTGCTTCAAGCTAGCACCCACCCCTAACCCTCCATCCCTCCTCTCTGCCCCCGGCTGGTCCAGCAGAATTATTAGGGCTGGTTTGTGTTCCCAGTCCGGCCCTGACTGGTCCGGTAGGTAAGCAGGAGGGTTGAGCTCAGCTTTCACCTTTCATTTGTGCAGGAGACGAGAAGGCCTGCGGATGGTAAAACAGAAACTGTACTGCAGAGTCAAGGGGAAGCAGAGAAGGAAGGTAAACTTCATAAGGAGTGTACCAAAAGGACTCAGAGATGGAGCAAAAAACAAGATGACTCAGAGTTCACTTTTGCCACCAGTGCAACACACCACATAGCTGAGTACTAGGCCTCAGAGTCATGGTTTCCCTTTGAAGTCAATAAATTCCTTCCTCTACCTGTTGATGAGTTAGTCCTGCCCTGATTCCTTCCATCCTCTTCCTGAATCCAAGTAACTCCGTCCCAGTCCCGACCCGAGTAAGATAGACGTGTAGTGCCCTGCTTTTGAAGAGCAAGTAGAGACACGAATTACTGTATTTTGTATAGGTTTGTGTTTGAAAACTAAAGTGACCGTTCAGGTCTCTGAAGGACCAGAAAAAGGAGTGGACACTGCAAATAAATCTTGCTAAGTTTAAAAGGGCCAATCTCCTTCAGGAAAAATGATCACCCATTAAGTCCTAAACAGTGCAAATCATCAAAGTCAAGTTTACAAATTAGTTGAACACCCTCCCTCACTGTCTGCCACCACATGAATCATCAATCTTCAATCCATTTCCTCATTGAGTTTACTATAAACCGGGAGTCCTCACATTCTAACTCCCATGGTAAGCCCCGCACGGGTATTTTCAGACCCTTTCATCACATGACCTCTGAGGCCCTGAGCCTCGCTCTTGATAAATACCCTATCATCCTGACTGGCACACTTGAGGATGATGTTGCCCGTTTGCATAACTGGCTCCAGCTCCGAGCTGCGGAACTTGCTCCCCCCTCCTCCCGCTCAGTCAAGCTTGCTCGTGCCTCTGCCCCCTGGTTCACGTCTGTCCTCAAGGAAAGTAGAAGCGCCTGCAAGTGCCTAGAGAGAACTTGGCATAAAAACTATGGTATCAAGGAGAAACTAGCTTATAAACAGGCCCTTAAGTCCCACCATAAATGTATTTACGAAGAGAAAAAACAATTCTTCTCCTCTAAAATTGAGGCGGCTGAAAATAAAAACAAGGAGATCTTTAAGATAGTGAGAGAATTCTCTTCCCCTAGAGCGGTGGCCAGAACTTTCACTCCCTCGGAGTCATGGGTGAGTTTCATGGCCACATTCTTCTGTGATAAAATCAAAAAGATTCAGGACACCTTCCCTACCACTCGCCTCGCCCTATCACCAGACACAGAACCTCTTCTCTCCTCTCCTCGAATCAGGGCCCCACTCTTTACCGAGTTCCCCCTCCTTCCTTCGGCCATTTCGCTCGAAATCATGAAATCTCTGAAGTCGGGGGCTTCTTCCGATCCATGCCCAGACTCTATCCTAGCTTCAATAGCTGGGACCATCAACCCAGCGGGAAACCAGTTCTTGAACATATCTCTGCACCAGGGGTTGGTCCCTGCCAGATGGAAGAAGGCGCTAGTACTCCCCCTTCTGAAAAAGCCAACTCTAGATCCGGAGATAGCCTCAAACTATAGACCTATTTCTCTCTTACCTTTTTTTTCCAAAACTTTGGAAAGGTACGTCAACTCGGTCACCACCACTTTTGTTGAAACCAACCACATACTGCATCAGAGCCAATCCGGTTTCAGGCCTAACTTTAGTATAGAAACGGCGCTCCTGGAGATCTCAGAAACCATCAAAGACGCTCTTGACAGAGGTGGCAAAGCCGTTCTGATACTGCTGGACTTATTGGCGGCTTTTGATACCTTCGCACACGACCGTCTCCTGCTGAGGCTCCAGGAGTCTGGTTTCGGTGGGACGGTACTAAAGTGGTTCACCTCCTTTCTGTCAGATCGCCGACAAACAGTTTGGGCTCTGCCTTTTTCGGCCCCCATTCCCCCCTTAAAGGTGGGAGTCCCACAGGGCTCCATTCTCAGCCCCACACTGTTTAATATTTACCTGTCCCCCTTAGCACACCTGGCCGAGACTCACGGAGCAAAAATAGTGTCATATGCGGATGACACGCAGTTGCTCTTTACCTGCGACAGGGACAAGGATTTTAAAGGTGAAATGATCAATTCATGTTTATCGGAGGTATTTGCTTGGCTCCTGCGGAACCAATTGAATTGTAATTCCGAAAAATTGGAAATCATTTTCTTTGGTCTGCCCCCTAACAATATGTGGCACAGCTGGTGGCCACAGGATATGCATCCCCCGCTAAACTCGGTCAGAGCAGTTAAAAACTTGGGGGTGAAAATGGATGACACCCTCAACATGAAATCTCAGATCCAAGCGGTAACGGGACAATGTTTCGGCCTCCTAAGAATGCTGAATCAGTTTCTACCTCTTCTTTCGGTCCCCCACAGGAAAACAGTGGTCCAGGCCATGATCGGATCCAGACTGGACTATGTTAACATTCTTTATTTAGGACTGCCAGAGTATTTACTTACTCATCTTCAGGTGGTCCAAAACGCCGCAGCCAGGGCGATACTTCTATTTGGCCCGAGAACGCGGATGTCTTTACACCTTAAATCTCTCCACTGGCTCCCGATCCGCAGGAGGATATTTTTCAAAGCTCTTGTTCTGGCCTTCAAGGCACTTCACGATTCTGGAGCGCCTTATTTAAGGAAGAGAGTTCAATTCTATCTTCCTCGGCGCTCCTTAAGATCCGCATCCCAGTCTCTGGCACGGACCCCTGTGTTCTGCCGATCTCGAATAGGAGGTCGATCCTACCAGGTTCAAGTCACCAAACTGCGGAACTGTTTGCCGCCTAATCTAAGACAGATGCAAGATCTCCTCCCTTTTAGGAAGTCTTTGAAAACTTGGCTGTTCCAGCAGTAGCCTTTGCGCCATCGCTTTCAGTTCAGTTGCCACACTAAACTAGCGCCGGGACACTCCGTCGAGTAGCTGTGCGCTCTACAAATACCCTGATAACATAACATAACAATAAGATGTCACTCATTGGTGCAAAAGTTACCTGTTCCAATCTAAGCACAGTGGTAGGTACACAATTGTATCTTCTGTTTGATGCAAGCAACACATTGGAATTTGGCAGGCTTGTAAATCAAATGATCTTCTGGGGCAGCCCTTCTAGGTGATGGAAAAAAGAAGGATAGGAATGAACCATACAGGTACATTTTGCCTAAGTTAGTTTAGCCAATCACCTTCAGGAAAAATGATCACCCATCGGGCACCAAACATTGCAATTCATCGAAATCAAGTTTACTATTAATTGAACATCCTCCCTCACTGTCTGCCACCACATAAATCATCAATCATCACTCACAATCACTGACTCGTTGTTGCAATAACTGTAGTTACCTCTTCCAATCCAAGCAGGGGTAGGTTAGGCTGTAGGTACACCATTGTAACTTTGCGCAGGCATCACATTGGAATTTGGTATTGGCTCTCTTGTAAATCAACAATCTTCTGGGACAGCCCTGATAAGCAATGCAATATATATGTGATTAAAAAATGGCGGAGCAGCATAAATATGACACAAACATAATGTTACACTAGCTACTTTTTTTTTGCAAGAAAGAAGTTCAACGAGAAATAATTAAAAAGTTCTATGGTGGCACTAGCATACTCTGTCCTGAAAGCAGAGTTTGTCCTCAAACTCAGGTGGTTCACGTTTTGAGGCAAGAGACTGGTTCTTCTCACTGTAACAACTGTGCCAGCTGCACTGAGCAAACGTTCAGAAGACACATTGGCTTCAGGACAAGCCAGATATTTTATTGCCAGCCTGCTGAACCCTGGCCATTGGTGGATCTTCCCATACCAATACATCAATGTGTTTTGATCCACATAGATCTCTTTTGGATCACACAGATACTCCTGGAACATCCTCTGGATGGTTATTGGTGCTGCCACTTGCTCAACCTCTTTTGCCATAGCCTCTGCACTGGACAGCCTAGGTCTCAGTGACCCATGCAATATTAAGTTGATGACGATCCATAAATTCCACAAACTCAAATTGATGCTTTATCAAAGATCTAGCATTTAAGAGTGTGCATCAAATATTATCAGCAGAAGTAGCAGTAGTTGAAGTAGGATTTGGGCAGGTGTAGTCTTTACACAAAGGTTGATGCAATGCACCAAACAAAGGACCCTGAAAAAGCCACCATCTGCCATGGCCTTGATTATGTTACTGCCATTGTCGGTGGCAACAAATCCAATTCTGAGACCTCTGGCTCACAGCCATTCAGACACCTTACTGTTAAATTCGTCCAAGATGTTTGCAGCTGTATGTGATTTCTCCATGGTGAACATGGCTACTGTTGCATGCCGCCAAATGCTCTTAAAACTTTCTTCAGGGCCAAGACCTGTAGACAGCTTTTTCTTTACCTCACAAAAGAAATCCAGTGTGCAGTGATGCACATGTGCTCAGTCACCTGAGAACTGGTCCACATGTCTGTTGTCAGGTAGATAGTGTGAACAACACTTTGCTGCAAAGCTTGTCCAACCAATTGTAGCACATCGTGATGCAGTGCTGCAACAGCAACTCTGGTCTGTTTGGAACCTTCCTTTTTGGGCAGATGGCTACCGCAAATTCTTAGAATTCCACTCCTTCCACATAAAAAAGGGAGGGGGTCCAGCGCTAACATTTTTGCCAGCTTCCCATTGTTCAAAACGTGTGGTTGGGTGGTTGCTGCCATAGGGCCCCTCCTGCCTAAACATGCCTGTAATAGTAGCCTGTATTTCTTTCTTCTTTTCTTGGGCCACTGATGCAGATGACTTTGAGGAGTAGATGGTGGTGGACTCAGTGCGTGTCATGGTGGGGCAATCACTGTATGCCGTTGTGTCTCCATCTAGCTCTGAGTCTGGTGCCTTGTGAAGTCACTGAGGCAGGTGATTCTGCGGGTGCACTGCTGGGGACAGTGCTGCTTTATGCAAGGATGTCACCCTCTTCCTCATATGTATCTCCCACCATGATTGGACTTGTAGCGGATGTTCCCCGGCTTTCCTCACCTTCACAACCACGTTCAGCATTTTTTTTAAGGTGCTCCTCCCAACAGATTGTGTGATGTTTTTCATATGGGTCTAGTACCATAATGTGAACTAGGCTTACCTCTATGAAAAGTGTTGTGGCAAATAGTGCATATTGTAATGTGCTCCCCCTGTGTGCTGACTGTAAAAAAAAGTACCAAACTGGGGTGAAGTACATTTGTACTGGGCCACTGTCAATGCCTGAAGAACTGGAGGTTGGTGTGCATGTCATTGATTGCTTCTCTGCAGTGCATACTTCTACTGAGGTAGGGCTTAGTGTAGGTCTCAGCTGGGGGTTTGCAAATATGGGAGCTAATGGTGCTACCTGTTCCTCATCTATTGGAGCAGGCTGAATAGCAATGTCAGACTCTTCTGTGTCACCTTCCACAATGACTAGCTCATTGTTGTCATCCTCCTCATCATCCCTTTCCATAATTCTAAGGCTTTCAGGAACTTTTTTTTCCCTTGCCTCTTCTGGCATCTGCCAAACTCTGGCAGGGTCCACACCATGTTCCTTTCATCAACATCAGAAGTTGTGCTTGAAGAAGATGGTGGAGTAGCACCCTTCCTTTTCTTTGTTGGAGGTCTGGGAGCCAATGATTCTAAAAGAGGAGGTTCTTACTCGGCAGGAAGCTTGTTCTCCTCTTCTGCTCCAACATCAGGAAGATGTACTATTGCTGGCTGTGGCTGCTGTCCACTTTGCTCTGTTTCCTGAAACGATTGGGTACGTCTTTGCGAGAGGGACAAATCCAATTCAACGTCACTGCTCGTTGGCCTCACCATGATCGCAGTGGCTGCCTCACTGACAGACATGGTCTTGGGCTTAGGTTGGGGCAGTGCTGTTGATGTGGGATTGCTGCTCCCAGCTGGCTCCCCATGGGCCGGTGTGACAAACACACGATGCTATCTGAAAAAGATCTGGGCCGACACACCACTGGTGGTAAGCTGCACTTTCTTTGGAGCAACTTTCTTTGGGGCCATCTTAAAGCTCTCAGTTGTCAGTGGCACTAAGCTGCACAAGTGGAAGAGATTAGAGCACTGACATCACTGTACAGGCCTTCTATTTGGCAGTACTGTGAGTGATGTCTCTTCTTCTCTTGTGCACATGAAAGGAAACAAACAAGAAAAACATTTAATGAAATGTGGCATTGTAGCAGTTTGAATTAGTACAGACAAAGGCAATATTAGTGTGATTGGTTACTTAGGTATTACTAAATCAACCACTTAAAAGTCAAACCATACCACCATACTATACATTTTAATGTCCCATCAGGATAACACAACATACACATAGAGCTCTTTCCTTTATGTCCATATATTTTAAAAGAAACACCTGTGGCCATTGGGGAAGTGCATGGGTAAATGGAATAATAATACTGTGCACCTATGGAAGGCAATGTGGTCCAGGGAGAAATTGAGTAATCATTAAAAAAGAAATGACGTTGATGTGTCTGCCACGTACCACAGCCAGGGTGTGCAGGAGGAAATGACATTATACCTAAAAAACTGAATGCTGTTGCTCTGTTGTGCACCTGTGGTGGATGGATGAATGGATCGATTGACTGAGGCAAAATGCAAAAAAAAATGAATTTTAAAAATGAAAAAGTAGAATTAAAAATATCAAAACAAAAAATGTAAATAAAAAAAATAAAAAAATACATTCAAACAAAACAATCAATAATTGCCGATGTTTGTATGAGAAGATGCGAAGAAACCTATTGTGAGGGAAGGAGGTGCAAAATAAAAAAATGCAAAAAATGCATGTAATATATAAGCACTGTTCATAACAATCATATTCTGAATATACATACTACAATGAACCTCAAGCATATCATTAAACTGATATCACATCTATCCATGCAAGCCTGTGGCAAAGGCACACTGGCTGGATGTACAAAATGGCTGCCAGGCCAGCCAATGACACATGGCCAAACAACAACAGCGAGTGAGGAGGCATGGGGAACAAAGAACGCATGCAAGCCTATGGCAAAGGCACGCTGGCTGGATGCACAAAATGGCTGCCAGGCCAGCCAGTGCCACATGGTCAAACAAAAACAGCAAGCAAGGAGGCATGAGGAGCAAAGAACTCATGCAAGCCTATGACAAATGCACGCTGGCTGGATGCACAAAATGGCTGCCATGCCAGCCAGTGCCACATGGTAAAACAACAACAGCAAGCAAGGAGGCATGAGGAGCAAAGAACTCATGCAAGCCTATGACAAATGCATGCTGGCTGGATGCACAAAATGGCTGCCAGCCAGTGCCACATGGTCAAAGAACAACAGTGAGCAAGGAGGCCTGGGGAACAAAGAACACATGCAAGCATATAGAAAAGGCATACTTGTTTGATGTACATAATGGCTGCCAGACCATCCAGTGTCACACGGCCAAACAACAACAGCAAGCAAGGAGGCATGGGAAACAAAGAACACATGCAAGCCTATGGCAAAGCCACACTTGCTGGATGGACAAAATGGCTGCCAGCCAGTGCCACATGGTCAAACAACAAAAGTGAGCAAGGAGTCATGGGGAACAAAGAACACATGCAATCCTATGGCAAAACACACTGGATGGATGCACAAAATTGTTTCCAGTCCAGTCAGTGCCACATGGTCAAACAACAACGTGAGCACTGAGGCATGAGGAACAAAGAGCACATGCAAACCTATAGAAAAGGCACACTGGCTGGATGCACAAAATGGCTGCCATCCAGTGCCACATGGTCAAACAACAACAGCGAGCAAGGAGGCATGGAGAACAAAGAAAACATGCAAGCCTATGGAAAAAACGCACTGGCTGGATGCACAACATGGCTGTCAGCCACATGGCCAAACAACAACAGCGAGCAAAGTGTCATGGAAAAACAAAGAGAACACATTCAGGCCTGTCGACACAGACTCCCCAAAATGGCAACAGGGCATGGAGAACAAACACAAATCAATGGTGGCCTAAGGCAAACATACACACACACACACACACTGGACAGACAAAGGAGGCATGGAAACACTGAAGAAAACACTACCATTAATTCAGCAATGCCAAACACGAAAATTAACTGAGCTATAAAAATTAACAACAACACACATCCTCTCAAGCATCAAATGTAACCACACATGTACACCTTTTATGCTTCAAATTTCGTCATTGTATTTTCACAAAACGAAAAACAAGTAGAGCGATGCAATGCTTTGCAAATGTATTATAGCACCGTGCTATTAACAGTAAAAGAAAAGGAAAAACAATACTCACCCCACATAAACGTTCCCGTCCCCAACCAACCCAATACTCATTAAGTGAAATATAGTAGGTTTAATGCAACAACCTACAATTAATTCTCATCTACATGGAGTCTCCTTGTGTAACGGAGTGATATTGGTCAGCCTGAGTAGGCATAGATATTTTGTTATTCACCTGGGTTAGGCCCAAGTAACGAAGCTGCACATTTTCATACATTGTCCGAATTTTCCACAATAGCAGTTCTGCTGTGACCTTTTGCACAGATTCATTTGCATGACAATGTTGGATTAGTTTCTCTGAAATTACTTCTGTTCACACATCTTGCTTCGTATAACATTATAACGATGCCTGGAACACCATGTACAAGGCCTTTTTATGCACAATGTACAAATGTTGTTCTATCTTCATCCACGGGGTGACAGGGCTATCTACATACTCATAACATTGCTAATCTATACGTACATCACAAGGATGTTTTCTATTATAAATAATGACCATCCCCGAAGATTAGCAGATGCGCACTTCAGCTGACACCTAGGGTCCCTGCATGCTGAGACTTTACCACTCAGTGGTCTGACATCTCTGTGAGGGGTGTCCAGTTCATGACAAAGACGGGCTCCTACATTCTCTCCTGAGTTGTAATGGGGTTAGATTGTCCCTTGGGGGACTTCTTGGCTTCACACCTACACACACTCTAGGTACACGCAGAGTAGGGTTTGCATAGTATGAGTACATCTGATTACTGCCTCGTTTATATGCCTGCATATATACACTATTTTAGCACCATGGTAGAACTATATCTACTATTTACAGTTTTGGTGCTTTTAATCACTTTCATCTGCTTCTGTCTACTGATTATCACAGCACATGTATTCTATGCAAGAATAATGTTGGTTTAATAAATATGTTGAAAATGTCCCAGTGTGTATTCTCTGTATACGTCTCTGAGCACAAGTAAGTACGAGTGACTGAGTGAAAGGTTCTGATCTGTTTCCATGATCCCTGAGGGTTCAGGGTTGTCATGTTCAGTGGCTGCCAGAAACCATTGGCTCCCTGGTAGGGTTAGGAGGGCTTAAGGTGGCACTCTGAGCTAGCTGGTCTCTAGGCCGACATATCCTGCAGGGGTGCTTGGAATCAGACTGGGCACCTCACCCAAAGTTTATGTTTTCCAAAAAACGTGCAGATCCTATTTAACGGTCTATCTGAGTAGTTCAGTTGTGCTTTCTCAGAGACCCCTGCTCACCTCTAAACCTGAGACGTTCATGGTTGTAAGAGAAATCCGCCTCAGTAGAGCAGAACACAGGTATTCAACTCTTGGGTTACATTCCCAGCCGAGGATGCTCACACAAAATTGTTTCACACATACATCGAAGATGAAACACCAGAGGAATACTTTCCATATGTGGACATAGAAATTCTGTTAACCTACCAAGAACACATAAATTGTTTCAAAGGTGTTCGCTCCGATACTGTAGAAAATGTGAGACTCGGTCTGCTCAGTAAAGAAGGAGCGACTTGGCCGATCCGAGCTGCTTATACATGGCATCTTAATGTTGCTAATTTAGATGCAGCAGAATTAGGAACACTATACGAAGATCTAGTAAAGATTTACAGAAATCTTACACAGTTCATAATGCAAACACTCACAATTAACCCTGCGCGGATGGCTCAGGCTGCACAACCACAATTGGCTACCACGGGTATCAGCCCATAAACTCTGAATTCCATAATGGGAAAGATTCCCACCAGTCTGGAGCAAATTCCGTTCTGGATATCACAGAAAACAAGCCAGCTCAAGCCAGTTTTTCCCCATACGGGCTCACAGGAAAAACACAGAATTTTAACAATTTGCTTGCCAATGGGGATGGTTCCCCCAGTGGAAGATTTTGCCACTTGGGGGGCAGACTTCACTGCTGTATTTACCAGAGCTCATGGTACCCCTTCACTGGCTGTTTTACCTGATGTATTGAAACAGCTTATGATTGAGTATGGGGCAGCACCTGCCATGGACTTAGGGATGAAACAGATGGGCAATTTTGCTGCAGTATCCACCATTATGTTGAGTAACATAAAAGGTAGGCAGCAGTGTTAGCTATAGGAGCTAAGCTGTGTAGGGTTTTTTGTACATCAGGGAGTAGGCGCTCAGACTCATGCACGTCTATGTAACAAGGCTGTTGTATGTGTACGGTGCTGCCAGGTCGGGGGAAGTACCCAATAACCCCCGTAATTTGTGTGAGTCAACAACCCACACTGGTAATATGGACACTATCCTGTGCACACGTGGTTGGGATAATAGATCAGAAAAAAGTCTCGAAAGTTGCCCAATTTAAGATCGACATCAGTTGTGTGAGTCAAGATTATTCCGTATCCGGCAGTCATGTGATCAACGGATGTCGCTTCTTCTCCAATTTCCATGCGGTTCCCGGGCTCACTCGCCTGTCACTCCTTCCTCCGCATTTTGCCGCACTTCCTGACCTATACATTAGCGTGTCTTCTCTGGGCCCTGCCCACTGCCATCACCGGGATACTGTCCCTGGCTACCCTCATCTGGGCAGGATTTCAAGACTTTACTCCCTCCTATTTGAGACATCCATTTTCACCTTTGCTCAGTTTTCTACTACCCGTTCGGCCCTGAAGAGTCACGGGACTACTTCCCACTGTGACGAAACACGTGTCGGCTGGTCGTTTTTCTTTGTTCATCATTAAATAATCTTGACTCACACAACTGATGTCGATCTTAAATTGGGCAACTTTCGAGACTTTTTTCAGTGTTAGCTATACTCCAACACCTGAGGGAGTTCACTCCTGCCCAGCAGGAGCAGGAATTGTCTAAAATTATTGGAGAAACCTTTGCTATGCTGGGTAGAGATAATTTGGGAGCCAGATCTGGAAAACCGCAGGTTAAGAGTAATTCTGAAAAGGATAACTCTAAGCAAACACCCGATTCTTCAAAGAAGAAATGGGACAATAAACAAAAAAATAAACAAAACAAGACACAATCACGGGGTGAGTCTCTTCAACAGGAAACCACTGAATATTAGAAAGCATGACAGGAATCAGGATACTGATACATGTTCCTCTCATTCCTTTCAGGAGTCATCTGATACACGTTCGGAGACAGGTGAGCGGTCAGAGCGCAGATCAGAAGAGCGGGTGAAGACAAAAAGGGAAACACATTGCACTTCAGACTACATCCTTAAAAAGAGGACAAACAAAAGACTTCTAAACCTCAATTCAAACAGAAGGGAGCTGGAATTAAAATATGACATGCCCTGGCTACTGGGAGCTCTGCTTCTGAACGAGGAATGGGCAGTGATGATGCTGGACAATGCAGCAGAAGTCTTTGATAGTTCGCCGGAACCTGATGGATTATTTTGTGGTAGTAGCGCTGAGTGAGCATATCACGGTGGAAACACCAGATACAAGGGTAAGTGTCCCGCATCGTTTATACAAAATAGCACTCCAAATAGAAGGGGACATACCCAGGAACATCGAGACTCTCTTTTAGGAGAACTTTACATATTGCTACGATATTTTTTTGCTTGAAAAGGATTGGCCACCTGAATTCGTAATGAAGTGCCCAACGGGGGAAACAGTAATTTTACCTGCTTTCTCCGACCTTGTTCCAGAATCAATTAAACATTCATACGCCATGGAGAGTGCATTAGCGGTAGCTCCTGCACTATACCACAATCATGTTGGGTGAGATGATGAGCCACCTCATCAGGATGTCCCATTAAAATCAGTTCCTCAACCTCAGAGACAGTAACCAATAAAGCATGAAGCTAAAAAACAAGTTAGGGAAATCCTAGAACAACTTGAATGCTTAGGTGTAAAAGAAATTTGCACCTCTTCAATGAATAATCCCTTGTTTCCTGACTGAAATGGTACAATTCATACTGTCTAGGTTTAGACTACAGACATTTAAACACATCCACTCGCACATTCACAGTACAAAATGCACATAGTGCTGCCTGATGAATAACATTTTGCGGAAGAAATACAAAACAGCACCAGATTTCTCAAATGGATTTTTCTGCCAGAATATAGTGCCTGAAAGCAGATATTTGAAAGCATTTTCAGCACTAGGTTCACAGTGACAATTCTGCAGTTTGCCTCAGGGATATAAGAATAGCCCTAGGCTGTTTTCAGCCAGAGTGACAGAGTTACTTCAAAATTTTTATGAGGAGGCATTTTCCTATGTAGATGATATTTATCTGACGGTGATGAATTAATGGAACACGTGGACAGAGTAGAGCACATAATACTGGGGTTTGCTCATTTGGGTTTCAAATTAAATTTCAAGAAATCAAAAATTGCCCAACTCAATGTCCTGTTTCTGGGATACGAGTTGTCAAGTGAAGGCAAAAGCCTGGCAGCACATTTTTTAGAAAAATGCACATTGCTCCAACCTTCAACAACTCTGAAAAGACTACAATCCAGTTTAGGACTTTTACATTTTGGCAGAACACATATTTTGGATTACACAGAACGAGTAAAACCATTCTACGATTTAATCAGACCTGATTTTTCAATCAACCTTTGGACACAGGAACATACAAACATTTTACGTTCCGTACAAGCTGATATGGTAGCTTCCAAACATTTACACACATGTGTAAACACAACTAACCTGGTGATTCACGTAGTCGCTGGACCAACTGGGTACACCTATATCACTTTCAATGAGGGTGATAAAGTGCTGATTGCATACAAATCACATTTGTACACAAACGCTGAAATGCATTTTGCACCGACTGAGAAAATTCTCTCAGCATTTCAGACTGCTGTAGTGAGAGAGCACTAGCTCAGGGTAAACGCATAATTGTTGTTACCCCGGTACCAACCTTAGAGGCCATTACCAACGCAAGCGTTCTAAATGCCGAAGCATTACATTCACAATGGATGCAATGGGCTAACTCTCTCACTGCAACAGATGTAGATTACCGAATTGATTCTTCATTATGAACACAAGCATTCCTGCAGTATGAACGAGAATATCCTCTGTCGAATAAAATAATGCCTCTACATAGACATGATTACATTATTTACACTGATGAATCTGCTCAAACTGCCGTAGGGTCAACACACCAATATTCTGCTGCATGTGCAATCGTAAAGGGGCACATGCATTACAGAAAATTACGTCCTGAAAAAACACACATGCAGTCCCTAGGGGATTGTACAGCACAGTTGGCAGAACTCAAAGCCCTAATTCTGGCTCTACAAAGTACAGATCACGGATTTCCCCCACTTATAGTGTGCGATTGCATCCAATCCTATAATGAATATCTTCACTATTGGGGCCAAAATGGATTTCGAGATTCCAAGGGTTGCACAATAAAGCACAAGCTGCTTTGGGAATTGGTGGCAAAGTGGAACAAATGCTTGCCATGGGCTCATGTTATCCACACATTGAGTCATCAACGTGTTGGCGTTCATGTTTTAGGGAATTCCATGGCTGATGAAGCCTCTAATGCAACAGTTCGTACTACAGCCATTGCTGCAATCACTCGTTCTAGTATGAGATTAGACAGAGACATCATGGTGGCTGCCAAAAGGCTTTCCGCTCAAGTATGCCTACAAGTTAGATGCACAAAACATTCCGTATGTTTTGATTCCAGGAGTGGGGGATAGAGTAATATCAAACAATGATCACCGATTGGGATTAATATTAGCTGGGGTCAGCACACTCAGGGGTTACTGCTACAGTCTCGCTACTGAAGCAGCGCTATTGGTGGCCAGGTCTGACTGAACAAACCAAGGACTTTGTCCTCAAATGTGACATCTGCCAGTAGATGAAAAGCTCAACTATAGCACGTCCACCACAGACACCTCTATTGATGTTAGACATCAGGATATATGCAATTGGCACACTACATTCCAACCAGGGCCCGGCATTTAGCTCTTGCGCTTACAAAGAAGCCATGGGAAGTTTGGCTGTGGTCTTGCGGTACTCCTCCCTCATCATCCCGAGGGAAATTTGATAGTTGGGAGGAAAAAACGTGACTTCAAGCAGTCCTTCACAGCAAGGGTATTAGGCTAAGGTCGCAGTTGGGTCAATCACCTATATGGGGTCCAGAGGGCACTCAAAAACATGCCAAAAAAATCCCTTGGGGGCCGTACTCCATATGAAATCCTGTTTGGTGTGAGAATGTGGGTACCAGATCTCAATAATGTCAGTGCAATGGCAGCGGAAACACCATTCGACATCAATGAACGTTTGGCTGTTTTACAGGAACTCAATGAATTCCAGAGCGCACAAAGCAACGTCCAAGTAAAACGCACTGCCTCTGGGGAAGTGAAGGTTGTTCCGGCAAGACCCAGCTGGGTCCCGAAGATAGGGGATCTGGTCAGGGAAAAATTGTGGACAAAAAAGAATTTGAGCCATCTTACAGTGCACCTGTACCTGTCCTGGCTGTCGAAGGTACCAGAACTGTACTTCTTCTGCCTCTTGTCGGCCGCCGAGACAAAAGGTTTGTCTCCATTGATGTGATCAAACCACACTATGTGGCCAATTCTCAGCACTAGACTACGTGGGCTCCTGGTTAGCCACCGCACTCCTCTCGCTACTGTTCAGAAAGTTCAGATGAGAGCTTTAATAACTACAGAACATTCACCTTTCAAAAGAGAAACTGTAAACAACAATTTAGTATTTCTTCTTCCTGTTGCAACAACTACAACTGTACAGTCAACAAGTCTAGAGACACAAATTTCAATTCGAAAAATTGATGACGTCTATGTGAATATGCCACAGATCGAGTCATCTCCCAGTTCTACAAAACCTGCTGAGCTACCAAATATAGACCGGACGGCGTCTGGCTACTTTGTGCATTATAATGATTTCTCATTGGATTCAAGTGAACCTGAGATACCACCACCTCGTCTTTTCAAGCTACAAATGCGTGCTCTTTATCTTTGGCTGAAAAATACATACTTTGTTACTCCTTGGTTACATCTCTCGATTATAATCAGATTACAATTTCTGGTCCTCTGGATTGGTTTGGTGACTGTCTTTTTTCTGCTTCTGAACGGACACTATCTCCCAGAATGCTCTGCAGTAAAACTTGCGAACTGGGTACTGAAACCACATGCATCATCACACCGTGAACTAAGGGACCTGTCACTGTTGATCATTACAGCAGTTCTAGAAGGAAAAGTGTGGGACAGGGTATTGTATGATGTGTATGGTCCTACTGAACTTTTACAATTACCATATCTGTTTACAATTTTCTTAAATTATATCATCACATCTAGTACTTTCTCTGATGATTGGGACCTTGAAACTGTGCAATATTTGCTTGCAGATCTAGAGCAATTGGCTGCATTGTGTTCTGATGAATTGTATGATAGTACATCTAATTTTAGTGATATGTTTTGCTACCAACATTTAGGTCACCCCTTCTTACACAAAGCTAGTATCCCAAGTGCTGTTTAAATATTCACTCAATGAGAACACTGTCCAGCACCACCGAAATGTAGTTCAAAGACATTTGCAAAAAAATTTGCTTATTTTTCTGATTTTGACCCATCAGACCCAGCCTCTTACTACTAAAGACTTGCACCTACACCTGCAAAGAAAAATATGCTTACGAACACCAAACTGATATACTCTGCTTCCTTTATTTCCCAGTTGTCTGTGCAGGGTTTTGACTTTTGGAAAGGCACTATAGACATAAAATATGTTTGGGGAAAAAAGATTGGCAGGTTCAGGGAACTAAGGCCTTGTTCAGAGCATGCCTCATACCACACCAAATTATTTTCCTGAATAAAACAGTGCAACAAACTTCCTGTCTTCCAATAGCCAAGATGAAGGATTTGAACACACCTCACATTCCCGCATTCTCAAGCTTTGAGAACTGGCAGCATTTTACACAATACAATGAGGATACACTAGATACCATGCTACAAAATGGTTCTTACAATTCATCACACCCCAATTGGAAGGTATGGTTGGTTTGGCCTGTGGACGCAAATGGGTGTCAAACTAGATTCCTGGCAACACCGAAGGGCTTAGGATCAATAGGCCTGATCAGTGATATGTACAATCAGAACACTCGAGTGGCGAAATAATATTCTGTTGGGAAGTTGTGCCTTGATTGGCTAAAAACTTCAACACTCTCTCAGGTGGAGAAACACTTGTCCCTTCTTTCTGATGACACGTATCTCAGAGATTTCTGGTTAGGTTCCCGGAACCCACGTCAAAAGCACTTCTTGTATGCAATATACAACAAACTGTGGAAAGTTTCTCAACAGACGGCTGCTGAGAAACTGTGCAAGATTGATATG
The DNA here is from genome assembly GCA_963921515.1 of Calotriton arnoldi. Classification (NCBI taxonomy): domain Eukaryota; kingdom Metazoa; phylum Chordata; class Amphibia; order Caudata; family Salamandridae; genus Calotriton; species Calotriton arnoldi. The sequence goes on from CAWUFW010001228.1 coordinate 2,046,553, forward strand.
GTTAATTCAGAAAAGGCTTTGGCTGTGGTTGACAACTGCATGACCACATTAACATCCAGAATTTATTCACTGGGCAACTTAGTATCTTCTGCAATCGACATACTACAGCATGATATGTTTATTTTACAACATGGACAATCACCACCTCGGTCCATTGTATTACTAAGCTGGATGTTGCAAACATTACATTCTGGCCACGTGCCGTTATATCAACAACACAAGTCTGTTTTCCGCATACGAATTGACTGAGAGACAGATATTAATGGCATGAAGAGATGCAAAATATACCATGTTGCACATTGAACAGTTAGACCAATTACCTTTTAACGTTGCTGAGACACCATCCACAGACTGGATAATCCATGGTTACATCACCCTACCGGTCATGACTTTCCAACTCCTATATTGTCTGCAATACCACCAAGTAGGCAGATATGCGTTAGAGGAAGGTTATGTGCATGAACACTGGAATTACCATTCAGGTTTAGATGCAGGAAAGGGGCCATGGAAGTTTTCCTAAGTGGTTCTGAATGTGTAGATGCTTTGAGTGGGTCCTACGTTTGCCAGGACATTTGACTTCATGGGGCATGCAATGCTTCAGTTGCGAACTTGTCTTGTTATCTGAAGGGTTCACTAGCTGCTGTGATTCATCCAATTTTCAAGCTGCTCTCGAATGAGAGCTGTTTGATGCTCAATGATGCAGGTTGCTGCGGAATGAAACCAGGCTTCGCTTATCTGGTAACGGTTAATTCCATAGTCACTTGTTGCACACAAGTGCTGTTTACACCTGCCCGCACAGTTAGGGAGGCAACGCTATGGCCTTCAATAAATGTTTCCAACATACACTATGATTCTCTGAGCAAACTGAAAGCCATGCTTTTTCAAAAAGATGTGGCCTTAACATCAGCTAGAGAGGCGTTTGATCTCCAGGTTGCAAGGTCCTCATCTGAGATACAGATGCTACTCCATACTAACTTCCCACTGCATTTTGGGGAGCTGGTCCACCATATTATTAATATGTCTGATACAAAATGAATAGCACACTTTTTTAAATGTATTGGTTCTGGACTGGTTAGCATCTTTCAGATGATTTTCGTAGTTATACCATCTTTCATACACTCCATGTTGGGAAGCATTTTTGGAGGTCTCTCGCTTGTCCTGCTACTTGTGGCGGGAATCCAGATTTTAATTTTTCTGCTCCGCAATGGACATTCCAGTTCAACCCAGAATGGAGATAACACTGGCTGTGCTATGATGCCATGAGTGCACGACACACTATTTCGGAACACCTCTGCTTCAAGAACTGAACGAGCACTGGTTCTTGTCCTTCAGGTCTGTTTGGCTTCACCACGTACAACCTGTATTTCGCTACCTGTTTTGCAGCCATGAATGCATATTGAATTTATGCCTCAGATCACATTCGGTTGCACCACTGGACATTGAAGTACTAATGGACCCCACAAGGCCCATGGGTAATGTTAAACCCAGGATATTTCATTGCTGATGAATGCATTTTTTGAGTCACCCTGGGATTCTTTGGCTCCTAGTGAACTGGATACCTGCTCTACGATACGCTTACAGGATGCAGTCCCTCCCTCAGTGGCTGCTCTGGGAACTGGATGGAATCACCTTGTGGGAGGGAATGGCGGAAAAAGAAGCAAGAGGGCTGTATGTGTTTCTTGATATAGGTGTGATTTTATTTACAGGTCAAGTATAGGTTGATATTTCGATCGTAAAGGTCCACTATAACTTCTTCCTTCTTCTTTTTCTCTTCCAGATTGTCTGCTTCGTCCCAGAGGGGGCCCTTTGGAGGCTCGACGGCAAAGGAAGAAGAAAGTGACGGTAAGTATCTATGCCTTTCCATGAAGGCTAAGGACAGATACCTTCACCACAGTGAAATACTTCCTTCCATATCTAGGGATGTCTGGAGCGTTTAATGTCACGCTCTATTTGGTTACTCAGGGGTAGGGGCACCCTCTTTTTATTAGTATATTATCCTCAGTGAAAGAAATACACATACCAAATTTATATGCAGGCCCTAGGCATCCTGTTTGAACTGAACCTGTACCTATCTATATGTTATTGGGTTTTGCCCATTTTATCCCTGAGCGAGGAATGTCAAGAAAGCAAAACAATAGCTAAAAAGAAAAGTATCCAACTACCCTCCCGACCACCCCTTATTCACCAATTCCACCCCCCTTTTGCATTACGTACCACCTCTGCTGCAACTCTCCTGAGTTGCGGCGGCTTGTGCACGTCCTCCATGAGTGACCACCACTCCTGGCTCCACTCCTCTGGCCTTCGGCCGAGTTCAGCGTCTTCCGTTCTGGACTTGCGCAGGTATGCTTCTCTGGTGTCTTCCGTGTTCTCTCGCCACTCTCTTTGAGACTTCTCCCTTTCGGCATCTTCTGGGTTTTCCTGCCTCCTCCTCCTTTCTCTTTCTTCCTTTCTGGCTCTGATGATTTCCTTATTTCCTCCTTCCTGTCGTGCTGATTGGCTCTCTGTTTTGTCGCCATCCGGCTCTGCCTGAACGGAAGGATAGTCCTTGTTTAGTGTTTTAACAGTTGGTCCTTGTCTCTTCCAGGTCCTGCCGAGACTGTCGGAATTTGGAAACAACATCAAAAATTAGGTAAGTAGGGGGCTCCTATTGGGGTGTTCCTGAGGTCACTCACACACCTTTTCTCCATAAACCTGTTTTGAGGTGCGCCCCAGGGAACGTCATCTGCTGTTACGAGCATCAGCAATGTTACGTCTACCACTCGCAACACATGAATAATTGGCTTTTCTGTGTGGTGGGAATTATTTGTCTTGTTTTTAAACACAATGTATGAAAACAATTTTTGCTCTATTATTCTAGGCACCATGGCTCTCTGAGTGCTTGGGATTTCCAGTAGTAGCATGACGTGTAAGGCCTTTAGGAATATTTTAAAGGTATGCTTGCTTTTAGATGATTTTAAAAGTGGTTTTAGACCTCTTTAGTTTTAACTTCATTATGGCCTGCTGGCTGTTGGATAGCTTTTTATACCGACCCTTAGTTTGAGGAGTGGGTGTTATGTGCCCGGTTTAGGCCCAAGTAAAAAGCTGCACATTTTCTTACATTGTCCTAATTTTGCACAATAACAGTTCTGCTGTGACTTTTTGCACATATTCGTGTGCTTGACAATGTTGGATTAGTTTCTCTAAAACTACTTCTGTTTACACATCTAGCTTCGCATAACATTATCACGATGCCTCAAACACCACGTTCAAGGCCATTTTACGCACAATGTACAAATGTCACTCTATCTTCATCCACTGGGCGACAGGGCTATCTACACATCCATAACATTGCTAATCTATACGTTCATCACAAGGATGCTTTCTATTATAAATAATGAGCATCCCAAAAGATTAGCAGAGGAGCCACTTCAGCTGACACTGAGGGTCCTTGCATGCTGAGACTTCATCAGGCAGCAGTCTGACATCTCCATGAGGGGTGTCCAGTTTGTGACCAAGATGGGCTCCTACATTCTCTCCTGCCAGGTAATGGGGTTAGATCAACCCTTGGGTTGATCTAACTTGGGTAAACTCCACGAGCAGAGCGGAGTTTGCCACCCAGGCATAATTGTAACCAGCAAACAACACTGATGTCATAGTAAAATGGTGCAAGGGTGAGTGCATAGGTTGCAGGCACCGGTGTGGGTCCCAACACAGCCATGAATGGTGACTATGGGTTGACAAATCCTTCCCTATGATACATGTAGCATAACTTACACACATAGTGCACCAATAGGTGACTACTTGTGTTGGGCAGTGTGTCCATTCACACAAAGAAGCCCACTTACAGTGAGCAAAGATTGTTGACGATCCCTTGTGTTACTACATTGCAAAATTGATTGGCTCTTGTCTATAGACGTTTCACAAAGTTGCACACATCTACACACACTGCAGGTAATTCCTACATCATGTGCTCAAATGAACCTAAGCTAATATAACAACTCCTATGCAGTAAATCATCAAGCAACTGTAAAAGCAGAAAACTTTATTTCTAATCTAAGAAATTGAAAGTTCCTAAAACTAAACATTACTGTCCTACACTAACTAACAAAAGCTATCTGAACTAAGTCTAACCTAACTTAACCTACAACTTAAATAAGCTCTACCTTCACCTAACTAAACTTATCTTAACCTATGCTACACATATACCACAACAGGCATGTTAAACATCAAACTCCTCATCCCCCTTAAAACACATTGTCAAACAATATAAACATCAGCTCCACCTATGCATAAACTACCTACAAATTAAATATTAAACAAATATATATTTCCTTGGTATTTTTGCTTTTCTTTTTTAAATGTTTCCTTTTTTTATTTCTTTACTAAAAACAAACCTTAAACTTTATCCTCCACCCACTAAAACCTCATAAAAATGTAAAAACAAAAGCCTATTGTTGCAAAGTCTTCCTTGTGCTCTGGGCACCCCCAGTTTTTTTGCTGACTGGTACTGGTGGCAACTGACTCTGACTGTCCCCAGGCTCTGCCTAACCAGGCCAGTGCTATGCTGAAAACACACTTAGAATACAGTGAAAACATCTACATACACTAGGGTACAATATGGGTTAGGGCACCCCTATGATTGCATGACCTCCCCTATAAGGTCCTAGTACATAATGGGGAAGGGGGATTAAAACTTGCTATAAGTCCCTATTATATAATAGGGCATGGCAGTTTAAAGGCCAGAAGCCCTTTCTGCACTTGCATGTGTGCACTGCGGAGGCCTGAGGTCAGTTTAAAAGCAGCCCTGTGGTACAGCACTGCTTTTAAAATATAAATGGTGCCCAAACTCAACATCAGTGTTTGGGGAACTTAAAAATTAATGAACTACAATATTTTGGCATATTAGGTAGTCCCAGGGTCTCCCCTAGGTGTCCCAGTGGTGGGGGGTCAGGACGACCATTATAAAAGAAGTTTTAAATGCCTTGGTGATAGTGAAATTGCACATTTCACTTCCCACATTGTAATAAAAAGCTTCTCAAAATCGATTTTTTGTGATAGGAGCACTGTGAAGTTAGGATCTGTATTATTTGTACATAATCAGAACCCCTAAGGTCTCCCCTACGTGTTCCAGGGGTGGTGGGTCCTGTAGATATAGGCAGGGTCCTTAGAAAATATATTTTATAAGCCCTGGTGTTGGAGAAAATCCAGTTCATTTTCCCCACTGCAGATCCCCAGCCACATAGGTTAACACGAAAATAAGTTATTAATTAATAACTCCCCCCAGGGAATACAGAAAATATCATTCAATAACTGAGGAGAATGATATTGATAAATTCAACAATATGCTGTTGTTGAATTTATCATAAAATGTCCGAAAAAAAGTTATAAGACTTTCTTGTCTGTAAGACAAAATTCAGCATTCCAGTGCTCTGCTCTGATTCATCAGAGACAAGTGGATTAGCCAGGCTGCTTTGATGAAGTGATAAGTGGCACCTGGGGTGAAAAGCCATTCTGGGAGGAGAGGGTTCGGCTGAATAGGAATGCCAGAGCTAGGGGTAGGGGGTCATAAACTATGAGCTTCAAAGGCCTAGGGGGACAGGTAGAGAAAGCCAGGTCCATCTATGCCCGCCAGCTCTGCACCCAGAAAGATATCAGACTTAAGGAAGGAATGTGCAGATGCCAGAGAGAGGGAGAATATAGAGATGAGCCATCCTGGAGGTTAGTTTACCCAGCTCTTGCATCTCTGCTGAGACTTCAGCCATATTGAATTTAGGAGAAATAATACTTTCTGGGAGACCATTGTGACACACTTTGGAAGAAATGGTCATGCTCTGTGGTGCTGCCCTGCACTTCATTGGACATGAGTGCTCTCCTGTGTCACCCCAGAGAACACTGAATAAGTATCTGAGAGGGCAGTGCCTCTCAGGTCTGCTTCTTGAAACAAAGGAAAGAAGAATGGTTCATGCTAGAAGTTTGATTTGCCCCAACCAGGCCCTGCATTCTGGAAGACTGCGCGTGCTGCACAATCTGGTACTACAGCCCTGTGGAGCTAACTTGCTTCAAGAAAACTAAAGAGTGGACTCCCTGCAAGCTACAGGTTAATAGAGCTCAGCTGGATCATCACCATCAAGAACCCCCTGTCTGGATGACTCCAGTGGATTTGTAAGGGTTTTGTCAAAGTGGATTGTGGGAATTGAAGTCCAACATTTTCAAAGACCATCTTGGAGCTTCCAGGCCTTTGAAGCAAGTTTTGGACACTTTGGGACCCTCAAAGGAACTTCAGGAAGTAGTTACAGAAGTTTGGAGAACTTTGGAGCAAGTGGGTTGTCTCGATCTGGCCAGCCAAGCCAGCAACCCTCAACGGCGAACCAGCCTGCCCTCCAGGTTCATCCTGCAGAAAAGCTCTGAGGTCCGATTTCCAGTGTTTGATCGGGAGCTGGTCGAAACCCAAGTCGGCGAACCCTCACTGAATATGGCCTGGTGAAGAGATTTGAGGGACCCCAGGAGAAAAAGCTCCGTAAACGTTTCAAGGTCAGAACGTAGAAAAGGAGACTGGGACCAACCGCGAGAGTCAAGCTGCCCATCTTCAACCGTGAGCAGCCTGGATCTCTGGTTCGTCCTGCTGGAAAGCTCTGGAGGTCTGACTTCCATAGGTTTGGCCAAGAGCTTGTCGCAAGGGAAGCAGGCGAACCTTCACCAAATCCAGACTGGCTGAGAGCTTCAAGGGACCCTGGGAGAAAAAGCTCCAAAAAAGTTTATAAGTCAGAAGGTAAAAACTTTGACCGAGGCCTACCGCAAGAAGTAGCTGCACAGGGATCCATCGCAGTCAGCCTGAAACTTTAACTTTGTCCGGGTCTAGCGCAACCAGATGTACCAATAGGCGATATTGGTTTCTATGTGTACATAGTGCTACATCTTTAAAAATTTATATCTCTGGTTCTCTACATTGGATTTTTTCTAGTTTTGGTGTCATTTTAAAGATAACATTTTTTCCTATTTTTGTAAATTGGTGTTGGAGTTTCATTGTGTGTTGTGTCTTAATTATTTACTGAATTGGTGATTTTAAATGCTTTACATACCTGTCTCTGAAGTTAAGCCTGCCTGCTCGCAGCCAAGCTACCAACGGTTGAGCATGGGAATCATTTTTTGAGACCTATTCTGAGCCCTATATTGCATTAGTGGCCTCATTGCCAGTGGTAGATTTATATTTACCACTACTAATAATCCACTTTCAAACACCTATTCAAAAATATATAGAAACCTAAAAGCTGAAAATATAAATTAATTGCTAACACATTCAAGATATGTACATGCCGACTGACATAAATAGTCTGACATTGTGAGACAATCAAAATGTCCCTGATCATAACATTACTAGCAATAGTCATCGAGATATGCACAATATGTTATCACTACATAGACATCCCCTACTAGCACCAGTTAAACTGAGTCAAATGCGGTTGCACAAACGGTAAGAGTACTCACAATGAGATAGAACCCATATCATAGCGGTCAATCATTCACACTCATGAAGATATACAGATCTGCAAAATAGACACATTGGCCTGTTTACCCTAAATTGGGAGTTGGAATTGTGGCCAGCAAAATTTCAGATTATTGATCATGAACATAAGTGTCTTTGGATGAGGTGATACAGTACAGGCAGTGTGGCTGCCTTGGCATTCCCTATCTGGACTTTTACAAGGCTGCACACATTGTAGCCCTCACTCACTCAGTGGCTTTTTTATGAGGCCCTGGGGCACTTTTGCACCACATAAAATGGCACATGAATGATGCAGGGCTTTGGAAAAAATCATAAAGCCACTCTTAGCCATCCAGCGTGGCTGTGAGTGGCCTCATGAATGACGAGTTAGGCTATGCAGGCCAAACAGCTACGTAACCTCACTCTGTGCTTGGGAGGCCTTCCATAGGTGTTGCGGGGTGTTTTCCAATGCAACACCTATGGAGTTTTATGCAGCCCCAGATTTACTAGAGCATGTAAAGCTGGTAAGGTACCAAAGCATTATGACTCCTGAGGTTAGGCCTAACAAGGAGCTGTATCTTCATTTTGCCTGGTTCTTACCTCTTTCTTTGTGTGCTGCATTTTGCCACACACATAGAAAGACGAAAAGGCTTCTTAGGATTGTTACAGTGCAGGAAGGTGACCATTTCTGCACAGTAGCAATCCTGCCGAAAACACAGGTACCATGGCACGATGGCCAATGGTGCCTGCATTTGCACTAGTCTACTGAAACTGAGCTAGCACAAAGAGGAAGGACAGGAATGCACTGTATTGCATAAATATGGTGCATTCATGTCCTTTCACTTTGAACTAGGGCAGCGCAGCAAGGTGACTTGCTGCCATGCCCTAAGCCAAATTCCCATAAAGAAGGGCCTAGGTACATATTTAGAGATGTGCATTTCCTGTGGATGTGTTTACATACACCTTACTGTAAAAAATGTGATCATTGTCTATGAGCAGTCCTAAAGACAGTTTGGTCAAGTTCTGTACTGAATCACAGACTGACAGCTCATTGTTTGTACCTGAGTGTTACCTATCATCACATATCACAATAGCTCATTTCCCAATCGATCAGACTCAGACATCATAATGGTACATAAATGTACTATTGACTTACTGGTAGCATTGGGGTCCTGGCAGGGCCGGTTCTAGGATTTTCGGGGCCCCGGGTGAAAGGGAATGTGTGTGGCCCCTCTAATTTACATAAATGACACCTTCTGATCCCCAGAAGCTTCTTTGTGGAGACTCTGCCAGGGCTGCAGCTCCTCCTCTCAGCCACCTACAAGCACCTCTTTTACAGCTTATATCGGGCTAAAGGTGTGAGAATTTGCTTGGGGGCGGAGAGATAAAACTGTGGGAGCACTAAAGTGCTGTACAATAGGCGTCCTGCGGTGTCTCTGAATGGGCAGCCAGACAGGAGGCCGAATTGCAGTACAAACCTGCAAAGTGAGTTTCCTTGCAACTTGGACAAGAGAAAATGTCCCCCTTCCCTAGGACTTCCCACACCAACCTTTGGAGGCCCAGGGAGAGGGCAGGGGGACATGAGGACCGGTGGGGTGTTGCAATTGTGCGGGCCCCATGCTGGTAGGCTGAGTGGGAAGCCCTAGGCAGCTGCCCACACTGCCCATGCCTAGCTCCGGCCCTGGGTCCAGGAACTATTGCACCCCTCCCCATGAGAATGGAAGATGGCCACCTAAAAGACATGAAAGAAAACATGGCATTGCGAATAATGCATTTTCACATGTCTACATATTTATCAACGATATCATTAGATAATAGTATTGATGAAGTGCACACCCACAGAAACATACATTTGGCAATATGCCCAGCTCATTGCATGAATCGAGTCTGTTTGCAGCCCAGAGAAGTCAGGATGGTGGACTTGTGGGGTACGAATAATACCATGACTGAAGCTTGCATCCAGGATGAGATAGTTTGAGTAATGCTGGCCAACATAATGGCATAGTCCAGTGTACCATGACACAATGGTGACATGATTTAGCCTGGGATTAACTTAGGGGCAAGTTAATGAGCCCCTTGCACCAGACAAGCATAACGTTCTGAGATGCTCCAGTGGGGTAAATTGATACATCACATAAATTAAATATGAGGTGACACAAAGCCACTTTTGCCCGCTTAGTATTCCCTAATCGATATGGACTACAGCAATACTGGCAAAATTGCTGCTTTTCCAGACTCAGTGCTAGGGAGGCATTTTGTAGGCCTTATGGGGCCTGTACTCATGCAACATCCATGTCTGATGACGTATGCCCAGATTAATGGCACAGTGTTGACCTGGGGATGTACAATGACCATATGGCTCCCCAAGAAGAGGCACAAGGAGGAGACATGATCTGAGTTCTCCTCATCTTCTCATGTATGCATGTGTGCGGCATTATGCAACACACATGTAAAGAGGAGAAAGGGTCACAGATTTTCATTTTTTTGCAAACAGTTGCGCTTTCCTCCACAAACACAATCCTTGCAACAACACAGGCACCCTTGCCCCATAGAGCAAGGGTGCCTGCATTGGGGCAAGTCTGCCAAAACGGTACCAGTAGAGGGTGAAGGAACAGGAATGCATAAACCTGGATGACTATCGTGCATTACTATCCTTACACTTTGGTGTTGGGCAGGACTTGAAGCCTACTTGCTTTGCTGGCCTACCCCAAATCTGCATTGTCAAGGACCTAATTTACCTTTCTTTACATCGTCTCCGCATATATTTTGTACACTGATATACCTGTTGCACATCACTATATTGTTGGAAAAGACAGATGAAGTACTAATCATGTTTAAGTTTAGCACTACGGTTAAAGTACATAACTATATCCAAACATGACATACATACATACAAACATGTTTACCAATCTCCAGCCCTAGGAAGTCGATTACATCTGCCTCCCTGGAGATGATGTCTGCCCATCATTGCTTTAGTTGTTGTGTGGTAGGGGACACCTTGAATACATTTTTGTGGTTCCAGCGCACCCGCTCCCATTGGTCACATTTGTCCTTCGCTAGGTAGCCTGTGTCACCCTGCCACCAACCTCAAGCATCCTTGGGAAATAGTGTGATATCAGTCAGATAAGCCATCAACAGCTGTGGCTCAGTAAAGTTACATCCCCTCCCCCACTCCCAGACATATTCTCAAACCCTCACTAATTCCCCCCAAAAAACATAGGGGCATATACTCAAGGACTCATCGCCGATTTATCGGCACTTCAGCGCCGCAAAAGTGGCGATAGATTTATCGCCCCATTCACAAGCTGGTGCAAACTGCCGACATCGCCAGTTTTCCTGCGATAGCTACCACAGAAAACATCGCCACGGATGAGAGCGACAACTAACGCTAATGATATGCAGAGTAGGCGTTCCCGTGCAAAAACACCACTTCGCGAGATTCTCAACGACCAGCCAGATCTGCGATGCGATCCGGCGATAATGCGCGTTAGCAGCAGGGATTTAACACCTGCCTTCTGCTGGTGTTAAGCAGGACAACAACCTGCAGCACAAAAGGGAGCCCATCCCCGAGCCACATCTGAAGACCAACAGATGCCATGGAGCTACTGATCATGCAGCTCGGAGACCCCAGAGGGCCACAACACCCACCGACACCGCCACCACCCCCAGGCCCCCCCCTGCCCACCCCCCCGGACTACCACCGAGGCAGCGCAGAACAAGACAGCGGAACTACAGAAAATACACCAGCCTCACAGACTTAAAGCCAGAGGAAGTCATTGCCCACTACAGGCTCAAAAGGACAACCATCGTCCGCATCCTGACCCACATTGCCCACAGGCTGACGGTACCAACACACCGGACAACCAACATCCCTCCGCAGACAAAGCTGCTGGCTGTGCTGCACCTGTTGGCCTCTGGTACCTTCCAACCAACAACTGCCAGAGTCAGAGGAGTCTCACAGCCAGCCCTATCAAAGTTCATCACACCTGTCCTGGATGCCATCATCAGTTTCATACCCCAGCACCTTCACTTCCCCCACACTGCGCAGGAACAGCTGGAGACCAAGCAAGGCTTCTACGTCATAGCTGGCTTCCCACACGTGTTGGGGGCAATTGACTGCACACATGTCCTACTTGTGCCCCCTGCCGACACTGCACACAATTACCGCAACAGAAAGCACACGCATTCCGTCAATGTGCAGGCAATAGTGGACCACCGGGGACTGTTCACCAATGTCGTCGAAAACTACCCAGGCAGTGTGCATGATTCCTACATCTTCCGACAGTCCATCATCAACCAGCGCTTCCAGGATGGCACCTATGGAAATGCACTGCTCGTTGGTAAGTACCAAATGAACACTCCACACACCTCGACTCCACAATCATGCAACTCACAACTGTGGTAATGCACACGTTACTGATTCACATACAACATGCCAAACAACATGCCCACCTATCAGACACGACAACACAAGAAACTGTGGTAACAGGGGCCAGACATGTAGACAAACCATCCACGTCATGGCACCTCTGCCACACAATTGCAGAATGTGGGCAGTGGTGGGGACCAAGTCTGTGCGAAGGAGGCAAGAGACCCATGACTTAGAATGTACACAATGCCAAGTGTGGCGGTGATGAGCTGGACAGACATCAGTATGCAGAGCACAGACATGTCCATGTGGACATATACTGCTGTAGTTTGTAGTGTTGTGGACAGTGGACGCAACCATGTTACCTCAGGCAGTGGGGAAGACCTTGGACATGTAGCTATGTCCCCCCCCTGTAAGCATAAGCGTAGTGGGCTGGGCCAGCATAGGGGTGGGAATACATAGTCTGGGGCTCTGGGCGTGGTTCAGTAGTGGGATGGCCACCAAAGCAACTACTGCGTGTGTCTCTGTGTCCGCCATATCCTGACCATAGGCCTACACACACGAGGCAGACCACCTTCAACGGCCATATTAACAGTGTCGTCGTCAGGCTTGTGGACATGCGCAGACAGCTATGACAATGGTGTGTCTTAGGAGTGCAAGTGATGCAACCATGCAGCGCACACAAGTGAATAGGCTCGGGGGTAGTGAGGAGCAGCTGTGAGGCAACGTAATACACATGGATGCCGCTCATCTGCCACATGCATGACATGTCATTCATGAATCCCAAAGTCGCACACATCACACACCACTGAACTAATCAGCCTGTCAACACAGAATGCTGAACAACCGATTGACACATGTCTCTCCCCCGTCACAGGTGATCAAGGATATGCACTCTGCCCGTCGATGATGACACCCCTCCGAGCCCCGAACACCCCGGCCCAGAGGCAGTACAAAGCGGCCCACAAACGCACCAGGGGCATTGTGGAGCGCTCACTTGGCGTGTTGAAGTCACGTTTCAGGTGCCTGGCCATCACAGGTGGAAGACTCCTGTACAGCCCGGTAATAGTGTGCAAGATGATCGTCGCATGTTGTGTGTTGCACAACATATGTGTACGCACCAATGCCCCATGGATCCAAGTGCCAGATGCACCGGACGATGATGAGGAAGATGAGGCAGGTGGACCACACCCCAGTGCAGCTGCAGCAGGAATAGCCCGAAGGAACACAATCATTGACAATTTCTTCACATGAGTACGTCACATTGGGACTGTCCTTGGCAGTCATGGGACTGGACAAAATGACCACAGGCATGGCATGTGCAAATGTATTCATTACAACACACATTCCCTGTGTGCATGTCACTCCTCTGCATTAGCACATCACTCTGACAAGTGTAAGTGCAACATTTAATGCTGACATTCTCACAAATGGCAATTAGATGGTGGGTGTGTCACCTCCATTATCAGGATCCTGTTTTCCTGCGGACTGAAGCCCGTCTTCCTCTTCTTCTTCTCCTTGCCCTTCCCTGACCCCGAGGTCCCAGGCTTCTCCTCCGTGGGGCTTGTGGGGTTCTGGTTGTCCTCTGTACTTGCTCCGGCTACCTCCATGGTGCTTCGCAGTTGTTTGTGTTTTGTTTGTGTTTTGTGTTGCCGCTTTTATTGTGCTTTTTGCAGCCTGACTTGTGGGACTTGCAGGCATGGCGCTGCTTGTCGCTGACTTTTTTATCGCAGTTGGGCACACCGCACCTTTTTTCACGTTCAGCTTTAGATTCTTTTTGCCGTCACGGGACTGTTGTCGCGGACATTTGACGCGTTATCGGGTAACTATAGCATGTTACCGCCGTGTTGAGAATGCCAAGTTAACACAGAGTTATTTTCCCGCGATAGATGGCGATATGGAAAATTGCGTTGGCCTATTTTGGTGATGTTTATCTCACGTTCTTGTGAATATCCCCCCTAGCTTTAATCTAAAATCCCTACCCACCATACCTATCCCTACATATACTACCCCAAAAGACAAACACCCAACAGTACAATGACAATAAAAATACAAAACAGTGACACTACACAATATATATGACAGCATCAGGCACACGATCTGGACACAACACACACTCACAATACCAACTGACACACGTCTCCAGCAGACATTCTCAGGTAACCTGCTCCACCATGCACAGACTAACAGAGTAAGTGAAGGAAAAAACAACTTCATACATCCTAGTTAGTAGCCTGCCACACCCAATGCGTCACTTACTACCTGTATCCCACACGTTTTTCACAAATGTGTAGTTTTTTTCTGATGCATCAGCTCAGAAATAGCCAATGCATGGTTGATGCAGGACGCATTGACCCCAACTTGTGTTTCAATGCATTGGCGCCAATGCGCTGCTTACAAGCAATGCTACGTTTGAACTGCAACACACAAAATGGTGAATGCGTGGGTTTTGACCCACACAACTGGCCTATTGTCTGTGATACACAGTAGTGACTTGTACAATTCAGGGGAACACAGCATGCGACTCACTTACCTTGCTCCTCTTGTTTCACCTGATAGGCTTGATATCTTCAGATGTTTGCATTCTCATTGTAAAACTAGTGCCAATGGGTGGGTTTTTGTCTTCCTTGTGCTGACATATTGGTTGACAATATTTTTATGTGAGGCACACATACATTTTGTGATGTGTACAGACATAACAAACCATTTGTTGTTTTTTTGGGTTGTAGTATGCTTGGGAGAACATAAATATCTGTGGAGTAGACATCTTTTTGCTTGATTATATTGCATTGTTATGCCTATTAAATACACTGTTGTTTAAACTATCATGCACCCTATCAACATTTACACAATCTGTCTGCATTGCTGACATAGATTTGCTTACGGATGCAATCCGCACTAAGCGAGGCGCAGAGACTGGCTTGTTCAGCCAGTCTACAGTCTATGGGGCATCTTGTTTATCAATTTACAGGACAAATATTATAGCTGTGTTGTTAGGCGAATATGACACCTGTGATTGTGGGACAGACATCACTTAGCACACTACACTAACCAACTTCCACCATAGGATTTAAAGGCACAGACACAACTGCTGTCTTGGCTTTGTGTTGGAACTAAGATGTGGGTCACATGCACAATGCACCATGAATAAAGTCTAATCTAAATCTGTTTGCCTATGGTATGACCAGCACGAGTGCAGCTGCAGTAGGCCAGATAAGTGTGATGAATCCCGAGTGCCACTATGTATATATAAATTCCCTGCATTGCTTTACTCTGCACCAGAGAGGGGTTCCTTGACCTATGCATGTGGGTATTCATGAACATCAGCTGTAAATATGTGCATTTACTGAAAGAAAACACCAAGCAACCTGTAAAGCGACACTGACTGGTAACTTCACTGGAGAGATATTACATGTAGGTAGACCTTAACATCTCTTCTTTACTTATATTTTATTGGTGTCCTGTGTACAGTAGCACACATAGTTAAAGCACTGTGGCTAACAGCCCATGTATAGGCTATCAGTCAGACACACCATTACAGTTGCATCCATTCTTGCAAGTAACAGTTGCATCATTGCCTCATGGGGCAAGTGTGGCTGCATTGGCCCTAGTTGCCCATTCCAGCCGCCACACAGATGAAGAGGCAATATTTTAAAGTGTTTTGTTGGCTACCATACAAATCTTGCAGTGTGCTTGCAAACATAGCTGTGGCATAGAGAGACTATCTGCGCGGCACTGTGTGGCCATTGCCAATATATGTCCTTCTATTTCCAATCTCTGGACATAATGTACATTATACAGTGATCCATATATGTAAGACCAAATGCAACGTCATTGTCATGACCCTCTCATGCACCTTCTGTGTAGTGGGCCTATCAATCAATCAATCAATCACGGCATTTATAGAGCGCGCTACTCACCCGGGAGGGTCTCAAGGCGCTGGGGGAGGGGGTAAGTTACTGCTCGAACAGCCAGGTCTTGAGCTGCTTCCTGAAGGAGAGATGGTCCTGGGTTCGCCGAAGGTGAGTGGGGAGGGAGTTCCAGGTCTTGGCTGCAAGGTAGGAGAAGGATCTTCCTCCGGCGGTGGCTCTGCGGATGCGTGGTACGGTGGCGAGGGCGTGGCTGGTTGATCGTAGCTGGCGGGTGGGCGTGTAGAAGGTCATGCGGTCGTTGAGGTACTTGGGGCCCAGGTCGTGGAGGGCCTTGTGTGCGTGGGTGAGGAGTCTGAACGTGATTCTCTTGCTGACGGGGAGCCAGTGCAGGTCTTTCAGGTGTCCGGTGATGTGGCTGTGTCGGGGGATGTCCAGGATGAGTCGTGCGGAGGCGTTCTGGATGCGCTGGAGTCTTTTTTGAAGTTTGGCTGTGGTTCCGGCATAGAGGGTGTTCCCATAGTCCAGTCGGCTGGTGACGAGTGCCTGGGTGACGGTCTTCCTGGTTTCAGTGGGGATCCATCTGAAGATCTTGCGGAGCATGCGCAGGGTGTTGAAGCACGAAGATGAGACGGCGTTGACTTGTCTGGTCATCGACAGGGAGGAGTCCAGGATGAAGCCCAGGTTACGTGCGTGGTCCGTTGGCTTGGGCGCGGTGCCCAGGACCGGGGGCCACCAAGAGTCGTCCCAGGCGGAGGGTGATGAGCCCAGGATGAGGACTTCCGTCTTGTCTGAGTTCAGTTTAAGGTGGCTGTTCCTCATCCAGTCGGCGACGTCTCTCATCCCGTCGTGTAGGTTGGCTCTGGCGGTGGTGGGGTCGTTGGTGAGGGAGAGGATCAGCTGGGTGTCGTCGGCGTAGGAGATGATGTTGAGGTTGTGTTGGCGTGCGATGGCTGCGAGGGGCTCATGTAGACGTTGAAGAGGGTTGGACTGAGTGAAGATCCTTGTGGAACGCCGCAGATGACTTCGGTGGCCTCGGATCTGAACGGGGGGAGGCGGACTCTCTGGGTTCTTCCGGCGAGGAACGAGATGATCCATTCCAGTGCTTTCTCTCGGATTCCGATGTTGCTGAGGCGCTTCACTAGGGTGCGGTGGCAGACGGTGTCGAACGCCGCGGAGAGGTCCAAGAGGATGAGGGCTGCTGTTTCCCCGTTGTCGGTTAGGGTTCTGATGTCGTTGGTGGCTGCGATAAGGGCGGTCTCGGTGCTGTGGTTGGCCCGAAACCCGGACTGCGAGGGGTCGAGGGATCCATTCGTCTCGAGGAAGGCGGCAAGCTGTCTGTTGACGGTCTTCTCGATGACTTTGGCCGGAAACGGAAGGAGCGAGATGGGACGGTAGTTCTTGAGGTCGGTGGGGTCCGGCGTTGGTTTCTTCAGGAGGGCGGTAAGCTCGGCGTGCTTCCAGCTCTCCGGGAAGGTGGCGGTGTGGAAGGAGGAGTTGATGATGTCCCGGAGATGGGGTGCGATGGTGGCGTCGGCTTTGTTGAAGACGTGGTGTGGGCAGGGGTCGGTTGGTGATCCGGAGTGGATGGAGTTCATCGTGCGGGTGGTGTCTTCGGTGCTGATCGGGGTCCAGTTGCAGAGGGTGGTGGTGGCGGGCGTTGGTTCGGCGGTAGGGTGCGTGGTCTGTGCGTCGAAGCTGTTATGTATGTCGGTGATCTTGCGGTGGAAGAACGCGGCGAGTGAGTTGCAGAGGTCTTGCGAGGGGGTGATGTCGTTGTTTCCGGCGCTGGGGTTGGAGAACTCTTTGACGATGCTGAAAAGTTCCTTGCTGTCGTGGGCGTTGTTGTCCAGTCGTTCTTTGAGTGCCGACTTCTTGGTGGCACGGATCAGCTGGTGGTGTTTGCGGGTGGCGTGCTTGAGGGCGGTCCTGTTGTCTGTGGTCTGGTCGAGTCGCCAGGCTTTCTCGAGAGTGCGGCAGTTCTTCTTGGATTCCTTGAGTTCGTTGGTGAACCAAGGGGTTTTCTTGCTTCCGGGTCTGCTGGGAGGGTTTTTTAGTGGTGCGAGGTCGTCGGCGCAGGCGGTCAGCCACTTGGCGAGGTTGCTGGCTGCTTCGTTTGGGTCTGTTGTGTTGGTGGGTGTGTTCTGGCTGAGGGAGGCGGTGAGCTGCTCGGCGGTGATCTTGCTCCAGCTCCGGCGGGGAGCCTGTTGCGGGTGGTGGTGGGTCGCAGTCTTTCTGAAGCTGAAGTGGACGCAGCTGTGGTCGGTCCAGTGGAGTCCGGTGGCGTGACTGAAGGAGATGTGCTTGCTGGAAGAGAAGACGGGGTCAAGCGTGTGGCCCGGCGTAGTGGGTGGGCGTGTTCACCAGTTGCTTGAGTCCGAGGTTGGCGAGGTTGTCCATCAGGGCGGTGGTGTTTCTGTCGTTGTTGTTCTCCAGGTGGAAGTTGAGGTCCCCTAGGAGGATGTAGTCGGCGGAGGGCATGGCGTGCAGGCTGATGAAGTCTGCGATGTCTTCGCTGAATAGTGTGCATGGTCCCGGGGGTCTGTAGATGAGGGTGCCTCGGAGGGTGGTCTTGGGGTCAGTGTGTATCTGGAAGTGTAGGTGTTCGGCGGCGGTGAAGGTCTCGTCGGAGTTAGTCGAGATGCGGATGGTGTTCTTGTGTACGATGGCGATGCCTCCTCCCGTCTGGTTGACGCGGTCCTTCCGGGTGATCTTGTATCCGTCCGGGATGGCTATGGCGATGTCGGGCGCTGAGGAGGCGTTCATCCAGGTTTCGGTGAGGAAGGCGACGTCCGGTGCTGTTGCGCGAGCAGGTCCCAGAGTTCCACGGCGTGCCTGTGGACGGAGCGGGTGTTCAACAGGATGCATTTCAGGTGGTTGCTGCTGGTGCTCGACTTGGCGGAGGTGGTGCACGTCCGGGGGCAGGTGAATCGGCAGGCTTGGCAGGTGAAGGGTCCGTGGGTGCGTCTCGGTGAGGCTCGGTAGCAGGCAGGGTTCCGGCCGGCATTGAGTGCGGTGAGGGTGGCGGCGTCGTAGGTCCGTCGAGTAGTGTTGCATCGGTGGGATCCAGGGGTCCTGGCGCTGGGCGCGGGCCAGGCGCGGACGGGCGCAGACGGGCTTACCTTTGGCGCACCTTCGGCGCTCCGTCGGTGCTCCCCCTGCGCGCGGCCGCTGCGCGGTCGCTCAGAGGGCGTCATAAGTAAGGAGCCTGGAGGGAGGAGCAGCTGGGTGGCGGGAGCGGGGCGGCGAATGGAATCACGGGGGCGGGGCCGCAGGGAGGCAGTGGCGGGAAGTCCCAGGAGCAGCGGGCAGCGGGAAAGTCCCAGGAGCAGCGGGAAAGTCCCAGGAGCAGCGGGCAGCGGGAAAGTCCCAGGAGCAGCGGGAAAGTCCCAGGAGCAGCGGGCAGCGGGAAAGTCCCAGGAGCAGCGGGCAGCGAGCGAAGGAATCTCCAGGCAGGAGGCGGCAAGGCAGGCAGGAGCGGCAGCAGTGAGTGGGGCGACCAAGCCCTGTGGAGGGCTGAGCGGTCACATGATCCCTATCATGTAGGGATCATGTTGTGTTACCCCTGTGGTACTTCATGGGGTGCAACTATGCCATGTCTGAGCTTTCATAATCCCTCAGATTTCTTGGCACTTGAGTCTGTTGTATTACCCCTGTGCTGCCACATCAACAGACCTTTGTAGGTGAGTGAGCCATTAGCCATCACTGCAGTGAGACATGGTTAAATAGTCCATGTTACATGTGATGTTCAATTGACATGATGCTGGCATACACACTATGGGCCTGATTCACAAAGGTAAACTTAGACCAAAAGTCTAAGTTTAGACCTGAAGTCTAAGTTTAGACGTAAAGTCTAACTTTACTACTAGTAAAGTTTGACTTTTGGTCTAAGTTTAGACCAAAAGAATAACTTAGACCAAAAATCTAACTTTACTACTTCTAAACTTAGACTTCAGGTCTAAACTTAGACTTTTGGTCTAAGTTTACCTTTGTGAATCAGGCCCAAGATTTCTGAGCCCCTCTACTATGCACTTGTATGCTCAGGTCAGAAGTATACAACTCTTGCAATGCAAATAAATGTTCATGTCATAATCCCTCCATCTTGCCATGTGCAATCAGTTTGTGTGTATGCACACACAGTTTTGTCTGCCTTTTGATCCAAGTGTAATCCCTCAACTGACATCTCAGTATTCTTCAAGTGTTCAGAGGTTTGCATATAACCTATCCAATGCCATACTGCTCTGGTTATTTACTAACTGTACAATGTCATCTGCTCATATTGTATATTTCATGCCTTTTTTCCTCATTGGATTGCTGAGCAATGCATGGCAGGTGTGTCCTTTAGCGGTGCTGGCATGCTTTGATCCGGGGACACGCAATTGAACTGTCGAGTGATAAAATATCTCATGCTGGCTGAACAAAAAATGCCACAAGCTTCCGACTGCAGAGACGGTAAGGCTATCAGCTGAAGACGTACCGGAAGCTCACTGCTCATGGTGCATAGGCAAAGAAGTCGGCATTAGGCTCTTCTGCCGAGACCCCTACCTTTAAACGATTACGTCACGTCTGCAACTTCATCAAAGCATAAGACGGACTACAGGAAATCTTCAGAGGAAAATCTTCAAGCACATAACATCATAAAAGTATCATCTCATAAGGTTCTAAAACCCATACGTTGCATTTTGACAAACAATCTAAAAAACAGCCGAAGCCTGATTGACTCTATAGCACAACATTTTGGAGATGCAACCTGGGAGATCTTCTATCTTTTTCCTTCCCTCTTTCCCTTCTCTCACTTCTCCCTTTCTCTATTTTCTTGAACTGTGAGCACCGGGCTAACAACCTGGCATCAGGCTGAATGGGCAGCTCTGGTTTTAGAATATAAATGCTGCTCCTTTTAAAATAATTTTGCTGCAACAACAAAATGTGTCTGAACGAGCTATACCCCGGTTGCCCCTTGCCTGTCAGGTATTATTTTTTTAAATATGTATTCGTTGCACTGCACTTTATTGCGGGTGTCACGCTAGGCGCAAAGAAACTGTCCTATAACCCAATAATGCCGCTTCTTTCTTAATTACATCGCAGCAATAAGAAAAGAGCGTTTTAAGATGCACCAAATGTCCTCACTTGACACCTGCCAGGTGCCATCACCAGACATATGTGCGTGGCACTGCACTTTACTGTGTGTATTATTGGTTTTATCAATGTGTATCAATGATTTTATTGATTGTTTTCATTCATTGCAATGGTTTTTAGTAACTATGCAAATAAATAAACTGAACGTTTATCTACTGTAGCATGATGTGGTATATGTGACAGTGTAGCCAGCAAATAGTTCACATGTGTTGTGCTATGTGGAAATCCACCCATGCATGTATGCATTCTTTACCAGTGACAGCTTTACATGTTTGCATGACACTAGGCTTTGTGCATGACAACGGTCACTCATTATCTCTGATGGTATCTGCACCAACATTAGCTCTAGCAAGATGCTATTATTCTGCATGCTCACACATTGGTGAGACACACTACATTGTGAGATTATTCTTAGGTATGGAAGTTGGTGGTTTGAGAGTCGAACTTCACTGAGTGCCATCTGTTGTACACTTTGCTGCTGCACAACACATCAACACTGCTAGTTGTGTGTCTCTGCACTGCTCAAGTGCATGGGGAGAGTGAGGATGAATTTGGAGTTTGAAATATGGCATGGCTGGCCTGTCCCTTTAATGCAGTACACTGCTTCACATAGCATGTCTGTCTCTATGCAATTGATGGTTGTGAGGCATGGCCACATGTTACTCAACAGGTATGATAACATGTTTGTTACATTCTGAGGCCTGCTTCTCCTTGTCAAGAGGTGGGTGAGTTGATGTTTACTGGGACTGTGACATAAACACAAACAGAAATAATGGATTCAAGCATTTATTTGCATGTTGAACCTTCAGAATACATTTGGACATGCTCCATCACAGTACACATGCTTCAGGAGAAGAAATGTTGCACTATGTGGCTGCGTCGCCTCTTCCCAGCGACTGTATTCTGAATCTCTCCACCATCCTCATCCTCCATTGGCTCCTGCTCTTGATGCTCCCCGTCCTATGGGACATTTGTTCGGACACAGATATTGTGAAAAATGGCACAAACAAGTATTATCTTGCAGACCACAGAGGGCGATTAGATCAATCTCCCCTGACATGGCCAAGCACCTGAACCGGGACTTGAGTAGACCAAAGGCTTTCTCCACAATGCTGCGAGTCTTGATCGGTGCCTGATTGTAGTTTCTGTCTGGCTCAGTCTGGGGCTGTGCTATTGGGGTCATGACCCAGGGCTGAAGAAATACCAACTGTCAATGCTTTTGCTCTCTGTTGCAGCTACATTCCTGTCCATGTGTGTTAGGTCTACTGAAATACAAAAACAACAATTGATGGACAGAATGCAGAACAATGTCATACATTCACCCCAGTACAGAGATCTGGGCCTAAATCCATCGTTTTTTTGCTCACCATGCCATTCCAGTTTGGACCCAGCCATATGCAAATCAGTCCTGACCCTGCGCCCAATGGGAACAGTCCAGCCCGAACTGCCAGGCCAGGTCCTCCCTGGACTGGAAACAAGCATCCTAGGACCGGTTTCAGGCTTGTGAAATACTCACACACATTTATTACGGTATTTCACAATATGTGTTACTTATACAGTTGGCCATAGGTTTACACATGTCTTGTCCTTTTCTCTGTGTAATGGTACATTGTGAGAAGTTGGCCTGGTATATGCTGTCCACTGATTAAAGTGGGCACCTTGCACCAGTCCAAACGACCCTTATTGATGATTAGGTTAAAGACAACCTTTATAGAAAGCTATCCTAGTGGTAGCTGTGGAGAGCAGCCTTCAGGCTAAGTCTTGAAGGACTGTAAAGCAGCTTGTTTTACCAGTATTTAACCTCTTGAATGACCAAATGAAAGGAGAACCACACCAGGTATATATAAAATATATGTATTTATTACTAAACACTCTCTACTAACCTCTTTATGAGATTAGAGAACAAGGCACACAATATTACATTACTAGAACGACAGTAAATAGCACAATACACAGTGGGCTCCAGGGGGAGACCAAACCATAAATTAAGAAAGTGGTATAACAACCCCGACTTGACTAGACACAGTGCCTAGAGCACATAGAATCGCTGGGACCCCAAGGAACCACCCAAGGTAGTGACACAGAGGACCCACGGAGGACGGGTGCAGTGTGGGAACACAGAGGCGAGCTCCGTACAACTCTATAGGAAAGTCGCAGTTGGAAATTTAGAGTTTAAGGACACTTCGGAGAGGACTTCAAGCAAACCAAGTTAAACTTAGAAGGTTCTAAGGCCAGCACCCTTGTGAGTACTGAGGTACCCGTGTTACCTAGCCCAGGGAAGCCGGGTGCATAGGGGTCAAGTGGTGTCGGAAACCCTCGTAGTTTTCAATGGCGTGATGCGAAGAAGTGCTGCTGCCGTGGAGAAGAAAAGTGTCCGTGTGACCCAAGCCTGGATCGGAGATGAGAAGAACCTGAAAGCAGAGGGGACAAAGTCAGGGTCACTTCACGTGACCAGGAGCAGAGCAATCGAATGCCCACCGATGACGGGTGCTTCAGGTGCAAAGAGGTGAAGCTTGACTCTGCAGCCACGGGGACCAGGAGATGTCGATGATGGCCAGATTCCGCAGGCAAGCTGTCCCACTAAGGATGTCGAGTGCTGGGGGGTCAGTTTCCGGATTGGAGACCAACAAGCCTTGGCAACTGCAACCACGCGGTCAGAGAAAAGATGCTTTGTTGAGGACCAGCAAGGTCCTGGAGACTCCCCAAGCTATGGAGAGTCAGGGCACACCTGGAGCAACCAGGAAAGCCTGCTGAAAGTTAAAGTTGCCTTCTCAGGGACCCACAGGTCAACGGACCAGGGATTGCGAAGGGACCTCGAGAGGAATCACACAATACCAGCCCACAGAACACTCGTGGAGTGTAGGCCAGTAATCTTCAGTGGAAACACTGCTCGGGGCTTGGACTACAAGTAGCCCAAAGCACAGCCTCAGGGATTGCCTAAAAGCATATGCTGCTGCAAATGTGCACAGTGTCCAGGGGTTCAGGTTGCACAGTCCCCGCAAGGGCTGTGGGTCTCAGGTTTGCTGAGAGCACTAGTCGGCCTCGGGAAGCTTAGGCACCCACCTCCTGTGTTGCAAAATCTTCAGAGTCCATCGGGAGCTGCGTAGATGCAAACCGGTCAGATGCATTGAGGTGCCTGCTTTGCAGGGGAGTAACTCCTTTACTCCAAGGGAGATTCTTCAGTCGTCCAGCAAAGCGTAGATCATCGAAGGTTACTTGGTTTCTGTTGCAGAGTTTATTCCAGGTAATATCTAAAGTCCTGTAGTCAGGGTTCCTACTTTATACCCAAGGAAGGGGTGGGACAAACTCTGGGGACCCACCTATGGGAGGGTCAGGACAGAGGGGTGGCTTCACCCATGTCCTTTGTCCAGTTTCGCACCAGAGCAGGGGCTGGTAGCCCCTGCAACCGGTTTGAGCTGGACTATGCACAGGGACACCAAATGTGCCCCCAGTGCAGACATCAAAGCACTCTGAGAGTGCACCCACCCAGCCCCAATACACTAAAGCCTGTCTGGGAGGTGGTCACACCTCCCTGTGACAGGAAACCTATTGTCAAGCCTTCCCCTGCCGGAGTTTCGTCCAGCAGCAGGAGGGCAGAGTCGTGTCTGTGGCTGCCAGCATCCATTTTGTGATGCCAGGGCTCTGTGAAGCTGGTACCGGGTGTACCAATGCTGTCATATTTCTCCCTCTAGGAGGGAGGAATCATACCTCCCACACCAGTTACTGGTGTGGCGGTATGATTCCAAGGTGTTTGACACCAAACACAACATAATTCCTTGCAGTCGTTTTAAAGTTTGCATTTACCGCGAGGTTATAATGCACTTAAGAGTATATGGTTGGCTGAAACACAGACAATCCCGGAATAGTGGTTCCGAAGGCTGCAGAGGGGCTCTGCTCATGCATGGGCACCCTCTCACATAAAACCCAGCACCCTGCCTTCAGGATTGATAAGGCCTGCCATAGGGGTGACTGATAGGCTTATATGTGCAGTGATTAGGATAGATATAGTGAACCTATATCTAAGTAAGGGGTGCATGCACCACCTTACACAGGCTGCAGTAGCAGACCTGTTGTGTCATTTTGAATGGCCTCTCAGGGGTGGCATAATACATGCTGCAGCCCCTGGTAGGCCTCTGGTGTCCCTATGCCCTGGGTACATAGTATACCATATACTAGGGACTTATAAGGGTACCCCAGAATCCAATCTGGAGTGTACCTAAAGTACATGCAATCAATTTAGTGGAGAAAGCAGATAGACTGGGGTCCTGAATAGCAGGATCCCAGTCAGACTAAGTCGAAAACAGTGAAATATCAGCAAAAAAGTGGGGGTAACTATAAGATGCAGATCCTACTCTCCTACACAACCCCCCCCAAATGTCAGGACATTAAACTAACCTTGACCAGTTGAGTCTTCATGTTCTAAGTGGAAATATCTGGAGAGTCCATCTGCATTGGCATGGTTACTCCCAGGTCTATGTTCCACTGTATAGTCCATCCCCTGTAGGGAAATGGACCACCTCAAAAGTTTGGGGTTTTCACCCTTCATCTGGTTTAGCCATAAGAGGGGCTTGTGGTCTGTCTGAACAGTGAAGTGAGTGCCAAACAACTATGGCCTCAGCTTCTTCAAGGCCCAAACCACAACAAAGGCTTCCCTCTCAATGGCTGACCAACGTTTCTCTCTGGTGGTCAGGCTTCTGCTGATAAAAGCTACTGGCTGATCCTGACCTTCATCATTCAATTGTGATAACACAGCCCTTACCCCCAACTCAGATGCATCTGTTTGGACAATGAATTGTTTGGAGTAGTCAGGACTTTGCAGAATGGGAGCAGTGCACATGGCCTGCTTCAGGTCACCAAATGCCTTTTGACAGCTGACTGTCCACTGAACTTTCTTTGGCATTCTCTTTGAAGTTGTCATTCAAAGGGGTCACTATGGATCCATATCCTTTGACAAACCTCCTATAGTACCCAGTCAGGCCCAAGAAATCTCTGACCTGAGTCTGGGTGGTTGGAGCAACCCAGTCCATGATGGTCTGGATTTTGCTCTGCAATGGTTGAGCCTGGCCTCCACCCACAATGTGGCCCAGGTATACAACTTGGCTCTGCCCTATCTGGCACTTGGTGGCCTTGATAGTGAGGCCTGCTTTCTGCAGGGCCTCCAAAACATTTCTCAGGTGGACCAGGTGATCCTCCCAGGTGGAGCTAAAGACAGCAATATGATCTAGATATGCTGCACTATAGGCTTCAAGGCCTGTAAGGACTTTGTTCACCAACCTTTGAAAAGTGGCAGGTGCATTCTTCAAACCAAAGGGCATCACCACAAATTGGTAGTGCCCACTAGGGGTTGAGAATGCTGTTTTGGCTTTTGCATCCTCAACTAGTCTGATCTGCCAATAGCCAGCTGTCAGGTCAAATGTGCTCAGAAACTTGGCTGAGGCCAAAGTATCTATAAGCTCATCTGCCCTAGGGATTGGATGGGCATCAGTCCTAGTGACTGCATTGAGACCTCTGTAGTCAACACAAAACCTCATCTCTCTCTTACCACCCTGGGTGTGAGGTTTAGGTACCAAGACTACTCGACTAGCCCAAGGGCTATCTGAGGGTTCAATCACACCCAAATCCAACATCTTCTGGACTTCAGTCCTGATGCAGTCCCTGACATGGTCAGGTTGCCTGTAAATCTTTTTTTTAAAGGCAGACTGTCCCCAGTGTCCACTTCATGAGTGCACCAGGTAGTCTGACTGGGAGTCAGTGAGAACATATGTCTAAACTGGTTGAGAACTTTTCTGCAATCAGTTTGCTGCTGGTCAGTGAGGCTGCCTGCCAAGGCTACACCATCCACTGAACCATCATCAGGGTTCTGTGAGAGCAGGTCAGGGAGTGGATCACTCTCTTCCTCCTGTCCCTCATCAGTACCCATGAGCAAGCCCATGTCTGCCCTGTCAACATATGGTTTGAGCCTGTTGACATGGAGCACCTTATGGGGGCTCCTGGGAGTTCCAAGGTCCACCAGGTAGGTGACCTCTCCCTGCTGCTCAATAATTGTACGAGGGCCACTCCACTTGTCTTGGAGGGCTGCTGGGGCCACAGGCTCCAACACCCATACTTTCTGTCCTGGCTGATAAACAGTCATCACAGCCTTTTGGTCATGCCAGGCCTTTTGCAATTCCTGGCTAGCCTCAAGGTTTTTAGTTGCCTTCTTCATGTACTCAGCCATCCGGGAGCGGAGACCAAGTACATAGTCCACAATATCCTGTTTAGGGGGTTTGAGAGGTAACTGCCATCCCTCCTTCACTAGACACAATGGACCCCTAACTGGTTGTCCAAACAGAAGCTCAAATGGGCTGTAACCAACCCCCTTCTGTGGAACCTCTCTGTAGGCAAAGAGAAGGCAGGGCAAAAGTATCTCCCATCTGCGCCTAAGCTTTTCTGGGAGACCTTTAATCATGCCCTTTAAGGTTTTGTTGAACCTTTCAACTAAACCATTGCATTGTGGGTGATAAGGGGTGGTACATTTTTTAATTTACATCACACTCCTTCCACATAGCAGTTAAGTAACTAGACATGAAGTCGGCATCTCTGTCTGATACTACCTCCTTAGGAAAACCCACCCTGGAAAAGATTCCCAGGAGGGCCCTTGCCACCACAGGAGCTGTGGTAGTTCTAAGGGGAATTGCCTCTGGATACCTAGTGGCATGGTCCACCACCACCAGTATAAATCTGTGCCCGGATGCAGTTTGAGGGTCTAGGGGACCAACAATGTCAATCCCTACCCTCTCAAAGGGAACCCCCACCACAGGTAGTGGTATCAGGGGGGCCTTTGTAGTGCTACCTGCCTTACCACTGGCTTGACAGGTGACACAGGAGTGACAAAACTCCTTGGTGTCTTCAGACATATGAGGCCAATGAAAGTGAGGGACAATTCTGTCCCAAGTCTTGTTTTGGCCTAGGTGACCTGCTAATGGGATATCATGTGCTAGTGTCAATAGGAAGCTCCTAAACTTCAGAGGCATAACCAACCTCCTGGTGGATCCAGGCATGGGGTCTCTACACTCTGAGTAAAGGAGTCCATCATCCCAGTAGATCCTGTGGGACCCACTAGCACTCCCAGCAGCCTCAGCAGCAGCTTGCTGTCTGAGGGGTTCAAGAGAAGGGCAGCTCAGTTGCTCCTGGCTCAGATCTGCCCTGGAAGGGCCCCCTGTCCCCAAGAACTCAACCTGATCAGGTTCAAGCTCATCTGGGACAAATCCTTCTTCAGGACTAAGATCAGCTCCCTCAAGAGACTGATCTGGATTCTGAGGCAGGGGGGAAGACACTGCCTTAACCCTACTGCTCCTTCTCTTGGAAGGTGCCTGGTCCATTTTTCCAGGATCCAGGACCTGTTCAGTGTTAGACATTTTTGCCTGTTACCTGGTCATAGCAAACACATCTGCAGGGATACCCAACATTTCTGCATGAGTCCTGAGTTCCACTTCAGCCCAAGCTGAAGTTTCTAAATCATTACCCAACAAGCATTCAACAGGGAGGTCTGCACTTACCACAACCTTCTTAGGGCCAGTTACCCCATCCCAGGTGAAATTAACAACTGCCAGGGAATGGTCTGTCCTGACATTTCTAGCATTGGTCACTTGGTACATCTCACCAAGTATGATTTGCTCAGGAGCCACAAGATCGTTGGTCCCCATGGTGACACTTGCTCCTGTGTCCCTAAATGCCAAGGCCTCCTTTCCATTGATTATAGGCTGTTGTCTGTATTTGCCCAGATTACTGGGGCTTACAAATAAGGAGGCCATATCCATGCCTCCATCACAGATCAACATAGCCTGAGTTGGAACTCTGACTAGGCCAGAGTCCATCTCAGATCCCAGGGTTAACCCTACTACACCCTTATTTGGACCACCACCACTTGGAGCTGAACTAGGGGGAACATTTGCCTTAGGGGCAGTGGTGGTTGGAGTTGAGTCCTTGGACTTGGTACAATCACTTGTTCAATGGGTCTTCTGTTTACAGATTTGACACCATGGCTTCTTCTTGCCTTTTCCCTTGTTGGATTGTGACTCCCCACCAGATGCAGATTTTTGGGGCCCTTGAGAAGACTTCTGGTCTTTACCCTTCTCCCCACCCTTATCAGACTTTTTAGAATCCTGCTTCTTGGAGACACCACCTTGGTTCTGAACCTTCTGCCTCACCCTGGTTCTGACCCATTTGTCTGCCTTCTGGACCAATTCTTGGGGAGAGGTCAGATCAGAGTCCACCAGGTACTGATGCAACAGTTGATTTTGACAGTTATTAAGGATCTGCTCTCTCATGATTAAATTATACAATCCTTTGAAATCACACACCTTACTGCCAAGTAACCAGCCTTCCAGAGCCTTAGTAGCACAATCAACAAAGTCAACCCAGTCCTGAGTCTGTGCCTTTTGGGTGTCTCTGAACTTTAACCTGTATTGTTCAGTGGTTAGGCCAAACCCATCAATCAGAGCACTCTTCAGGACTTTGCAATTATCAGCATCCTCTTCTCTTACAGTGAGGAGCATGTCTCTACCTTTGTCTGCAAAGGAGAGCCACACGATTGCTGCCCACTGCTCCTGAGGGACCCTCTGTACCTTACAGGCCCTCTCCAGTGCAGTTATCCATTTGTGGATGTCATCCCCACTCTGGTAGGGAGGGACAATCTTGTTCAGGTTCCTATGGTCATGAGTATTTTCTCTACCTCTAGGGACACCGTGGCTGCCACCATGGGGCTCTAGCCCCAACTTCTGAGAAGCTCTCTGAAGCTCCAGGGGTTCCCTATCTAAGGCCAATTGCTCTCTCTTGATTCTGAGCTTAGCTCTCTCAAACTCAAGCAGTTGGCATTTCTTCTCATAAGAGATTTCCCTTTTATGAGAAGCAGAGGTCCCTACAGAAGTACCAGAATGATCAGATTCCTGAGGAGATCTTGATCTTCTTGGTAGACTGTTAACCCTTCCTGGGGGAGTGAAGAGAGGGCCACTGAGGCCTTCCTCACCTGAAGGAAGAATTGGATTGTCCAGGTTAGAATCATCTTGATCCCCCTGGTCAGCATTAGGGTCCAGGTCATAGAAGTTTTCTCTTCCTGGCCTTTCCTCCTCTGCTGCCCCACCCAACTTGCCTGCCGCATCAGACCCTGGGGTCTTTCTGAGGTCATCTAACAGCAAAGCCTCTATGAGGCGTTGAGTGCTTGCATGTCTCCCTGTCTTCAGTTTCCTAAATGTACACATAATTCTCAATTCTTGGAATGTGAGATTGTCATACCTAGTTGGCAAGGAGTCACTGACTTCAGGCCTTGAAGACATTCTAGTGTGATGTGGTGTATGCACCTACCTACTCTAGTGGGAACTGTGACTCTCTTGAGTTGGAGAAAAGGGTGTGCTAGACCCTTTGGCTACCCAACTCCAAGTTCAGTAGAACTTACTTTATTCTAGACTTGATTTATATGTACCTAAGTAACTTTAGTGGTTTTCAGTTAGTCACTCACTGAGATTATCTGGTAAAACAATAGCAAGATTGAATCCCACCGCTGCCACCAATGTGAGAAGTTGGCCTGGTATATGCTGTCCACTAATTAAAGTGGGCACCTTGCACCAGTCCAAACGACCCTTATTGATGATTAGGTTAAAGACAACCTTTATAGAAAGCTATCCTAGTGGTAGCTGTGGAGAGCAGCCTTCAGGCTAAGTCTTGAAGGAATGTAAAGCAGCTTGTTTTACCAGTATATAACCTCTTGAATGACCAAATGAAAGGAGAACCACACCAGGTATATATAAAATATATGTATTTATTACTAAACACTCTCTACTAACCTCTTTATGAGATTAGAGAACAAGGCACACAATATTACATTACTAGAACAACAGTAAATAGCACAATACACAGTGGGCTCCAGGGGGAGACCAAACCATAAATTAAGAAAGTGGTATAACAACCCCGACTTGACTAGACACAGTGCCTAGAGCACGTAGAATCGCTGGGACCCCAAGGAACCACCAAAGGTAGTGACAAAGAGGACCCACGGAGGACGGGTGCAGTGTGGGGACACAGACGCGAGCTCCATACAACTCTATGGGAAAGTCGCAGTTGGAAATTTAGAGTTTAAGGACACTTCGGAGAGGACTTCAAGCAAACCCAATTAAACTTAGAAGGTTTTAAGGCCAGCACCCTTGTGAGTACCGAGGTACCCGTGTTACCTAGCCCAGGGAAGCCGGGTGCATAGGGGTCAAGTGGTGTTTGAAACCCTCGTCGTTTTCAATGGCGTGATGCGAAGAAGTGCTGCTGCCGTGGAGAAGAAAAGTGTCCGCTGTGACCCAAGCCTGGATCGGAGAGGTGAAAAACCTGAAAGCAGAGGGGACAAAGTCTGGGTCACTTCACGTGACCAGGAGCGGAGCAATCGAATGCCCACCGATGTCGGGTGCTTCAGGTGCGAAGAGGTGCAGCCACGGGGACCATGAGACGTCAACGACAACCAGATTCTGCAGGCGAGCTGTCCCACAAAGGATGTCGAGTGCTGGGTGGTCAGTTTCCGGATTGGAGACCAACAAGCCTTGGCAACTGCAACCCACGCAGTCAGAGAAAAGATGCTTCATTGAGGACCAGCAAGATCCTGGGGACTCCCCACGCTATGGAGAGTCAGGGCATGCATGGAGCAACCCGGAAAGGCCACTGAAAGTTAAAGTTGCCTTCTCAGGGACCCACAGATCAACAGCCCAGGGATCGTAAAGGGACCTCAAGAGGAATCACACAATACCAGCCCACGGAACACTCGTGCAGTGTAGGCCAGTAATCTTCGGTGGAAACACTGCTTGGGGCTTGTACTACAAGTAGCCGAAAGCATAGCCTCAGGGACTGCCTAAAAGTATATGCTGCTGCAAATGTGCATGGTGTCCAGGGGTTCGGGTTGCAAAGTCCCCACGAGGGCTGCAGGTCTCAGGTTTGCTGAGAGCACTAGACGGCCTCAGGGAAGCTTGGACACCCACCTCCTGTGTTGCAAAATCTTCGGAGTCCATCGGGAGCTGCGTAGATGCAAACTGGTCAGATGCATTGAGGTGCCTGCTTTGCAGGGGAGTAACTCCTTTACTCCAAGGGAGATTCTTCAGTCGTCCAGCAAAGCGCAGATCGTCGAAGGTTACTTGGTTTCTGTAGCAGAGTTTAGTCCAGGTAATATCTAAAGTCCTGTAGTCAGGGTTCCTACTTTATACCCAAGGAAGGGGTGGGACAAACTCTGGGGACCCACCTATGGGAGGGTCAGGACAGAGGGGTGGCTACACCCATGTCCTTTGTCCAGTTTTGCGCCAGAGCAGGGGCTGGTAGCCCCTGCAACCGGTTTGAGCTGGACTATGCACAGGGACACCAAATGTGCCCCCAGTGCAGACATCAAAGCACTCTGAGAGTGCACCCACCCAGCCCCAATACACTAAAGCCTGTCTGGGAGGTGGTCACTCCTCCCTGTGACAGGACACCTATTGTCAAGCCTTCCCCTGATGGAGTTTCGTCCAGCAGCAGGAGGGCAGACTCGTGTCTTTGGCTGGCAGCATCCATTTTGTGATGCCAGGGCTCTGTGAAGCTGGTACCGGGTGTACCGGTGCTGTCATATTTCTCCCTCTAGGAGGGAGGAATCATACCTCCCACACCAGTTACTGGTGTGGAGGTATGATTCCAAGGTGTTTGACACCAAACACGACATAATTCCTTGCAGTCGTTTTAAAGTTAGCATTTACCTTGAGGTTATAATGCACTTAAGAGTATATGGTTGGCTGCATCACAGACAACCCCGGAATAGTGGTTCCGAAGGCTGCAGAGGGGCTCTGCTCATGCATGGGCACCCTCTCACATAAAACCCAGCACCCTGCCTTCAGGATTGATAAGGCCTGCCATAGGGGTGACTGATAGGCTTATATGTGCAGTGATTAGGATAGATATAGTGAACCTATATCTAAGTAAGGGGTGCATGCACCACCTTGCATAGGCTGCAGTAGCAGACCTGTTGTGTCATTTTGAATGGCCTCTCAGGGGTGGCATAATACATGCTGCAGCCCCGGGAGGCCTCTGGGGTACCTATGCCCTGGGTACATAGTATACCATATACTAGGGACTTATAAGGGTACCCCAGAATCCAATCTGGAGTGTACCTAAAGTACATGCAATCAATTTAGAGGAGAAAGCAGATAGACTGGGGTCCTGAATAGCAGGATCCCAGTAAGACTAAGTCGCAAATAGTGAAATATCAGCAAAAAAGTGGGGGTAACTATAATAAGCGATTCCTATTCTCCTACACACATGGTGAGCAAAGCCTGAAACATTGTACACTTCGAAATCCTGACTTCCATCTTCATCCAGTAGCTTTCTGTGATGGCTATTTGGAGGTCTTCCTGACCACTGTATATTATATGCATTCACTAGATGTGTGAAGTGCCAGATTGGTGATCAGATATTTGGCTCCTTGGTCCTACCTAGGTAGGTAGTGACATTGCCAACATATATTACACTCACACATACATATGTCCATGGTAAACCACAGATGTTGTTGGTGGCTTACATGACATTGGCACAGCCATTTCATAGTACAATTACTTGTCTATTTGATTTAGGGGCATACATGTGGTGCAGCTCACACCTGCCACATGGATTGTTATGCTAATCATTGTCAAGCTTCAACTATTGTTTTGGGCAGATAAGTTGTCATGGTGCACTTTGATTGATGCATATTTATTGCAATGTGGGGCATCTTCATGTGGGACACACTGACGTAGTTATAAGAAGCTGTGTCCTACAAAAGTAGACACAGTATATTGATTTTTCACATGTATGTGTATGACTCTAACTTGTAAGGGATTGTGTACTTCTATACCCTAATGTTTTGCTCATTGCTGTGGCAAATGATTGCACATGATTGTTGATATAGTTATCCTGAGTACACTTTGGTGCCTTGTCCTGGTTGGTTATTAATCTATGTTGATGACTGATGTATGACATGTTTGGCAGCATTGTGTTTGGCTTTGTGAGCTTAGCATTGCTGGATTCCTAGGCTTTTCATTTGGCCTACTTACTACACAGAAGAGGTGACCTGTCATGTTGGTTAAATCTGTCATTGTGGCTGTCTGCCTACATGTATGTGTGTATATAGACTGTCAGTACTGACATTTACACTTGTTTGGGGCCTACACTGGTATGGCATGCCACGCATAGCCTTTCCACATAGTTCTTCCTGCGTTGCTCCTGAAACGTTGCTCAACATTCAAGTATTTTGCCATGTATGATGCACTTGCTGATTTCCACAGTACTTGTTCTCACACCACTTACCTTGTTAACCTGTGACAGATACCAAGAGTTGGTACGCCTTTGAGGAGACACTCACCTCAGACTTTTCTCTGGTGTTGCCTTTATACTCATAATTGGCTTGTCTGTCATGCCACATGATGTTATAAATGATTTGTTATCCAGTGCAGTTCATTTGGTTCCATCCATCCATCCAAAGTGAAATTACACATTGCTACTCACTAACATTCTGGTGCTACTGCCATTGACAGATTAGTAAGTGCATGCCAATGTGGATTTCATTGTCTACACTTTGCAATGCATTGTTCCCACTATGTTCACATTACACAGGGCCCCTCATATTTGGGAGAGTGGTCCTGTGCAGTACAGCAAGCCTGCAATTCACAGCGTCAATGAGAAAGGGCAGTAGTGCAAGGTGTTTAGGCCATACAGAACATTCCAGACCTTTCACCCTATACCAGCACACAATGTGTTGTCTAGCACAAACACAGTCACACTTGCAACACAGTTCTTGGGGGTCTTCATTGCATGCAGCATTGTCTTTATGCATGGGGGTGCACCTTCCTGCACTTGGTGTACCCTTGCCGGCCTGATCGTCTATATATGTGCGCCATAGAATGCAGCACACATAGCGCCTTATTTATGAGAGGCTTGCACCACTGGAGCATCACTTTTTGTGATGCTCTGGCGGCACAAACCTCTAAAAAATAAAAAATATCTATGAGGCCTTGCAAAGCCACTTTGCGTGCTGTTGCATGGCCTCATAGATGTGGAGTAAGACACAGCAGTGCAAGTGACTGCGTTGCCTTACTCCGCCCCAGGGAGGCGTTCCATGGGTGTTGCGATGGGCTTTTCCACGCAACACCCATGGATTTCATCACTGTCCCAGATTTACTTAATCACGTATACTTGGGACAGCACAAACACCTTACACCTCCCCAGAGGAGGTGTAACAAGGAGGATTTTTTTTTATTTATCCCCGATTTCTGTACACAGAAAGGGGAAAACAAACCTGCACGCTACGCAGACATCCTTGCGTCATGGTGCAGGCGTGCCTGCATTGGCGCAAGGCGGCAAATTGTGCGGCAGCAAAGGGGGGAAAGGACTGGAATGCACTGCATTTCATAAATACAGTGCATTCCTGCCCTTTCACATTGGCATAGGGCAGTGCAACAAGAAGACTTGCAGCACTGCCCTACACCTATTCGTCATAAATGAGGCCAATAGGAAGCAGGACTGACTTGCATGACTTCAGTTCTTTTTCATCATTAGTCATCACCTGGGGAAACCAATTGATTTGTCACATGTAAAAGTTTTCCTGGTGTGGTATACATTACTAGGCCTGGTGTTGAACTCTGCTCTGTTCATGAAGTTTGCAGAGTTTTCCCCACTCCGCGCTCCGTAAAGCACACGGAGTTCCGAAAAACTCTGCGGAACAGAGTTTTTTCCTCGCTCGCTTGCCAAGGTTAAGTTGGTGAGTGTGAGCGAGGAAAAACCAATGTTAGACCACCTCCCAGCGACATTTCCTAATGCTGGCGGTCGCTACCGCTCACGTTGAGAAATCTTCTGTTCGCTTTGAGGAAGCTGCTGCTCCACTAGAACTTCAACTTGAGCATAGAAAGAAGCAGCGTCCTCTTGCACTGCACATGGTGCCATTCATTCTGATTTTACAGCGCAGGACATACACCCAGCACTAAAAATCGGTGCGACGTAAGGCACTTCACAAACTGTGGAACTCTGCATAGCATGGTGGAGTTTTTTGTCACTTAGCGGAGCTCCGCATAGCAGAACACCATGAACTCCGCTCAGGCCTATACATTACATGCCTCATGAACCATGGGAGTTGCATGGAGACGCCCATGAATGTCCATGGAACCGCTTCCATGCACACAGTGATGGGCACTGTATTTTGGCCAGCGTTACATTGCTCTGTACCTTTATCCCGTTTAAAGGAACCGAAAGTGGCTTTGTGTGTCTTAACATTTGTGACTTGGGGATTTGCATTGATGCATGGTGAATGTATGAGGCGCACCACTCATTCATATGGCCCTATCTGCATTGACAGACACAGAGATGGCTACTATGTCATAAATTTCTAACTGTTAGTAGGTCTGTTATGTAGTACAGTTTTGCTTACCTACAGGTAGGCCATTTCCGATACAGCCCATTCTGGATGCGCTCGCTGGTGATGGAATGGCGGAAGATGTAGGCATCATGCGCACTCCCTGGGTATTTGGCAAAGATATTGGTAAATATCCCCCGATAGTCCACGATGGCCTGGACCTTGATACAGTAGGTGTGCTTCCGGTTCCTGTACAGGTGTGATGGTGCTGCAGCGGGAACCAGTTGAACATGTGTGCAATCCATGGTACCTAGCGCATGTGGGCATCCAAAAAAGGTAAAGAAGCCTTGCTTGATATCCTTCTGCAGTTGTTTTTGTTTTGGGGAAGAGGAGGTACTGCGGTGTTAGGCAGATGATGGCATTCAGGACAGAGGGTAGGAAGGCAGAAAAAGATGGCTGCGATATTTAGGCCATCAGTTTGGCCTGTGGAGGAATGTTGGTAGGCCTCTCAGTTGGTGGCTGGACCCTATCTTGTTCAGCAGCTCTATTATGGACTCCCTCCTGAGTCAACAGTATATGATTACCTCATCCTTTATGAGGTCAATGAGGGTAGTGCGCTGGCAGTAAATGGGCTCCCTTCTCCTGTGCTGCTTACATGGTGGTGGTGGTAGTGTTGGTTTTGTGCGAACTCCAACCTGCAAGATAAGCACCTACATGGCTTAGTTGAACTTGCCAGACTGTTTTGTGGGACTTGTCTTTCTGTACCATAGCTAATGCACTATTTCCTATGCCTGGGTTGCCGAGGTGCAGAAATGTTGACACATTGCAGCCTCTGCGTGCCGCTTGCAGACGATGCATCACACATTGTGAAAACCGTAAATATGACTTGTGGGTTTTGCACTGGATTTTATGGGGGAACAACTACCATGCATATCTTAATTTCTGCTTGCCGCAGTCGATTCTGGCACAGGTATATTCCAACGCAGGCCTACCAGAATTGACGCATTTTCCAACATGCATCTACTTGTAAATATGGAGTAAAAGATTTTGGTGCAGCGTTGGTGCAGGCACTCGAAAATAAGCCCTTGAATTCCTTAGCCTAAATATTGTACAAATGCAAATACCAATTAGTGCATCAACTTCCCTTATTCAATTTTTCTTTAGTAAACCGCTATACAGAACAGGGCAATATGACAGATGTTAATGTTAATAAACTGAAAAATTGAGAAAGGATTCCACAAAATAACTTGGAAAACCATGGTATCACAAAAATTAGATTATAGGGGGATTTAATAAGGGTATCATAGTAACTCCCAAATACCAGTGATATTTTATTCTTTCCAATGCGAACTTACACAAATACCTTTTGTTCTATGCCCTAGTCCAAAATATGTGCTTTCACTTTTATCCATTAGGCTATTAGGTCTTAACCTGTGGTGAGGGGACCCCTGGGAGTCCTCAAAGCCTACTCAAGGGATTTCTACAATGGAATAGAAAATTAAATCATATTAACACATCAATAAAGTGCATATAATTAAATAAGCAAAATGTTCAGTTGAAAATGTTAAAACCTTCTGTAAATGTGAAGGAATTTGAAGCTGGAAGCTAAAAATTAAATGATTCTCCTCAGACTGACTTGTGTGTGCACTGTAAGTGCATCAGACAGAATAGTATTAACGGTGAGTGGCCTCAGCTATTTTTGTTTGTAAATTAAATAAAATGTTTAATCATTTGTGCATTTGATTGATCAATGTTTGTTTCTGTATTTTTTGTTTTGTGGTTCAAATCATCGAGAATGCCCAACTTACAGTAATGACTAAGTGAGGGGGCTCTGGATTTCAATAATGATCCAGTGTGGGTGCCTGTGCATCGGTAGCGATTACATGGGGGGCCACAGAAGTCAAGCGGTTAAAAAACACTGCCATAGGCTTTAAATGATTATCATGGGTAAAGGATCACAATCAGTAAGTAGATAATGCAAATCACCATGATCACTTTCAACCAGTGGGACACTATCAGGGATTATTAACTAACATCTTTGTTCAACGCAAAATAAGGCAGCAAGCATAGTACCAAATTTATATATCTTTACATAAAGTGTATATGGAACTTTCTGTGAAATTTCAGCAAAGAATGATTGTTAAATAACCAGTGAACTTCTTTGCACTACAACAGTGTCTCCTAAACTGTGGGTTGTGATCCACTGATGAGTCGTTAGCCGATTTTTGGTGTGTCGCCAAAGTCTAAGCAATAAATAAAAATGCCTTTAATTCTGTATTTATCCTCTCACATTCGCTCCACTTCAAAGACAAAGGTCTAATCTCAGGCTATTTCTTCAGCTGCTTATTGTTTTAACATGGCATTGATGTTTACGATCTCCTCCCACTTTGCAGTAAGAGAAAGAAAAGTAAAGTGAATTATGTGACATTCTGACTGAAGTACCTGAATTGAGAAATAAAATGAATGGCTGTAGGATGTCATTTT
The DNA here is from genome assembly GCA_963921515.1 of Calotriton arnoldi. Lineage (NCBI taxonomy): Eukaryota > Metazoa > Chordata > Amphibia > Caudata > Salamandridae > Calotriton > Calotriton arnoldi. The sequence goes on from CAWUFW010001228.1 coordinate 2,085,225, forward strand.
TTCCTAACACACAACAAAATGTAAATACCTGTGAATGAACTGTACACATTCAGCAGTTGTAATTCTGAAGTCTGATGGAAACTGTGGGGCATATTCTCAAGGAGCTATCGCCGAGTTATCGGCACTTTATCGCAGCCAAAGTCGCAATAAATTTTTCGCCCCATTCACAAGCTGGTGCTAACAGCCGATACCACCAGTTTACTTGCAAAAGCATCCGCATAAAACATCGCCACAGATGACCCCGGCAACTATCGCTAATGAGATGCAGAGTAGGCGTTCCCGAGCGAAAATCCGCGACAACACCACACCTCAACATTCTCAGCGACCAGCCACATTGGCGATAAGACCACAAAACAGGCGACAAGGCGCGTTAGCATCAGGAAATTAACACCTGCTCTGACCTGGTGTAAAGTCGGACGACAACTTGCACCATCAAAGGGAGCCCAGCCCAGAGCCACACATGAAGAACAACAGATGCCATGGAGCCACCCACCATGCATCCCGGAGCCCCGAGAGGGCAACAACACCCACCTCCACCACCCCCGGCCCCCCGCTCCCCCTCCCCGGACCACCACAGAGACAGCGCAGACAAAGACAGCGGACCTTCAGGAAATGCACCAGCCTCACAGACCTAACACCAGACAATGCCAATGCCCACTACAGGCTCAAGAGGACAACCATCCTCCACATCCTGAACATCATTGCCCACAGGCTGTCGGTACCAACACAGCGGACAACCAACATCCCTCCGCAGACAAAGCTGCTGGCTGTGCTGCACCTGTTGGCCTCTGGTACCTCCCAACCAACAACCGCCAGAGTCGGAGGAGTCTCACAGCCAGCCCCATCCAAGTTCCTCACACCTGTCATGGATGCCACCATCATCTAGGTACCCCAGTACCTATACGTCCTCCACAATGCGCAGGAACAGCTGGAGACCAAGCAAGGACTATACACCATAGCTGGATTCCCACACGTGTTGGGGGCAATCGACTGCACACATGTCCTACCTGTGCCCCCTGCCGACACTGCACACAATTACCGCAACAGAAAGCACACACATTCCATCAATGTGCAGGAAATAGTGGACCACAGGGGACTCTACAGCAATGTCGTAGCAACTACCCAGGCAGTGTGCATGATCCCTCCATCTTCCGACAGTCCAACATCAAGCAGCGCTTCCATGATGGCACCTATGGGAATGCACTGCTCGTTGGCAAGTACCAAATGAACACCCCACACACCTCAACTCCACAATCATGCAACTCACAACTCTGGCACTGCACACGTCACAAAATCACATACAACATGCCAAACAACATGCCCACCCACCAGACACGACAGCACAACTTACTGTGGCAACCTTGGTTAGCCATGTACATGAGCCATCAACGGCATGGCACCTCAGCCACACAATAGCGGAATGTGGGGAGAGGTGGGAAGCAGGCATGTGCGAAGGAGGCAAGTGACCCATGAATGAGAATTTACACAATGCCAAGTGTGGTGGAGATGTGCTGGACAGACTGCAGTATGCAGACCACAGACATATCCATCTCTACATGCACTGCTGGTGTTTGGAGTGTAGTGGACAGTGGACGCAACCATGTCACCCCAGCCAGTGCGGAAGATCGCGGAAATGTAGCTTGTGACGTCCCCCCTGTAAGCGCGTGCGGAGTGGGCTGGCCCGGCGTACGCCAGGCCAGCATAGGGGTGTGAATAAAAAGCACGTAGCTCTGGGCATGGTTCTCTTCCGCAATGCCCAACATGTCTGCCAGGGCGGCACCTCCCACCCCACCACGAGGCCGACGCCGACGCCGTCGCCATGAGCGGTGTGGCCTGCGATCCTGTGCGCCTGCTGCACCCCAGGCCGCTGGTCCCCGAACCCGTCATGCCCACCCCTGCACAGCCAGGCCTCACTGCTCACCTGCCACCACCGGCGTGTGTCAAAGAGGGCCCACCACGTGCCGGCGCAAGCTCCAAGCCGGAAGCCCGCGACGTTGGAAGCCTCCTCAGACCATCACGGCCTCCGCGACACAGGCCCGCTTTACTCCTTTCTCGTTGACGTACTCCACCGCTGCCTCCGGCCTACACTACAGTCAAGTAGGTCACACATGTGGAACTGAGTCTTGATTTCTGCATGGCGGAGTTCACATCATTGTATGCAAGGAGACGAGTAAGAGGAAGATGCGGTTCAGTCCGGAGGAGAAAAGGATCATCGTTACGGAGGTGATCGAACACTGCCGACAACTGCTCTGGTGTCACTAACTCTGTGCATCGCGGGCCAATGACACGTGGCTGTGGGCCCCTGCTGACTGCTGCCTCGGGCCTACACTGCGGTCAGGTAGGTCACACATTTGGAACTTCGTCTTGACTACACAATGGCCGAGTACACATGTCAATGCAGAGTTTAAATCACTACACTCCCTTAAATGTGGTGACACAAAGTATGTGCATGGCATCCCAACTACACGTGTCTGTGGGCCCTTGATGACTATGCCTTCGGCCTACACTACGGTCGAGTAGGTCACACATTGGGAATTCAGTCATGATTCATTTATGGCAGACTTGCTATCATTGTACTGGCCTCATCGCAGACTGCATCCCCTTTCAGCTCCGGTGCCACTAAGTCTGTTCCCCGACATCCACGGACACTTTCTGGTTGCACTTTGGTGGTGACTGAGTCTATGGACTGGGGGTTGTCTTCATCATCATGTTGGTGATACTGACTTTGTGGCAAAAACGAGGCTGTAGCATTCCACTCCTCCATTTTCCGCTTCCGGCCGGCTTCTGCCCTCTGCATCATGCCCTGGAGGACACCTTCCACTGTCCCCCGCAAGCCTCCGCTACATACACCTTCGACATCGACGAGGACCCGCTCACCTCGCGTGGCCCTATCTCACTGCACCGCAAGTCACCGTCCCATGGCGGTGTGCCTGTGCCGGCCGCAGTGCATCCGGGGCCACTAACTCTGTGCAGCTCAAGTCATGGCCCCTGTCTGATAGCATATTGGATGACCTCTGGGTCGATGGAATGGGGGTCATCAACGCCATGTGTCTGTGGCCCTGCGCTGTCCGCTGCCTCCAGCCTCAACTGCGGTCCACCTGGGCTCACACATCAAATCTAGTCCTGACCTGCCCGGGCATCGCATCACCGCAGGATGCACACGCCACCACCGCCAGGACCAACTCCAAACAACAGGTGCCAGAGTAGAAAGTGTCTTACTGCCAGACTATCAGAGTTGCTCACACCTGTCGTGGGTGCCATAATCAGCCTGATACCCTGCTCAGCTCTTCAGGTGCCACTAACTCAGTGCACCACAAATCATGGAACATTCTGCTTGCATGTTGGGTGAACACTGTACTTTCTCCCGCTACCACCATGATGCTTCACAGTTGTTTCTGTTATGCTGGTATTTTCTGTTTCCACTTTAATTGTGATCACTGTTCGAGTTGTTGCCAGCACCAACGACTCCATGAGGGCTGGCTTACACCCACCCCACACACATCCAGCACATGCGTCACTGTACATGTGACCATGCCAATAAAGGTGTCGAGTGCACGTGCCCGTAGCCAGTTCAACTAGTGTGTCCGTGTGCTCATGATGTATGCATTAGGGCCCCGGGTCCTACAACATTACATTGTGCCGTGTACAGAGGACGCAGCCATGTCACCACAGGCAGCAGGTGAGACATTGCACATGTAGCTTTGTCGTCCCCCACTCAATACGTAAGATGAGTGAACTGGGCTGGCGTATGCCAGTCCAGCGTGGGGGTGTGGATGATTATCCAGTGGCTCTGGGTGTGGCTCAGTACTGGAAATGTGCAAAGGCATGTGTCTCTGTAGCAGTGTGGGTCTCCGTTGGGGAGTGTAGGTGGTCCCTGATGGGACTTAGACACCCACGTATGTGATCTAGTTCGGCTTCCATGAGGTAGTACCCCACCCGCACATGTTCGGCCACCCCCTTCTGGCAGTCTGACACCTGGCCTTGGAATGCAATGTGTGCTTGGGTGGACTGCTGGGAGCCAGCCGGGGTGGTGGGTCCGTCCAGCTGTGTTGTCTGTGCAGGGGGTGGGGTATCCTGGATGCAGCGGTGCTGCCCTGCTCCTGGAGGTCGATTGCCTAAGATGTCCATGGACTGTTGTAGGGCGTCAGTGTCAGAAGTGTGGAGGACCTCTTCAGCATCACTGTAGAGTTGTCTGGTCTGTTCTGCTGGAGGTGTTGTTTGTCCCTCTGCAATGTGAAGGGGTTATGCTTGTTGACATTGTGTTGGCATGTATGTTGACGCATTGTTCAAGTTCACATACAGTCTGCATGACAATGTACATTGTGACTGTTTGGGAGGGGCGGACTATTTGATGCGGGACAGTGGACATTTGGACTACATGATGTAGGTGAGGTTGTACACGTACATTTGCATCTCACAGTTTCCTGCTATGTCAGATGGGATTGGCCATTTTCGACGCACAGGCGGACCCAGTTGTGTCCTCTGTTCTGCAGTGTAAGTGTTGCACTGTGTACCACATTGTCGTCCCTGTGGATGTGCTGTCATTGCTATGTGTGTGTGCTGCATTGGGTGGGAGTCGCACCTGCAGCTGTGATTTTGCTGCTCCTTATCCATTGGAGGCAGTGTGCCTTTGGCTTTTGTGCCTTTAGGGTGCTGTGATGTTGGCGACTTGGGTCATTTGTGCTCTTGGTCGGTTTTTGTACTCTTGTGCATTGTTTGTCTGCAGATGAATTGTTGACGTCGGTGGTTGTTTGTGCATGTGGATGTGTCAGGATGTGACCTGCTCCTTTCCAGATGTGGTCCACACTCAGCCACCTCAGTCTCGTGGCGTGCACAATGTCATGGTGATTGTTCTCCAGTCATGTTGCTCGTCATGTGGTGTCACGTGCATTGTCAGTGTGGCTCTCACATACACATCTTTGCTGTGTTTCGCACAGGTGCATGTGTGTGTTGTGGAATTGGTGATGTGTGGGGTGGGGCCCTTTGGGCACATGGTGGACGGGGGCCTACTTGATGTTTGTATGTGTGCTGCTGTGTGCCACGGGGACCAGGGACATGACCCAGGGTCATTGTGGGTGTGCGGTGTGCTACATGTCATTGTGCATGTGTGCCATTGTGCCCGTCCCTCCCCGGCCCCACCGTCCCTGTTCGTTACTCACCCTGTTGATGTTGTGTCAGGTTATGTCGAGCAGTGTCCGGACTCCCGAATCCTTGCACCGTCTCCACACTGATGACTGTGGCCACCATTTGCTCCAGCTCCTCCTGTGGCGCAGGACTCCCACCTCCATTCGCCGTTGCTGCCTTCTTGTTGGCAGCGGGTTTCTGCTTGGTTTGGCTTTTCACATCGTGCCAGCGCATCTTGGCCTCCTCGACACTCCGGCGGCATTCACAATGGAATGCCATTTTTCCGTCTGTGTTGGCAATGACACAGTGGAGGTGATGGACAGTTGTTGTTAGTGCTCTGTCACCTCCGTGATGACAATCAGGTTGTCATGCGGACTGTACCCCGTCTTCCTCTTCCTCTTCTCCTTGGCCTTCCCAGACCCCGAGGTTCCTTGCTGGTGGTCTGTGTGGCTTGTGGGGTTCGCGTTGACCTGGGCACTCGTTCCGGGTGCATCCATGTTGCTACGCAGTTTATTTTGTTTATGGTGTGTTTTTCTTGTTCAGCTTTTATGGTGCATTTTCCCGCATGACGCGTGGAGATTGCAGGCCTGTCGCTGGTTATCGCTGATTTTTGTATCGGGTTTGGCCTCATCGCAACTTTATTCGCATTTGTGTTTCGCATTTTTGCGGCGTCGCGTGTATTTTAACTCGGTTATTTGACGCGTTATCGTGGGACTATCGCATGGTGCCACCAGGTTGGGAATACTACATTAACACGGCGTTGTTTTCCCGCGATAGACTGCGATATGCAAAGTTGCACTAAGCTAAACTTGCGGTGGTTATCACACGGTCTTGAGAATATGCCCCTAAAATTTTAATAGTATCAGAGCAAATCAAAACACTTTACGTGGTGATGCTAAATAATAAATATTCAGTGCAAACTGATTTCCATGCATTATCATTTGTGTGCAACATAGTTTTATCCAGTGGTTCTTAACCTTTTGACTTCTGTGGATCCCCACTGAATTACTAGTGGAAGCTAGGAACCCCTGCCTAAACAATTTCTAGGATGTGAACAGAACACAACAACAGAAACAAGTATAAGTCAACAATACAACATGTATTGAATATTTTCTTCAATTCACAAACAAAAATTGAAATAATTATTTTAATGGGATGATTGGAGCGTTTCAGAATTTGGGTTTATTTCTAAAAGACAAAACTATCTACTATGCTCCACTGTATCGTTTTATGTTTTTTTTTCCATTAATGCATCCTTTCTTTTAGTGAGAGCATGCTAGTGCTTTAATTGAGGCCACTAATCATACATACTTTCTGTTTGAAGTACCTGTGCTGTTCCACATGTAATGCTATGGATATTAAATTATTTTTTAGCCTCTAGTTTTAAATTCCTTCACAATTAAGGAGCACTTCAACATTTTAATTTTCAGTTATGCTTTGTTATGTATATATATACTTTATCAGTCCTGGGACGGCTTTATCACATAGGGCACCCTGTGCGACAATCTTTGTTGAAATTCCTACAATGACCTTCTTTTATATATTTCCTCACTTACAACTGCCAACGCCGCCCCTCATCACTGCATAGCCCCTCTCATATTTATTATTTTTTATAGCACTCCTCCTCCTAATAAAGGGTGTCAGAGCACTTTACATCACACACACACACTAACACATATTATACAAACACTATGATTGTATTTTATGTAAGCCATTAAATTAAAGGATCTCTATGGCAAAATCATTAGCCTACTGGTTTATATAAATTAAATACAAATCTGCGATTTCCATGTTAAACATTGTGCTTTGCAGCAGGCACATTTCCCTCTTTCTTTGTGATGAATGAAAACTTCCACTAGACAAAACTCAGATCTCTCCAGCAAGTATATTATTCACCACAGTTAACTTGACATTTTTATTATCCCCTGATAATCGCAGTTCACACGAAGAACTCTGCAGCATGTGCCTGCAACCCCGTATGATATTTTTTGATATTTTATAGTGAAGTGCTCCTGAACTTGGAGCCCAGTGTGGCAGTGTGACCCTAAAGAAGGCACTACTCATAATATTTCATTTTCTAGACAGCTGGGGGCTCCATGAGTAGGAGTCACACAGACCACAGGTTAACAATCACTGGTTTTATCTATAAAACTGCATGCTTGTGCAAATGTAGGGCCTGATTACGAGTTTGGCGGTCTTCGAGCGGACCGCCACGCCAGTGCCCTGCTCCAAGACCGCCTAACCCGTAGTCAGTGCCTTCTGTGAATACCAAAATGAGTAAGTGCCTTCTGTGAATACCAAAATGGTAGTAAGTTTAGGATGTTGTCTTAAATTAGTTCTGTGAATCGGGCCCAATATTAAATACAACACTTAAAAACAATATTCTTATCTGATATATTCTAAACAAAGATAATGTGGATAATACAATATAAAGGTAAAGAGGTTATGACAAGGCAATGTTTTCAACTGAATATTTTGGGAAACCACCATAGAAACAACTGCTTTTAGTATTTGTTTTATTGCAAGAGTTGATTTTTAGTTAATCACTTCCAGACAGGCAAACTGTAGTTCAGGTTTAAAAATGACCGAGCTAAAATAATTGATCCAGGTCTATGAAATAGTTTTTGGATTTTGAACGGTGGAAGATCATAACTCAATCACTTAAAGCACTGTGTGACTGTAATACTTCTAGGTGGAACAAACCCAAGAATAGGAAGAAAAGCTATCAAATGAACTACAGGGACCTAAGATAGACAACAAATCCATCTAATCATGAGCAGTGGGCTGACCCAAATCTACTGTGTGTGTAGATGAAAGTATTAAAACTAATTGGTCTGTAACAGCTGTCTGGAGTGAGACCTAGTAATACAACTATATCTCTGAGAGATATCATTTTGAAACAGTTTGTAAACATAAAAGATTAAACATTGTGCTTGTTAGAAATTGGGTTTCTGGTTGGCAGTTCAGGTTGACTCAAATGGAGCGTGGGTCGGATACAGGGACCTGTCTTGGCCTGCTGAAACAGTACCTTGGCTCACGAAAGAGATGCGAGGAGTAGAGGAGGTGATGAGTCGTTGTCAATTCATTCAGCTGTAGGTGATGCGTTGGTTCCGATCCACACAAGGCAGAGATGCGTCATCGGCCAACCCCAAGATGTAAGTGATGTGTCATTGTTGGGCCCTGCAAGCTGAGGATGCATTGAGAACTGGAGGTGATGCGCTACACAGTCGGTGATGCGATGTCTTTGGTCCTTGCAGCAGGCATGATGCATCGGAGTTGATAGAGATGTGCTGGTTCTGAGCAGTGCAACAGCGTCAATGCATGGATTTCTGCTGGAGCAGCACTTTCTACCCACTTCTAAGGGCTCAGGACTGGATTGGCACCACTTGGCAGGGCAGGACTCACAGATGGCAGACTCCAGGTGCTATAGCAGTGTTGAGGGAAGTCATTGATGTCCCTGAGACTTCAGAACACGAGGCATACAGACAAGCCCTTGGAGTCACTCTGGGTTCACGAGGTTTAGGTCCAGTCCTTCTCACCCAGGCAAGGAGTAGCGGCAGGTCAGCACAGCAGAGCAAGAGTCCGGCAGAGTAGAAGTCCAGCAGAGTCGCAGTCCTTCAGCAGCACAGCAGTCCTTCTTCCTGGTAGAGTATCCAGAGGTCCAGAAGTACACTGACTTGTTGGTGTCTAAAGTCCAGTACTTATACCCAGTAGGGGCTTTGAAGTGGGGGAGACTAGAAAAGGAGCCCTTTGAAGTGCACAGAGTTCCTGCCCTCCTGCCCTGGTTCCTGACTCACTACAGGGGGGTATGCAGCCCTTTGTGTGGGGACAGGACACAGTCCATTCAGGTGTAAGTGTCATCCCCTCTCCCCTCTCCTGCCCAGGATGGCCCATCAGGAGGTGGATGGTCCATCAATCACACCTAAGATCCCTTTGTGTGTAGCTGTCCAGAAGGAATGCACAAAGCCCAGCCGTCACCCACCCCAGACGTTTATTCAGAGACAGGCAGAAGGCAGCAAATGGTTAATTTAAGAAAATGCCAACTTTATAAAAGCTGAATTTTCAGAATTACAAATTAAAATCTGACTGCACCATAGGTTGTGATTTTAAATTGTGATTCCGGAGACACCAAACTTGGTGGCCCAATCTCTTTCCAATTGGAAATTATACTTATAAGGTGTAATAAGGTAATCTCAATGTTATCCTATGGGAGAGATAGGCCTTACAGTAGTGAAAAACAAATGTAAGAGTTTTTCACTACCAGGACATGTAAAACTCAAAAGTACATGCCCTACTTTTTAAATACACTGCACCCCTCCCCTGGGCTATCCAGGGCCTACCTATATGAATTAAAAAGGATGGTTTGGGCCTTGCAAGAGGGTTAACTTGCCAGGTCGAAATGGCAGTTTCAGCCTGAACACACAGGGTCTACACTGGCAGACTTGAGAGATGTTTAAAGGGCTACTTACGTGAGTGGCTCAATCAGTGCTGCAGGCCCACTAGTAGCATTTAATTTACAGGCCCTGGGCACATGTACTGCAATGTATTAGGAATTTATAAGTAAATTAAATATGCCAATTGTGGATAAGCCAATGATACCATGTTTTGAGAAGAGAGCACATGCACTTTAGCAGTGGTTAGTAGTAGTAAAGTGTCCAGAATCCTAAAGCCAGCAAAAACGAATTCAGCAAAAACAAAAGGTCTGAAAGCGAAAAGGCATGGGAAACCATGCCAAGGATGCGAGGTCCAACAGTGCTCCTTAAAATCTAATCTCAATCAAGCAAGAGAGATGAAGCTAGGGCGCATCTAGAAAACGAAAATGTAGATTAGGGCTAGGTGAAATTATGGTTTTCTTTTTTTCAAAATATTTAACAAAATTATGCTTACTTACACAAGTCAGAAGATTCTTTATTTGGCTAATGAAAGCCATAAAAGCACAAACATACAAAATAAGTGCACCAGGAGCAACTAATAGAACAGAACATTGAAGCACCTAGACACATTATGCAAAATAGGATTTGTCAGTATCTTGTGTAACTTTTGTTCATAAGGGCATTACTCACATACAAATGGCATGCAAGATAAAGGCAAGAGGCTGGTTGAGGCAAAATAATTCCTTTCTGCTCCAGCAGAATTTTCCTACTCAAACAATTTGAAAAAGTACATGAAATCGCATAATGCGAAATTTCATTTTTTATTGCAATTTATCAAAATTCTAAATTTGTGATATTGTACCCTTCCAATTACAATTGTAGACGTGTTATAAGACCGGCCAAAAACATTTCCTACATTCCTCTAATGTGCTGCGTTAATTTTAAATGAAGCATAGTAGAAGAGAAGTCTCATTTGTACCAGTTTACCGTATATCACCCCGTCTTAAGTTTGCTAACTTTTCAGAACTGTGATCAGCTGTTTTTTCTAAAACGTTGGCATAAGTAACATACGCAAACTTTTCTGTTTTTAATAAATACAATCGGTTTTTGCTATTAACATTTGGAAATAAAGGATTGGTCGTTAAAATAAGTACGACATTTATATTAGTCGTTCATTCTGTTTATATTCTAGGAAATGGCAAAGAAAAATATATGGTTGCACATTCTGGCCATTAAATTTGATCGCGAGCGTTCTAGATTCAGAGCGTGCCAGCATGCCTGCAATTGGAGCCAGGACACCCCTGAGGTGAGCTGAAAGCTTTCCTGCCAGTCCCAACAATAACTGACTCCAGCTTGCAACTTAATTAATGGTTTCAAATTGGAAAGCCAGAACTCAGCAAATAACAGATATTGAGTCAATCGTATTTCAAAATAGAAATGTATTTACACCACCACACAAGGACAATGTTATAATATTCACAGAATCATTTCAGAAGTTAGTGAGAAGAAGTCTTTTCAAACCAGTGGAAATATTATTTTATCTTATTTATTCTGAACTTCCTGACACTGATACTGCTCATTTTTGGATGAGAGGCACAAGATCTGCATCTGTAACTTCAAGAGTATTGCAAAGGATTGGCAAGTTATGGAAATCGAGGGCAGGTTGGGGGAACTATTGACAACGAAGGCAACCTTTAGGCCAAGAACACTTGGGGGCATATTACCAAGGAAGTGGCGGAGAGAGGCGTTAGCCGTCTTGGCTTAACGCCTCTCTCCGCCACTTCGGAAGCGCCAGGCTGCACCATATTACCAAGGATATGGTGCAGCCTGGCGTTTCCCCCTGCGATGGCGCTAAGTCACACAACTTAGCGCAGGCACCCTTGCACCAGAGTGCAAGGGGTCTGCGAGCAGGGAGGTTTGTTTATGTGTAGGAAGGAGTTCCTTCCTGCACATAAACAAACCTAAAATGCCATTTTGTAACTTTCATGTGTGCTGCTTCGTGCAGCACACATGGAAGTTACAAAATGGCATTTTGAAAACAGTTTGTTCATGTACAGGAAGGGACACCTTCCTGTACATGAACAAACCATGGCATTTTGCTTTTTCCATGTGCTGCACAAGGCAGCACACATGGAAAAGCAAAAACGAGGAGAAATAAAGCATTTCTCCTCGTTTCGCCACCTATAAGACCAGGATTTTTCTAGTCTTAAGTTCGGCGCTGCCACCTATTATCGCCAAACTTGATAATAGGTGACAGCGTCGACTTCAATGGGTGTTGCGGTGGAACGCCCACCGCAACACCCAATGCACGCCCCCTTTCACACTAAGTTTAGCGCGAAAGGGGCTCAATTATCAAGGCAGCGTTAAGCCACGTTAAGTGGCTTAACGCTGCCTTGATAATAGGGCGCTGACCCTATCGCCACCACAACGTCACAAAAAGTGACGTTGTGGTGGCGATAGGGGCTTGATAATATGCCCCTCGATTTTTCATGGTTCAAAACCGAACAGACTAAAATTGCCCGAGAATGGCCTAATCTGGTACAATTGACCTTAAGGCTCTCATGGGGCGAAGGGTCCTACCAAAAGGCACTATCTACATGATAGACAAATTCAGGTGCCCACTGCTGAATTTGGATTTTCTCGAAGCCCTGTCCCACTCCTGTGAGGCAGACATATTCTTCTCCCTGCCCTCAGATGCTGATGCAGGTCATAGACAAACAAAGAATTTCAACTTTGTGAACTTTGGTCAAACAGTGGAAAGCGTTTCTAATATGAAAGGTGGTATGTTGGTCAATAACACAATAGAGAATTCATGCCACACAAAGATCTAACACACTTAGGAAAATACACTCTGCCCATCCCTGCACTTACCTCCTCTCCTTTGAGATCTGTGATCCTAAGTCTAATGGAATGTGTGCAGACCCATTAATCCCACATATAAGGCACTTCGCTCCACCACAACTGACCTACTTCTTGTGCTTGGATTCGACAAGGCATGCAAGGGTGGGTGTGCATACTCCATGATTACCTCCAAGGCCTGGAATTCCTTTCTCCCTGACCGATGCACAGTTAGTTCTGGTGCTTCATTTTGAAAACAAAAACCCACCTCTTCAACATTTAATTAACCTGCTGCTTCCTTCCTAGGGCCAGGACATCTCTTTCTGGAATAGTCACATAGGCTTTCAGTCGTTCAATAAGTGTGTTATGGCTAAAGGAAAGTAAAGACAAATACTTGGACCCAGTAATTACTTGAGCCATCCGTGTTGTTTCTGGATCTTGCCGCTTGAACTGTTATCAAAGTTTCCAGTCCATTATAGGTCCTTACATTTAGAATGTAAGGCAACGCCAGACAATCCTTGGCCTTTCAGCTGAAGGGGAGGGCTTAGACATCCCAAGAGGCTTCCTGGAGGATATATCTAAAGTCATAATTTCTGCTCTTGAGTAAACTGTATTTCAACAACCCTTGGGGCTTGTCCAACGTAGGAGACTTGTTATGACTCAAAAGTAAAACATTCAGATGCCTAAAACCTTGAAGAGGAGAAGCATCTTCAAACTCAAAGGCACTCCCCTACATAGCATACATAGTGAGTGGATGAAAGTTTACCCATAGGTTATTCAACCTGCCCAATATTTTCCTTCAGAGGCTTTGTTGTAAGAAATATTATTTAATTTAAAGTCCCTGGGTTTATTTCGAATGTGGAGCTCATTGTGTCCGCTCATGAATCATCTTCATTGTCTCATTAACATTCGAATGTTGATACAGCATATAGCCACTTTCTTGGCATCTTGATCCTTGCAAATTAAATGGATTTACTGCCGCATCAGAGGAGAGCACTATGGTTCTGAGGCACTAGACTGTATTGCACTGTCCCCAGCTATTACCGTCTTGGTTGCTTTATTTCTTTGCAACGTTCAACACTGAAGCTGTTGAAATGAGTTTCAGATTGCTCATGGTGTAATGAATTTGAAGTAGTTTTGACTACTTATTTGCAGTTTACCTTTTCCTAAAACTGTGTCCTATGATCCTGGCATAATAGTAGGGACTTGCTCTATAGGCTGTATTATAGAAGGGCCCTTTGTTACGCATCAGGCGTTTGCGCTCGCTTTGCGCACTCCCGGGGCACTTTGGTATTACAGAAGGGGCCACCTACGCTTGTGCGTCCCCTTCTGTAATACCGATATCACTGGCCCACATAAAGCGCCATTACTGGCTTCAGAGGGTGCTCCCTCATTTGCATGGGGGTGTGGCCCCATGCATATGAGGGAATCACTCTGCCTCTGCGCCCGCTCTGTATTACATACACGTGAGGAGAGGCAAAGAAGCTATGTGGAGGCCACCTAAAAGATGGCACACTGGTAGTGCGCCCCCTGATGGCAGCCCTCTGGAGGGGGGAAAGGGGGTCCCATGGACCCACCACACATCCCCTTGCAGGCGGGTGCAGTCACTCACTGCACCCGCCTGCAAGGGGATCTCTAATCCCCCTTTAAAGTGCAGACGGGTTGCCACCTGCACTGTGAAAACACGGAGTGGCTTCAAAGCAGCCGCTCGATCTTTCACAGAATCGTGCTGCCCCCAGGGCAGCGTGAGTTCGCTGCTGCCCTGGAGGTAGCGCATTCACCATAATGCGGCACATTTTCATTGTTTACGCTGGGCGAACCTTTTAAAAGGTGCACCCGACACAAACAATGAAAATGCGCCGTTTGCATAATATGGGCCTATGAGTAAAGGCATCAAGTTGCTGAAACCAAAGCTCTAAAGCAAGAGCTCCTCATTACTAAAGTGAAGCCAAGGCAAGGCAGATATTGTTTTGAAACATAATCCAAAAAGCACATTTAGCGGGTCATTAAACAAGTTTACATAAAACAAACCAAAATGAATATCAGGGTATGTTTGCTCTCTTGATTTCATTCCATGTACGCGCCACAGATTTAATGATTTGATCAGTTCAAATTAATACCCGTGAACTAACAAATTCAATAGTTAAGTATATATTTGTTTACTTTTTACCATATATTTATTGTTTCAGCTTTGCAATAAAGCCATGCAATAATTGAGCATGAAAACAAGTTACAGATTTACCTACGAGCATGTAAGACATTTAAACAATACACACACCATGTAATACAACATTTTAAAACCATCCCCATACGCGTACTCCCCTGATAGCGAGAGGCCTCCTCCCACATCCTAAAATATGAGTTATAGCCTACATAAACTGCATACTGGTACATTTTCAGTTAATCCACATAACGTCGCAGAAGACTTAAAGGGATAATCCAAAAATGTAATGCTGTTAAAATGCAATGTTTCTAAGCTGGAGGCACACAGTAGAAAGTAGCAAGGCAAATAAAACAAAGGTGCATCTCTATTGCAGTAAGTGCAGAAAAAGCGTATCTACTAAATAGATCAGGATTTATTGTGCAAAGACTCTTCATGGTAAAAACAGGCAAGAAATCATATCATAACTGTACAGACATCGGAGAAAGTGCTGTATATGATTGTCAGTTAAGACGGCTAGCGATTTAAAAGTGTTTGTCCATCTCAATGGCTTTGTCAATGCAGAGGTAGTAAAAGTGCAACCACGTAAGGCAAAGCCTGGAATAGGATGTATCTGTGCCAGAGATGGGGAGGTACTTCCACAACCAGCTATGCAGGGCAACTGTCAGTGCTGATCAACCACTCAGAAAAAAGGTAAACTCTTGCTTCACTTAAATAATCACACAATGTCTCTGTCACTGTTGTTGTAGTAAAAGTGCAAGTTGACCCATTCGCAGTCAAATGTTCCTGGCAAGAATAACAGCTAGAAATGTTAATTTCCCTATCTTGCTGTGTATGTTACTTTCACGGCTCAACCTTTTGACCAATTGTCTTTCCTTCTAAACGGGGTGTATGTAGGATGATATAGCCTGATACATTTCCGGACAGTCAATTCTGTAACAAAGTGTTAGGGATTCCTTACAATTCCTTGTGTGAAATTTTAAAAACAATGGACAGAGATACCTCCTTTGGGGGGGGGGCAAGTGACGTGGCACAAAGCAGCATGAAGTGTGAGAATGTTTTTTGGCTGCTCGAAGGGCAGCAGCACATGCCAGCTCGCGGCCCGGAGACCTTAGACCAGGACTTGGTGTAAATCTGAACCAGTAATGTTCCTAGTCTAAATCTAAGGTAGAAGGCCCTTTTCTCAGGTGGTGAAATCAGGTCAAGGAATGGTTCCCAGCGGCGTTAGTGCTTCATCATCGGGTATTTTGCCAATAGGGCACCTTTCATAAGCTAGAACTTTTGCCATTTAAGCACCCAGTATTTTTTTTTCACGTTCGGTAATGAAGCTTTTTTTAATGTTTTCTGGATTGTGCCACAGATCTGCCCAGTCAATTGGCTTAGAAATGTGCTTGATATGTCTAAACCAAGGAAAAATGCTGTAGTTCTGGCTTCTCAAGACATCCTTTTCTCCTGGAATTCTGTGAGGGCAGGAGTAGTCCAGATTCGTGTCCAATAACCTACCGGGTGGAAAGCGATAAGATCAGATACATAGGTCATTCCAAGTTCAGCTCTGAGACCTGCCATTGGGGTTCTTGGACCTAAATATAATAACCACCTAAAAAAAAGGAATTTTTGACTTTTCAGCAGCATGGGTACTAGCTGCCACCGCTTTGGTTTATATGTGGTTAGTGCAGGCTTTATTAGGCAATTTTTTCATTTGTTTGCAAATCTCCAAACTGCTCCAATCTGTTGGGACAAAATTGCTTTAGACTTGGATACTTGGACACCACAGTGAAGCTGGTCATCGATCTGAATACCCATGTAATGCTCTATTACTTACCGGTAATCTTCATTACTCCGGGTCCCGTAGTCCTCGTCCCATTCATTACTAAGTGGAGATAACCATCTCCCGACAGAAAAAAAGATCAGAAGAATGCTGGAACACTAACCCCGCCCCTCCCACCGGGAGTACATAAGGGGTACTTACCCAGCATTCCGCCTGAACAACCAAGCCCACAGCAGGAAAGCCGGCCGTCCGGGAGGGAGGGCGGGGCGTATGAATGGGACGAGGACAACGGGACCCGGAGTAATGAAGATTACCGGTAAGTAATAGAGCATTACCCCCAGGTCCCTTATGTCCTCGTCCCATTCATTACTAAGTGGAGAATACCAAAGCAGAAAAGCCGGCCTTCCCAAACAAAACAGAAGCCAACCCAGGAAACCACACAGAGGCAGCCACTGCAGGAAGCAAAAGGCAGAACCGGCGAAAACCCCACGCAGAGCACCCAGACACAAGGGAGCCCACCAAGACGAGACGCACCCAACCAAACAACGGGAGAACAGCCAGAAGACCAGTCCGACAACCCACAGGGGACAACCAGCCCACAGCAGGAACACCCCACAGCCAACCAGAGAAGTGGAGAGCACGAACCAACAAGCCAATTGAGGCAAGAAAGAACAAAACGCGAGGAGGCCACCCAAAGAGGAAGGCCAAGAGCCACCAGGTCAGCAAGCCAGACCGGAGCCACACCCAGGTACAGAGAACCAACACCAGATCAAACGACCCGGCCCCAGAGAGCCAGCCGACAGCCCAACAGGACCCAGCCCGGAAGGCGAGACAGCCCACGGACAGGGAAAGAGGGAAAGCCAAGGCACCGGGGAAAGAGGAACAAACACCCAGAAGCCAACCCACCAGGCCCCAAGAGCCAGAAGGGAGCAGACCCAGCAGGGACCATAACCCCACAGGAAGAAAAACCGACCAGGAAACAAGGCACCAAGGGAACCAGAACCGCCAGGAAGCCCGAACAGCAGGAACCGACAAGGGCAACCAACCAGGACAACGAGACCCGGGAAAACAAAGAAGAAAAGGGAACAAGAGGAACACATGAACCCAAGAACACAGCCCCAGCAGAACACCTCAACCGCAAACCAGCGAAACTGGAGCAGGAAGCCACAGCCCGAAGAAGGCACACCCCAAACAACAGAGAAGGAGAGTAACGGAACGGGCAAACAACCCGGAGAACCCAAGACCAGAGCAAGGGAACCCCAAGGGAGCCAACACCAGCAGAGCAGAAGGCAGAGGCAAAAAACACAAAGGCCAGCAAAGACCGAGGGCCAACAACCCAGAAAGGCACCAAAGGAGAGGGACAGGCCTGAACAACACAGCACGGAAACCCCAACCCACCAGAGGAGAGGCAACACCCAAAAAAATATCCCGACCACAGAAGCAACAGAAGCCAGGGCGGAAGGCACAAAAAATCAAACCCCACGGCCCAGCACGGCCCAAGGCAGGGCCCGAGCAGGGGAGAAACCCCCAGAGCAGAAAAACGGCAACAGAGGACACCGCAGCCGGGAAGCCAAAGCCAAAGCCGAGCAACCCGTCCGACCAGAAGGACCCGAAGGCCCAACCCAGAACCGGGGGAAGGCCAAAGAAGGGACGGCCCCAGCAGAGCACAGGCCAGAGAGCAACCAGCCCCGGCAACGCCCAAGCAAAACCCCAGAGTAGGGGAAAAACAGGAGCGGGGGACAGACCCCAACAGGCCCAGCCAGAGCCAAGAGGCCACAACGGCAGGAGCACACAACACCCGCAAGGACCAGAACCCGACAGCAGAGGGACTAGCCACCCCACAGGCAGAAAAGACACCAGCAAAGAAGTGGCAGGCCACACAATGAAGCCCCAACACAGCCCCAGCAAGCAGCCCAGGACCGCAGCAAGAGTGCACCCAGGCAACTCCGAGCAGGTCGAACCAAACGGAAACCAGCAGACCAGCCAAGAACCAGAGCCAACAGGGAGGAAGGCTGAAGGTAACAGGCAACCACAAAGAGTCACCGCCGAAGGCCAAGCAGAAGCAGCTGCAAGCCAGCAGACCAGGAGAGACCGAAACACGGCCCCCGGACAGGGAAAGCTGAGGCACAACCCCAGCCAAAAAGATACACCAGAAAGGGCAGGGACAAGCACCCCCCTCCACAGCGAACCAAGCCGGGGAAGAACACCGCAGGCCAGAAGAGACCCAGCTCAAGAAAAGTCAACCCGGCCACAGCACGAAGACAGCCCGCCAACAAACGGACAGCCGTCAAAAAGAACAGGGCCATAGGGGAGAAGAACCGCGGGATACAGGAGGGGAGGCACCGACAAACAAGCAACCCCACCCCCGCAACGGAAAACCCACACAGGAACAACCACGCAAGGCAGCCCAGTGAGAGATGAGCCCGCAGTGTGAGCAAGGAACAAGCCCAACACACAAACCAACAATCAGCCGGCCAGGGAGACAAACAACCCCGACCCAGGGCCCAGAAGGCGGAATGCGACCGCCCCAACCTGCCCAGGAGCAGGAGAACAGCAGGCCACCCCAGCGTGCCTGAAAAAACGCCAGCAGGAGCGAAACTGTAGGAAACCTGCCCCCACACAGAACAAGAACAAAGCATGCGAGGGACAGGCGAGGACTCCTTAAAGGAAACAAACCACAGCAACGGAACCAGACCCGACGCCGAACTGAGGGAGCCCCACAGACCGACAGAAGATGAAAATCGAGCCCCAGCAACGGCTCCACGGAGCATCCAGGCCCGGGTAAAGCACAACAAATCCCAAAGTACCCCTGACCCGGGAAAGACAGCCGAGGACGAGCGCAGGGACACAAAGACCCAACAGAACGTGTCAAAAGGAAACCAACCACCACGGGCATCCAAAAAAGCGCCAAAACCTCAACAGCGCAGCGCAACACGCCCGGCGTCAGCGGGGCACCCAGACCAACCCCGATGACAGCGAGACCAGCAGCACTACCAGTACGAAAGACTTGCAATTTGAATCCACTCCAGAATCGGCAGAGCAGCTTCAAATGCCGAGCCGGGCCTAGCAGTCCAGAAGGACCCAGTCCGGAAAGCAGCAGGTGCCTCAAACAGTAGCGCAAACTCTCGGGAAGAAGCCGGCAGCTGCACACCCCCAACCAGCCAAGACAGAGGCCCCGGGGGGGAGGGGGTAGAGAAAAAAGACAAAACAGCACGCTGTATGAAACACCGCAGACCGACAGAATGCATAACAGCTGTCGGTATTACCCAAAGGAATGTAACCAAGACACCGACCTCGGAAACATGCGAGGTCGGTGACCGTGCCAGGGCCCAGACTCGTGAACAGCAGAACACAGGGGCCGAGCAATGTACCGAGCCATCTGGCGGGCCACCAGAAAGCACACATTCACATGTGGGCATCTTGACGCTGAATAACAGATGCACCCAGTAACCCAACTCAATTGCACTCATCACATCAGCGTCAGGAGGATGGAAGGCTGAGAGACGCCACCGGGACCTGAACCCGTGACAACGAGGTTGAACACATAGTAGGTACATCCACTACCTGCCCCCTCGAACTCCCAAGGGCTCCGGAAGGAGCCTGGCAACAGGCAAACGTCGCACGTGCAGCGCAGACAGCCAGGCGCCCAGTAATTAAGTACAGAGACCCAGAGCAGGAAAGAGAAACACCGCTACGCAGTACTCACCCGAGTGGGGGCCGAAACACTAACAGAAACAAGGCCCCCACTCCAACATCCAGCCAGACCCACGGGAGCCAGCGCAGCTCGACTTCCACCCGGCCAGGCCACAGGAAGAAGAGCACAGCGACCCGGAAGCAACCGGGAGGCAGCGCACCAGCCGCAAAGGGCCGGCAAACAGGATTCCAGCCAGGAACATCCCTGCCTCCCAGCAAGCCCGGCAGGCCGGGAGGCAGAGCAACAAAAAAAACGGCCCGCAAAGCCAGGCAGTCGGGCGGGGAGGAGAGAAGAACGCCACCCCAGCCCAGCAGGAGCAGCACCAGCATCCAAGACCATTCTGTCGACAGACAGAAATAAAGAACAGGCGGAATGCTGGGTAAGTACCCCTTATGTACTCCCGGTGGGAGGGGCGGGGTTAGTGTCCCAGCATTCTTCTGATCTTTTTTTCTGTCGGGAGATGGTTATCTCCACTTAGTAATGAATGGGACGAGGACATAAGGGACCTGGGGGTAATTGTAGATTTTAATCTGCTCTATTGGTTTACCATAGATCTTGAAGTTTGAGTTTAACTTGGCTTTGGATTTCATTATCATAAACTTTGTTTTCTGTATATTGATTGTTAATTTCCTTGTTTTACAAAAGAGTTCAAAGCCTTCTAACAGCCATTGACAGTTCTGTGCATGCTAGAATGACAGCATCATCTGCAAACATTAAGATTGGGAGATGCTCGTTCCCCAGCTTGGGTCTACTAGTAACTACTAGTAATATAAATTGTGTCCTTGGTGGAGCAAAGAGCACTCCTTTGTGTCCAATGCACTTCAGTCAGCACTAGGTGGCTGTTCAAATTTTAAGGATCAATTGCGATGGCACCATGCGCTTCTATGAGCATGTGTTTTTCGATACAGCGTGTTACATCTTGCTCCAATTGAACTACTTGAGAAAGCTTTCTGGCTACTATTAATGGATCCAGGCCAATGCAAGCAAAGACCAATGGTTTGGGCTGCATAGAAGCAGGGGACAGACCATGTAATTGTATGGGCTGTTGCTGAGAAGGTGGAGATGCAAGAGTACGAGTAGAAATGTCTTTAGGAATCTTAGCCAAATCTTTCTCTGCGGAGGACCCAAAATTATTTGTGATGGTGTTGACCGCTAATTGCTTGTCCTTGATTTTTTAGATGAAGTGAACTCTTCTTGTAGCGATTTCTTACCTCTTTCATTGCATGCTGCACTTCCTGGCATGTTACATGCAGTGCTGCTAGCATACAGACCATCCATTACAGCTTTAGTAGAAGCTGTGTTGATTATATTAGGGTTTGTTGGGGTGGACCCCTGAGTTGATTGTGCATTGTAATTTCAGCATCAGAGTCACATCTCACATCCATCCTCAGTTTCACAGCTCTTGTTTTGTCCCTTGTCTCAAACATGATGAAGTTACTTGCAGAGACTGCTGTGGGATATATTTACAGGAGATGATGCAGTAGAAGATGCAGTAAAGATATCAGGATGTGTAAAGTTGTGAAGGGTATTTTCCATGAGCGCTGCCTCAACCTCCTGTGTCCTGTGCAGCCAACAAATTCAGGACTGGGCCACAAGCACGCTGAAGTACCCCATGCAGGGTTTTTGGCAAAATGATCAGTGGGCAGATGGGCAAAACGGTCAGGTGTAGAGCATGCACAGCAAGGCAGGCAAGTGACAAGGAAGTGGTGTAGGCAACCCCCCATATGAACAAGCTGCACAGACCTAATGTCGGCCACCTCCACTCACTGCAATTGAAAACCTTGTGCCTGTGCGCTACCACACTTACCTCCTTCTTGCCTCACTGGTCTTGGAGCATGTGTACACCCCCTGTCCTCTCCAATCTCCAATCCACCTGCTGCCTGACTCTGGTTCATGAGTACCTGACCTGTTCCACCTCAGTCCATTCCTTACATCTGCAGACTGCAGGCCATGAGCCGTTAAATGAGCCAAATAAAGCAGCGGAGCAATGACGATGCCAGGCATCAGGTGCTGGTGGCGGAGATGAAGCCCCGATCCTGACAAGCACTGCTGACCCTAGCTCCACAGCTCACTGCAGCTTCCCCCGCTCGGTGTCCACGGTGACCACGGCCTTGGGTTCAGCATTGACCACACCCTACGTTGATGCATAAGGCATGTCAGAGTTCATGTTCAACTCTCTCTTCACAACCGTAAAATTCACCAGTCATATATATGTTAATAACTAATACAACTATAATCCTAACATAGTCTTGCACAGATCATCTGTATTAATCCCCTTAAGGAAGATGCTTAGAGTCATAAAATGATATTTCGAAATGTGTCAAAGCATGTTTTATGCTAACATACCAGTTGCCTTGGATTTCCATTTTCACTGTTTCTTTTTACTGTTTCGGTAAGATGTCTTCTTAGAATTCAGTGCCCACATACATCATGGAGAGTGATAAGATTGAGGATGCCATCAATATTTTCCTTTATGCGCTTAAGAGAACAAGGTCCTCTTTGTGAGTGATTACTTAGTTTCAATATAACAGTAACTACAGTAAACAAGCAAAGGAATTTTGAGATCCATGAGAACACCGGGATCTGTTTAGTTTCATCTGGGGATTTTGGCTGCTTCTAATAACTGAAATCTCTGGGTGAAACTCTGGGGAAATACGAGAAATTAAAGGGAGAACCAGACCTGGAATTACTGATTCACATTCCAATTCCTCAGTTCTCATGAGAACCTGAGTGTTCCTATCATGCCTATTAATTCTGCCCCCTGGGATTACCAATACCATCCTCATTGGTAACTTGAGAGGGCGGATGTAACATGAAGATGTTTGTACCACTCGGAAAGAGGTTCTTAGATTTGCTCTTGTTTTCTAATTTTAAATAGCCATTAAAAAATACCCTAGTAAGCAGAAACATCTTATATCCCTTAATATTGAAAGTAATAGACCTAACCTGTGCTCAGTGGTGACTTTTTGATGTTTTGTCACACAAAAAAGTTTGTCATTTCTTTTACATCTCATCCAACATGTAGAGAGCAATACTATATGAAACCTCAGTTCAGTGATGAAGTTCCTAGAATGGACATAGACAACATTTAGTTCTTATATTCTAATTTAATTACTTCACTTCTCTGTGACAGTGTTCAGCAAACTTGTTAAAGAGGTATTCATTCCACCTGTGAGCCTCAATTATTTCCCTATGTCTAAGTTAACCCCTCACTTTATAGGGCAGTCAACTGGAGGAGCTGTAGTTTCTACCCTGCTTGGCCTGTTGATAAACCTAACAATTTCTCTTCTTTACATTTTGAATGTAACTATAAATATACCATTGCAGTAGATCCCCCTGTCTGAACTTTGACCTCCGCTAGCCTATCATATGTCTGCTGGATGCTTGGAAGAAGTGGAGTTATTAGAGCTACCAGTGTTAAGAGGCAAACCTGCCATTGCACATTTCTTCAGGGAATGGAGCAGAGTTCACCAAAGTTAAAAAACACTTTGCATTTTGCCTCTCATTTTGGACTGCGCTACTTCATTGGAACTGTGGGAACACCACACATTTATAGTTTCTGTAAATAGTGGGAACATTTGGGCTGATATCCGTCCTTGACCATATGAGGAAAATTTTCAATTTTCAAGGAGAAGAGTTCAATGGAGAGAGGTCTGATCTGCTCATGCTCGGCTCCTGTATCATTACATAAGACATCTGCACAATGCTTCTTGTGCAGGAAAGGGCACAGAAAACGTACTGCTACTTTCATCCTTTGTCCTAAATATGAAAACATATGGAGAAGAAATTACCTTAAGGAAGAAAAGGACAGATACAATCAGCTCATTCAAGAATACAAAAAATGGATTATCATTGAGAAAACCAAATATTACTTGGAAAAAATGTAAGCAGCAAAAATCTTCACAAGGGAACTTTTTAGGAGAGTTCAGGTCCAGTCCTGCTTATCATCTAGCTGCACAGTACCCCATTGTCAAGTTTTTGTGTGATAAACTAGAAGAATCGTTTAAATCAATATTGAGGATATTTATGTCAAACTAAATTCAAACGGTAGGGCCATAGCATTGGGTGCCACGGATGTAGCTCCCGGAAAGAATACTTTTTGCTAATTTCAACCTTTTTCAGAGGAAAAAGTAGTCAAATGTATAGGCCAAACAAAGTTAGGGGCTCCATTCGACCCCTGTCCTCTTAAAATTGCTCATGACTTAGCAGGAATAATTGCCCCTACTCATACTATGCTAGTGAATACAATTATTGACTCAAGAGGGTTTTCTATTGAATTGAAAAAGGCTTTGATTCTCCCATTGCTGACACAATTGTCACTAGACTCTAAAGAAGTAACTATTGTCCCATATCTCGCTTGCCCTTCCCAGCAAAAATTCTGGAGAAGCACATGAACATTGCTCTCTTTAAATACCTAGAGGAGACTGAAATCTTAGACTCAGCACAATTCGGTTTTAGACCTTACCATAGTATAGAGTCAGCACTGGTAGTAGTGACAGAGGAGCTGAGAAGTATTCCAGAAAAGAGTGGGAAGGCAGCAATGATCATGTTGGATCTATCGGCTGCCTTTGACACCATGAACCATGCGATTATGCTGGAACGCTTGGTGGAAATTACACTTGGAGGCTTGTATCCAAGACCTTTTCAATGCCGTGTGGTGTTCCCCAGGGTTCATCACTGAGCCCTACACTTTTCAATATTTGTGTGGCTGCTCATACAAGGCTGATTCTTTTTTTTTGGTATGACCCCTGTGGCCTGTGATGATGATACACAAATTATTGCGTCCATCTAGAATGACGTTGAGGAGACTGTGCACCGCTTAAAATAACTGTATGGGTGCAGTCATAGAATGTATGAGTAACAACAGTCATGTTGAATTTGGACAAAACCGTGGTCCTCCTATTCTGCTAGGACACTACTTTCTGGGATCAATCTTGATGGCCTCAGATGCTTGGCCCTCCTCCTATCCCGCTGACTTTGGTCAGGAACTTAGGAGTGATTTTTGATTCTAATCTCCCTTTCAATGCACAAATTAATAAACGTACTTCCTCTTGCTATTTTCTGCTGTAAACCTTAAAGAAAGTTATACCCTTTATTCCGTACGAACTGCAGAAATCAGTGGTCCCTGCTTTAGTCCTGTCTAGGCTGGACAATTGTGATGCCTTATATTTAAGCATCCAGCAATGCTCTCTTAAGAAACTTCAAGGCCTACAAAATGCGGGGGGCACGTTTGCTGAAGAAAATCCCCAAGCTTAAGCCAGTCTCTGAAGGCGTACTTGAGCTCCACTGGCTCCCTGTGAGGAAAAGGGTGATGTTCAATGCCTTGTATTTGGCACATAAGACTTTGTATGGTGAAGGTCCTGCTTACCTGAAAAGAAACATCTCTTGGTATACACCCAGAAGAGCCTTACACTAAGTTAATGTCTTCAAGTTAAGAATAAAGAACTGGGGAGGAGGAGCTTTATTCACATTACATCTCAACTGTGGAATAACCTACCCTACCAGTTTAGAGCTCAGTCTAACCTTTCCAGTTTCAGGAAACATCTGAAAACCTGACTATTCTCCTATTCCTATGATCAGGCATCGGTCCTTGCTGGTGAGCAATGTTTAGTTCTATCCACTCACTTTCTTGTATAGCAGACTCAGCACCAAGACACCTTTGGCATTCGTGCTATATAAAACATTTCAAAATCAATATCCTACAGAACAGAACCCAAAACCTCATCTTCTCTTTCATCTATCTTTCAGTTGCATGTTCACAGACAATTCTTGCACCAAAGAATGGACATTTTCATTCTTGGTTCTGTTAAGACATGTCAATCCAAGTGCACAGCTTTAGCTGTGAAAAAAAGAAAAATGACAAGCTAGTTTGCATTCTTGCCCCTCTATTTACACCACACACTTACTGCATCTGAATGCAAAGAAAGCATACAATTGCCCGTACTACATGCAGAAATGTCTGCATTGCATGTTAAAGAGACAATACATCAACATCTTCCACAGCCAAAGGCTGCCTTTTCAGACACTTATAAATAGAGTGTAAAGCTATCAAACGCAGTGTTAATGAACCCTCTGAAAAGTCATATACTAATGTGCTTTATCAGTAAGTATATCACATCAATAGGATCATAATCAATAAATCAAATGATCAGAAAAGCTAAATAAGAGAAGGGAAGATAAATTATTCTCGCAATGGCTTTGATAAAATTGTGAGACATGATTCTTTGTAATTATTATTTATGTTAACAAAAGCTCAGTTGTATTAAGCTATTACTCTTTGATTTCAGTAAAATGTGAAGATTGCATATACTGAAAGCTGTTCATAACTTAATGGAAGGCTTTTGCTTTTTCTTTAAGCGTACTGCTGTGACACAGTCACAAAGCTCCTCTTAACCGTAGATTTTTTGTCCAGGATTTAGAACTGTACTGGGTTTTAGGGAGACAGGTGTGCCTCTCACAATGGCAAATATTTGTTCTAACAATGTATACAGAAGGTAGCCATTTATAGCATCTATTATGTGGCTAATCTGCAGAGACTGAAATAATATATAGTAAATGTAACAACCTCCAGGCCTGTCAATATTTAAATGTACTTACTTCTGGTATTCAATGGTGGGCACCTCTTTGCTGTTAGCGATCCTGCCGGGTACTATTCATTCTTCCAATTGAGTGCGTTTTAGGTTCTAAAACTTTAAAATACTTTCAGTTCTTTTTCCTTTAATATCCCACATTTTTCTATGTAACTTTCATTCGGCTTGTACATCTCTTTTCATTTTACTTTGCATCCTATTTGTTTTCTACTATTTCGAATTTTTAATTTGTTATCTTTTCTTCCTCCCCTTGTATCTTTCTGTGTATTTTCCCATTGGAAACTTTCGACGTGACAGGATACTCCATGATGACCGCTTGAATAGGATTGCGATTAAACGCCCTACACTTGCTACGCCCTGGTCCAATGAAGGGGACAGCTACTACAGATGCTTACGTAGAGTGAATCTCTTTCAGGCTCTGCATCAGACCCATTTAGTAAAGTATGTGCGGACTGATCCGGACTAATATCCGTTGAAATCACGCCCCCCCTTTCCTGGACTGTGTGGACTACCAATTTTGCCCTGAAGAAGCCCGTCTGGGCGAAACTCGTTGGCTGCTGTGTTTTAAGCACTGAATTAAAGAATAAAAGAATTTATAACACTACAGATGTGAAGGAATTATTTTTCTGTCATCACAGTCTGCGTTCTGCTGTGGGATTTAAACTTTATGAATTTTTTGCATGTATAGCAATGCCTCGCTCATCTTTTGTGTTTATGTACTGTATTTTCCCATTATCTTTCTCATTCTTTTACCTTCTCTACATTTCTCGTTTTGCACTTAGCTTATTTATTCTTGCATCACTTTTTTTTCTTCTTTTTTTCTATATTTTCTTTTTCCTATTCCTAATTCCCCTCTTACGTTGCTGTCTTTTTGTTGTGCAGGTTACTTCAGTTAGACACTTTGATATTCAGAAGTGCAGAATAAAAGTTAAGTCACCCTGATGAAGGTCAAGATTTCGCCAGCTCTGTCTTTGACAAAACTAATGACAATACACCTTTGCCTGTTTTGACTTAGTTGAAAAAATATTTGTTCAAAGAGTTATGAACTCATTTAACTGTTATCACTGTTAATGAAATTGGCTAGAAGGTTTAACTCTGTAATGATGACAGCTTTATCTTTTAAAACATTTTAAAAATTAATATTTAATGTAAATATACAAGATTATATGAGAACCGGGTGATACCCGCTTACTTAACTCAATGGGACCATTTTATAAAGGCATTAATGAGACGTGATGTTGTATTACTGGAGTATTACTTAAAGTGCTTATAGATTTTCTGTGAATTAGTCTCTACTAGATGATTAAAGGCACTAGAAAAAGATGAGACAAAGTCCGCTAATTATTCATCTGAGGATCTTGCTATGTACATATACCCTTATTGACCCTGTGGCCATCCCGGTTAACAGCATTCATTCACTGTGATTGTGCCTTGCACTACTATATGATTTATTCACCATTGTTAAGGATAGAAATTAAACGAATTTCGGAGTTTGGTACCTAATTGGTTCATTCTCTTCCTTTCGTTAACTGCAATCATGTGGGTAGGGGCCAGGGTGATGTTGACATGTGCCGGCCACAATCCCTTCACAGACCTGCGTTTAATGAGTTAAATCATACTTATGTCTCGCTGTGCACGAATCGCTTACAAGTACAAAGATGGGCAGGGCAAACAGCCCATCTCTTTCAATCCCAACCTTTGGACACTATGCAAGCTCCATCTGTGAGTATGAGACCTGCATATTGTGTGATCCTGGGCACACATCTCAAACACTAACGAGAAGTTAAAGAGGTGCAGGGCAAACCAATTACTTACAACAGGATAAAACAGTGAGAAAAAATGTGCTCAGCTATTTCAGTATAGTACCAGCTCAATTGAGTGTAATTAGTAGTACTGCTTGACTCAAAACGTTTTTCGTAGATTCACAGCGCAGCAGTGCACAGAGGATAATTTCAGAATTAGAAGCACTCTCTGGTAATATTCAATTCAATATATTCACCTAAAAGGGGTGTATTTTGTCATAAAGAATATTCGTTGCAATGTGGGCAAATATCCTCAGTACAGTACAGAACTATACCTCCAGGGCTAAATGGATTTTTTAAAACAATATTATTTTAGGTTTCCTTACAATGACTCATGACTCAGAGTGGATCAAACCCTAATAACATACAAACAACACAATCCAAGTGTATCTTAGCAATATACAGTTAATAAGACATACTGGTTCATCAGCGAACCTAGCATTCCTTCAAAACAGCAATTTCTCAGATATATTCATTTGAATATTTATAACAATATTTATGTATTCATGTGGCAGAATATCATTAAAAAGGACAATCGTGGTACATAGCGAGATATGCAGATTGTGTGATTAACATACACCAGCATGTAATTGGGTTATATACAATGATGATGGTGAGTGGAGGATAAAGAGCAAATATTAAACGTGTGGCAACTCATTACGAAGGACACTGATTTCAGGGTTGGTAACTGCAATTAGTGCTACTGACACCAAGAGTATGGGTAATAATGGGTGTTGGACCTGGTCCTCATTGTAAGGTCACCCCCAGACATTTTGCCTTCATCCCTGCTGGTTTCTGAACTTGTTTTGTTGACTTTTAGGACTTTGTGCACTTTACCACTGCTAACCAATGCTGAAGTGCATATGCTCTCTCCCTTAAACATGGTAAAATTGGCTTACATTCAATTGGCACATTTAAGACCATAGTGAAGTTGTAATACATGTACCTAGGCCCTTTAAATTACATGCAACTAGTAGTCCTGCAGAACTTATTGTGCCACTCACTTTTTTAGCCCTTTAAAACTTGTCCCAGGCCTGCCACTGCAGCTTGTGTGTGCAGTTTTAAACACTGCAATTTGCACCTGGCAAAATAAACCTTTTCCTAGGACTAAAACTCCCTTTTTAATATATATATAAGCCACTGCTAGGGTAGGCCTTAAACAGCCCACGGAGCAGTGTGCATTGTACTTAACAAGGTGGAAATGCACTTTCAACTTTTACATGTCCTGATAGGGAAAATTAATTTTTCACTACTGTGAGGCCTACCTCTCCCACAGGATAACATTTGGTTACCGTATTACATTTATTATGTGATAACGTTTGTTTGGGAACAGGTAGGAATACTATGTTTGGTGTCTGAGGATTCACAATTTAATGTAATGTTTAATGTTAAAGTCAGATTTTAAGTCACAATTCTGAAAATGCCACTTTTAGAAAATTGTTAAACTTCCAACCCTCCAGTTCTACAGATTGCATTTTTGTTGTTTTGGTGTCAAATAATATATTGAATTTTACTCTGTTTTCCAAAAGGGTTTTGGAGATTTCTTGTGTTGTGTTTTAACTTTTATTGCTGTTTGTCTACTGCATAAATACTTTACACATTGCCTCTAAGTTAAGCCTGATTGTTCTTGTGTCAAGCTACCAGAGGGCTAAGCACAGGTCAATTTAGTTACTTTATGTGGTTCACCATGGTAAGGCTTGTGGCTGTTGCTGGAGTAAGGTTTCACCTCCCAACCAAGAAGAAGAAAGTTATAAACAATGCCGGTCTACTTCAAAGGGAAACCACCATGACTCATGGAGGCCTACACAGCCCTGTGGACTGGAGAGATGTGCATTGATTTGCAAAATCCTGAGTAGTGTAGTCCATTGGCTCAAACTTCTAACTCCTTTAATTAAGTGGTTGTGGACTGTGGGTGCGGGGGGACTGTAACTAGAGAGACATCATATGATGGACGCACTCAGCTAAATGTTATGGCAGTTGACAGTTGTGAGATCGATCAGTCAGGTACATGCAGCTACTTGTCCGGGACTGGTTGTAAAATTGTTATTGCTTCCCAGTTAATCACACTTCACTGTACCAGTCTATGCTCTTGCTCTACCCTCCTGGTCCTCATCCACGATGAAGCTTACCTTCTCCTTGACTCTACAATATTTACATTTACTGTTTTGCAACCCACAGGCCTTCTTTTCTTATGCATAAAAGCTCCATAACACTTCTGCTTACCGGACTGGTTCAGTCGTGCACCCAAGAGATACATTCCTAGAAGAAAAATGCCAATGCACCGCCCATTTTGGCATTTATATACAGTATAATTTTTGCTTTCCTAGCAAACACAATTTTTAGAACAGTTTGGGTCCTATCTAATTTGTATTTTTCAAACCTAGGTGACAGAACAATTAGATATCTTAAGACTCTGGAGCTGAAGCACTGTTTGCAATGCATTTAATAACTGAACTGTGTCTCATTCCTTCATTCCCTCCCACAACAGATTTGGTGATGATATGCTGCTCATCGACCTGATGAAGTTTGTGTTTTTCTTTGTCACACCTTTCCCCAACTTCCCATTCCCATCCATTCACAAACCCCTAACCCGCTTCCACAGGTTGTGTGAAATAGTGGGGTGTGCATTACAAATGTACACCTTAAATGGATCACATGCTTGTCACGGAAGATGTAGTGAAAGCGACACCAACTCACTGTGGGATCTTCTTACCTGAACAATAGCCCAGGCCAGCCCCACTTACCCACCCAGGCATGAAAGGGACAGCAAGATCATCATGGTACAGAGACTTAGTTGAACAATGACTGTCCCACAATAGATAGTACTAGTGTGCACTATGTGGCCTGATTCACAAAGGTAAAGTCACACTTTGGTGTATGTTCACTCTTGCAGTTTAACTGTACTACTAACAATTTTATGAGTAATAACCTTACGAGTAGTAACTAACTAGTAGTAATAGCAAATCCCTTTAAAGTGATAGGGATCACTTACTACTTGCAAAGTAACTACTTGTAAAGTTACTGATGGAAAAGTTTCTAGTCGAAACTTACGCTGCAAGAGTAAACTAACACCAAACGAATAGCATACTTTACCTTTCTGAATAAGGTCTTGTGTTGTTTAACATTTTTAACCTTCTCCTGAGTCCTGGCTCAAGGAGTTCATAAGTTAAATTTTAATTGTTTTAATACATTAAATATCAACCCCCCACTAACTCTGTGTTTTCTTTCAGTCTAATTGCCTAATTAAGATAATCCTCTTGAATAATCCTACAGTTGGAGTTCACCTCATTCAGAATAGGTTGAAGTGGGACCTTGCTTTGTGTTGTCTTCCCTGTTAGCGATAGCCCACTACTACAATCCCCATTAAGAAGACCCTTTCGGAAACCCAGCAGTAAGGAAGTAGCCATCGCTTCATCTATTCAGGTGAGAACTAAGAAGTGAAATAGTTAGGAACCTATTACTGAACCTGTTTTCGGCAAGCAGAGATAGATAAGTAAGATTAACGTTTTTGTGTATGTTGTAAGCATACTCCTCCATAGTAGTCAATAGTTACAGAGGATAGTAGGACAAGAGTGTTAACTAACTAGTATACACTTTGACTGCAAGAAGAAGTAAGTGAAGCAACCTAGAATGGAATACATGGCAACGGACTTCTCGTAGGTAAAGTCTTGGGGGAAAAATTGATGTACAGTCTGTGACTATGTTAGAGGACAGATTTTTATCAATTAGAAAGAAACGTGCTACACTAAAAAGCAGTGCTAAGACAAAAGACAGTTAGCGAGTGATATGCATTGGAAAGAAAAAAACATTTATTTTTGTAGAAAGGAAACCCACCCTCTGCACCCACAACATGTCCATCCTTCTCCCGAAGCACATGCCCCCGAATGTCTCGTGTGTGACCCATTCCCTAATTTCCCTTTCCAATTTCCACTTTCTCCACCCACAACAACACATTCTCTCTCACTGAAAAAAGTCCATCAAAAACAGGCTCATAAGGCATCCACACGGGCTAATAGATGGGCCGCTTTATAGGCCAAGTTCTGCTGGGCATACCATAGCAGCGCAGGCTCATGTAGAGTGCGGGGGTGGAGGTGGTCTGTCGCCATCCATGGTGAGGAGGGGGGTGGGGTTCCCCTGGGCAGCAGTGTACCCCAGCTACAGGCAGTGCTGGCGATGGTATGCCTGGGAGGCAGGCTGGCCAGGCTGGTTGGCTAAGAATCTGGAGGCAGGTGCCTCCTCTTCCGCCTGCTCCAAGGCCACTAATCTGCAGTATACCGCCACAAGAGGCTCCATCCTTTAGTGCCGCAGCCGGGTGGCTATTTCCTCCAGCAGTAGGAGTAACTATAGCAAGACAGAAAAAAAATGAAAAACACAAATTGGAATGCTTAGTGCAAAAACGTGTTTATACTAAAGTGACAAAGTAGCACAAAATTACTGGTCCGCTAGGGCCATTGGAAATTTTGATGTGATTAGTCAAAGGGCCAAGTTTTCCCCACACATGCATCACATAATAATGCAATAACACTGACTGCAAGGAATTTAGACAGAATATCAGCATAATCAAAAAGTGGTTTTCACTTAAAAGATTTCATGGTGAAACTAAACAGACACTTTGTGTGTTATGAATTACCTCTCATTAATAAGTAAGGTGTATATGCTGCACAATTCATAGTATACTTGATAATATATGTGCAACATTAATGCAGGCATGCTAGCAGGTCTGCTGCTCTGCAGAATGTTTCTGGGGCAATTGTAATGGAGAATTTATTAACTTATTATAATTAATTCCAATGGCCCTTGTCTTCTCCCACTGCTTCTTCAATTCTACCCTTCCTCCAAACTTAAAGGCAGATTGAAAACTCCATCACATATGTGCATATAACGATATCCCATCCACCGTAAGTAGGCAGTGCACAGATTATATAAATGAGTTCATTGCAGTACAGGAAACAGGATTTATTTTATTTGGCATGTTTGTCACAGAGTAGCCCATCCACCAAACTGTAAATCAGTCACCTAGTCCCACATTATTCCCTGGCCTCAACCACAAATAATTTTCAACAAATACCTTCACTCTGCAGTAAGTAAAGTTACTCTACTGAAAGGTAAGTTAGACAGATTAATCTAGATAGAAGTGTAACTATAGAATAGTGGTGTGTCACTGATCGTGTGCTACACTTTTGCTAAGTCACATTGGTTGATGAATGACAACTTGACAAAAGAGAAAAATTGGAACAGGCGTAAATTCGTCATGGAAGCCATGAAATTTAAGTCACTTGGGCCGAAAAGTGTCACATATGCCAAGATGGAATTTACAATTTTTTGGTAGGTTGGGATAGAAGGAAAGAATTATGCAATAAAGTACTAGTAGTAGGTGACTGAGTGGGCAGTGGGGACAGGGAAACACAACTTGTTTTCAGTTTATAATGCATTACAAACTTCATAATGGCCCACTATTAACAGAAGCAGATGCACATTTCACAGTCTACATTGCAGCGTCATATTAAACTATGCTGCAGTATTAGGTGTCAGAAATTCTAAATGATGTGGACAAGTAAGTGACGTGTGGGATATCTGCCTCACTGTTGTTCCATGTGACGCTGCCCAAACAAGGATGCCATAGACCCGCTCTCCTCTGAGGGCAACTCTTTTGGATTCATTAATACGGCCGGCCCGCCGTGAGGTGCACCACCACGAGAAGAGCGGGTCTATGGCATCCTTGTTTGGGCGGAGTCACATGGACCAACCGTTCAGCATTATTTGCAAAAGACTCTTGGTGCAGATAACATTGGCAGTAATATAAAATCTGATCGTAGGTGATGCTGGCAACCCACTTGGGTAAATACATGGACTACCAATCCCATAATGCTGCTCACATGAGTATATAAGTAGGGAAGTTATTGGAAGTAATGTTTGCCATTGTCATGTGTACTGCCTTTGAAGAAGGACGTAAGGTCTGAAACGCGCTGGCACTGGACTGCTTTTTAATATTACTTACCGGAGCTGTTTGTTGCCAATAAATGTTATCTGTTGGGAGTGCACTTCGTCAGGGGTCAACGTTTTTGTATATATATATATATATATATATATATATATATATATATATATATAGTAATACACTGAAAAATCCACAGGTTTCAGGGACGTTATAGTTAGTTGGACATTTCACTCATACAAAACCAGAGAAATTTGGCCGTTATAGTTAGTAGAGCTAACTATAACTCGCGCCCCCGCAATGCACTGCTGATGACATCACATATTACATCACTCATGACATGGTCAGTAACATCACTGATGACATCACTGATGACATCTTAAATGACATCACTGATGACATCATCCAGTGAATGTGTGTTTCTTTAAAGTTTAAATATGTTTTATATATATATATATGCCTAGGTGTATTGAAGAATGAGTGGGTGTATAAGTGTCTGAATGGATGATTTAGTAGGTGCGTGACTGATTGTATAACTGACTGATTAAGCGTATCTTACTGAATGCATTGGTTAG
Organism: Calotriton arnoldi; assembly: GCA_963921515.1. Classification (NCBI taxonomy): domain Eukaryota; kingdom Metazoa; phylum Chordata; class Amphibia; order Caudata; family Salamandridae; genus Calotriton; species Calotriton arnoldi. The sequence continues at coordinate 2,120,085 of CAWUFW010001228.1, forward strand.
TTAGTAAACTGTGTAAATGTCTGTATCAGTCTGTCAGTTGGTGTATAAGCGGCTGCATGGGTTGGTGAGTAGCTACATGACTGTCTATATGGGTTATTGATTGGTTGTCTGAGTATCTGTATGGATGCCTGAGTGTCTGTGTGAGTGGGTGGGGGGTGGGTGGGTGACTCTGTGCATAGATGTGTGAGTGGGTGATTCACTGGGTGTATGGGTTCAAGAGTGCATCTGTGAAGGTCTGTACGGGTGGGTGAGTGTGTGTATGGGTGTGTTGATGAGTGAATGGATGTCTCAGTGGTATATGTGTGAGTAACTACAAATGTGAAAGGCAGTATATGTGAGTGTTAGAGTATATAAATGACTAGACATGAGAGTGAGTGATTGTGAGAGTGGCTTTATGGATGAGTGTGTGCTTGTATCAGTGATTGTATAATAGAGTAAGTATGTGTTAGTATTTGTATAAATAAGTGAGGTGGTCTGTGTATAACTGTATAGGTGAGTAAATGGGTGTGATTGATTCTTTGCATGACTGAGGAGGTGGGTGAGTAAGTCTATGGATGAATGGCGGTGTGTGAGTGTATGTATAGGTGTATGAGTGCATATGATAGTCCTGTATTGATGAGTGACTGCATGTATGAGTTACTGTTTGTGTGAATGAGTGGATGTGTGTGTGTAGACCTAGGAATCACTGAGCGGGTATGTACTAACTGCTATTGGTCTGTCTTTGGTTTCGATATTGGTAGTCTGTATTTTAGAGAGGGTGTATAAAAGATTTTATTAGGGTGTGAGGAGGTGCATCAGATTATCACATGGATGATGTCATCAGTGATGTCAACAGTGATGTAATTTGAGATGTAATTAGTGCTGTCATCAGTGATGTCACTGACCATGTCATGAGTGATGTAATATGTGATGTCATCAGCAGTGCATTGCGTGGGCGCGAGTTATAGTTAGCTCTACTAACTATAACGGCCGAAATTATATATAGATACATATATATATTCACTGAAAAAACCATAGGTTTCAGGGGCGTTATAGTTAGTTGGACATTTCACTCGTACAAAACCATAGAAATTCCCCGTTATAGTTAGTTCAGCTAACTATAACTCGCGCGCCCGCAATGCACTGCTGATGACGTCACATATTACATCACTCATGACATGGTCAGTGACATCACTCATGACATCACTGATTACATCTCAAATGACATCACTGATGACATCACTGATGACATCATCCTTGTGATAGAGTGGCAGACCTCCTCTCACCCTAATATAACCTTTGATACACACACTCAAAAATACAAACTAACATTTTCAAAACAATGGACATACCAATACCAGTTACAACACACCTATTCAGTAATTCCAAGATCTACACACACATCCACTCATTCACCAACAGTCCCTATACAGTCACTCATACATGTACTCACTCATCATATATACTCATACACCTATACATCCTGTTACACACCGCCACTCATCCATAGAGTTACTCACACACATAGTCACACATGCAAACAAAGTATCAAACATCCATTTACTTGCATATACAGTTATACACACACTACCACAATTACTTCTACAGAAACTTACACATACTTACTCTCTTAAACAATCACTTATAGAAACACCTACTTATTTGTACAGGAACTCTTCCAATCTCTCACTCTCACATATACTCACTTATATACACCAATACTCACATATACTAGTTTAAAACATATGTAGTTACTCATAAAGCCACTATTGAGACAGTCATTCACTCACTAACACACCCATACACATACTCATCCACCTATACAGTCCTGCACACATGCTGTCTTCAACACATACAAACAGTGAGTCAATCATCCATGCATCTATGCACTAAGTAATACCCCCCACCGAACCATACAGACACTCAGACACTCATACTGATACTCAAAAAACCAACTAATAACCCAGATAGACACTCATGTAGCTACTCACCAACCCATGCAGCCACTTATACACAAAGTGAGAGACTGATACAGATATTTTCATATTTAAACATTACTCACTAACCCATGTATTCACTAAGATACACTTAGTCAGTTATACAATCAATTTTACAAAAATAAATCATCCATTTAGACACTTATATACCCATTTATTCTTCCATCGACCTTGAGATATACATATATAAAACATATTTAATTTTCAGAAAAACACACATTCACTGGGTGATGTCATCAGTGATGTCATCAGTGATGTCATTTGAGATGTCATCAGTGATGTCATCAGTGATGTCACTGACCATGTCATGAGTGATGTAATATGTGACGTCATCAGCAGTGCATTGCGGGTGCAGCGAGTTATAGTTAGCTGAACTAACTATAACGGGGGAATTTCTATGGTTTTGTACGAGTGAAATGTCCAACTAACTATAACGCCCCTGAAACCTATGGTTTTTTCAGTGAATTTCTAAGGTTTTTTAAATGCTAATTTCTAACTATAACGTGCCTGAAACCTTTGGTTTTTTCAGTGAATATATATATATTTATTATACTATGTATACATGTGAAAATGTCTCGGTCCCCTGTTTGCCTCGGTGGCACGGAAAAAATGGGTGGAACTGACATCAGCACGCCGACGAGGTCCTCTTATGGCTCCGATGATGTCATACGGTGTCACGAGCGGAGCCGTGCTTGTTGACGTGGGAGAGCTAGGAAAGAATTTCCGTGGAATGCTGGTGCAGGGGATATTCACCTAAGTGTTCAGGCTAGTACTTTGGGAGCAACTGTTTATGTTGCCACTCCAGAAACCGAAACCAGTAATCCGAGGGCAGAGGCCCTGCAGATGGCACACCAGGTGCGGTGCCCAGTCGTGTGCACCGGCGGGGCAGCGAAGTGACACGCACCAAAACCCACAAAAAAGGTAACGAGGGCACTGAATAACACAGGATCTTCTCTTTGTATCCGGCAGGAACAACAAAGTTAAAATGCCCTATTACCAAAATGTAGAATTAGTGCTACAACGGTCTTCAAGAGGACCTGCGATGCCGCTTCTGCCTCCCGTACCCTGGAGGTGGCACATGGGTCACGCGGTACGGTCATACTGCGGTGGGACGCACACTCGTTGACCTCTCATGGCACTGCTCCACACTTCAGGGAGGACGCTTTCCATTAGCTATGTTTTCTGATGACATGTCGCGCCGGCCCCGTCCAACAACAGAACTCCTTTAGATCCAAACAGACTCTTCCACTCTCTCACCGGAAGTGAAACCAGGCCACGCGGACACTTTCACAATACAACAGCCGGGAATGCACTTTTCGGTAAAAAAACCACATTCCTTCCTCCTAATTAATCAAATAAACGTCTCACTGAAGAACAGGGGCCAGCTTCGATCGGTAAACAGCCGTTACAACGACTTTTTACTTTGCGATACCATTACAACGCATGCATTACCACGCATGCGTTGTACATCACAAAGTCATTACTACGCATTTTTAGAACGCATGGTCATTTACCACGCATGCCTTTACAACGAATTTTGTTGTAAAGGTATGTATGGTAAATGACCATGCGTTCTAAAAAAACATGTAGACGATCCATGTCGTTGTAAGGAAACAGAGGATGTTCCGTTTCCTCACAATGACGTGCACCGCCCCTCAGAGATGACGTGAAGAAGGAACCACGAGGAGAGAGGAACCATGAGGAGTGAGAGGTAAGGGGGATTGGGCATGGGGTGGGGGTTTCTTTTCTAGGGTTTAGGGTAGTGCAGTGGTGTTTGGGTGGAGTAGGGGGTCGTGCTGGGGGTAGTATTTTAGGGTTTAGGGTAGTGCAGTGGTGTTTGGGTAGTATAGGGGGTCGTGCTGGGGGCAGTGTTTTAGGGTTTAGGGTAGTGCAGTAGTATAGGGGGTCATGCTGGGGGTAGTGTTTTAGGGTTTAGGGTAGTGCAGTGGTGTTTGAGTAGTGTAGGGGGTTATGCTGGTGGTAGTGTTTTAGGGTTTAGGGTAGTGCAGTGGTGTTTGTGTAGTGTAGGGGGTCATGCTGGGGGTAGTGTTTTATTGTTTAGGGTAGTGCAGTGGTGTTTGGGTAGTGTAGGGGGTCATGCTGGGGGTAGATTTAGGATTTAGGGTAGTGCAGTCGTGTTTGGGTAGTGTAGGGAGTCGTGCTGGGGGTAGTGTTTTAGGGTTTAGGGTAGTGCAGTGGTGTTTGTGTAGTGTAGGGGGTTGTGCTCGGGGTAGTGTTTTAGGGTTTATGTTAGTGCAGTGGTGTTTGGGTAGTGTAGGGGGTAGTGCTGGGGTAGTGTTTTAGGGTTTAGGGTAGTGCAGTCGTGTTTGTGTAGTGTAGGGGGTCGTGTTTTAGGGTATAGGGTAGTGCAGTGGTGTTTGGGTAGTGTAGGGGTCATGCTGGGGTTAGTGTTTTAGGGTTTAGGGTAGTGCAGTGGTGTTTGGGTAGTGTAGGGGGTCATGCTGGGGGTAGTGTTTTAGGGTTTAGGGTAGTGCAGTGGTGTTTGTGTAGTGTGGGAGGTCATGCTGGGGGTATATTTAGGGTTTAGTGTAGTGCAGTGGTGTTTGGGTAGTGTAGGGAGTCGTGCTGGGGGTAGTATTTTAGGGTTTAGGGTAGTGCAGTGGTGTTTGGGTAGTGTAGGGAGTCGTGCTGGTGGTAGTGTTTTAGGGTTAAGGGTAGTGCAGTTATGTTTGGGTAGTGTAGGGTGTCGTGCTGGGGGTAGTGTTTTAGGGTTTAGGGTAGTGCAGTGGTGTTTGGGTAGTGGAGGGGTAGTGTTTTAGGGTTTAGGGTAGTGCGCCCAACCAGCCACAATATCCGTGGACAAAGGGGATCCTGACTCTTTGGAACGCTCCGTCAATTGAATAATTTGGGTCAAGGGCCCTACCACGTCCAAGACCTATCAATTCCTTTCTTGGGGTCCCTCATATACTTGGAGAAAAATGTACATAGTTTCTCATCAATTTCAGGCATGTGTGCCACCTTCCCCTTCAGTGAGGGCCTGGGGCATTCTCCCCTCATCCTATTCCTGACCTCCCTTTCAAGGGGTTGATGGATTTTCCCCACCACATACTCTGCCACTTTGGCGTCAGGTGTCCACTCTGCCGACCTAGGATGGTAAATTTGGGTAGGCTCGAACTTGTCTGAGTGGACCCCGTCCCCAACCGGGGACTGAGAGGAGTGGGACCCTGGACGCCAGGGACGCCCCGAGTCCTTATCCTCATCGGAGGAGAAATCGTCCTCCGATACACCCTCTCCCTCTAAGGGAAACCCGCCGTCGGGGTCTACAATAGTGGTGACAGGGTCGCAATTTACTCCGGGCCCCTCCTCCTCCCGGCAGGGTGCATGTTTTAGCGTTCGCGCACTCTTGAGGAAGTTCTCCGTAAGTTTATCAAATCCTTCCAAGTGCCCCGCATTATGCTTAACGGCCCTTTTATTCCCCATCTGGGAGCTACTTGGACCCGCCACCACCAGATCTGGGTCACTGAACACCCCAGGGATGCTTTTCGCAGCTTATCAACCTGATCCCTAAGAGGAGCCAGCGCCCTAGAAATAGCCAGAGAGAGGGCTTGGTCCACTGCTGGAGGGAGAAGTTGGGGGGCCATTCCTCCTCCACTTCCTGGTAGGAGGAGTAAAAATGGTCTTCTGGAGAAGACATGAAAGCAGAGGGTGTGAGGACAGAAAAAATGCCCTTAAAATCCTTAAGACAGCCCCCTCGCCGGTGCTCCAACAGCTGGGCTTTCCCCGAAGCTGTTATAAGAATAGACTGAGGCGCAATACCAATTACCACCACCAGGTGGCGCTGGTCACTAACGTGGCCATGTGGGGAAATCACCGCGTAGCGGTGTCAAAATTAGGCGAGGGTTGGTCGGGAATCAAGCGGACACTAAAGGAGTGACCGGATTCCCAAACGCGCGTAAAGACCAGCGGGAGCGCTTGACGGAGCTGCCTCGCTCGGACCAGATGCGCCTGACAGGATCTCACCGCGCGCAGACCACACAGCGGGAGAAACTGCGAGGGGGAGAACGCGCTTGGGCAAGAGCCTGCTGCGCAGGGAATATGAAACAATACCAAGGCAATAATGCTAATAACGTGCACAAGAAACCGCTATACAAACAGCAACAACGTCAGATTAAGCCAAGAATGTAAGGAATGCACTTAACTGATGAGCAGTGAAGAAAGAGGAAGCGGAAGGGACGTCGCGATATTATATACGATGGACTGTGATATGATTGGACTATAGTTGCCTTGGAGACTACCCCCCTAATGGTTCATGGGTTGTGTAGTCTTTTGTTTAATGATTGTTGTGTTACGTTTTCTTTGAACTGCAATGCAAATAAAGTGAGGAAAGATATGCATAATCCTCGCCTCCGTACTGCCATAGAATTCATTAAACTTTATTTGATCTGATTTAGAAACATAGATCATAAAAGTGTACATAAAAACAGTAAATCCTCTTTCCTAATACAATACAGTGAGAATTAATTAAAACCAGTAGGTAAAAATGGGTGTTACAAAGCCCGGTTCAGAGCAACTTCAGGTTAACAGAATCGTAAAGTTCAATGTTTCGCAAGATCAATCTCATGTACTTCGTGCAAAATACGCAATAAGGGGTCCAAGTAAGATGTAACGCTCCAATACCTGACCAGTTTGCACTATATAAAACTGCAGAAAAACTAAAAATAAAAAGTGTTTTGCACACTTCTGTCATTGGGCTATATGTGGGCTACATCTGGGTGATATTTGTGCTACATTTGGGCTCTTTTTTCTCTGGTGGCCATCTTGGGAGACTTATTTGTTATGAAGTTTCCTAATTTCGTCATTTACTGCAGTCTCCTCAGTAGGAAATGCTTTCAGATTTTTACTTTGATTCCATCAAGAAGGCATTCAGATGTGTCACACATTTGCCATAAATTCAGAATGTTAGCACTCTAGTTGTTCATTAGATCACTGTAGTAAAGCTACTGCTCACCAGGGAGTTAACTGGAAGTCTGCTGCTGGTACTGAAAGTGATTGTTTCAGTCTGCATGTCAGAATTTTCTAATGAACTAGAAGAGGATTTGAGATCTCACTTAAAACATGCCCTAAATTTTCTTTCTGCAGCACTAACCATAATTTCTATGGCAAAATGAACCCCCTCATTTTGTTCCTTTTTAAATTAAATGTTTTAAGTGTTACCAGTTTATTCCAATCAAGATGGCTTCAGGTGTGCCATACTTTTGTCATAAGTAAGACTGTTAGCGCTCTAGTTGTTCTTTAGAACACTCTGGGAAGCTGCAGTAGAACACAAAGGCATCAACTGACAGGCTGCTCCTGTTGAAATATAACAGGAAGATATTTGAGATCTCACTTAAAACATGTCCTAATTTTTCTTTCTACAGCACTAACCATAATTTCTATGACAAAATGAACCCCATCATTTTGTTCCTTTTTAAATTAAATGTTTTAAGTGTTACCAGTTTATTCCAATCAAGATGGCTTCAGTTGTGCCATACTTTTGTCATAAGTAAGGCTGTTAGCACTCTAGTTGTTCTTTAGAACACTCTGGGAAGCTGCAGTAGAACACAAAGGCATCAACTGACAGGCTGCTCCTGTTGAAATATAACAGGAAGATATTTGAGATCTCACTTAAAACATGTCCTAATTTTTCTTTCTACAGCACTAACCATAATTTCTATGACAAAATGAACCCCTTCATTTTGTTCCTTTTTAAATTAAATGTTTTAAGAGTTACCAGTTTATTCCAATCAAGATGGCTTCAGCTGTGCCATACTTTTGTCATAAGTAAGACTGTTAGCGCTCTAGTTGTTCTTTAGAACACTCTGGGAAGCTGCAGTAGAACACAAAGGCATCAACTGACAGGCTGCTCCTGTTGAAATATAACAGGAAGATATTTGAGATCTCACTTAAAACATGTCCTAATTTTTCTTTCTACAGCACTAACCATAATTTCTAAGGCAAAATGAACCCCCTCATTTTGTTCCTATTTAAATTAAATGTTTTAAGTGTTACCAGTTTATTCCAATCAAGATGGATTCAGGTGTGCCATACTTTTGTCATAAGTAAGACTGTTAGCTCTCTAGTTGTTCTTTAGAACACTCTGGGAAGCTGCAGTAGAACACAAAGGCATCAACTGACAGGCTGCTCCTGTTGAAATATAACAGGAAGATATTTGAGATCACACTTGAAACAGGTCCTAATTTTTCTTTCTACAGCACTAACCATAATATCTATGACAAAATGAACCCCATCATTTTGTTCCTTTTTAAATTAAATGTTTTAAGTGTTACCAGTTTATTCCAATCAAGATGGCTTCAGGTGTGCCATACTTTTGTCATAAGTAAGGCTGTTAGCACTCTAGTTGTTCTTTAGAACACTCTGGGAAGCTGCAGTAGAACACAAAGGAATCAACTGACAGTCTCTGCCCTTGTTGGATGTACATGTTTTACTGAGAATGTCAGACTTCATTCTCACATGACTGAGAAAGATAATGTGAATTTACAGAAAATATGCTCTCATTTTAGCTTCTGGAGCACCTTCCAAAACTGTATGGGACAAGCATGTGAAAACAGTTTTCTCTCAAACATGATTCATGATATCCAAGCAGAAGGTTTTTCACAGGGTAAAATCACCTTAGAACACACCACAATTCCTGAAATTAGTATGGTACCATCAACAAATGAATTCTAATGTAACTAAAGTCTGTTATCACCCTTTATAGTTCTCCTTTTGGTAACTGAGAGAGGGTAATATTTTTGGTGGCCACACCCTTCTGCTTACCGACTCCAGAGAGCCTGACCCCTCTGTTCTGCTCGTTCACTTGGAAAGAAGAAACCACGATGTAAGATACAGTGACTTTTATTTTAAACAGTTCAAAAGCATAAAAGCAATTCAATTTAAAAGTTGCCCATCAACACATGAGCAGGATGAAAAATAAATGCATTGACAATGTCACAAATCAATTGTTCAAAAGAAGCGAATGTATGACTAAAATATTGTGCTATGAGCAGCTGCCTAAAGAGCAACCCTGACTTTAAAGAAGATGTTCAGGCTAGTGCCTGAACAGCTAATCTTTTATTAAGAAAGCAACACCATTCAAGACTACGCAGTTTAACCTAAAATAAATGCAATGGCTTGGGTTAGAATGAGCTGAATTAGATAGACTGTCAAAGCCAAAAGGCTAAATTATTAGAGAGGCTGACAAAGCCAATAGGCTAATATTTAGTTGAGCTGACAAAGCCAAAAGGCAAAATAATCAGATAGGCTGACAAAGCCAATAGGCTATGCCATTAGATAGGTTGTCAAAGCCAAAAAGGCTGAATTATCAGAAAAGAGTATTACCACCTTGGAAGTTGAAGTTCTAGGCCCAGTCACACGGACAATCGATCGGGAACCTCTGTATGCAGTCAGATTGATGCGCAGAGAATTCAGAGCCGCACCTTGGCGAAGCTCTTTTATATGGTTAAATGCAGAACTTACACCCACGCTTGACACGAGATCTGACGCAGGCCCCTTAACCGCCCGCTTACAGTAACTGGGAAGTTTAATATAAAACCGAGAAGTGGTATCATGATGGAACAGGGCGTTTAGCAGATGGTCAGTGTTCTTGACTGCAAAAAGTAAACAAAGGATAACTTTTACCGTAAAAAATGCTCAGAATTAATATTTAATATATTAATTCTTGGTCACGTTGCCGCCTTGAGTTTCAGTTAAGCAAGCGCGGAAAGTTTCATAGCTAAGAATATCGCAAATCTTGCATGTGACACAGCCAGATGTTCCAACAGATTGTCACGTGGGTGGGGGCCACCCTTATTCTCGTAACTGTGGAAAGTCACAAGAGGGACTGATATTGTTTCTCGGTGGATGGAACAGATCTCTGCTAGCAGATCAGTGAGGCCTTCGATCTGTATTATTATTATTATAAAATGAGAGCAGGAGTCACTGGCTTTTTGGGCCTACACATTTGTATCTAGGAAAGTATGCTTGGTCCTATGTAAGATATGGTTATCTAGGGAGCTGGGCTTGGGCCTATGTGAGATGCACTCCCAGGACGAAGGAAAGTGGACAATTTAAGACATTGTATCTGAGCCTGCCTGGTAGGGCCTATCTAGAGTATCATGTTTAGTGGGTAGTGCAAAATCAGAAATGAGTTTCTTGTTAAATGGTAATACGGGATCTTCTGGACCCTCCTTCATATCCCTGCTCTTGTTCATTTTTGAACACATCTCGGATAGAATACTGCGAAGGACCCTCAGGGGTCGGGTGCATGCTGGGCGAGTCATTAGCGTAGGGACACGCAGCCGGGTGTTGCAATTCTGATGGTATGGTAACATATTCTCCTTCATCATGGCTCACTAACTGGTCATACTCGTGAGCGTTATGCTCCTCCCTCAAAGTGTACCTATGGGGTGTAACTGGGGGAGCTGAGGGGGTGTTAGGAGAAGCCTCAGGGGCAGCTAGTTCTATGAGTTGTATGTGGACCTGCCCATCCCCATCCCCAGGAACACGGTGCATGTCCAGATAGTCTGGATTGCTGTAAATTGCTGTTTTAACGTAATTTATCCCAACTGCTTTGATGCTACATCTGCTGACACACCTCATTATCACCTGTGCACCGCAACACATTAACATGATGACACAACAAATAGGTAACATAATTTTCAAGATAGCAGATAACCATGAAGGCATCCAGTCCAAGTTGAACCAGCCCGTAATAGGGTCTGCATCGGCACCGCCCTCATCACGCATCTTCTTTCCCAAATTGCTCAAGTCCTCAATGACCTTAGTGAGAGACCCGTTATCGGCATCATTAGATGGTATGAACGTACAGCAGCTCGATTTGATGGAAGCGCATACCCCTCCCTGCATAGCTGTGAGCTGATCTAGAACATATCTATGCTCTAGAACCATAAGTCTTATTGGTCGTAATTCTTCCTGTATTGCATTGAACCCATCTCGGGTGTTGTTGATCAGAGTCATTAGTTCATAGCGTGTGACCTGCAGCCACCGGGCATTAGCAGATGTTTGCCAGATGGGCCACAGACCCCCAAAGAATTCCTGGGCGCCACTGAACAGGCAAAACTCGTCAGGAACTTCCTTAAAGGCGTCGTTAGCAAAATATTGAGCACTCCTTCGGTGCCGGTGAAGCAGGGTGACATCACCTGTCATGGGGTGTTCGAGCACTTGGGAAATGTTGGATGCCGGGACAACGAGATGCAGTTCATGCATGGTGACCATGGTGCATAGGCCCTTCCATTGAGGAGGCAACTGGGCATAGAGGCGTTCTCCACAGGCCCAAAAGATGTCCATGAGGCCGGCGGTGCCGTCTTGGAGGTCCAAATTAAAAACTGTCGTGTTACAGTTGGTGTTGCTGCCCACAGGGCGGGTACCGTTACCTAGGAAGCAAAGGAGAGGATTTTTTAGTTTATATACTTTTTTCCATTGGTAGGTGGTGTCCTTACTAAAGGTGTACCTTCTACTTTCTTGTGTCCAGACCCCCCCGCACTCATCTTCGACATCCCAATCGATCTCCCCATCATACTCTGTTGTTACAAAGGGTTCTCCTAAGGAAGCAGCTCTACAAGTGAGGTTGCGTGGACCTTGCCACTCGTTGTTGACATAGATGTTGGCCCATAAACGTAGCACAGCCCTGTATTCACAGGTGCTTTCATCTGTTAGTGGATTACATTGTGTTTGTGGTGTTGTAAAGGTAAAGTAGCGTAAATAGGCAAAACTACGCTCCCAACGTTGGGTATACTTTTCAGGTATTTTCATCCTATACAGCTCCTCCATGCTTTTGTCAAATTGTTCTTTGTCAGTCACAATTCTGAACGCGACACTATTATGATCCCATACCATGGCGTTTACAAAAATGGTATGGATAGTTGCTGATAGAAGCTGAATCTGGCCGTAGATACGGCAAAGAAACAGATGGAGGAGACACTCGGCTTTTGGGGGTGGTATTTCTTTTGGGAAAATCATTTGGTCTGCGCCCACTGCATGAGGGATATGTGAGCACACGAAACATGCTTCTTTTGTTGCCCTTTTCCCTATTTTGGACATATGCCGGTACCACATGTTGTCTAACAGGGCATCATGGGCTCCATGATCCTGATTGAATTCGTCAGGACGGGTGGAATGGAAGTCGGGCCTGGAATGAAGGTGTGCAATGTGAACCATTGTGTCTTGAAGAGCGGTGGCCCATTCTTGTGTAACCTTAGGTTTTGTTCTACGGGTCCAGACCCTTGGTTTACCTTGTTTAAATCCTCTTTTAAATCTACGGTTAGTGCGAGGAAGGGAACTGCAGGGCAACTGGGGACCGAATGTGAGATCTGGAACGCCAGCCCCTGGGGTAGTAGCACTGCTTGGGATCAGATCAGTAACTGTGGGTGTGGGGTGTGTGCTAGTGTGTGCTGTATCAGCGATGCAAGGTGGGAGTGGTGGACTTCCGATCTTGTCTCTACCTGGTGGCACAACTGACTGCCCTGAAGATGGTGTGATAGTATCTGAAAGATAACACTGATCAGAGGTTGCAAGATAATACATATACCAATTGAGGACTGCCAAAGTGACAGTAGAAAAAACACAAAATAGTAAGGCAAGTGAAATACATAACTTTGCATCTCCATTAGCATTCTTGACTGTAAGTACGCGATGCTCATTGTCTTCTTCATCACAGGAGGATGGAAGGCCGCTGTCTTCATGGAGTGGCACAGATGATATATCCCGTCCTTCCTTTAGTCCATTGGCTGAGGTGGTGGTGCGGGGTCTAGACGGACGTGGCTGCGATGGATCCATGCTTTTCTCTCAGCTATTCGCACTGCAGTTGGTGATGAGTCTATCACCTGGAAGGGACCTTCGAACTTAGGATCCTTCCAACGCCTGACGTTTTTCCGGACGAAGACCAGTGTCCCGGGACGGATTGGTGGGAGCTCAGGATCGGTGGGGCCCTTGTCTCTCCTCTTGGATACCTGGGTAGAAAGGAACTGCGCTGCGCTTGTTAGTTGGCACAGATATTGGTAAAGTTCTGCTCTCACTATCTCTGATGATGATTCATGTCTGTCTTAGGGCGTGTGGATGGAACTGTTACATTTATGGATCGTCCAGTGACAAGCTGATGGGGCGCGAGGTGGTGATACGAACTTGGGGAGTTTCTTTGTGCAAAGAGTGCTATGGGTAGGCAATAAAGCCATTTCTTTCCTATTGTGGCACTTATTTTGCTTATTTTATTTTTGAGCAAACCATTGAGGCGCTCACAAATGCCGTTGCTTTGTGGGTGATAAGCTGATGTCAGTTTGTGTTTAATGCCTAGCATTGTGGTCAGGGAGGAAAAGATGGCGTTTGAAAAATGACTTCCGTTGTCGGACCGGATGGCGTCTGGAATGCCCCAGCGAGTAATGACATCACGGAGTAGGAATGTGGCAGCTGCCTTGGCATCACAGTGGACGCAAGGTCCGGCTTTGAGCCAGCATGAAAATGGACACACTACTACAATGAGATAGCGGTAATTTTGGCAGCGGTCGATCATGTCGACATAGTCAATGTGTAGCTCTTTGAAGGGGCCAGATGGTCTAGGAATGGTGGAAGCAACTGTTTTGAGATTCGGGTTTGGGGAATATTGTTGGCAAATGAGACATTTATTAACATACAATTGTATCTGTTCATAGGCATTGGGGATGAACCAGTCTGTTTGCAAGGTGGTGGACATGTTATCTCGGGTGAGATGTGTGGGAAGGTGGAGTTGGTCTAATGCCACTTGTAACAAAGCCTGTGGCATCACAGGTTTCCCTGTTATTGTCTGTATGTACACAAAGTCGGCGGAGTCCTGTTGTACTCCCCTCTTCTTCCATAACTCTTTCTCTTGATCTGGTGCACTTTCTTGCATTTCTCTAAGGTGTAACTGTGCAGTGTGATCATATTGCTGAGTTGTGTCAATGTCAAATGGTGTTGTGAATTGGGATGGTGTTTGTGGAATTCCTTCATTGCTATTGTCATGCTGTGTGGGAGGCAGTGTTTGGGAAAGTAAAATGGGGGCAAGTGGAACTTCTGTTGTTGCTTGGAGTGGGGGGCCTGTTGCTGGGGGGCCTCTGGCTGCAGCCTTAGCTGCCCAATCTGCCAGGGCGTTACCTCTGGAGACAAAACCTTGGCCATTAGTGTGTGCTGCGCATTTGACTACGGCTACTTCAGCTGGTAGTGTAAGGGCCTCAATAAGTTCCTCTAGTAACGTTTTGTGAATGACTGGTGTACCATCTGATTTGAGGAAGCTGCGCCTTCTCCAGCGGAGGATGCTGGAGTGTGTTGTTGTGGTGACATATGCAGAATCTGAATATATTGTAATACGGTCATCAGCTCCAATGTTTAGGGCAGCTATGAGTGCTACCAGTTCAGCTGCCTGGGCAGAATAATGTGATGGTAATGTAAGTTGCTGTACAATGTCTAGGGAATCAGAGGAGTCATTTTGCTGTGCTTTAACTACTGCTGCTCCTGTGTACCTGACTCCTGTTTCTTGATCAATGGTAGAGGAGCCATCAACAAAATATACAGTACTGTTTGGCAAGGGATCGTCTTTTGCTGCTCCAGACTCATCTGGTGAATATGTGGCACAGTCATGGGTGTCATCATCTGAGGTGGCTATTGGATGGGCAAAGAATGTGGCAGGGTTTACTGTATGGCATTTTACAATCTTCAGAGAAGGTAGTGACAGTATGACTTCGTAACCTGACACTCTCTGTGTTGTTAAAGTTGTCTTGGCTTTTTGTATTATTGCAAAGAAAGCATGTTCTGTGTACATAGTCAGTGGGGAACCCATTACAATGGGAGTCGTTTTCTCAACAGCAAAAGCTGCGGCAGCAAGGGCCTGCTCACAGGGGTAATGACCTTTCATGACAGCGTCCAGCATGCCGCTGAAGTAGGCAATGGGCTTATGGCCCATGGGGTATTTCTGAGTGAGTACTGCAGTCATTACTAGACCATCACAGTGAGTGAATAGGTGGAATTCTTTTGTGTAATCAGGTGATCCTAACACTGGTGCATTTGTTATCTCATCTTTGAGCTGGGTGTAGGCTGTTCTCATTTCAGGTGTCCACTCAATTTTATTGTGTCTGTCTTTGCCCATTTTCACAGCTTTCAGCAATGGGGCAGTTATTGTAGCAAAATCAAAGACCCATTGACGGACATAGTTAACCAGGCCGAGGAATTTTTGCATGTCTTTAACTGTTTGAGGCTCAGGAGTGCCTTTTATCGCCTCAACTCGACCTGGAGTGACTCGTCTGCCTGATGCAGACAGTAGCTGACCTAGATAGTGTACCTCTTTCTGACAGTACTGTAACTTCTGTTTGTCAACTTTGTATCCCCTTTGTGCTAGCGTCGTAAGTAAGAAGATGGTGTCTTTTCTGCATTGTTGTTCTGTGGGGCTGCAAAGCAGTATGTCATCGACATATTGCAGTAGGGTGCTATCACATTGAATATTAGACAAGTCCTCTTTGACAACCCTGTTGAAGACACTAGGGGACTCACAGTACCCTTGAGCGAGCCTTGTGTACGTGAATTGCACATTTCTGAATGAGAAAGCCAATAGGTATTGGCTGTCTGGGTGCAAAGGAATGCTGAAAAAAGCATTTTTCAGGTCAATGACAGAAAAGTACTGTGCATCGGGGGGGACATTCGTGAGGATGACAGAGGGGTCTGGGACAATGGGGAATTCTGGTACCACTATGTTGTTAATTGCGCGAAGATCATGAACTAGCCTCCATTGATTGGTCTTCCCCTTCCGCACAGGGAAAAGGGCTGTATTACACGGAGAGATACAAGGATATATTACTCCTTGATCTAGCAATGCCTGTATTGTAGGGGCTATACCCTCCTC
The DNA here is from genome assembly GCA_963921515.1 of Calotriton arnoldi. Lineage (NCBI taxonomy): Eukaryota > Metazoa > Chordata > Amphibia > Caudata > Salamandridae > Calotriton > Calotriton arnoldi. The sequence continues at coordinate 2,135,922 of CAWUFW010001228.1, forward strand.
TGCTGCTTTGGACAAGGGATACTGTTTTATTCTGGGCAGGATAGCACCTTGTTTGAGTGTTATCTTAAATGGCCTGGCAGAGCTAATAAGGCCTACATCATTTGGGCCTGTTGTCCAAAGATGTGCAGGTACTTGAGCCAGATCTGCGTCTCGGGCAGAGTCATAGCTAGGGGTGACTGTTGGTGTCCTAATCTCCACTGTTACTGAGATAGGCAAATTGTTTTGATAGATAATCTCTGTCTTGGAGTAGTCTTCAGGGGATCCAAACAACTGGGCATCTGAAATGTCTCGTACCAACCCTTTAGGCTCAATAAAAATGACACAAGCCCAAGTATGAGCGTTGTCATCGCATGCCAGAAATGCGCCGTATGTTGGTGTTACCTCAAGGGCGCAGATGTCAAAGATCAAGTGTTTATCTAATATATGTGAGTCTGGTAGTTGGGGTCTGAAAAGGAACTCTTTTGGTAACTGGACAGTGCGGCCTTGTAATTCGGGAGTGGTGGCGACAATAGTGTGGACAGCTGCAGAGAAGGCGTGCTCATCCACTGGTCGTGCTCTGACCTGGCTATCTAAGGAAGACTGTGCAGTGACTGCCATTATCCTTGTTAGTGGGGTACCTGGTATGGAGCAAATCATTGTTCCGTTGTCATCAAAGTGGATGGTCATGTTTAGTTTGGCCATGAGGTCACGTCCTAAAAGATTGACTGGGGACCTGGGCGAATAGAGCAGAGGCTGCTCCACTACATGGCCTCCTATCTCCATTGATACTGGCTTGGTGAAGGGGACCCTTGCTATTGCCCCAGAAAATCCCTGTGTGTCCGCTGTTTTATTAGAAATGGGCAGAGGGCCACCTGTGATGCAGGAATATGTGGCACCTGTGTCAACAAGAAAACTATATGTTTTGTTATTTATCACAACACTTGCAATAGGGTCCTCTTCAGTATTGCTTGTGCATGACAAAATTGGGCACACAAGAGTTGTCTGTGGGCTGTCCTAACCAGTGTATCCTCCAGCCTGAAATTGCTGGATGGTGCCCTGGGTAAAGGGGTTGTTGGAGGCAACAATGGTTCCTCCTAGAGGTACATTGTTTTGTGTTTGGGGGACCACCTGATAAGCAGGTGCTTGCTGTGGCTGTAGCTGTTGCATTGGAACCTGTATTTGTTGGACTGCTGGCTGAACCTGGGCCATTATGGGCGCTTGGAGCTGCACTTGTTGCTGCTGTGCTGGTTGTGCATAAGAGTATAGTATTTGGGGCTGTTGAAGGTGTTGTTGCGTGCGCTGCTGTTGTTGGAATGGTGCTTGTGCTTGGTAGCCAGGACGCATGTATTGCTGACCCATATCACGCTTTTTGCTGTTGCAATCTCTCTGTATGTGGCCTGGTTTCTGGCAATAGTAGAAAATGATCGGTGGTGTTCCCTGTCCTGGCTGTTGTGGAAACCTTTGTTGTCCCATCCCTCGCCCTCTTCCTGGTCCACCCGTGTTCCAGTTCATATTTGGTCTGTTATTATAATAGGGCTGTGTGTTGGTGCTGTAAGCAGGTGGTGCTGGCATGTATTGTACCATTGGCTGTTGTTGCGGCTGGACATACTGTATGGCATGTTGGGGTTGAGCTTGTATGTACTGTACTGCAGGCGGTGCTTGAACCTGCTGTGGGGCAGTTTGGACGTTGCCTGCAAGAGCATTCATGGCAGCCTGGGGGAAAGATGTTACTGCTGTCATTTGAGTGACCGGTGCTGCAAGCATGACTGTGTCAACATTGTCTTTTTTCTTATTAAGTTTCTGCTGTACCAACTTGGCAGCGGCATTCTCTATTGCCAGCTGTCTAATCTTCTCCTGTTCCTGTCTCTTTTTACAGTAATGTATAATATGGTCTTGTATTTCAGCCCATGGCTTGCATTCCATTGCTACAATGCCATCTAATTTTTCCTGCACTTCAGTGGGTAAACCTTTCTTTATGGTGTGATAAAATAATCTGCCATACCCTCCAGCTGCGTCCCATCGTTGCCCTAACTCCTGGTGCCATTTTTCTTTCATTCTGGAAAGATAGTTGGCAGGGTCTTCATTTGGCTGCATTGTCTGTGACAACAGAGCCCCAATGTCGGGAACATCAGGGAATTTCCTGCGCAACTCAGTCCAGGCTAGTGTTCTAATCTCATTAAAGTAAACACCATCATGTTTGGTGTTTGTTTTTGTAAGATTGACATGGACACGTGTGAAGAGATCTTCTGCGTCTTCTCCCATGAGGGAGATCAGCAGGCTTTTTACATCTCCTATAGCTATGTTGTTGCCTGTGGTGATATTTTCAAAAGCTGCAATCCATTTTCCCGCACCCTCAGTGAGGGGTGGGAGTGCCTTTTTGACATTTTCTTTGTCTAGTGTAGACCATGGGATATAGATGGGGGGATCAGTGACATTTTTGTAGAGCAGTGGCATCTGGCGCGTGACCCCAGGGCGTCGCGCTGTGGGTCCTGTATAGTCATGCTGGCGAGCATATTTTTGCCAGACTTTGAGGCTCTCCCTCATGTAGTCATAGTCCCAATCCTCATCTCCTAGTCCTTTGAGGATACATTCAACTGCTGTTGCCATGTACTGAGGCTCAAAAGAGCCTTCTCTTGGCCAAGGGAGCATTTGCGGTGCTAAGGGCTCTGACCATCCTGCCAAGTCGTCTGAAAAGGGGTTAACTGCATAATCTGAACCTTCCCCTAATGTCACTATCTCATTGGGAGTGAGATCATTGCTTGTTTGTGGTGGACATGGTCTGCTGAGACTTATGTTGTGTCTATTTTTCATCCTAACGGTGCGCAAGGAAGCAGAGCCCGAGACGTCATATAGTATGTCGTCTGGGCGTCCATGTGTCCCCAAGACTTTAAGTCTTTGTGCTTCGGTGGTCCTGACCTTACTTCTTACCACTCTGTCTGGTTCCGGCGGGAGTCCACAATATCTTGGGAACTCACCAAACATTGGGTTGAGGTCTTCTAGTCCCAATGGGGGTCTCTCTTCTGGCCCTACTGCTGTTGGGTATTGGTGGGCTTGGTGTGGGTTGGCGAGTGTTTGGTTATTCCAGAGGCGGCAGCGTTACGGTGGTAGGGGTACTCACTAAAAAGATATTGTGTATTCCCTTCCCCATTCCTACTGATAATTGTCTTTGGGTGGTGTTGCACGAGGCGGTGCAGCGTGGGTGAGGGTGCTGTTGGTGTGTTGACCTTCGACATCATGTCCGTAATGCTTTTGTTCATGTTGTCTAATTTAAATGACAAGCGTCTCATTTTGTGTAACTGGTCTGCGTGGCTAGGGGAGTACTGCTTGGGTATCTGTTCGTCTTCAAGATGCTGTGATGAAATACTTTCCAGGCTAGTGCTTTTGCTCAACTCTGCATTCTGTCTATAAGTGTCATAAGAGGAGGGGAGACTTGTGAGGGGGCCTGTGAGGGGGGCACGCTGTTCCTCAGTTCTGCACAGCAACGGGGGGAACTCAATGAGCTGTCGGTTGTCTGTCATAAAGCCAGATCCTGGTACCTCACCAGAGGGTGCAGTAGCCATGTAAGGCATGCTAGTTTGTGATGGGAGGTGCGACCTTGGGAACAGGTGTGTGCCGGTGTCAAGGAAGGGGTTAAGGACAGGTGCTTGTTGAGTGTCAGTGTCACGGAAGGTGTTAGAGTCAGTGTCGCCTTTAGGGCCAATGTCACGGACGACAATGACAGGTGAGCGCAAGTGACGAGATGATGCCTGAGAGGCAGAGTCAGAGTCCAAGTGACGAGATGATGCTTGAGAGGCAGAGTCAGATCCTTCCTCATCCTCTTCACCTGAGCGTGGGTGTGCAGTATTGACTGTTGGTGTAAATTTTAGTGATAGCTGTGCATCTATGAAGCCTGGGATACCTGATACCGCTGTCTCCCTTACTGTACCGTTGGGGAGAGGCAGGTGTATGCTGTGCAGGTCTGTCAGGTCAGGGTATACATCACTGGGGGGCGTGGGTGGAGCCAGTGGTCTGTCCACGGGGTGGTACGGGTGACTAGGTGACGTGTGGGAAGCCTGAAATTCCTCAACCTGTGTGATGTGTAAATCTGGGCCGAGGTGCGATGAGGAAGATGCCTCATTTGGTAGTGGTTGGGAACCAGCAGCCGGAGAATCATTAGTGGTAACTGGTAGCTCAGGTTGTTCCTTGTTAGTGAGCTCGGTATACATACCGCTGAAGTGGTAAGGCGGTGGGGGCTGAGCATTGGGTATAGCTGGGGGTGTGGAGTCAGAGTGTGTTTGAGCCTTGTCTTTGAAAATGCGCCAGAGATCTAAAGTAGCCTTTCTCTTCTGTAACTTAGTGCCAGAGTACTTGGTGTCTAGAAAGGTGGTGGCATGCTCTAGTATTATTGGGTCGAAGCTTCCCTCTGAGGGCCAAGGATGAGTCATTTTCGCCGTACGCTTATGAAGCTCACGGCAGTGCTTTAGTATATGGTGTTCCTGGCCTCCAAATGTTTTTAAAACATGTTGGAGTGGAGTGGCCATGTTGGTGTGTGTAACACGGGGCGCTCTTAGGCAAAGCCTAAATTACAGGAGCGTGTTTTCTCAGGTGCTAGGGACAATGTCTCTGATGAGTTCTTGCTCTACTGCCTGAATAACAATATCATACACACCGTCCTGCAAGTCTCGCACTTGTGCATGGGTGTAAAGAGGAAAGTAGAGCTGGCCGCCAAAGCAAGCTTCAACAATATAACTTTGGAGAGGGTGCCTTGGCCAGGTGCTAGATAGTATGGCAGTGAGTAGCGCTCCAGGGGGATGTATGATGAAAAAGATGTGAAAGTGGGTAGACATTTTATACACTGTAGAGCTTACTATGCCATTCATGAGTATTATTTTAAAGCACAATGCTTTGAGGGTGTGTGTCGCTTGTTTGAAAAGAAATGTAATTAGGTAGCAGAAGAGTGTTCAGTGGCAGGAGTGGATTCTGTGGCAGGAGTGGATTCTGTGGCAGGAGTGGATTCAGTGGCAGGAGTGGATTCCGTGGCAGGGGTGGATTCTGTGGCAGGAGAGGAGGGGATGGCGTCGTTTATCAATTCCTCTCCTATGGCGCTACTGATAATGTGATATAATGCTTTTCTCAAGTCCAGTTCCTGTGGTCCGGTGTATATTCCGCTAGGGGAGAAGTCAGGGAATTGGAGCTGGTTACGAGAGAGACCAGCAATTACTTTGCTTTGTAGCGGGTTGCGTGGATAAGTTGTAACTAGTGTGGTAGGTATGTCCAAACCTGGCGCTAGTAGGCGAATGCGTATGTAAATGCAATCCGATGTTTTATGAACAGAGGTACCTAAAATCCTATTCATGGGGACCAGTAATTGTTGGGGGACTGGAGTGTTCCCTAAAATGTCAGTGCTTGCAATGTTTTTGTTCTTTGGCTTTAGGGACAATGGGATTTGGAAGGTGCGGAAAGGATGGTGCTAGTGAAAGCGTTATCTGTTGTGCCTGGGTATAGTCAACCCCTAAAACTTGAAATATAGTGAGAAGGACAGTGCTTGCTAAGGGTGTAACGTGACAAAAGGAGGATGGGTGCCCAGTGGAAAGACCCACAACGATATTATTAACTAGATATACAAAAATAGGAGAAGCTGTACTGTCAGGAGACGGGGTACTCATTACCTACAGTGTCTGAAAATGCGGGGGTGGGCTTGCCGGAGGAGGCACAATGAGGATGTCTGGTGCAGAGTCCTCTAAATCCACTGAATAGTCCTGCAGGAGTGCCAAGAGGAATGGGGACTCGTTAGCAGGAGACAGTGGTTGGTGGAGAGCAATAGTAAGTGCTGATGCTGATACCGTGGGGGAAGCAGGGGCGGTAAGGGTAGGGAGTGTTGCCCCTTCAGAGGATGCCGTGGACTGCGCAGAGTCAGTATTGGAGTCGCCGTCTATGGCAACGATAGTGGGAGAATTAGCAAGAGAAACAGAAGTCTCTAAAGAGGGTGGGGAGCGCGAAGATGAATTAGGGGAGTGGGCAGGCCACAAAAGATCCGGGCGGGTGGTGTCTGGTGGTGGTGGTTGGGAAGAAGGGGTGCCTGAAGGAGGTAAGTCTATAAGAGACAAGAGTGAAAGGCGGAGTTCGGTAGTGGGGGTAAAGTCAACCTCTAAGATGTCCCAAGTAGCTGCAAGAACTTCGCTTTGATGGCGCGTGAGGGGGATAAAGCGATCAAGACTGGTGTGGTGTACCGCAGTGGCAGTACCACGTACGGAATGAATAAGGAGATTAATAATTTGCGGGGGGTCAGGGGACATAACGGGGGGGGTTGTTTAAGGGGACGGACAAGAGGAATAGAGATACACCCCCACCACCTTTGGCTACCAATTGGTGTAGGCAAGTGGTAGGCAAATGGTGTGAGAGACAGAAAAGAGGCGCAATGTACGTGCAATGTGTACTGAAAATAAGTGCAAATACTTAGCGGGATTGCGGGTACGTGTTAAAGGCAAGGCAATCCAGACAACAGCTACCTGGCGCAACTGCCCGTAATAGTGAGGAAAAGTGGGGGCAATTGAGTCAACAATGATAACTAGCAGACTGCCACTCGGCTAAGTGAGTGTGGAGTTGGCAGTACAGCAACAAAGGTGGAGTGCGGGGAGAAAACTGTGGTGGGACAGCAGGGCTAATGAATGTTTAAGAAAACGAAGCACAAAAAACAGACACAATGGACAACAAATAAACAATAATTAAATAAATGAAATGCATTTCAAAAATAATAACGATCAAAATAGCAATGTTTGCTGAGAGAACAGCCGGGGAAGACAGAGGAAGGAGGGGCGAGGGGACCACAGTGAAGCTGCGAGGCTCACTTCCTTATTCTGTGAAGAGATAGAGCAGAAGAAGGCGGGGTGGATGTCGAACTGGGCTAGATGCTTCGAAGTGGTTAGTTCCTTTATTTGGAGTGGCGCAGCTGATAAGGGAGAAAGGAGCCGTTGAGAGAGCGAGATAAATTTAAGAGATAAAAAGAGAAAAGCACCCAAGCCATGTAAAACTGAATCAGAGAGGGACGAACTATAGAGTGCGAAGAATGAATGCGTGAATACACAGGAAAGAACCCTGACGAAAGAGGGGCGCATTGACGCCGAAAAGAAAGAGAATGGTGTTGTAAGGTGTAAAGGAAAAATTAAAAATGACAATGTACGAGGAAAGTGTGAGGAAAAAAAAAACACGAAGAGCAGCTGAAAGAGAAGGAAGGGAAGGAGAAAAAGGACGAAAAAATAAACTATGCAATGAAAGAGTACAGAAGATGAAACATAAAAGGTGAAAAATTAAGAATACAAAATGTAAATATGAATACAAAATGGCGGCGAGAGCATACAAAATGGCGGCGGGACACACCCTAAAGTGAAAAGTGCGACAACACTACAGAAACGCGTGCGTGCACCGAGTCAAGAGCGCAACAGCCCACAGCTGTGCAATATAAACTGTTCAATAAGAAATGGAAGACAGAAAAATGTGCTTTTAAATATCAAATGTGCGCCAAAATTTAAAACATGAGAAAACTGCAAACGCATGTGCGCACCAAGTGTGCAGCATGCCAGAATTCGGCCAGGTAGAACTGACCAGGACTCAAACCTCAAGCATCACTGAGCAAGGCAAACCTTAAAAAAAGCACATGTGAGAAAACGTGTAAACATGAAAAACCTGCAAACGCATGTGCACCATGCCAGAATTCGACCAAGCACGTGGTCAGGACTCAAACCCCAAGCATCAGGAAACGGCAATGGAAATGAAAGCACAATATTCGTAAAAAGACAAAGACAATAAGAGGTAAAATAAATGTTGGCAAGAAAATGCAGATAGAAGGAAACCACGACAAAATTAGTGGTAGCAGAGGGAAAAGCACCAAAGAGCCTCGGGAAGATGTGACCAGCCACAAAGAGGACGTCGTGGCATGTCAGTCAACCACAGGTGGGCAAAGGAGCACAGGCAAGGGAGACCCTGGATGGCAAATGCAGGCTGACCCACCGCCCCACACATGCCACAACCTGAGGCAAAGGCAAGGAAAAAAGTAAAAATATCCCTGACTTACCCCGGTGGACGTGGGGAGAGGAGAGCCTGAGAGACCGCCAGACAGGTGTAACCCCAGCATGCGTCCCAAGACCTCATCGGTAGACGACCCGCGTAACGAGTCCAGGATATTCGTGGTCGCCAGCTGAGAGAGGGTAATATTTTTGGTGGCCACACCCTTCTGCTTACCGACTCCAGAGAGCCTGACCCCTCTGTTCTGCTGTTCGTTCACTTGGAAAGAAGAAACCACGATGTAAGATACAGTGACTTTTATTTTAAACAGTTCAAAAGCATAAAAGCAATTCAATTTAAAAGTTGCCCATCAACACATGAGCAGGATGAAAAATAAATGCATTGACAATGTCACAAATCAATTGTTCAAAAGAAGCGAATGTATGACTAAAATATTGTGTTATGAGCAGCTGCCTAAAGAGCAACCCTGACTTTAAAGAAGATGTTCAGGCTAGTGCCTGAACAGCTAATCTTTTATTAAGAAAGCAACACCATTCAAGACTACGCAGTTTAACCTAAAATAAATGCAATGGCTTGGGTTAGAATGAGCTGAATTAGATAGACTGTCAAAGCCAAAAGGCTAAATTATTAGAGAGGCTGACAAAGCCAATAGGCTAATATTTAGTTGAGCTGACAAAGCCAAAAGGCAAAATAATCAGATAGGCTGACAAAGCCAATAGGCTATGCCATTAGATAGGTTGTCAAAGCCAAAAAGGCTGAATTATCAGAAAAGAGTATTACCACCTTGGAAGTTGAAGTTCTAGGCCCAGTCACACGGACGATCGATCGGGAACCTCTGTATGCAGTCAGATTGATGCGCAGAGAATTCAGAGCCGCACCTTGGCGAAGCTCTTTTATATGGTTAAATGCAGAACTTACACCCACGCTTGACACGAGATCTGACGCAGGCCCCTTAACCGCCCGCTTACAGTAACTGGGAAGTTTAATATAAAACCGAGAAGTGGTATCATGATGGAACAGGGCGTTTAGCAGATGGTCAGTGTTCTTGACCGCAAAAAGTAAACAAAGGATAACTTTTACCGTAAAAAATGCTCAGAATTAATATTTAATATATTAATTCTTGGTCACGTTGCCGCCTTGAGTTTCAGTTAAGCAAGCGCGGAAAGTTTCATAGCTAAGAATATTGCAAATCTTGCATGTGACACAGCCAGATGTTCCAACAGATTGTCACATGGGTGGGGGCCACCCTTATTCTCGTAACTGTGGAATGTCACAAGAGGGACTGATATTGTTTCTCGGTGGATGGAACAGATCTCTGCTAGCAGATCAGTGAGGCCTTCGATCTGTATTATTATTATTATAAAATGAGAGCAGGAGTCACTGGCTTTTTGGGCCTACACATTTGTATCTAGGAAAGTATGCTTGGTCCTATGTAAGATATAGTTATCTAGGGAGCTGGGCTTGGGCCTATGTGAGATGCACTCCCAGGACAAAGGAAAGTGGACAATTTAAGACATTGTATCTGAGCCTGCCTGGTAGGGCCTATCTAGAGTATCATGTTTAGTGGGTAGTGCAAAATCAGAAATGAGTTTCTTGTTAAATGGTAATACGGGATCTTCTGGACCCTCCTTCATAACCCTCAAAATCTTTGATTCACTACAATGCATTTCAATGGGGTACTATCATTTATATTGGTCCCAAGTTGGCTGCCAGCAATTCCAGGATGAAGTGCTGACATCCAATCAGATCTCACGATGACATGTGTGGTTAGGCTCCGCCCAGATATATATGTGTTTTCTTTTTCAAATTTCTCAGGAACTACTGAACGGATTTACACCATTTAACCAAAAGGCACGACTCTGAACCAAGGGCTACCTTTTTGCCAAATTTGGTGTAATTCCGTTCAGCAGTTCGGGCTGTAGCTGCGATGAAAGGTTCCTATGGAAAATTGTATGGGGAAAACACGTTTTGGGACCCCCTTTTTTTCTCGGCCCCCACTTGACGAATCACCCCGAGACTTTCAGGATAGGAGCGGACCGGAGCGCCCCACGAGTTTTGAAAATTTTGCGAAGATTCGTCAACCGGCGCCAAAGTTATTTCAAATAGAATGTTGCGGATTTCCTATGGAAAATTGGTCCTAACTATAACTATCTACTGGTGGTCATATATATATATATTCACTGACAAAACCATAGGTTTCAGACACGTTATAGTTAGAAATTAGCATTTAAAAACCTTTGAAATTCACTGAAAAAACCATAGGTTTTAGGGACAGTTATAGTTAGTTGGACATTTCACTCGTACAAAACCATAGAAATTCCCCCGTTATAGTTAGTTCAGCTAACTATAACTCGCGCCCCCGCAATGCACTGCTGATGACGTCACATATTACATCACTCATGACATGGTCAGTGACATCACTGATGACATCACTGATGACATCTCAAATGACATCACTGATGACATCATCCAGTGACTGTGTGTTTCTGTAAAGTTTAAATATGTTTAATATATATAGGGAAAGGCGTATTGAAGAATGAGTGGGTGTATAAGTGTCTGAATGGATGATTTAGTACATGAGTGACTGACTCTACAAGTGAGTGATTAAATGTATCTTACTGAATGCATGGGTTAGTGACTAAACTGTGTGAATGTCTGTATCCGTCTGTCTGTTGGTTTGTAAGCGGCTGCATGGCTTTCTGAATAGCTACATGAGTGTCTACATGGGTTATTGATTGATTGTCTGAGTATCTGTATGGGTGCCTGAGTGTTTGTGTGGGTGGGGTGTGTGTGACTCTGTGCATAGAAGTGTGAGTTGGTGATTCACTGGGTGCATGGTTTCAAGAGTGCATCTGTGATGGACTGTATGGGTGGGTGAGTGTGTGTATGGGTGTGTTAGTGATTGAATGTATATCTCAGTGGTACATGTGTGAGTAACTACATATGTGAAAGGCAGTATATATGTGTGTTGGAGTATATAAATGGCTATAAGTGAGAGTGTGTGATTGTGAGAGTGGCTGTATGGATGAGTGTGTACTTGTATCAGTGATTGTATAAGAGCGTAAGAATGTGCTAGTATTTGTATGAGTAAGTGAGCTGGTGTGTGTATAACTGTATAGGTGAGTAAATGGGTGTGTGATTACGTTTTTTGCATGACTGACTAGGTGTGTGAGTACCTCTATGGATGAGTGGCGGTGTGTGAGTGTTTATATAGGTGTATGAGTGCATATGATAGTCCTGTACTGAGTGACTAAGTATGAGTGACTGTACGGGTGAGTGAGTGGATGTGTGTGTAGACCTAAGAATCAGTGAGTGGGTATGTAGTTTTTGGTGTTGGAGTGTCTATGGTTTTGAGAATGGCAGTCTGTAATTTAGAGTGGGTGTATCAAAAGTTATATTAGGGTGTGAGAAGATGCATGAAATTATCACATGGATGATGTCATCAGTGATGTCATTTGAGATGTCATCAGTGATGTCATCAGTGATGTCACTGACCATGTCATGAGTGATGTAATATGTGACGTCATCAGCAGTGCATTGCGGAGGCGCGAGTTATAGTTAGCTGAACTAACTATAACGGGGGAATTTCTATGGTTTTGTACGAGTGAAATGTCCAACTAACTATAACTGTCCCTAAAACCTATGGTTTTTTCAGTGAATTTCAAAGGTTTTTTAAATGCTAATTTCTAACTATAACGTGTCTGAAACCTATGGTTTTTTCAGTGAATTTCAAAGGTTTTTTAAATGCTAATTTCTAACTATAACGTGCCTGAAACCTATGATTTTTTAAGTGAATTTCAAAGGTTTTTTAAATGCTAGTTTCTAACTATGCCTACAGAGGTAGGACATGTGAAGAAAGAAGAAAAAACGCACAGAAAGAAGCAAAAGATGTGCAGAAAGAACCAACAGAGGAGCAGAAAGAGGCCTTGTTGCAAAATCATCCTGTGCCCACAACTTTTTCAGACGGGTACTGGTGGTAACTGACTCTGACTAACCAGAGCCAGTGCTATGCTAAAAGACACTTAGAATACAGTGAAAACACCTACATACACTAGGGAACACTATGCGTTGGGGTACCCCTGTGATTAGCATGACCTCCTCTGCAAGTCCCTAGTACATAATAGGGCAGGGGGATTAAAACACCTCTTAAAACGCGCTACAGGGCGCGTTTGCACATTGGTGAAGGGAGGGGGCCTGAGGTGACATGTGTGCAAACGCACCCCGTGGCGCGTTTTAAGTTGCGGGATTAAGTCCCCTTGAATTCTGAGGGTCCCTAGGGCCCAACTAGCCCCCAGGTACCTACAGTTAGGACCACAGAGCTGAGTTGCAGAGAGGCGTTCCGAGGCCACGCACCTTTTTCACCTCTCTGCAACGCAACTCTGTTGTGCTTACTGAAGGTACCTGGTGGGCTAGTTGGCCCCCAGGGTCCCTCAGGATTCAAAGGGAATTAATCCCCCAACTTAAAACGTACCACAGGGCGTGTTTGCGCACATGTCACCTGAGGCCCCGTCCCTCCCTTCACCACTGTGCAAACGCGCCCGTGGTGCGTTTTAAGTTGGGGGATTAGGTCACCTTGAATCCTGAGGGTCCCTGGGGCCCAACTAGCCCACTAGGTACTTCCAGTAAGCACCACAGGCCTGCGTTGCAACGCCTGTAACAAATTGTGCAGTTGTGTTTAGATAGTGAAGAGGGTCGTGCTGGGGGTAGTGTTTTAGGGTTTAGGGTAGTGCAGTGGTATTTGTGTAGTGTAGGGGGTCATGCTGGGGGTAGATTTAGGGTTTAGGGTAGTGCAGTGGTGTTTGGGTAGTGTAGGGAGTCGTGCTGGGGGGAGTGTTTTAGAGTTTAGGGTAGTGCAGTGGTGTTTGGGTAGTGTAGGGGGTCATGCTGGGGGTAGTGTTTTAGGGTTTAGGGTAGTGCAGTGATGTTTGGGTAGTGTAGGGGGTACTGCTGGGGGTAGTGTTTTAGGGTTTAGGTTAGTGCAGTGGTGTTTGGGTAATGTAGGGGGTACTGCTGGGGGTAGTGTTTTAGGGTTTAGGGTAATGCAGTGGTGTTTGTGTAGTGTAGGGGTAGTGTTTTAGGGTTTAGGGTAGTGCAGTGGTGTTTGTGTAATGTAGGAGGTCGTGTTTTAGGGTTTAGGGTAGTGCAGTGGTCTTTGGGTAGTGTAGGGAGTCGTGCGGGGGTAGTGTTTTAGGGTTTAGGGTAGTGTAGGGGGTCATGCGGGGGTAGTGTTTTAGGGATTAGGGTAGTGCATTGGTGTTTGGGTAGTGTAGGGGGTCATGCGGGGGTAGTGTTTTAGGGTTTAGGGCAGTGCAGTGGTGTTTGGGTAGTGTAGGGGTCATGCTGGGGGAGTGTTTTAGGGTTTAGGGCAGTGCAGTGGTGTTCGGGTAGTGTAGGGGGTCATGCTTGGGGGAGTGTTTAGGGTTTAGGGCAGTGCAGTGGTGTTCGGGTAGTGTAGGGGGTCGTGCTGGGGGGAGTGTTTGAGGGTTTAGGGCAGTGCAGTCGTGTTCGGGTAGTGTAGGGGGTCGTGCTGGGGGTAGTGTTCTAGGGTTTAGGGCAGTGCAGTGGTGTTTGGGCAGTGTAGGGGGTAATGCTGGGGGTGGTGTTTTAGGGTTTAGGGCAGTGCAGTGGTGTTCGGGCAGTTTAGGGGGTCATGCTGGGGTTGGTGTTTCAGGGTTTAGGGCAGTGCAGTGGTGTTCGGGCAGTGTAGGGGGTGGTGTTTCAGGGTTTAGGGCAGTGCAGTGGTGTTCGGGCAGTGTAGGGGTCGTGCAGGGGGTGGTGTTTCAGGGTTTAGGGCAGTGGTGTTCGGGCAGTGTAGGGGGTCGTGCTGGGGGTGGTGTTTCAGGGTTTGGGGCAGTGCAGTTGTGTTAGAGCAGTAAAGGGGTCGTGCTGGGGGTGGTGTTTCAGGGTTTAGGGCAGTGCAGTGGTGTTCGGGCAGTGTAGGGGCGGTGCAGGGGTGGTGTTTCAGGGTTTAGGGCAGTGCAGTGGTGTTCGGGCAGTGTAGGGGGTGCTGCAGGGGGTGGTGTTTCAGGGTTTAGGGCAGTGCAGTGGTGTTCGGGCAATGTAGGGGTCATGCAGGGGGTGGTGTTTCAGGGTTTAGGGCAGTGCAGTGGTGTTCGGGCAGTGTAGGGGGTCATGCTGGGGCTGGTGTTTCAGGGTTTATGGCAGTACAGTGGTGTTCGGGCAGTGTAGGGGTCGTGCTGGGGCTGGTGTTTCAGGGTTTAGGGCAGTGCAGTGGTGTTCGGGCAGTGTAGGTGGTCGTGCTGGGGCTGGTGTTTCAGGGTTTAGGGCAGTGCAGTGGTGTTCGGGCAGTGTAGGGGGTCGTGCTGGGGCTGGTGTTTCAGGGTTTAGGGCAGTACAGTGGTGTTCGGGCAGTGTAGGGGGTCGTGCTGGGGCTGGTGTTTCAGGGTTTAGGGCAGTGCAGTGGTGTTCGGGCAGTGTAGGTGGTCGTGCTGGGGCTGGTGTTTCAGGGTTTAGGGCAGTGCAGTGGTGTTCGGGCAGTGTAGGGGGTCTTGCTGGGGCTGGTGTTTCAGAGTCTAGGGCAGTGCAGTGGTGTTCGGGCAGTGTAGGGGGTCATGCTGGGGCTGGTGTTTCAGGGTTTAGGGCAGTGCAGTGGTGTTCGGGCAGTGTAGGGGGTCTTGCTGGGGCTGGTGTTTCAGAGTCTAGGGCAGTGCAGTGGTGTTCGGGCAGTGTAGGGGTTCTTGCTGGGGCTGGTGTTTCAGGGTCAGGGAAGTGCAGTGGTTTTCGGGCAGTGTAGGGGGTCGTGCTGGGGGTGGTGTTTCAGGGTTTAGGGCAGTGCAGTGGTGTTTGGGCAGTGTAGGGGGTCATGCTGGGGCTAGTGTTTCAGGATTTAGGGCAGAGCAATGGTGTTCAGGCAGTGTAGGGGTTTTGCTGGAGGTGGTGTTTCAGGGTTTAGGGCAGTGCAGTGGTGTTCGTGCAGTGTAGGGGGTGTTGTTTCAGGGTTTAGGGCAGTGGTGTTCAGGCAGTGTAGGGGGTCTTGCTGGGGTTGATGTTTCAGGGTTTAGGGCAGTGCAGTGTTGTTCGGGCAGTGTAGGGGGTCGTGCTGGGGGTGGTGTTTCAGGGTTTAGGGCAGTGCAGTGGTGTTCCGGCAGTGTAGGAGGTCGTGCAGGGGGTGGTGTTTCAGGGTTTAGGGCAGTGCAGTGGTGTTCGGGCAGTGTAGGGGGTCATGCTGGGTGTGGTGTTTCAGGGTTTAGGGCAGTGCAGTGGTGTTCGGGCAGTGTAGGGTGTCGTGCTGAGGGGTGGTGTTTCAGGGTTTAGGGCAGTGCAGTGGTGTTTGGGCAGTGTAGGGGGTCGTGCAGGGGGTGGTGTTTCAGGGTTTAGGGCAGTGCAGTGGTGTTCGGCCAGTGTAGGTGGTCTTGCTGGGGGTGGTGTTTCAGGATTTAGTGCAGTGGTGTTCGGGCAGTGTAGGGGGTCTTGCTGGGGGTGGTATTTCAGGGTTTAGGGCAGTGCAGTGGTGTTCGGGCAGTGTAGGGGGTCGTGCTGGGGGTGGTGTTTCAGGGTTTAGGGCAGTGCAGTGGTGTTCGGGCAGTATAGGGGGTCGTGCTGGGGCTGGTGTTTCATGGTTTAGGGCAGTGCAGTGGTGTTCGGGCAGTGTAGGGGGTCGTGCTGGGGGTGGTGTTTCAGGGTTTA
Source organism: Calotriton arnoldi (assembly GCA_963921515.1). Classification (NCBI taxonomy): domain Eukaryota; kingdom Metazoa; phylum Chordata; class Amphibia; order Caudata; family Salamandridae; genus Calotriton; species Calotriton arnoldi. The sequence goes on from CAWUFW010001228.1 coordinate 2,151,549, forward strand.
GGGCAGTGCAGTGGTGTTCGGGCAGTGTAGGGCGTCATGCTGGGGGTGGTGTTTCAGGGTTTAGGGCAGTGCAGTGGTGTACGGGCAGTGTAGGGGTCTTGCTGGGGTGGTGTTTCAGGGTTTAGGGCAGTGGTGTTCGGGCAGTGTAGGGGTCTTGCTGGGGGTAGTGTTTCGGGGTTTAGGGCAGTGCAGTGGTGTTCGTGCAGTGTAGGGGGTCATGCTGGGGGTGGTGTTTCAGGGTTTTGGGCAGTGCAGTAGTGTTCGGGCAGTGTAGGGGATCGTGCAGGGGGTGGTGTTTCAGGGTTTAGGGCAGTGCAGTGGTGTTCGGGCAGTGTAGGGGGTTGTGAAGGGGATGGTGTTTCAGGGTTTAGGGCAGTGCAGTGGTGTTCGGGCAGTGTAGGGGGTCGTGCTAGGGTATGTGTTTCAGGGTTTAGGGCAGCGCAGTGGTGTTCGGGCAGTGTAGGGGGTCGTGCAGGGGCTGGTGTTTCAGGGTTTAGGGCAGTGCAGTGGTGTTCGGGCAGTGTAGGGGTCGTGCTGGGGGTAGTGTTTTAGGGTTTAGGGTAGTGCAGTGGTGCTTGTGTAGTGTAGGGGTCGTGCTGGGGGTAGTGTTTTAGGGTTTAGGGTAGTGCAGTGGTGTTTGTGTAGTGTAGGGGGTCATGTTTTAGGGTAGTGCAGTGGTGTTTGGGTAGTGTAGGGGTCGTGCTGGGGGTAGTGTTTTAGGATTTAGGTTAGTGCAGTGGTGTTTGGGTAGTGTAGGGGGTCGTGCTGGGGGTAGTGTTTTAGGGTTTAAGGTAGTGCAGTGGTGTTTGTGTAGTGTAGGGGGTCATGTTTTAGGGTAGTGCAGTTGTGTTTGGGTAGGGTAGGGTGTCGTGCTGGGGGTAGTGTTTTAGGATTTAGGTTAGTGCAGTGGTGTTGGGGTAGTGTTTTAGGGTTTAGGGTAGTGCAGTGGTGTTTGTGTAGTGTAGGGGTTCATGCTGGGGGTAGTGTTTTAGGGTTTAGGATTGTGCAGTGGTGCTTGTGTAGTGTAGGGGTCGTGCTGGGGTAGTGTTTTAGGGTTTAGGGTAGTGCAGTGGTGTTTTTGTAGTGTAGGGGGGTCATGTTTTAAGATGCAATTCTCCAATACCTGACCAGTCTACACTACATAAAACTGCAAAAAAACTAAAAATAAAAAGTGTTTTGCACACTTTTGTCATTGGGCTATATGTGGGCTACATCTGGGTAATATTTGTGCTACATTTGGGCTCTTTTTCACTGTTTGCCATCTTGGAAGACTTCTTTGTTATAAAGTTTCCTAATTTCCTCATTTACTGCAGTCTCCTCAGTAGGAAATGCTTTCAGTTTTTTACTTTGATTCCATCAAGAAGGCATTCAGATGTGTCACACATTTGCCATAAATTCAGAATGTTATTACTCTAGTTGTTCATTAGATCACTGTAGTAAAGCTACTGCTCACCAAGGAGTTAACTGGAAGTCTACTGCTGGTATTGAAAGTGATTGTTTCAGTCTGCATGTCAGAATTTTCTAATGAAATAGAAGAGGATTTGAGATCTTACTTAAAACATGCACTAAATTTTCTTTTGCAGCACTAACCATAATTTCTATGGCAAAATGAACCCCCTCATTTTGTTCCTTTTTAAATTAAATGTTTTAAGTGTTACCAGTTTATTCCAATCAAGATGGCTTCAGGTGTGCCATACTTTTGTCATAAGTAAGGCTGTTAGCACTCTAGTTGTTCTTTAGAACACTCTGGGAAGCTGCAGTAGAACACAAAGGCATCAACTGACAGGCTGCTCCTGTTGAAATATAACAGGAAGATATTTGAGATCTCACTTAAAACATGTCCTAATTTTTCTTTCTACAGCACTAACCATAATTTCTATGGCAAAATGAACCCCCTCATTTTGTTCCTTTTTAAATTAAATGTTTTAAGTGTTACCAGTTTATTCCAATCAAGATGGCTTCAGGTGTGCCATACTTTTGTCATAAGTAAGACTGTTAGCGCTCTAGTTGTTCTTTAGAACACTCTGGGAAGCTGCAGTAGAACACAAAGGCATCAACTGACAGGCTGCTCCTGTTGAAATATAACAGGAAGATATTTGAGATCACACTTGAAACATGTCCTAATTTTTCTTTCTACAGCACTAACCATAATTTCTATGACAAAATGAACCCCATCATTTTGTTCCTTTTTAAATTAAATGTTTTAAGTGTTACCAGTTTATTCCAATCAAGATGGCTTCAGGTGTGCCATACCTTTGTCATAAGTAAGGCTGTTAGCACTCTAGTTGTTCTTTAGAACACTCTGGGAAGCTGCAGTAGAACACAAAGGCATCAACTGACAGGCTGCTCCTGTTGAAATATAACAGGAAGATATTTGAGATCACACTTGAAACATGTCCTAATTTTTCTTTCCAGAGCACTAACCATAATTTCTATGACAAGATGAACCCCATCATTTTGTTCCTTTTTAAATTAAATGTTTTAAGTGTTACCAGTTTATTCCAATCAAGATGGCTTCAGGTGTGCCATATTTTTGTCATAAGTAAGGCTGTTAGCACTCTAGTTGTTCTTTAGAACACTCTGGGAAGCTGCAGTAGAACACAAAGGAATCAACTGACAGTCTCTGCCCTTGTTGGATGTACATGTTTTACTGAGAATGTCAGACTTCATTCTCACATGACTGAGAAAGATAATGTGAATTTACAGAAAATATGCTCTCATTTTAGCTTCTGGGGCACCTTCCAAAACTGTATGGGACAAGCATGTGAAAATAGTTTTCTCTCAAACATGATTCATGATATCCCAGCAGAAGGTTTTTCACAGGGTAAAATCACCTTAGAACACACCACAATTCCTGAAATTAGTATGGTACCATCAACAAATGAATTCTAATGTAACTAAAGTCTGTTATCACCCTTTATAGTTCTCCTTTTGGTAACCCTCAAAATCTTCGATTCACTACAATGCATTTCAATGGTACTATCATTTATATTGGTCCCAAGATGGCTGCCAGCAATTCCAGGATGAAGTGCTGACAGCCAATCAGATCTCACGATGACATGTGTGGTTAGGCTCCGCCCAGATATATATGTGTTTTTACTTTTGATTTTCTCAGCAACTACTGAACGGATTTACACCATTTAACAAAAGGGTTCTTTTTGAACTAAGAACTACCTCTTTGCCAAATTTGGTGTAATTCCGTTCAGCAGTTCGGGCTGTAGCCTTGCATAAAGTTTCCTATGGGAAATTGATTTTTTGACTCTTATTTTTTTAATTTCTCCGCAACTACTGAACGGATTTACACCATTTAACAAAAGGGTTCTTTCTGAACCAAGAACTACCTCTTTGCCAAATTTGGTGTAATTCCGTTCAGCAGTTCGGGCTGTAGCCGTGTCTAAAGTTTCCTATGGGAAAATGAATGGGGAAAACACGTTTTGGGACCCCCCTTTTTTCTCGGCCCCCGCTTGACGAATCACCCTGAGACTTTCAGGGTTGGAGCGGACCGGAGCGGGCCATAAAGTTTGAAAATTTCGTGAAGATTCGTCAACCGACGCAAGAGTTATTTCAAATAGAATGTCGCGGATTTCCTATGGAAAATAGATCCTAACTATAACTATCTACTGGCGACCGCCAGTAGATAATATATGCATGTTATATATTCACTGAAAAAAATAAAGGTTAAAGTAACGTTATAGTTAGGTGAGTTTGTCAGGGACAACATTACCTTTCTGAATTAAAAAAAAAACAGAAATGCACCAATTATAGTTCCCAGGGCTAACTATAACTTGCACCCGTGCTATGCACTGCTTATGGCCTCACATCTCTCATGACATGTTCTATGGAAATCTTTATACCATCACTGATGACATCTTAAATGACATCACTGATGACATCACAAGGCAGAGCAGACGTGGTGTTTGCTCACACTTGATAGGAAATTAATAAAATGCTCCCGCCAAGTGAAAGCAATCACAGGTTTCCCTGCCCAGTTCCCAGGGACATAACTGCTGAGCCGGCCCCGGGGGATGGCATCCCATAGGCCATTATTGGCTCAAGAAGGGGGTGGCCATGTGGCCCACCTCACTTAAAATAATCAACCCCTTGGGTGTGCTCCATGGAGCCTTTCATGGTTTGGGTAGGGGGCTGAGCAGCCCCTCCCTCCCCATTTTCTTAAACTTCAGCCCTGGTCTTGTGCTCCCCAGGGGACTTTTGAGTCTCGGTGAGGGGAGCTGCATGGCACCTCTTACCATATAAAGTATCTTTGCCCCAGGGGTGGACTTTTCGGGGCATCTCGAGTCTTGGGGAGAGGGTCCACGCAGCCCCCCTCCCCTTCATGAATACATCCCCAGTGATGGGCACCCCGGGACTTATAACTATTTAATGTGGCCCAGCTGCCATTTTGATTTTCTTTTTGTTTTTCAGTCCTGCAAGAGTCTTGCAGGATTGTGGCATTTTATGCTGACTATTTTCTTTATTGGACCTGGTGGAGTCCCTCAGGGTCCCCCCATGTGGCCTAGGGAGTCAGGGTATCCCTACTCTGACCCCTTATACAACTCTTTTTTTAATTTCAGAACAGGGCGCCAAGTCCCCGAGTCCTGTAATGGCTTATGTAGTGTCTTGCAAGTTAGAAATAACTAAACCTTTTGGCTCCTGATGGGCTCCATAGAGCTATGATGTAGGGGTTGAAGTGCAATGCAATGAAGGCTGATTTAGAATGTTGAGTTTGCAGTTACACACAGAAGAATAAAGATGTGTAATACTAAGCTCCGTGTGTGGCATAGTCATTAGTGGGCACCGAGACTGGAGAAGATGCTACAAATGGCAATGAGATAGGGGATTAGTAAGCCAAAGTTTGACAGTGCTTTCCCAGAGAGTTTTTGGGGTCCAAGCAAACTGCTTGTGAGTGACACGTGTGCCATGTTCGAAGTACAGAATTGACGTTTTATGCATGTGAAGTCAAAGTGCTGCTCCAGCCACTGTGAAGCAGTTGACGATAATGAAAGAACTGCAGAGAATGCACGTGTTGTTGGTCGAGAACTTACTGGTCAAGCCATACATAAGGGTTTCGGACTGCCACACAAGAAAAAGTCATACATTATATGGAGTGTCAACGCTTAAGGTGGATATAACTAGGTTTTCAAGGACCAGTCATTGTTAATCGGAAATTGCAAAACAACGCTGTGAACAGAAGTGCTGCAAGGCAGAGACCAACTAGTTGTCAGAACGTGCAAATTGACAATAAGAATAGAAGAAATAATTGACTTACCAAACCCATTACAAAGAGTCAACGTACTGCTGAAGTGGTTCGAGGAGACATGCCAACAATTGTGTACCAAGCCATCCATACCCAATGTGGCCAGCCACCAAAACTGCAGAATGGGTCTAATAACAACTCCACAGGTCTTCGAAGAATATAGAGCCGAAAGTGACTCTCAGAATAGTGGAATTTTTTAGATGGCAGTGAAGAAAGTCATGTGCCCATCTGTCATTAAAGATGATCCCAAGCCGGCATGTTGCAAGGCTTCATAGATGAGCTGCCTCCAACAAGTCACCGTGATTCACCAGTGGTGTCAATAAGTTCCACGCTGGTCTACAACTCTGCCGCCTTTCTGAAACCACCACCACTTTTCGATACCAGCAAAAAGCAAAATATTGGCAATAGATGGATTGTGTGGATAGAGATATTTGAAGATTTCATTGATGCACTTGAAGAGACTGATAACAAAACGATTCTCAAATACCTCAAATACCTTACTGGTGATGGTGCTGAAGAAGTCATAAGGAAAATGCCACAAACTGACAAAGTCAGATTAAGAAACTTTAAATCAACAAGTTCAATCCAATGCCTAATGTAGATTATGAAAGATACATTTCAGTTAAGAATGACAGAAAGTTGGTGAAACCATTGATTCATTTGTAGAGAGACTCGACACACTCATCAAGCACTGAAGTTAAATTAACTTAATGATGAAGAAACTGTAAGTCTTAGAGGTATTAATGGATGCTTGTCAGATTAATTCAGACGATGAATGCTGAAAGAAACTCTGTCTGGAGCGAGTGTTAATGTCAGCCAGAGCTGGAGAGCATGCTGATAGACAAGCTGCCGACAAGGAGGCCGGAAGTGTGCAGAATGAATCCGTCATGGATGTGAAAAGTAAGCTGAAGTCAAAGACTGAAGGACACACAATGATGTCTACACATAAAAAGAAGTTTTGTTTTAGATGTAGATTTTCATTTCTACAAGAAGGTAAATGTTCCTCCATTGGACAGATATCTAAAGGCTGTGGGAAGGAGAACCTTTTTGTAATTGTTTGCAGAGAAAAGGAAAAAGCAAGTGCATCATGGCGCGAAGACAAAATGGCTGCTGGAATGTTCCAGAAGAAACATTCAATGTGCACCCATAAGGCCAAGCAGGGACATTAGTTAAGACAAATCTATACTGAATGAAGTTGATTGTCATCCAAATCATCACCAAGCTGTTCTTCTAGATCAGTATCAAGTGAAAGTGAAAAAGATTGCTGTGCCATGTAGATGTCTACCTCAGAAAAGCGTGCGCATGCTGGACTGACCACATTTGAAGAAAAATGTCAGTCAAAGAAGAGTCGACATGCTAAAGCACCAACGTAATTCAAACTTTGTCCAAAGGTTACACTGAAAATTAGGGGTGGGGAGTAAACTCCTCTCCGCCAGTGGAGTCACAGAGTTTTGCCTCTCCGTGCTCCGCTTGGAGCATGGAGTTCAGCTAAAACTCTGCCAAGTGCCACATGGCATAGTTTACCGATGCTCACCCCTACATTATTTACATTATACCTCTTGCTGAAGACTCCAGACATAATTTATTGAGAATAAAGAACCAGTAGACTCCCTGCCAAATAGACTGCAAGTTAAATTATGGATAAATATTACTATGGAATTGGGATAATAAGGCATTATAGTAAATACATCTCTTCCCTACTGGAGTTGCCCTCCCAACTGATCTCCTTGTTGGTAAAAAGTCAGACCCTCTCCAGCTGCTCTAGTTCATGGATTTGGTCCTTGGTCTGCTGCTGCACAACTGCCGGCCGCCGTGCCTGGGTTTGAGCTGTGCCCCCCAAGTGTTTTTCTGTGAGTATTTCTATGCAGAAAAACCATACAAGATTTTTTTTCCAGAGTTTATCTCTGACCAGTGATCATACACATGAAAGTAAAAGATAGAGCTAGAAAGAAGTTTGACCCAATGCACGCTGATGGGGGCTCCAAATAGGATAACATCTTAAAATGCTGCATTTGTCCCATCGGTTTAAAGAGGTGTAAGATTTGAACTGGTGTGTAACTTAAAATTCCAAATAAATACGCTCTCCATTTACAAAGTGTCAACACACAAATAAAGAACACATTTCAACATAATGCAATGAATTCAGCCTTATATTTTTTATTACTGTACTTTTCATTTTGTGAATAGTAAAATGCACATTAAAATCGACTTTCAATATTCTAGAGTTTTGAAGAAATTTTGCATCAAGATTGGGGCTGCGATCGAATTCAGAATCCGATACTTCTTCACCAGTTGCTAGATTAGTTTAGGCATCTCGTGGAAATCTCGTCCTTCCTTTGTCTCTAAAAAAGCGTGCTGGCACACTTTAAAGAAATCGATCTCATTAATGCGTCCAACAACTGCAGTATTGAATGAATGCTCTGGGTCTTCTATTTCAATGTCAGCCATCATCCGTACTCTTCCAATTTACTGTGCAGGCGGTAGCAATTCAATTTGCATGTTGTGCTAATTCGCTCCTGTCTAAACTGACCCGGAAGAAAAAAATAGCTGTTGTCCAATTGTATCATTTTAGGTTTGGGAGGAACTGCACATTAAAACTCCACAAGTTCCACCCATCCCTACTGACAATAAATGGTTGTTCGATACCTTTCATCATCAACAGTGGTTCTTCAATAAACATTATACCTGAGGAGATATATATTGAATTGTCTCCATTACCACGACTGATGCCATAGAAAACCAAAGTGTATACATGGTCTACATCGGCGCCCTTAAAAAGTCAAAGTTCAATTATAGTGGCAATGAAGCACAAGAAAACGAAGGTGCAAACACCGATCCAAGTGCTTCAAGGTACAGTGTCAAGTGCCTGTCTGCTCAGTTACAGAACAGCTGCTGATATGGGACTTATTTACATAAATTACAACATGAATGCTCACCATGAAAAAGTAAGTAAATTCCCTTTATCGTTTCATGCTTTAGGAAATTTTAAGACTATGAAAGTAAGGCTGAATATTAATGAGGATATTCGTCCTGTTGCTCAAAGACATGGACTAATTGCTTTTCATTTACAAGATGCTGTTGAAAAAGTAATTGAATCGTTACTTAAGCATGATATCATTGAGTGATCTACTGGTCCCACACCATGGGTTTCGTGGTAGTGCCCAAAAAGGACAATGAAGGAGCTGTAGGCATATGCATTGATATATGTGAGGCAAACAAGGCAGTTGAATAAGAGTGACATCCAGGTCCACACATTGCTGACATGATAACACAATTAAGTGTTGCAAAGGTTTTCTCGCACCTTGATTTAAATAAAGTTTATCATCAGTTTAAACTTGAAGAAAATTGCAGGTACATTATAACCTTTTATACACATGTTGGTGTGCTTTGATACAAATTTGTTTTTGTAAGTTTTGATGTGTCATCGGCTGCAGAACGTTTTCAAGACCTCATTCAACATATCATACAGCCTGTCATGAATGCGTTCAATTATAGCGATACAATATTAGTTTTTGGAGCTACACAAAAGGAGCACGATAAGACTCTCACACAAGTATATAATTTACTTGCGGATACAGGTTTGACTTTGCATGCAGATAAATGTGAGTTCCACGAGACAATGTTAAAATTCTTTGACCATATCTTTTCTGATGGGGGTTTGGCACCCAATCCTGCTAAAGAACAAGCGCTGTCACATGCTAAACCCCTACATTATGTTTCCATGGTGAGTTAATTTCTTGTCATGGCCAGCTACTATTCCAGATATATGCAAGACTTTACCACTGTAAGTGCTCCACGAAGAAGAATGTTTCATTTCATTGGTCACATGAATGAGAGACAAAAGTTTAAAAAAATCAAACAAGCCATTGGGATTGCCACTGAAATGGGGAATTTCAATCCGAAGCTTCATATTGAGGTTGTTGTTGATGATAGCCCAGTCGGGTTAGGCACCATCCTTGCACAGCACAGCGGACACCCAAATGCTCAAAAGCATATTGTGGCATATGCAAGTAAGAGTTTGCCTCAAACAGAACATGTTTATTTACAATCTTGAAAATTATTGTTTAGCCATGGTATGGGTTTGCAAACATTTCTATGTATTTCTGTACCGAAAGCCTTTTGGGCTGGCAACTGATCATCAAGTTTTGGTAACTATATTTGGCATTCCAAAGGCCAAGATGACACCTTGCTTAGAACGATGGGCACTATGCTTTCAAGAGTACAATTATAACATTGTGCATCATCCAGGGAAGGATTAGAACCCTGCTGACTACTTTTCTACAGTGTCTATCCAAGGTCATGGTAACCCATCCAAAATTGCTGAAGCTTATATCAATTTCATTGTAAGATCAAACACGCTAGCTGCTATTTCATTAGCCTAGATTATCACTGCCGTGAGCCATGATAGCGACATGCTAAAGTTGAAAGATATATTCACACATCAGTCCGGGAACTGACAGCTTTGACCTCTCACCAGTGGTGGTGAATATCAAAAAGACAAAAATGTCAAAGATGAACTGTCCATAATTCAGGAAGGAGTTATATTCTGAGGGTCGAGAATCCTAATTCTGGAGAGTCTGAGGCAGAAGATGACGGAAGTGGCCCATAAAGGACATTGTGGAATTGTTGCCACAAAATTAGCTCTCCAATACTGAGTCTGGTTTTTGTATCTCGATGAGCGGGTTGAGAAGGAGCTAAAGGCCTCACGTCTGTGAAACTGCATTTCTACTAAAGTTGCTCAGCACCCCTAAAACATGCCAGAACTCCCAAAGCATACCTGGGAGAGAGTAGGTATTGACTGTTTTGGTCCACTTAACAATGGACATCACCTAATGGTGAGAGTGGACAAATATTCACAATTTTCCTTAATTGAAGATCTCTCATCTACCACTCAAGACTGAGTAACATTAACCATAAAAGGTACAATAAATTATAAAAACATAAATGTTCCATTCAACACCAAATTTAAAATTCATTGTTAAATAACCATCATATAATATAGTTACATCATAACATTTTATAAGACAATGCTCAAGGTACCAAACACTAGGGACTTACAGAATACATTTTCCATGATTAAACCAAAGTAAAAAGGCCTACTAAAAGTAGCCAATTTCATAAACAAACAAAGGTACGTTCATGCAATCCAGGTCTTGTCTTAACAACAAAGGAGATAATCAGAGTTTCCTGTGACCCCCTCATTTCAAAGCCTTCATCCTGATGTACCATATTGAGGACAAGTAACCAGAAATGAAATAAACAATACACTTGTGTGTGTTGGTCCTACCTAATCTTAGCACTGTATGGCATTCAGTGGTGCCCAGCCATCGACAAAGAGGGATGATCCAACGAGCACGTTGTTTGGAATATGCATTACATAAAAACAGCACATGTTCATCACTCTCAATAACATTTCTTTTTTATTCCGTAAATGGGTAATACTTGCCAAAGGCAAATTCCCCAAATGGAATTTAATATTAAGTGTTCTTGTAGCAGGCTTTGTTAAAAGATCCATAAAAGACTCATAGTAAAATTGGCATTTAAAACTCAAATGAAAATGTACTAAACTACCCATGCTGTCTGTGGAGATCTTTACTCCTAATACATAATACCAGTAGATTTCCTTCATCCTTTCTTTTGCTATCCAAGTTAAAGCAGAGGGATTATTCCAGTCGTCCTGTAACCCCAATTCAAAGAGCCAAGTTTTTATGTGCAATAACCTGGGTATCTTGCTTACTGATTGGCCCTTTATTAACATTTTCACACAATCTCTATAGGGGCCCAGCTTCTCAGTAGACCACAACCTAATCCAATATAAAATGGGTTTTAAAGAGGCCACATATGCAATAGACCTACGATTTTGGTCTAATCTTACTGGCAACATCGGGGCACTAGAGGGAATTCACAACAGCGATTTCACAAAAGTATTTACAGCATTTTCAAGAGAAGAGGGTTTAGAGTGTTCCCACAGTCAGACCCATATACAACGGCTACACACGCTAGACTCCTGTATATCTTAATAAAGGGGGATATGGAAAAGGTGGATCCCTATTGGCTAACCTTAAGACAGAACCAGCCCTTTGTTTCAAGTAAAGTACATTCTTTTCTATCTGGGGTCGCCAGCTAAGAGTTTCACTTATCCTAACCCTCAAATAGTCAAATTCATTTACTTTGTCTATTGTCACTCCCTCAGACCATACCTTGCCCTTTTATTTCCTCTTATGGATAAACACCATGTATTTGGTTTTATCCATATTGACCTCTAGGCCATGCATCTTGCAGAACAATTTAAACTTGGCCAGAAATGTCGACAATCACCTTGCAGTTCTGGAAAGGAACAAGGTATCATCTTCAAAGCGGAGACCTGGTATTATTTGTCCCCCCATTCTTGGTGCATCATTTTTACAATCAAACAGAAAGGGGATACAACCATTTACAAATAAAAGGAAAAGGGTGGGAGCCAGGATACACCTTTGTCTGACTCTTCTTCTAATTGGAATAGCCTCGGTCAGCTGGGCTTCAGGTCCTACCCCACCCGTGCATAATTCTCAAAATACAGTGCTTGTGGGCATATAATTCCCAGGGATTATTCTAGCTCCTTCTTAAATATCGGGATTATGTCAGCTCGTTTCCAGGAGATCGGTACTGGGGCCCCAACCAATAGAGTATTTGATAATTAATTCACATCCGGACCCCGGATCTCTAGTTTTGAAAGCATTAAATCATCCGGAACTCTGTCTAACCCGCAAACCTTTCCTCGTTTTTGTGCTTGTATGGCAGCCATGGTTTCCCCTAGGTTAAAAGGTCTCATCTCCTCCTCCAGGGAATCATTACAGCCCTGTGGCTTAGTGACCTGCGTCGGTTGATCAATATCAACCTCTTTATATAAAAATGAAAAATGTTTAACCCACTTTTGTGGAGCTATGTGACAATCAGGACGCAGTGGCTGTCTACCCCCTTCATGCGCTACCAGATGCCAAAAGCGCTTACTATTCAGTAGTGTTTAAGCAGCCAACAATTCCTCCCAGATGTCAGCTTTCCATTGAGCTTAACTAGAATTTATAATATTTCTGTATTCCCTTCTCTTAGCTACTATCTCTGTTCTGTGTTTGCTCCTCAGGTCTAGAGTCAGAGCCTTCTTGGCAGCTTTGCATGACTTGTCAAACCACTCATTCACTTTCGTAGGGTAATGGGTCCTGCTTTTAATACAATCTTTGGTGAATATATTTCCCAATTTTCAAAAAGGCCGTTATCTAGGTCCATGACCTGGGAAGAGGTTGGGGATTTAAACTCAAACACTTCTAACTCACTGATAACAATATTATAAAGGTAAAGGATAGCTTTCTCCAACTTGCAAACAACCTCCCACCTTTCATTCCTTCTATTATTCGTTAAGGCCATTGAAGAAGATGACAACAAGTAATCCACATGTTCGGAATTCCCCATCCTTGCCTGTTCCCACTGGAGTGTGATCGGGAAGTGGTCACTATCCTCGCGATCAACAACTTTCATAACACAAAATTCATGTCAGCCCTCAAGTCAACCAGAATATAATCAATATGGCTATTAGAGTTGGCTCTATTAAACGTAGTTTTGACCACAACATCTTAAGGGAAACAACCATTACAAGGTCTCAAACCATGTAACACTACTATATCCACAATCTGGAGAGCAGCAACACTCATATTAATCTGTTTTCTGTAAACTGGGTATGAGGGAATTCCCCAACATTCATCTTCTTCTGCAAATAGTTCCAAAAGAGGGGCATAGAATTCGAAACATACATTAAAATCACCGGCAATAATCACAAAATGATTCCTGCCATGCTCCTCAAGTACAGACTTCAACATTTTTAAAATCAGGGATGGTTTATTGAAAGGTGTTGATCTATTATAAATATTTATCAAAAAGTATGGAGTGCCTAACCTAACCAATAGCTTTAGTGCTAAAAAATCTTGGGAGTTAACGTTTAATCTCTTGGTGGTACATTCTAAGGATATTTTCAAACATATAATAAGCCCATCAGAGTGTCTACCAGCCACAAATGGAATAGCCCCAATACTGTGGGTAGCAAATCCCTGCCTATAAATGTCAACAAGAGCCCACGTCTCTTGAAACATAAATACACGAGAGCTGTTTATAAAAGAGCACCAATCTTCATCATCTATCTTAGGACAAATTCCAGCAATATTCTAAGACAACAAATGTATCATGGACTTCTCTTTCCTATACATACAGTTCTCTAATGGGAAGGAAGGCACTACTAGGGGTTATTAGGTCTTAGGAGGTCTACTCTGCCACCACCCCTAGAAACCTGCTTTGTTACCAAGACTTCCCTAATGGCTTCTTCAGGCACTGCTCTTTCAGACTGGTTAAGATATAGGGTGCTCAAGGCTAGACCATCATCCTGTGAACCCTTGAGTCAATCAACCATTAATAAACTGGTCTCTTTTGCCTCGCCCGTGGAAGTTCCTGTTCTCTGTCCTGGTTCATTTTCCTTCTTCCCATGTACCTCCCCTCTCCCCTCTGTGGCTGCTAACCTCTCTGTAATCCTAAGACTTAGGGCCTGATTATGAGTTTGCCAGTCTTGGAGAGGGCTGTCATGCTATCACCCCACTCAAAGACTGCAAAACTCGAACGCCCACCGCACTCCAGATTAGGAGTTTTCTCTTGGTCTGGCAGGTGGTCCTTTGGTGGTTCCACGGTGGTGTCCTTTAGAAAGGCATTGAAATGGGAGCGCCAAAGCCTATTCCTGCACAGCATGAACTCTGAAGTCCATGCTGTGCAGGAACAGGGTGTGCATGCACACAGGGGGGTGCACCATGTGCCCCAATGCATGCATTCCCAGGCCTTGAGGCAACAGGGTGCCCTGTAGGATCCCCTTTGTTTCCTCACCACCACCCTTTTGATGGCAGGCTCACCACCATGAAAAGGGTGGATGCGAGGAAACTCGTAATATGCTTGGCTTTGTCTCAGCAGCACTGCCAGCAAATTGCTGCCTCACACCGCTACAACACCGCAGAGGCATCACAGATCCCCAGAAGTTGCAGCGGTCCTTTGGCGGTCTGACGGCCAAACTCGTCATAGGGCGGTCAGACCGCCGGTGCAGTGGTGCCCGCACCGCCACCATGCCTATGTATCATAATGAGGCCCTTATTTTGAAACAGATTCCTGAGACATTGGGGGGAGTGTTCGTAGGTCTAAAGAAATCAGATCATTAACCAGAGCTGAGGAAATTAAATGTAATTCAATCGTATCATTAACTCCTATAGGCACAAATAGGTGCTTTACAATTGTGATATCGGAGTAAATGATCGAGTGGCATTTCCTGATATGCCTCACCCAATGGATTACCTTGTTCTTCAGGGAGTCGTTACTCTCTAAAGCACCTGGCGATAGCTTCGGTACATTGGTCATAAATTTCAATTGGCCAGCTCGAGACTCAAAGCTGTTACGAATTCTCCCAGCCGGGGCTATAGCCAAAGAGGGCCTACATTCCAAAACCCCACCGTAGCTGTAGCCCATCCTATTAAAATTATTTGTTTGCAAATGAACATTAAGAATGGTTGACGACCTTCGGACACATAGACAATCAAATGCCCAGCTAGCCGAGGAAATAAAAGACCTTGCCCCACCTTGTAGTGTCAAAGTGCACCACCGCTTTATGTGAGTGAGAGGACCTGCTGAATGTGTAGGTGCAAAGTACGATGCAGCTGGTTTTATGTTTAGGCACTGCTCGTGCTGAGATTTCTGGGAATGTAAGGGCTCAAAATCAAACTTCCCAAGCTGAAGAATGTTTCGAGGACCTTGTAAGACAGCTTTTGCCACATTTAAAAGAATATCCTTCAGAATGGCCACTTCCTCTCTCAATACCCATATTAAACTAATAGCATCACTAAGCATTGCGGGCACTTTTTAAGGTAAATGTTCTGCAATAGATGTAGGTAATTCATGTATGGGCTGGGGGGAGGTGAAGGAGAAATAAGAGGAACTCCTTCTTCCTGTAACACTTCATATCTATTTGAACAGTCCACATTATTACAAGAAGCCATAACAACCATTTTGCCAGAGTTCTGAGTAGGTATTTTAGTTTTACCATCATTTGCTGTGCCATTTGACCCCACACTTCCAACCTTCTCTGTGTGTGACTTAAAAGAAAGAGTTCCAGGGCCCTGACTTTGATTTAAATAAGTTTGGGACTTTTGGTCCGCTGCAAGCTAGACTGTCTTTGCCTCTGACGTTTCTTTTGTTGCCCAGGAGTGACTCTACTTCTTCATTTAAGGTGTCAGTCTCGTTCAAAACACAGTTCGCAGCTGCCAATTTTGGCTGTTCTACAGGTTTAGGCAATTTTGATTACACAAATGTATCCAAGGAACTACACTGGGTTTTTCTCTTACCCATATTCCTCCCGGAATAAAAAAATCCACTATACCCTTGAAACTGGTTACAAAATAGCTCAAAGCTCTTCAAGGAACAAAAGCCAAGAGGGGTGGCCCTGCCCTGGCACTTCCTGGCACTGACGGGCACAGGACGAGCTCCCCATTGGCCTGGTCTTTGCCCATCCCACACTGCAGGGCTCACTCCTGCGCTTTGTAGCGCCTTGTCAGCTGCCAGGTGATTGCGATGAAAGGGTCCTCAGGCCCTGGCTGTTATGGGCAATGCAGTCCCTGGCCAATTCATGAGCAATGGCCGCCATTTAACAGTCATGAGTTTGAAGAATTATTTGAGCATCAGAGTATAAAACATCAAAAGAGTACACCTCTGTGGCCGCAGGCCAGTGGATTAATTGAGCATTTTATGAGTATGCTAAAGAAAGCTATGCAGTGTGTTACTCTTGAAAATCTCAATTTAAACACTGTGTTAAATTCTACCTTGAGAGCTTTTCTTTCAACACCTCACATGACTACAGGTGAAAGTCTTGTGACATTGATGTTTGGAAGAGCAATGACAACCAAGATACCTCAGTGGACTAATCAGAGAGAGAAGAATGAGAATGCAACTTGTAAGAAGGACTTGGTTCAGAAACAAAAGATGAAAGACTATACTGACAAAATATGACAGGCGAAGAACATTGTCTCTAGGAGAGGAGATCGAGTGCTCGCACGCCAGATGCAGAAAAGAAAAGCTAATGCTCCATTTGATGCAGAACCTTTTTAAGTGGTGTCTTCAAAGGGACTCATGGTGACTGCCCAGCACCCTAGGAAGTCTATTACCAGAGATTCTTCTCACTTTCAGCTTTGAATTCCTCGTTCATCAGATCCACATGTTGAAGGAGAGACTGGGTCTGATGCACCAGTGACTGCTGTTGCTTTTCCATCATCAACGCAGATCTTGGACAGTGAATCTGACTGTTTCCAGTTGCAAGATTTGGTCGAACAATTAAAGCACCAAAAAGACTGATTGAAGAGATGTAATTTGGTATATGTACATATTTTGTAAAATAATTTTATTTGTCATTTAACAGACAGGGAAATGTAGTGTCTTGTGAGTTAGAAATGACGGAACCCTTTTGGCTCCTGTTGGACTCTGTAGAGCTATGACGTAGGAGTTAGAACGGAATGCGACATGCAGGTATGTACATGCAGAAGAATAAAGACGTGTAATACTAAGCTCAGTGTGTGGTGCAGTCATTTGCGGGTACCCAGGCTGGAGAAGACACTACAGTTGCCAGCAACATTTTTCTCATGTTGCTGGCAGCTATTCAGAGTGCTTGCTCTCCCGGGAGTTTGACTCCACCAGGGAGCGAGATGACCCAACGAAAACAAATCTCCCTGGGCCAATCAGAAAACTCTATTTTTAAATTGACGCTCCAGCAAGTGTCTCTAGAGGCTCTTGCGGACCCAACAGTCCAGATAGACAATTATTTTTTAACCTTAATTTCTCAAAAACTACTGAACAAATGTATACCAAATCACTAAAATCACAATCTGCTGGCAAAGATCTAGCCTCCTACCAACTTTGGTGTAATTCTGTTCAGCAGTTTTTGCTGTACCCCATCTTAAAGAAGTCTAAGGAAAATGCATTTGGAATTTGTGTTTTGGAACCCCCCTTTTTTCTCTGTTCTCTCTCGATGGATCACCCAGAAACTTGCCAGGAAGGATCTAGGGTGGAGGAACTTTTGGGGGGAAAGTTTTGTGAACATTCGTCAAAGGAGACCAAAGTTTTTAGCAAACCAAGAAATACTCTTTCTTTGGAAAAGCAGACCTAACTATAACTACCCTTAACTAGCCCTGGGCATAAAACTCCGCTTCTCTCGCCGAGTTTGCGAATTTTTGGCAACTCCGCGTTCCGTGTAGAATGCAGAGTTACTGAAAACTCCGCGCTCTGCACCGGAGCGGAGTTTTTGTGTGTTTGCGCACCCAAAATGCGTTTTCGTGCGTGCAGGGAGTGACTTACCGGTGCCTGCGATCGCCGACATGATTTCCCATCTGTTGGCGAGCGGCACAAGATTTGGTAGCTGGCCGCACGGTCCCACAAGAGTGTGCAATCGCGAACACGTAATTCTGGCGTGCCATCGGACTTCCGGCAGAAGTTTGTGAAGATCGCGATCCCAAACACGTAGAATTTGCAATCTGGAGAAGAATCTCTCTCGAGCAGCATCAAAACCTTTTCGAAATGATGATTTGGATTAAAAAAACTCCTCAGATTGACATTTGGCTGTACTTTTTTGTGCATGGAGTCCTTTTTTGAAAAACTTTTTTTTTTAAGGGGAAGGAAGTGCCCCAGAGTCTCCAACTTCCTGTTCCTGGCCAACATGCTCCTCCCAGTGCTTTGTCCATCTCCTGTTCACTTTTCATTTGGATTTGGAGCTGGAAGGATCCCTCTTTGTGTCTGCTGCATCATATATCATTGGATTTGAGGACTTTTGATTTTGAGATTTCACAAGTAAGTTGGAAAATTGGTGTTGTTTGTTTGATTGGGGCATTGCACATAAATTTTTTGTACTTTTCATTGCTTTTTTAAAATGTATTGTGTTGGGTGGCCTGGAGTTTCAGTAGGGGCCTAGTTGTTTCTTTGTAAGTAATTTTTCTTCTTTTATAAAGAAACATGTTGCACAGTTCACTACATTTTCTACAACTTTTGAAATTAATTTGCAATATTTATTTAATTCACTAGCCCTGTAGTCTGCCAATAGGTCTTTCAGTCAGTAGGCCCAGAGCTACGCATGGGGGCATGAAACAACTGTTTATGTGGTGTCTGTTGAATTTAAACATCATTTAGGGGATGGATGGCATTGGATTGAAATTCAAAATGTGTTTTTTTGGCGATTTCACTTTTTTTCATGTGTGTTAAATAAATGCCTTTCTTGGATGTGTGTGGTAACTTGCAAACATTTTTTAGCCCTGTGGATTTTCGTTTTTAGCATTGTTGTATTAAAGCTGTGTTGTTTAACATGCCTCCTTTGTCTGGCCAGTGTGTGAGTGTGTTTGTAATAGTGGGCCAGCATTTGCCTTGGCTGATCCTCCCCGTGTGGCCAGGGGCCATTTTGTAAAGTCTGTGTCCATATAGGCCTGCTTGAGTTCATTGTTTTCAAGGCCTCCTGCTTGCTGTTGTTCTGAGTGACTGGCCATGTGGCTGGTGGCCATTTTGCGGTGGTGGTAGTGCTTTTGCCATAGACCTGCATGTCTTCTTTCCTATGTTCCTCTTGGCTTATTGCTTCTTGTTGTGGGTGTCCTGCCTGGTCATGTGGCTGGCGGCCAGTTTGTGAAGGCAGCCAGTGTGCTTTTGCCATAGGCCTGCATTGTCTGTCTTCCCTTTCTTGTTGTTGTGGCATGGCCATGTGGCTGTCGGCCATTTTGTGAAGGCAGCCAGTGTGCTTTTGCCATAGGGCTGCATTGTCTGTCTTCCCTTTCTTGTTGTTGTGGCCTGGCCATGTGGCTGGTGGCCATTTTGTGAAGGCAACCAGTGTGCTTTTGCCATAGGCATGCATTGTCTGTCTTCCCTTTCTTGTTGTTGGGGCCTGGCCATGTGGCTGGTGGCCATTTTGTGCAGGGGCAGCCAGTGTGCTTCTGCATTAGGCCTGCAAGCCTTCTTTGTGGTGGCCATGCCTTCTTGCTGGTTGTTGTTTTGCATGCAATTTTTTCTACTTTTATGTTTTATCCAGCAAAAAATGTAGCATAGTTCACTACATTTTCCAATAAATTTGCAATATTATTGATTTGAATTGATTCACTATGTGGCCTAGTCTGCCAATGGGTTTTGCAACCAATAGGCCCAGAGCTACTCATGGGTGCATGAAACAACTGTTTCTGTGGTATCTGTTGAATTTAAACATCATTTAGGGCATGGATGGCATTAGATTGAAATGCAAAATCTTTTTTTTTAGGTATTTCACTTCTTTTTATATGTGTTAAATAAATGCCTTTGTTGGATGTGTGTGGCAACTTGCAAACCTTTTTAGCCTTGTGGATTTTCATTTTTGGCATTGTTGTACTAAAGCTGTATTGTTTAGCATGCCTCCTTTGTCTGGCCAGTGTGTGAGTGTGTTTATAACGATGGGCTAGCATTTGCCATGGGTGGGACTCCCGTGTGGACAGGGGCCATTTTGTAAAGTCTGTGTCCATATAGGCCTGCTTGAGTTCATTGTTTTCCAGGCCTCCTGCTTGCTGTTGTTGTGAGTGACTGACCATGTGGCTGGTGGCCATTTTGTGGTGGTGGTAGTGCTTTTGCCATAGACATGCATGCCTTCTTTCCTTTGTTCCTCTTGGCTCATTGCTTCTTGTTGTGGGTGGCCTGCCTGGCCATGTGGCTGGCGGCCATTTTGTGAAGGCAGCCGGTGTGCTTTTGCCATAAGCCTGCATTGTCTGTCTTCCCTTTCTTGTTGTTGTGGCGTGGCCATGTGTCTGGCGGCCATTTTGTGAAGGCAACCAGTGTGCTTTTACCATAGGTCTGCATTGTCTGTCTTCCCTTTCTTGCTGTGGTGGCCTGGCCATGTGTCTGTCGGCCATTTTGTGAAGGCAGCCAGTGTGCTTTTGCCATAGGGCCTGCATTGTCTGTCTTCCCTTTCTTGTTGTGTGGCCTGGCCATGTGGCTGGCGGCCATTTTGTGCAGGGGCAGCCATTGTGCTTCTGCATTAGGCCTGCAAGCCGTCTATGTGGTGGCCATGCCTTCTTGCTGGTTGTTGTTTTGCATGCAATTTTTTCTTCTTTTATGTTTTATTCAGCAAAAAATTTAGCATAGTTCACTACATTTTCTGATCAATTTGCAATATTATTGATTTGAATTGGTTCACTATGTGGCCTAGTCTGCCAATGGGTTTTCCAACCAATAGGCCTAGAGCTACTCATGGGTGCATGAAACAACTGTTTCTGTGGTGTCTGTTGAATTAAACATCATTTAGGGCATGGATGGCATTGGATTGAAATGCAAAATGTTTTTTTTTTTTTATATTTCACTTTTTTTCATGTGTGCTCAATAAATGCCTTTGTTGGATGTGTGTGGTAACTTGCAAACCTTTTTTAGCCTTGTGGATTTTCGTTTTAGGTATTGGTGTACTAAAGCTGTATTGTTTAGCATGCCTCCTTTTTCTGTCCAGTGTATGAGTGTGTTTGTAACAGTGGGCCAGAATTTGCCTTGGCTGGGACTCCCCGTGTGGCCAGGGGCCATTTTGTAAAGTCTGTGTCCATATAGGCCTGCTTGAGTTCATTGTTTTTCAAGCCTCCTGCTTGCTGTTGTTGTGAGTGACTGATCATGTGGCTGGTGGCCATTTTGTGGTGGTGGTAGTGCTTTTGCCATAGACCTGCATGTCTTCTTTCCTTTGTTCCTCTTGGCTTATTGCTTCTTGTTGTGGGTGTCCTGCCTGGCCATGTGGCTGGTGGCCATTTTGTGAAGGCAGCCAGTGTGCTTTTGCCATAGGCCTGCATTGTCTGTCTTCCCTTTCTTGTTGTGGTGGCCTGGCCATGTGGCTGTTGGCCATTTTGTGAAGGCAGCCAGTGTACTTTTGCCATAGGGCTGCATTGTCTGTCTTCCCTTTCTTGTTGTTGTGGTCTGGCCATGAGGCTGGTGGCCATTTTGTAAAGGCAACCAGTGTGCTTTTGCCATGCGCCTGCATTGTCTGTCTTCCCTTTCTTGTTGTTGTGGCCTGGCCATGTGGCTTGCGGCCATTTTGTGCAGGGGCAGCCAGTGTGCTTCTGCATTAGGGCTGCAAGCCTTCTTTGTGGTGGCCATGCTTTCTTGCTGGTTGTTTTGCATGCACATTTTTCTTCTTTTATGTTTTATCCAGCAACAAAATGTAGCATAGTTCACTACATGTTCTAATAAATTTGCAATATTATTGATTTGAATTGATTCACTATGTGGCCTAGTCTGCCACTCGGTTTTCCAACCAATCGGCCCAGAGCTACTCATGGGTGCATGAAACAACTGTTTCTGTGGTGTCTGTTGAATTTAAACATCATTTAGGGCATGGATGGCATTGGATTGAAATGCAAAATGTGTTTTTGTTGGGTATTTCACTTTTTTATTGTGTGTTAAATAAATGCCTTTGTTGGATGTGTGTGGTAACTTGCAAACCTTTTTTAGCCTTGTGGATTTTTGTTTTTGGCATTGTTGTATTAAAGCTGTATTGTTTAGCATGCCTCCTTTGTCTGGCCAGTGTGTGAGTATGTTTCTAATAGTGGGCCAGCATTTGCCTTGGCTAAGGCTCCCCGTGTGGCCAGGGGCCATTTTGTAAAATCTGTGTCCATATCGGCCTGCTTGAGTTAATTGTTTTCCAGGCCTCCTGCTTGCTGTTGTTGTGAGTGACTGACCATGTGGCTGTTGGCCATTTTGTGTTGGTGGTAGTGCTTTTGCCATAGACCTGCATGTCTTCTTTCCTTTGTTCCTCTTGGCTTATTGCTTCTTGTTGTGGGTGGTCTGCCTGGCCATATGGCTGGCAGCCATTTTGTGAAGGCAGCAGTGTGCTTTTGCCATAGGCCTGCATTGTCTGTCTTCCCTTTCTTGTTGTTGTGGCCTGGCTATGTGGCTGGTGGCCATTTTGTGAAGGCAGCCAGTGTTCTTCTGCATTAGGCCTGCATTTCTTTCCTTTGTTCCTCTTGGCTTATTGCTTCTATCCATTGTCAGCTGCAGCTCCCTGAATGCTGAATCCCACATGATGCACAATGCCAAACCGGGTCCATTACATGTGCATTTTTGTTGTTGTTTTTTTTCTTTCCTATCCTTCCTCAGTGTACTGTACACTAGTACACCAACCATGAAAGCCCTTGTTTTTGTCAAAGTCTCACAAATGTCTACACTATATTGTTATGTTTTTTTAATAGCTGAGGTAATAAATGTAATAATATTAATAACACTAACAAGTGTGACCACACACTAAGTTATATATTATATTTGTTTGTTTGTAGTAGTAGTAATTGAATCACAGCGATGAATGCCACGTTTCACTGATGTTCTTTTTGCTTCTTTGCTTTTAGGTGCACAAAAGAGGAGGAGACGTCATCACCCATTGTACTGCCAGACAGAATTCCTGCTGCGCACGTCACGTGATGTGTGACCACCGACATCTCTTCAACTTGTGCCACTGCGTGCTGCTGACATCTTCAAGATGGCCCCAAAGAAGGTACCAGGTCCAGTACCAAGAAAGTTGCCAGTGAGAAGAAGGCACTGCCACTTACCAAGACCGGTATGTCGCCCAAGCTCCTTTTTGGGAAAACAATAATTGCGCCTGCAGCACCCCACCAACCTAGGCCCAAGCCCATGTCTGTTGCAGAGGCAGCCAGTCTAATCACGAGTCCAACGCCGACGAGCAGTGATGTTGAAATTGACTTATCGCAAAGTAGTACCCAATCGATGCAGGAAACTCAGATAAGTGGGCAACAACAGCCGCAACCACCCCCAATAGTAGTTGTTCCTCCCGAAGTAGGGGCAGTTCAGGAGATCAAGCTTCCTGTAGAGGAAGAAGAAGAGCAAGCCACTCTTTCAGAAGATCCATTGTCTTCCAGATCCCCAGCAAGGAAAAGGAGGGTTAGTCCATCAACTTCTTCTCCAAGCCCACCTTCTGATGATCTAGACACCACTTGGATCCCACCTCAGTCTGAGTTGGAGACACGCCATGCCCACAACACAAGGCTAGGGAAAAGGAAGGTTCCAGAAAGCCTTCGAGTTATGGAGGTAGATGTAGAAGAGGAGGATGATGATGAGCCAGTCATCATGGACATTAGTCCCGCCCCATTGGAGACCGACATTACCCCATCTTAAATTGCTGTGAGGGATGTGGCACGGATACCACCAACACAGATGATACCACCAACACCACCTCCAGCTTCCATATTTCGCCGGCAGCGACCTACATCCACCACAACCACCTCAGTAGAAGTAGGTACTGCAGAGAGTAAAACGTCATGCCCACCTACCAGTTCATCCAGCATTGCAAGAGGCAGCAGCAGAGCCAGAAAGTTGACCTCCCCAGTTTGAGACTTCTTTTCGGTTAGCAGGAAGGAGGTGAACATTGCTAAATGCTCCATTTGTGGACAAGGTGTTAGTCGGGGTAAGCTTGGTACAAACTATGGTACCGGAAGCCAAACAACCCATCTGAAAAAACATCACTTGATCCAGTGGGAAGTACACCTTAGCGGCCAAAAAACTGCTCCCATTGTTGTTGGTGGGGATGAAGAAGTAGAAGAACCGATCACGGTGGAAGGTGAAAAAGAGGGAGACAATTTCTCTGGTACACAAAGTAGCCCAGTCCCCAGCAGTGCAGTGGTACCGCCCACATCCTCATCAGCAACATCGCAGTGGCACAAGTCTAAGAGTCAGGCTGAGACACCAAGGGGTCCCAGGCAAGAGAGTACTGCAACAAAAAAACATGCGTTGAGCCTAACAACATCTGGTGTCAAGAAGTCACCTGCATCAGTGGCACCAGAAAAGAAAAAAATCCAGGCTACTATTCTCAGCATGTTTAGGTCGGAGGGGCAGTACGAACGCAACCACCCAACGGCACGTTTGTACAACGCGAAGCTGGCTAAAATGTTAGCACTGGACCTCCTCCCTTTTTCTTTTGTGGAAGGGGTGGGTTTTCTTGAATTTGTGAAAGCCATCTGCCCAAAATGGAAGGTTCCCAGCCAGTCCTATTTCGCCAGAGTTGCTGTTCCAGCACTACATCACAACATGCTGAAATTGCTTGGACAAGCTTTGCAGCAGAGTGCTGTTCACACTATCCACCTGACAACAGACATGTGGACCAGTTGCCAAGCCACTGATTACATGTGCATCACTGCCCACTGGATCTCTTTTGTGGAGGTTAGAGAAAAGATATCTGCAGCAGGTGTTCTTGACACTGCTGAGATTTTTAATGCCACTCAGAAACATGCAACTGTAGCCATGTTCGCCATGGTGAAATCTCATACTGCTGCAAACATTTTGGAAGACTTTGACAGCAAGGTCTTTGAATGGCTGTGACCAAGAGGGCATACCATTGGTTTTGTTGCCACGGACAATGGCAGTAATATAGTTAAGGCCATGGCAGATAGTGGCTATTTCAGGGTCCTGTGTTTGCGGCACTGCATTAACATCATTGTTCAAGACTTTCTGAAAAAAGAAGACAGAGTCAGCAACTTACTGACCACCTGCAGAAGAATCTGCACACATTTCCGCCATTGTTTTAAAGCCCGGAAGCAGCTGAGGATCATTCAACATGATAAAAAAATGCCAGTTAAAGCACTCATCCAGGAGGTGCCAACACGTTGGAACTCAACATATTACATGCTTGAACGTCTGTTTGAGCAGTACAGACCAATTAATAAATATGCCATGCAAAGAGGGGATGCTACTGTGAAAGGCATGATCATTGAGATGGACCAATGGGGCCTAGTTAAATGCCTGACAGAAATGCTACTTCCTTTCTAGCTCTTCACACGTGAAGTCAGCAAGGAGGACTGTACTATGGGCCAAGCTATCCCATTGTTGCACATGCTACAGGAACAGCTGAAGGGGGTATCTGCAATGTAAGCAGGTGTGGAGGAAAAAAAAGAAGCATATGAGTTGGTGGAGAGCTTACCCCTCCGCTTATCTGAAAACACAAGGGTGCAAAGAGGCACTGTGTCATGCAACCATTACATTTGTGCCACAATTCTGGATCCACTGTACAAACCAGTACTGAACACATTGATTCCTTTTTCAGAAGGGGATGTTGCCAACTACAAAACTTGGATAGCCAGTCACTTAGAAAAAGAACGGCCGGGAATTGGAGGCCCGCTACTCCAGGCCACAACAAGTACTGCAGGGCAGCCGGCATCAAGTTCAACTTCAGAGGGCAGTGCGGTTGGTTCACAGCAGCCAAAACCACCAACAACACCAAGAACAATATCAACAACAACATGAACAGGAGCATCAGCTCACCAAAATCGGCACAGGAATGGTTTCTTCAGCAAGGGCTTGTCCAGTGCTGAGGCAAAGGCAAAAGAGGCCAAGCAAAGCAGAGCACCCCCGAGCATTGAGCAGATGGTCCAGGCCTATCTGGATGACCCAATAGAGGTCTACATTGATCAAAACCCATTGCTGTATTGGTATGGGAAAAAGCACCAATGGCCAGTGCACAGCAGGCTGGCGGTATACTATCTGGCTTGCCCTATCGCAAGTGTCTCTTCTGAGTGTGTTTTCAGTGCTGCTGGTGCCGTTCTGACAGTGAGAAGGACCAGTCTCTCACCCCAAAACGTGGAGAGGTTAACCATGATCAAAATGAATCAGCACTTTATACCACAGGATTACACCATACCTGAAGTAGTACAGCAGGAAGATGATGACTGCGACTTAGGTCATGGAAGTAGTGTGTTAGAAGACCTACCTCTGGGTGAACCACCAGAGTTTGAGGACAAACTCTACTTTCCTGACAACAACTAGGCTTTCGACTTGTTACTTTCTTTCTTGCTTTGACGCCCCAACAAAAGCCCCCCAAAAAGATACAGCTAAGGAACATTATTTACTTTTATTATTTGTGTGTGTCACTGTCTTTCTGGTTCGAATCACTACAAATCCATCACCACCGTCTTACTCTTTTATTGCCGGATTGGAGTTGCAACTGTGTGCAGTCAGTGAAGAAGTAAGTCCACTCCTCCGAGTCCTGCTCTAGTCCTGACTCACCCTAAATCAATTTCCCGCAACTCAGACATTGGATGGAGAATAGTACAAGAAATGTGAAATGTGTGCCTGACTCGTCGAGTCCCTCCAAATAACCTGACTATAGCTATCCTCCTTTCCGAGCCTAGAGGGACTGCCCAGAAAGAACAGGTAAATGATGGCATGTATTGGACGCTGACTCTGAGTGATTGGTGTTTGTGTTGTTGTTGTGCATGATGTCTACTAGTATTTAATCTACACACAAAAAAGTGACTCAAGTCAATGTTTCCCTTCTTGTTGTTCAATAACAAAATTGTACTACTGGAGGCTGATCTTTTGCATTTTTGATTCTGGACTCACTCGGTACACTATAGAGTTGTACACCATGATGATGACCATACCATACTCGCAGTCAGTCAGTAGGATCGGAGATGATTGATGGAATAACTCAGGACGTTTCATGAAGTGGCCTAAAAGGTAACAACACCAGACCTACATGTCTGTGTATTGGTATAGGTGAGTGTAATGGTATGACTGACAGCGGTGCATTGATTTAGTTACTTAATTTGGAAAATGCTATGTTGCTGTGTATGTGTTCTCAGTGCTGTCTGGCTCAAAACAAATCTTGGAGGTTGGGTGGCGCCGCAAGCCTGCTCCTGCTGTGTTGTTGTAAGTTAATGCTGGAAATAGAGTAGACATGATTTAGCCATGCCGCCTCTGAAAGTTTTCTTGTTGCACTCCTCCTTAATTTATGCTGTTTAACTTTACTTTTCTCCTTGATTTTCCAATATCCCTTTTGTTTTTCCATCTACACTTACAGGCCGGCCTTTACCCTGTGCTATACTGGGAAAAACAACTCACACTTACCTTACCAATACGCATCCACCAGGCAGGCACCCAAGATTGACGGACAGAGCGTCCATGGAAGGAACGAGCAAGAGGAATGCCGAGATGCAATTCCTAATTTGACCATAACATAGTTATAGTATCATCATTTCATTTGATTCATTTTTTCTCTTCAATCATTATGACTGTGTGTGTTGTTGTTTATTATGTTTGCTTATATTTGACTCCTACAGATATTTTTTAATTTTCTTTGTTAGCTTTAAAAGGAAGCCCGGTACAACAGCAGAACATAAAATGTATGTAACTTGGGTCTCTCTTGGGGCAGACAGGCAAGGCAATTGCTTAATCATAATAATTAATAATATACTGCTGCCCTGTACTACTAGTCTAGTACTACTCATCAAGTCATCATCATGCATGCATTTCCTTTTTCTCCCTTAACAAATTTATGATGGTCATCTGCCAAGATTGTGTGTTGTCATTGTGTAGTGTTTGTCTTTGTCAAACCTTTCCCTCAAATACCCCTTCCCAACCATTCATCAAACCCTAACCCTCTTCCCCCAGGCTGTGTGATTTATATTGAGGGGTGACTAAATTAAATTTACACCAATAATTGATCAGACACTTGCTGGGGCGGATGTGGTGAAAGCAAAACTAACTCAAGGCAGGGCGAGGATCTTCTTCTGCTTGCCCACCCATGCTCAGTATTCGCAAGTCAATTTGTTTCCACAAGAACATAATCAATCATAATTACTTGCCAGCATCGATTCATCATCCTTCCAGCAGTAAAGGTTATGCTTGTCCACTTCATAGGTCGAGTCAACTTCAGTTTGTAACTTGTGCTAGGCTATCCCCGCCACCATTATGTTTTATTTTACTTTAGCATTGCTTATCATTATCATGGTTTCTTGTTTGGCAGTCTTCTTGAGTACTGTCCTTCTACTACTCATTCCAGAGTCTCCCTCAGGGAAATGACTGTCTCATTTTCTTTTTTTGCAAATGCTACTGTCAGTGTCTACTACTACCACCACCACGGCATCTTGGGAAACCAAACCATCATCACCATGCAGCCATCGCTTTGCCTAAGTATAAATAAACATCAATCACAGGTAAGAGAAGAAGTTTGGGGGAGGCATAATTATTAATATGGAAATTAATTCATTAATTCACACACCTACACCCTTCCGAGTCCAGTTCCAGACTGCATAGACTAGGAGGAGAGACTGACAGTACTATTAGGACAAGTCACAAGTGAGGGTACCGCACCTATCTGTTGGTGTGTTACACTATCGGCAGATTATTTCAATCAAGAACTGGCCACGGCCCTGTAGCAGCAAAGGAAACCGTGTGAAGTAAAAGAGTAACCCCACACAAATCATTTACATCGTAAACTTTAAGTATAAATAATTTATGCCCCTAACAAAATAAACTAATAGAAAAAACCCACAACACCTGACCCACCCCTCTCCCTAACCCCAACCAATGTCGAAAGATAAAGAGTCCAATGTCCATGTCCATAAATATAAATTCTAACTTTTCCCCAATTCCCACCCACCAAAAAATAAATAAAAAAGAGGCAAGGCGACGGAGTTTTAGCGGCGGGCTCGCAGGTTACTCTCCAGGACCTTCATCCGCTCCTCTAGGCGCGCCATCCGGAGGAGCATGCGGCGCTTGAATGCTTTACAGTTACATCCACAGGGAGGCAGCAGTGTTCAATGAAGTGTGGTGGGTGGCTGCCAGACCCCGGCGCTGTACCACTGGGGAGGCCTGGCTGGGACCCAGGGCATTGGAGGAGGCTGGAGGAGGCTACAGCTGCTGCCTCCTCCTCTTCCTCCGCAAGAGCCACCAGCCGCAGATATTCTGTACAGATGGCCTCCAGCTTCGGGCACCGGGCCATGGCTGCTAACTCCTTCCTGTTTGGTTGTGCTTTTGGTTGGAAAGGAGTAGCTATATCAAGATAGAAAAAAGACTATTGTAACCAATACTCTTAGCAAAACAGTAACACAAAATTAATTCTACACATAGTGGCACAGTAGCACTAGCAAGCACAGTACATAACATTTGTGGTATCCTCCAACTTCCTCAGCCTCTAACATTTGTGGGAGTTTTAGGCATTACTACTACTAGGCACTATGGAGTAGACAAGTCTTCTTCTTCTCTCTCTCTTGTTTAGCTAAATAACCTTGTTGTAGGCATGCCAGCTCAGTCAGCTTGTGCCCTAGAAAGACATACTCGTGTCGCAGACTCACGTTATTTTTTTTTACTACTGTCTGCAGGTGGGGCAGCAGTAGCCTACAACTACACAATTATCTTATTTTTCTATTATGGCCATACTCTGTTACATCAACAGCAACTGCTAAATTTCACTTTCACCCTGACTACTACAACAAAGCAGATGATATCTGATCCAAATGATCATTGATTATATATGGGATGGTGTGAGGTACTATTGATTGATTGTGTAACCATGTAGCCGATAGGCCACCCATGTCAGGCTGACACAGTCGAAAATTACATAGGTAGGGAGTGGGCCTCGAAGTTGGAGGGAGGAGCTTGATAATGGGTGGGTATGGGTACATACATACACAATATATATGCTGTGCTTGCAAACTACTGTGAGTCAAGGGAGTATTCTGAAATACAACCTTGAATCAAAAACCTCAAAAAAAAACAGTCCTTGTTTCTCTTCCCAGCAATTTTTCCATTTATCATTTCATTGCTCTTCTAGTATTATATTTTTTTCATTCTAATCTTATTCTATTCTCCTTGGCTTTGCTACTCTGGCATGGTTTATTTTTCTTTTACACTATCTTCATCCAGTGACAGTCTCCACCTATGCTATGATGATTGAATACCATCCAGGCATCCATCCATTCAAAGTAAACATGGCTATCATTCTTCTTAATCTCTCAGCAAAGCTTTCACCAACAACATACATGGGTAATTTTTTTTTAAACCACCACCCAAGCGTCCTTCCTTGCTTGCCTTTGAGTTTGACCCATGAAACCCCCCAAAGGATTCTTACTATCACCCATACAGTTTCACCCACCCACCCAGGCAGGCATCCTTTCTTTCACCTTCCATCCATCCTTCAACCACCCATGCATTGTATTCCTATCAGCCACCTATGCATCACACGCATCCTTCTCTGAAAGTCATATATTACATGTCCGTCCTCCTTCCAGCCTTCTTTCCCTTTTCGTTCAACCCATCCATCAAGTTCGTCTGGCTCTTAGTCTTCTTCATATAACTTTCACAGCTGAGTTGAAGTCAGATAGAAGTGGCCATTAGTTACTCAACTCCCGCCGCTAATGCTATTGCTAATGCTAAGTAAAGGGTGTCTTCTTCAACCGCTGTTCACAACAACTTAGTCTCTCTCAACAGTACAATATACACCCTTGAAGCGAGTGTGTAACTATTGTCAATAAGTAAGGAGTATAAGTATAACTTACCACCGCCCGCCACTGCGGCTGGCTCACTCACCCCTGCAGCAGCTGCTGCATCTGCCCCCTCCTGGCTGGCGTCGCCTGCCCCGCCGATGGCCCCGGCACTGGTGGTCGGTACACCTAGAAACACATTACACATTTTTCAGATGCCATATACGCCTCCCCCTATTTATTTTTTTCACTAGCAAGATTGAAAATACAATACATACATACACCACATATATCACTAGTTCAAATCGGGTACTAGAGTAGAGTAGACAGTAGTATGTCCTATCCTATCAAAAATAGTAAAATATCTGGTTGGGCATTTTGTTGGTGGCAATTGTCGAAAAGCCTCTCAACATTAAGAAGAGGACAACCCAAAGGACTGGACTCAGTGGCTAGAGCTATTGGCGAATCTGAGTTTCAAAACCTTTTAAAAATAAAGAGTGGCCAACTGGGCAAGCTACAGACAGACTAATAGTAGTACAGAGTCAGAGGCAGTTAGATATATGTAAAAAAAAAAAACAGACACTAGAAAAAAATATAACTAAGTAGGTAGGTAATACAGGGACAATTATAGAGTAGAGTGCACTCCTTTTTATCCATGTATTCAATGTTATCATTATTAACAATAGAATGCGTGCATTCCGGGAACGCGGTCCGCCCTCCAACTGCGTAGGAAAATATAGAACAATGGGTTAGGGAACGATTTGTCGCTCCCATACCGGAAGCACTGCTGAAAGGCTTTGTTACACCAAAAACTTCAAAACATCATCCAGTTTTATAATTTTAATCCATTTATTTCAATTCTCAATTTTTTGTTCCTTTTCGTCCGTCACATGAAAAACCATTATGTATTCAATTCTGATGCGGTAAATATGCCCATCCGAGCCTTATTTTTACAGCAGGAAACATACATAGTTCATCCTCAGTAGTATCACATTCCCAATGCATTTTGGTTGCTTTCATCAACTTTCGTCAGGGGTTCACTACAAAGTCAGACAACAACATTTTAGACTTCATATTTTAAAACGCTTGTCATATCAATACGCTAACATTATTCATAATGTACTTTTTTTTAAAAAAAGCTCAACTGGCGCTTTCCCTCTAGTACCTCCCAGCGCAAACATGCTCCTGATCAACTCCCCTTCATCTGTATATACAATACAGTCCCACGTTAAAGAACATCTACGAGAATGTCTCCCCACTATCTTAGATAACAAAACCTGCCTGTTGCCTCTCGTTCCACACTGCATAAAAATTAGGGGTGGGCGGAATTTGCGTAGTTGTGTTACGCAAAGTTCCGCGAAACGGTAAAAAATCTCCGCGAGCACGCAAAAGTTCCGCGAACACGCGGAATTGCTTGTTCCGCCCGTTCGCGATGCTTTTTTCCTGTTCGCGAACGCTGTTTGCGTGCTCGGGGGGAAATATCTCGCGAACACGCACTTTGAAAGCGTGAACAAGCAAAAAATTCCGCGAAGCCGCGCATCGCGGAATTTTTGGCAATTCCGCGTTCTCCGCCGAACGCGAAATTACCCAAATTCCGCAAATTCCGCAAGCGGAACGGAATTTACCGCCCAGGCCTAATAAAAATCCCTCTCGTACCTGTGAAACTTTTCATCAACCTAGTTCTCACTCCTCGAGCCGACTAACGGCTTTCTCACATTTGCCGCCATTTTAAACTAATCACGTTTTGAGACCCGCCCCTTATCATTACCTAAGCTTTTACCACTTTTACTACGGGACCCATAATCCACCGGTGCGGCTCCTACTTGTTGAAATCACCTATATGTGAAACCTTACTCTATCCCCTCATTCGGTTCAACAAACCCCCAGCATTCGCCAGATTACTCCGCCCACCCTTACGATGTATAAATCTGCACCTATTAAAAAGATTACATTTCTGAGCTTTAATTAATTGTATCTGTCCACATATTAAAAGGAATTTAAAGATTGAAATACATCCACTGAATCATCATATGAAATAACGTTACCTTTGGTGTTGTAACATTAAATCGTCCTTCGCGTTCGTATCTGTTTTGGAGCAGTTTAAGCTTGCTCCCCTTAGTGAGGAGTGTAGGTTTATCATGTGACCTTGATTTCATCCATCTTAACTGTTTAAATCCATGGGTGCTACTCCAGGTTGGGCTGTCAAAGTACATCACAATTATAGAGTAGAGTGCACTCCTTTTTATCCATGTATTCAATGTTATCATTATTAACAATAGAATGCGTGCATTCCCGGAACGCGGTCCGCCCTCCAACTGCGTAGGAAAATATAGAAAAATGGGTTAGGGAACGATTTGTCGCTCCCATACCGGAAGCACTGCTGAAAGGCTTTGTTACACCAAAAACTTCAAAACATCATCCAGTTTTATAATTTTAATCCATTTATTTCAATTCTCAATTTTTTGTTCCTTTTCGTCCATCACATGAAAAACCATTATGTATTCAATTCTGATGCGGTAAATATGCCCATCCGAGCCTTATTTTTACGGCAGGAAACATACATAGTTCATCCTCAGTAGTATCACATTCCCAATGCATTTCGGTTGCTTTCATCAACCTTCGTCAGGGGTTCACTACAAAGTCAGACAACAACATTTTAGACTTCATATTTTAAAACGCTTGTCATATCAATACGCTAACATTATTCATTATGTACTTATTAAAAAAAAAGCTCAACTGGCGCTTTCCCTCTAGTACCTCCCAGCGCAAACATGCTCCTGATCAACTCCCCTTCATCTGTATATACAATACAGTCCCACGTTAAAGAACATCTACGAGAATGTCTCCACACTATCTTAGATAACAAAACCTGCCTGTTGCCTGTCGTTCCACACTGCATAAAAATCCCTCTTGTACCTGTCAAACTTTTCATCAACCTAGTTCTCACTCCTCGAGTCGACTAACGGCTTTCTCACATTTGCTGCCATTTTAAACTAATCACGTTTTGAGACCCGCCCCTTATCATTATCTAAGCTTTTACCACTTTTACTACGGGACCCATAATCCACCGGTGCAGCTCCTACTTGTTGAAATCACCTATATGTGAAACCTTACTCTATCCCCTCATTCGGTTCAACAAACCCCCAGCATTCACCAGATTACTCCGCCCACCCTTACGATGTATAAATCTGCGCCTATTAAAAAGATTACATTTCTGAGCTTTAATTAATTGTATCTGTACACATATTAAAAGGAATTTCAAGATTGAAATACATCCACTGAATCATCATATGAAATAACGTTTCCTTTGGTGTTGTAACATTAAATCGTCCTTCGCGTTCGTTGCTGTTTTGGAGCAGTTTAAGCTTGCTCCCCTTAGTGAGGAGTGTAGGTTTATCATGTGACCTTGAATTCATCCATCTTAACTGTTTAAATCCGTGGGTGCTACTCCAGGTTGGGCTGTCAAAGTACATCACAATTATAGAGTAGAGTGCACTCATTTTTATCCATGTATTCAATGTTATCATTATTAACAATAGAATGCGTGCATTCCGGGAACGCGGTCCGCCCTCCAACTGCGTAGGAAAATATAGAACAATGGGTTAGGGAACGATTTATCGCTCCCATACCGGAAGCACTGCTGAAAGGCTTTGTTACACCAAAAACTTCAAAACATCGTCCAGTTTTATAATTTTAATCCATTTATTTCAATTCTCAATATTTTGTTCCTTTTCGTCCGTCACATGAAAAACCATTATTACCAGTAATACAGGGATAACAAGAATTTAGAAACAGATATATCAAAGAAGATTTGGTAAAAAATAAAATTTGGAAATGGAAATAATAGTTTGGAAAAAATAAGGTGCAGTAAAAGTTAGGGAAATATAATTATTAAGATTAACAACAGGAGGACTTACTGGGGCCAGCAGCAGAGCACTCGGTAGAGGAGCGATCCTGGCGCTGGGAGGCCTCTCCAGCTCCCGCCTCAGACCCCGTCGTCTTCTTGTCCCTGGATGCTGATCATGTAAGATATAATAAAGATACAAAAATTCATTGGTGTGAAACAAATAACATATTTTAAAAAACGCTCTAAAAACATTTTGGACAGGAAACAACAATTGCAATAAAATTGACCTATCTAATCTGATCGACTAGTAGTATCGCAGACCGTCTAGTTATTATTTATCAATCCAGTATTCCATTCCGATTCCAGAATCCTAAACCTAAGTATCACCTAGTCCGCCTATTCCAAAGGCATTGGAAATGAATTGCCTTAAAATATATTTGCTTCTTCTAAGTTTCAATCTCATTCGAAATCATCAATGAATCAAACCCCTTTGATGGGCCAATTGTTCACTAAGTCTGCATTTCCATTTATTTTAGTCCTCAAAAATGTATAGATGGACGCATGCATATTGCATACACCAAATTGTTGGTTGGTTGCTGCTGATGTGCTGATGAGCTGCTATATTACTCACTCCCTAACAAACTACAAAAGGTTCTACTAAGGACTGGAGTCAGCAGCACGTGACGGAGGATGCGTCACGCGGACCACTAACAAATTACCAACTAATACTAAGTAACTAAACTACCTACCTACCACCACTATCTTAGTAACAGGACAAAGGAAAGGAGTCTCTCTAGCATTACCTAACTTAAGTTCTCTAAACTCTCTTACATAATCAGCCCAAGCAAGCGCAAAGTTGCAAACAAGTAAGATTAGTAGCGACGAGCACCTGTCTAGTGTCTAGAAGAATAACAATCACATAATATAAGATTTTTAAACGTAACTTACCTGCATGTAAGCAGCAGCATTCTTGCTATTTCGGAAAAAATTATATTTGCAATAACGCAGATCAGAACACACAATAGTACTATAATTAGCTACTCACCAAGCCCCACAACCTCAACACCTAGCAGGTCCAGAAGGTCCTGCACCCGGACC
Source organism: Calotriton arnoldi (assembly GCA_963921515.1). Lineage (NCBI taxonomy): Eukaryota > Metazoa > Chordata > Amphibia > Caudata > Salamandridae > Calotriton > Calotriton arnoldi. The sequence goes on from CAWUFW010001228.1 coordinate 2,187,022, forward strand.
AAGATGTCGGACCACCGGTGAGTCAGCTGGTTGTGGGTGCACCGGACCTCAGAGCAGCAAAACACTGCTCGGCGCACCCTCGCCCACCGTCAGTGACGTTCCTAGGTACCATAGCCGGAGCCAGGCCTGCCACCTGCTGCCAAGGTTAAGGGGAGGTGGCGATGTACAAAAAAAACAAGGGCGGCCACCTCCACCTCGGAGAACAGGGCCAGGGGCTGCACCCCTTCCGGGCGCCGTCTACCGCAAGGAAGGCGGCTCCTGGTCGCACTAGCCTTGGCCTTCCCCTACTTACTAGCCTTAGCCATGGTTCTGGGGGGGGGGGTGAAAAAGAAAATGTAGAAGTAAAAACTAAAGTCAGGAGAAGAAGTAGGAAAGTAAAAAAAAAAAAAAGCAAGTAATAGAAAAACAGTACAAAAATGCAGTAAAAGTAGAAATAGAACTCAAAATATACACTTAGGGAGAGAGAGGGATAGATAATAAATAAAAAAGATCAGAAAAACAGTGTAAGAAACAAAGGATTGAAAGGATTGGAGAGGGACGATAAACAGGCCCCAGAACGCAACGCATCCAGAACGCCTCTGCACGTCTTATCCTCGACATCCCCCGACGCAGCCACATCACACCCCACCTGAGAGACCTGCACTGGCTCCCTGTCAACAAGAGGATAACCTTCAAGCTCCTCACCCACGCACACAAAGCACTCCACAACTCCGGACCAGCCTACCTCAACAGACGACTCAGCTTCTACACCCCCACCCGCCAGCTCCGCTCGACCAGCCTCGCCCTCGCCACAGTCCCCCGCATCCGGAAAACGACCGCCGGCGGCAGATCCGTCTCCCACCTCGCCGCCAAGACCTGGAACACCCTCCCCACCAACCTCCGACAGACCCAAGACCTACTGGCCTTCAGAAGACTCCTAAAGACCTGGCTCTTCGATCAGTAGCAGCACCACCCCCCTCTTCCCCCAGCGCCTTGAGACCCTCGCGGGTATGTAGTGCGCTTTATAAGTGACATGATTGATTGATTGATTGAGAACCATGCAGAGAGTAGAAAAACAAGATGGCCATGCCCATTGGCGACCGCGTGGTGAAGTTCACGTGGTATTTCCCCCGAACACGCAATCCGCATTGCCGAACGTCAGAAGCATCTCGCGAGTATGCAGAACAAGCAACTCCGCATGCTCGCGGAACTCCGCGTAGCATTGCAGAGATTTTTTACCATTTTGTGTAGGTTTGCGTAGTGGGGCTACGCAAACTCCGCCGGGCTTACCCTTAACATTTATATTGTCTACCTATATATTAGACAGGTACCTAATGACCATCATGTGTTAATTGCTCTAATACCTACACTGTGAGACCTGAACTGAATAAGTTGATCAGACATGAATGGTACTCTAAGTATTGCTCTTGCATCTGTCACAAAGACTGTACCCTTTTATGATGTAAACTATATGGCAAATAGTATCATTGTACAAATGACCGCTCACACATTGTGGTATAAATACAGATAATATAGAAATGGATCAAGGATATATAGACACCTCATGTTTTTTTAATATCAACATTCTATGTGTTACTGTGAAGTAATCTAGGGCCATATGTATGAAGGCATTTTGCATTTCCTAATGGTGCGATTTGAAATTGCATGCTGTTAGGAAATGCAAAATGTAATTTTGGAATGTACAAAAGACTTTTTCAGTGGTGCCAAATGCGATTTCTATCTAGTAGAGATCGAACTTTGGGAATCCCTAAATAGGAAATTGCAAATCGGGATTTCCAAATAGTGAATTGCTAACACAATGTACAAATGATTTCCTAAATGCGAATAGTTGCAAAATTGCCATTTAGGAAATGCAATTTCCATCAATCTATATCAGGTGGTAACCAGGTGCAAACTATAAAAAGTCAACCAAAATGCATCTGGAATTTTCAGAATGGTGGCTCTGTATGTCCTGGTGAGGAGGATTAGGATTTTGGCCCATAGGCAGAGAAGGAGGGAGAGACAGGAGAAGATATTTAGTGCGAGGGTCACCCTGTTTCAACAGACTGACTCAGTAGTAAGGTAATCCTGGAATTAATTGCTGAGTTACAACCTCAGCTACATACCCCAACACTCAGAAGCAATACAATCCCACCACATGTGCAGGTTTTGTATTATCTGCACCTTTTAACTTCTGACAGTTACCAGGGGGTCATAGCAGCGGCAGGGGGAGTGTCACAAAGTGCATTTTCAAAGTTCTTTCACAGGTTTCTTGATATCATTCTTAGCAAAGTTAACCAATACATATCTTTTCCAAATACCCCCCAATATTTGCAACAGACCAAATTAATGTTTTACAGAGTAGCACTGTTTCTTAATGTAATTGGCTGTGCTGGTTGCACACAAATTGCCATATGCCCCCTCCTCAGTAATTGAATTCACATATAGAAATAGGAAAAGCTCACACTCACTCAATATACAGGTAGTGGGTGATCCCTCGTACATCATAATAGACTTTGTGGCCATATTCATGGGCAGCACACAACTCCTTTATGTTCCGCCACTGTGGAATACAGAACTGACTGCCTAAGGGTGAATTTGGTGATGGCTTTTCACTTGGTAAGAAAATTGCTGGCTCAATTCATAAAGTGGCCAGAACTGTTTGTGTAATGTGACCTAATGGTTTATCCTTCTCATGCTCTTAAAGGAGACAGTGCATGTGCCCTTGGATACTAACACCATACCTGACTCCAAGAACCAGAAGTGAAAGGCAGTACAACAGAGCACATACGAGAAAACAGTCAATCATCGAATGTACCTTTGGCATACTAAAGTCCATATTCTGATGCCTCCACAAAACTGGTGGTGCACAACTTTACAGACCCGAGACATGTTGTAAAATCATTGCCACATGTGCCATTCTACACAGCATCGCCATGAGGAAGACCCTGCACAACATCCAGCATAGAGCCCAAATCTGACTCAGATGAGGAACTCCCACCACTACAGGTTCAGCAGGATGGAACAAGTGCAGCAGAGGGTCATGATTGATGCACAGAAATCATCAACAACTATTTTCGAGGTAAGAATGATTATCACATCTAAGAAATAGACATCACACATGATGGTAATGCTTTGTGCATAACTGAAAGATCACCTTTTATTCAGGTTGTGCAAATGTATCTCTCCTCAATCAAATGTAGACATAGAGGATGTACTATTGTGTCAACAAGCAAGAAAGTATGAGGAAACAAACATAACAAAGCAGTCTTGTTACTCTGAGTGTTCTCTGGATTCACTTTTTCTGGCCTCTGTTTTTGGTTGCCTTCTTGGAAAGACTGGCCTTGTGGAAGAGGGGACATGTCAGCTCCTGATGTGTTCCGGCGTGTACGTCTGGTACAGCATCCTTCTTGCACAGATATGGAACTGATGCTAGAGCAGTCACTCTCAGGTGGAGGCTAAATGTTGGGGACAGACAGGTTGTGTGTCTGTATGTTTTCAAGGGGTGTGGTTTCTTATACTAGCTCATGTACAACATCCTGACAGCAATGCCCCATGTCATTTTGTATGCTGATCGTTCTCCTTGCAAGAGTGGTCGTGGCTACTGCCAATCAATTTAATGATCGAGTGAAGACATCAAAGCATGCCATGTGCTGTCTGTGCCTGCGTCTTTGCAGATGTTGCTCCTTCTCCATGGCAGCAATCCAGCGGTCTTATCCTTTCTGCAGTTGCAGCATTGACCTTGACATGCTTTGCAAATGCCTAGTTACAGTCTAAATTTGTTAGGCTTGCAGGTGCTGTACTGAGATGATGGCTTTCTCCAGGCCACCAAACAAAGGAGAACTGTCTGCCATGTTGTCTGACACATTGTCATTGTGGACTGTTGTGTGTTGGACCATACAGTGTCTGTGTGTCCTGCCCACAGATGTAGTTGTGTTCCTGCTTTGAGATTTTTCCTCATCACCTTCCACAAGGTCTGGTAGTGATGCAATGGTTGCTCTCCTAGTATTTGGAGTTGGGGTAATGGGCATAGGAGTTACAATTGTTCTGTTCTCCATTTCCACGTGTGTGTTAGTAGCTTCTTTAGCCTCAGTTGCTTCTGACACATCCTGGGTGTGATCTGTGTAAATGTATGTATATAGTTAGTGTAAATAAATGGTTAATGTTTGTTCACAACATTTTTGAAACTGTGATACTTGTGTTTGTGGCATATATATAATGTACAGATATGTGTAGTGTAGTCATCAGCACACAGTAGAGCATGTAATTTAGATGCACTACAACTCCCATGATGCATTGCCAGAGCATAGCAAATACCTCAACGGAGTTTTGTTTGCTGAGATGTTGTACTTGAGTAATTACAAACAATTTGCTATGTTAAGTAATTAAAGGGGAATCGACTTACCCTGGCTGGAGCATGCAGGATTGGAGGTATCAATGTCTGACACTCCCACCACACTTTCTGGTTCCAGTGTCCTCTCAATCAGTGATTCCATGGGAGTGGGGTGTTTGGAGGATCCACCACCTGTGCCCTGACCCTCATCCATCCTGCCCGTCACCTTCTCTTTGGTGCGGAATCTTAAGTCATACCAGTGTTTTCTGCTCTCTGGTATAGTCCTCTGGGTGACACCAAGGGAGTTCACCTTCTCCAGGATACTGTTCCATATGTTGTTCTTCTGTGCCTCAGGAACAGTGAATGATTCCTTCCCAAAGAGCTGGTCCATATGTGCCACATATTCTTCGGTTAGCAGCTCCAACTCCTTTTCTGAGAATTTTACTTTGCGCTTCCTGCTGCCAGGATCCTTGTCCTTATCTTCCTTGGACATGGTGTTCGTGTTCTCCAGGAATAGGTATTCTACTGCCAGTGGTGATACAGGTGCACTCCTTCCTTCCAGCACCTTCCCAGGCTTGTAGGTCTTGGCCACACTCTGTATTTCTTAACTTCCTGGTCTGACACCATCAATCTACATCCAGAATGCAACTTTTCCTAAATTGCAATTTTCTATTACAAAATTGCAATTTAGCGATTTCTAAAATTATGATTTGCGAATTTGTTGAAATCGCTATTAGTGGGAATACACTCTTACATACATCTCATTTTGCAATTCCCTTATAGAAATTTCTACAAAATCACTATTTGGAAATCGCTTAGCCTTACTTTAGGACATACGGCCCCTAATATCTAATATCTCTGGAGCACATATGCATGTCATTGCTTTTTTAGCTACTCTCCTTATACCTTTCTCACACCAAATTGGCTGACGCTTTTACACCCAGAGTTATAACAGTTTAGCACAGTCCTCTCTTTAGCTCTATGGATCACATGGCTCTTAAGAATCCAATATCCTCAAGTGTGTTTGGCCCATGTTTCATTTTGCAAAGGACAGAACAGGCGTAAGCTCTGAGAATCTTTTCTTTTTTTCAAACTATGTAGATGGCGGAAGCGTTAACAAACAATGTCTTGTGACTTTCAATAACTTCACCTTACTCTTACGGGTAAGGTTTTATTTAAAGCTTTGGAGAATCATTCTTTTATTTAAAGTATGTTAACAGTGGGAGCACAAGCAAACATAGCTCTGTGAATTTTACTAACCTTCTTTCAATGTTGTTGGTAAAGCCTTTAATAAAGGGATTGGGGGTCTTCCCCAAAACGTTTTCCAGCTTGCCTCCAATTTTGCTGAATTTGTTTTTGCTGGCTTTAGGACTCTGGGCACTTTAGCACTGCTAACCAGTGCTAAAGTGCATGTGCTCTGTCCCTGAACATGGTTTGATTGTAATATCCCCAATTGTCATATTTAATGTACCTATGAGTCCCTAGTAAAATTCACTACATGTGCCCAGGGCCTGTAAATTAAGTGCTACTAGTGGGCCTGCAACACCGATTTTGCCACCCACTTAAGTAGCCCTTTAAAACATGTCTCAGGCCTGCCACTGCTTTTGACTGTGTCAACAGATCATAACTGTATCAACTCCTAGCAAAGTTGGGGTTAGAAGAGGCCCTTGTTAATCTACTGATTTCTTTACATACAAAAACGAAAGCCAGGGCTAGGTTTGGGCATAATGGTGGTGAAGTGACGGATGAAATTAGCATTGAGCATGGAGTGCAACACGGTTGCGTGCTCGCCTCATTGCTTTTCATTTTATACATAAATAACCTTAGTTCTCACTTAGCTAAGAGCTCGCAGGATATCCCTAGAATTAAGAGCATTCCTCTTCCCACATTACTCTATTCAGATGATGCCATTTTAATGGCTCGTACCCCGAATGCCCTACGCCATCTGGTTGAGACTTTTGTGCAGTTTATGGGCAATTTAGATTTATTGACCAATTTTTCTAAATCCTTTATAATGACCTGTAGCCCTCAACGTTCTAAAATATCTAGTATTATAGTCGGCTCAAATTCCCAACTTAGTACTAATACATTTTCTTACCTGTATGTAACTTTTAGCTCAGCAGGGTCTTGGCCCTCACATGTCGCCCAAAGTAGGGCTAAGTTAGCAAGAGCAACTGGTTCTCTGTTAAGCCTTCCTTTCCCCCCAGTGGTAGGGTACTGGCCCCAATGTTACAAATATACACTGCACAATGCGCCCTAACAGCTTCTAATGGGGTGGAATTCGGGGCATAGCAGATTGGCTACACTTACAAAGGGAAGAAAATTGATTCAGTAGAAAAGTTTTGGGGGCTCCCATATCGACTTCCCATTACATCTGTCATACAGAGCTGAGCCTTACTTATCTGAGTGATTTTATAAGTACTAGACCCCAATTGCTACGGCTATCAATCTGGCAGACAGAGGAACCTATATTAATGAGAGACATAATTATGGACTGTTTAGGCTGCGATAAGGGTCTATCAATCCCATGGTTGGCAAACTTTAAAAGATCATTGAATGGTATTGGTATTGGTCACGTATTCTCAGATACCAACCTATATCCGAATGCTGAAAAAAGCAGGTGTTCGCACTACTTTCAGCCCAATTGCAAGAAGAAAGGCTAAAGGTCGAATCCCTTAAACCCACTGTTGAAGCCTTTTTGAGTCTTAGCACTGTGGCCCCCGCCACTAGTTATCTGTGACAGAATAGAGGGAATTGGGAGCACTCTGTGTTATTTCATTTTATAACTGATACAACTAAATTCCTACTCTGGTTTCCTCGTGGGTACTAACACATCACGAAGCGAGCATATGTCCCTATAAGAGGTCCTTCACACAATCTATGTTGCACTTTTTTATTCTCTTGTAATTTTTATAACCTGTATACAAATAATTTTTTAGTCCCTTTTGTGAAATCAAGGAATCTCATGTGCTGTGTCCCAGCTTATTATTACCTTCAACAACTGCAGGAGGAAGAGACACGTTTCTCTGTAAGCTCATTTCTCCGTGCAGCTGTCCGTTCACGTGGCACAATGCCTTTTTAAGACAAATCAGTTTTGTTGATGTTTTATCCATGGTGTGTACTCTATGGGCTTTCTGGTCTTTGGAATTGGTGGGTTATTTGATCTTGCAGTTCAGCACTTTTTCAGTTTCAATATATTTTACGTACCCTGCTGTGTTTTTCAGTAGTATGGCAGTAAGCTTCTGTTTTATTTTTGTCCTTTGTATTTATTATATGTATGCTTTTATGGTTGTTATCAACTGAGCAATGTTTAATAAACTGAAACTGGTGGACCCTATGGGTCTCTTTAGAGATGAGCAGTTACTGAGGGGATCAATAATATTAAACCCAATTCACTTCATTATTCATAATTTCACCAAAATATCTCAATAAAAACACAGGATCCATTGTTTTCCAGTGTATCTCATAACTCCTGATGAGGTCAATAAAAAGAATCAATGAAATAAATGTCACCCTAAACATGCTACCTTAAAACCCAAAAATAATCAATGCAGAGAGCTTGACCAAACACAAATTTGTCACTCCATTGATCAAAGACCACATCTTTACTAAAATGGATTGGTTGTCAGAGGAATCAAATAAGCTTTTCCCCAGATAAAACATTGACAAAACAGGTTAAATAATTATAAAAATACAGTGACATTTAAGATGGAATAAGGTTGCAACCAGTTCATTAATGTTAATTAAACATCATCTTGAAATTAATATAAAGCACTAATAACAGCCAGAAACCAAAGTAATGAATATATGTGTTAGACATATCATCCTCAGCAGGGTTTCCCCTGACTTTTTGCCTCCTGACCTCCTGTTTTGCTAAGTTTATTTTTGCTGGCTTTAGCACTCTGGGCACTTTACCACTGCTGATCAGTGCTAAAGTGCATGTGCTCTTTGCCCAAAAACATGGTAACATTTGGCTTATCCACAATTAGGACATTCCATTTACTTATAAGCCCCTAGTAAAGTGCACTACCTGTGACCAGGTCCTGTAAATTAAATGCTACTACAGCCTGCAGCACTGATTGTGCCACCGACTTAGGTAGCCCTTTAAAACATGTCTCAGGCCTGCCACTGCAGAGTCTGTGTTTGCAGTTTACACTCCCATGTTGACTTGACACTTAAAATCCCTTGCCAAGCCTTGAACTCCCCTTTTATTACATATACATCACCCCTAAGGTAGGCCCTAGGTAGCCCATAGGGCAGGGTGCTGTGTAATTAAAAGGTAGGACATGGACTTTTAAGCTTTACATGTCCTAGTAGTGAAAAACTCCCAAATACGTTTTTCACTACTGTGAGGCCTACCACTCCTATAGGTTAGCATTGGGGATACCTTGTTACATCTAACAAGCTGTAATTCCCAATTGGAAGGAGGTAGAGCTGTCATGTGTAGTACCTATGGAATTGTTATGATCAATGTTCTTTAATGGTAATGTCGAATTTATCATTACAATTTTAAAAATGCCTCGATTAGAAAGAAAAAGAAAAGACACACAGATAACGGACGGAATCCATCGTTCTTTTACTCACCATGCCCAGCCAGGTAAAAATGGGGTAGCATGGTGAGCAAAAGAATGATGGATTTAACCCAGATCTATTGACTAGGGGTGAATGTTTGATTTGCTCTGCATTCTGTCCTTCATCTGTGTGTCTTTTACTTTCTCATCCTAAGTGCACCGGGTATGCCAGACGTGGGTCCCGGGCTCACTGTGTCACTGGATTCAAAATAGCCTGGCTGATGGGGGTGATGCCCCAAAACCATTCCAGGATGCTTGTTTACGGTCCAGGGAGGACCTGGCTTGGCAGTTCGGGCTGGACTGTTCCCATGAGGCACAGGGTCAAGACTGATTTGCATATGGCTGGGTCCAAACCGGGGTGGCATGGTGAGCAAAAGAACGATGGATTTAACCCAGATCTATTGACTGGGGGTGAATGTTTAATTTGCTCTGTATTCCGTCCATCATCTGTGTGTCTTTTGCTTTCTCGTTTAGAAAGAAGGCAATTTTCTGCTCTTATCCCTGTGTCCCTTCAGCCTGTCTCCAATACAGTCTGTGGTTGCTGACAGCTGGGCTTTGTTCATTCCCTCTAGACAGCCACACACAAACGGAGCTTAGGTGTGACTTTATGGGCCATTCACATCCTGATGGGCCATCATGACAGGATGGGAGGGAGGAGCTGGCAATAGCCTCACACTTACACCAGAATAGGCTGTGTCCTGTCCCCACACAAATGACTGCTTAACCCCCTGTAGTGAGTCTGGAGCCAGGGCAGGAAGGTAGGACCTATGTACACTTCAAAGCCCTTCTTTGAAGTTTTCCCCACTTCAAAGGCACCACTGAGTATACGACCTGGACTTCTGACCCTAGCACTTCAGTACAGTTCTGGACCTGTGGATACTCTGCCAGGAAAAAGGACTGTTTTGCTACTGAAGGACTGCCACTCTGCTGGACTCCTATTCTGGAAGAACTACTTTCTTGCTGTGCTGATCTGCTGCCTGCTGCCCTCTTTGCATGGGTGAGAAGGGCTGGACCCACATCATTTGAACCTAGAACAAGAGTGAGTCCAAGGGCTTGCTGACTTGCATCCCGATTGAAGTCTCAGCGACATAAAATACTTCCAACTCCCCTGCCTCATCACTGGGACTCTGACATTTGTGAGTCTGCCCTGCCAAGTGGTGACAATGCAGTCCTGGGCCCTTGGAAGTGGGTTTAAAGTGTAGCTCCAGAAGAATCAATGCATCGAAGTTGACGCAAAGGACTCGGAACCGGCGCATCTCTTCCACTATGGATGCATCTCAGCAGTGGCGAGGATCGGCTCCGACGCATCACCAACTGCACAGCGCATCAACTTAATTCTCATTGCCTGGCTCAGAACTGACGCATCGCCTACCTGTGTGGATCGACGAAGATGTATCGCCTCTTCTGCACCCTGCATCTCGTCTTCGACGATAATGCAACTAAGGTACTTTGCGGCAGGCCAAAGCTGATCCCTGTATCTGACCCGCGCTCCGTCATGGTTGGTCTAAATGTTTGGATTTGACCCAGTCTAGCTCAACCAGATGGCCCTGGTTGGCACCTTATGCTTTTAAGCACTATATTTCAGTTTATTCTTTAAAAATTCATAACTCCGGTTCTACTTATTGGGTTTTTGTTGTTCTGTTTTGTTCATTTAATTAAGCTCTATTGTTCTAACCAAGTGTGGTATCTTTTTGTGTGGTGGTTTCACTGATATTGCACAAATACTTTACACATTTCCTCTTAAGTTAAGCCTGACTGCTCTGTGCCAAGCTACCAAGGGGTAAGCAGATGTTAATTCAGAGTGCGTTTGTGACTTTCCCTGACTAGGAATGTGGTTCCTGCTTTGCCGGGGTGGATACCTACGCCAAATCGGAAACCTAGTTTCTAACATTGGTGTGCAGCATAAATAAACACACATGCATCACGTAAAAAAATATGTCTCAAACTAGATTGGCTTACAAATCCTGCTGATTATATTTTTTAAATTTTAATTTAGAGTTCTCAAAAAAATGTAATCCCAATGTGGCTTTATTTTAAACCGAAAGGAAATAAGACAGGAGTGATACACCTTTGCTCAAAATCTGACTAACTTATTTCTGTGCCAGGTAAATGATTATAGTCATATGAGGCACCTGGCTTACCGTCTTTACCCCACAGTGATTGTGTGGCGTTGGTTCTATCAGAATAATTATTGGCATACTACTCATTTCAGCAATAAGCCTTAAATAAGCAATTTTGTTGACAACTAATTTATTTTACAGTTTATCAGGACTATCTACGCCGGTGTCGCTCATGACTGAATAGAAACACCACTACATTGTGAGGTGGTTTTATATATAACATTTTACCTGGGACGTTGGTGGTATTTTTTTGGATAAAGCATTTAATACTCCTCATTTTGGGTTATAGCTTGAAAATATTGATGATACACAGATGAGGAAAAATACATTTGCTATTAGGAAGAATTCAACAATCGAATATCTCTTATTACCCTTTTTCTCCATAAGCAAATTAATACTTGAACTTTAAATCTGAAGGAGCCCCCCCTTTTCTCATTACAGAACACCTGGAAGAAACTCATACTCTGGCACCTATATCGTCTCACTTTATGTATTCTTGTTAGAGGTATAAGAATGATATGTTGTAGTCACACAGTGAATCCTTTAGCAGGGATTGCCAACTAAAGAAACTCTCATTCATTTTCCTTCTTGGTATCAGCACACACCTCAACTAAATTCTTCTGGACTGAATAATGTTTTAAAATTTTGTGATCCACTTGCCATTTCGAGCCATAGTAATCGTAGATCACAATTACCTTTTTTCTACTCTTCACTGATTTATTTAGTATTGATTAGTATTGATTAGAGGTTATCCTATTCTTTTTTGTTCACACTTCCTTTTCTCTCTGGTGGATGTTTTGTGGTCCCAGTTCACTTTTTGCCCCAGAACATGGGTGCTCTATCACAGATACGGCCTACACACATCATAGTATTTTTTATTTTTTATTTTTACATTTTGACTGTTCTGTCAGGTATTGTGCTAATAGTGCTATAGTACTTGGCATGTGTAAGGAGTATTATAATTCTGCTATGGTGGTCTCTCTCTGATTAAGTTCTGCTTGTACCATCGATAGCATGCAATGCATGTAACTCATGTATGAAATTAACACATCTCTAATGTCTGGTTGGTCTCACTTATGCTGTTTTCATATTTGTTTACTATACACAGCCTTGAAAAAGTCTCATTAGGGATATATCACATGTCCTTAGACTAATAGACTGACATTCCTGGTTATTTGTCCTAAAATAGTGCTATTTTACCAAATTTTAGGAGTGCTCCAGTATATTCTGGTATGATTTAGTGGTTTGTTATCTTTGGAGTAGCACCATCATTGCCCTAACACGTAGAAGCGGTGTATACTGTGGTAGCACCAGTCTTTGAATAAGTATTCTTTCTAGAGACTCTGTACCCTGACTAGTTGAGTACTAAGCAATATATTTTAGTTAATGTCACAGCTAACATATATGTTTGCTGCTGTCACCATGTCTTGTAAAAACCAGGGTTGACATTTAGAGCAGAATTTATCCACTTGCAAATTCAACATGGCCTCCTTTGCAGACTAAAGAGACATATTACTGCAGGAATCCTTTTCTAAAAAAATTCAAAGACACAGGAGTATAATTCCAAGTAATACTAATAACCAGAAATGTATGAAATTAGAGTGTTTAAAGAAACAGGAATTCTACAGAAAGGTGGGATGCCACCACATTGAAAAAACATAGAAAACAAGCGTGTACCCAGAGGCCTTAAAATAGTCATTTTCCTGTCATTTGATGATTTTCGAGTTCAAAATAGTTTATTAAAGTTTTAGTTAACAAAGACAATACAAAAAATAGTACAATAAAAGAACCAACAAGAAATATATGAGGATTATCCATATCAATAAAGTTTGATAGGTACAATATAATATAATATAATGTTACAGAAAATTAAAAAGGGAGGGAGAAGAAACAATTATACATATGCTATCAATAATCTTAAAATAGAACTACTAATACATAGAAATTATGCATGAATATCAATAAAAACGTAACATATAAAAAATACATTCTAAGAAGATAAATATTTATCAATAGGTTTCCAGAATAAATGAAAAGAATTACAATTATGAATAACACCATTTAGGGATAAATGAGCTCCTCTTCTAGTAAAAATAACCCATGACCACCAAACATGAACAGATAATAACGAAACGTCTTTCCAGCATGAGGTAATAGATTTTAAAGCTGCTGATAATAAAAAATTTAAAAGTTTACATTCTAAGTCAGTTAATTTATAAGAAAGAACAACAGATTTACAAATGATCAAATTAAAGGATAAATCATCATGAATATTAAGTATTTTTTTTCTAACATTCCAAACTTCAGTCCAAAATTTCAAAATAGAAGGCCAATCAAAAAGCATATGACTTAACGAACCCGTATGTAAATGACAATGCCAACAGTTTGAAGTCGGGAGAAGTTTAGCTTTAAACAATTTCAATGGAGACCATAAACAATTATATAAAATAAATGAGTTTGTTTGGTAAAGTGAAACAGGTAACCATTCTGAAATACCATTAAGCCAAATAGTTTTCCAGGTTTCATAAGATAAAGATAAAGAAAGCTCATTATTCCAAAATGTCATAAGCGTATTAATATTGTCACCTTTAAATGTAATCATTTTTTATATAATATTGAAACAGTGTGAGGCAAGGTAGAAAGGGTTTGAATATAAATTGATAAATCTGATTTAGCATTAGAAGGAATAAAATTAGGAAAAGAATCTAAAATAGAATTGCATAAAAGTTCATATTTGAATAAATCAGAGGAAGGTAAATTAAATCTCTCTTTTAGAACATCAAAAGAGATAAAAGCATTGTTACAACAGATATCTTTAAGGTAAAATATACCAGCTTTAATCCATGAATGCCAGTTTCTAACATTTTTAGTAAGTTTTATATTATAGTTATACCATAAAGACATATCTTCAGTAATGGATATAGGCGAGTGAAAAATTAAATCGAAATCACGCAGTATAAATTTAGTGGATTTCAAAATAGCAGATTTGTTAAAAAATATTGATTTATTGGACATAGTTAATAAAGAAGGTAGGGGAAACGGATTTATCAAACTTTTTTCTATAGAAAGCCAAGCACGAAGATTAATCAAATGAGAATGATTAAACCAAAGAGAACTTTGCTTTAATATAAAAGCTTTGTGATAACAAAAAATCCGGTATACCAAAACTACCATTACATTTAGACAATTTTAATTTTTGATAACTAATACGAGGTGCCTTATTGCTCCAAAGAAATTTAGTAAAAGTCGATCCATATCTTTATAAAACTTCATAGGAAATTGGATAGGGATCATAGCTAATGAGTAAAAAATTTTTGGAGCTAAAGTCATTTTAATTGATTCTAGTTTCCCCCACCATGAAAGATGAAGAGAAGACCATTTGGATATTTTATCCTTAATGTAACTTAAAATAGACTCGCAATTTAATGATATAGTAGTTTTTATAGAGGAGGAAAACAAAATGCCTAGGTATTTAAGTTTTTCTCTTTGCCAAATTATATCTTTCATGGGTAACATATCTGGATTGCAATGAATATTAATAGGAAAGAATTCCGTTTTATTAGTGTTTACCTTATAACCAGAAAGTAAGGAATACGATGAAAGAATCTCAAATAAAGGAGGAAGTGAGGAAATAGGATTACTAATAAATAACAATACATCATCTGCATATGCTAACGTTTTTACATTAACCTCTTTAATTGTAATACCAGTAATATCATTACATTTTCTAATTGAAGCAAGCAAAGGTTCAATTACAAGAAGGAATAGGAGGGGGGAAAGGGGGCAACCCTGTCTGGTACCTCTGAAAAGAAAAAATTGGTTAGAAGTTTGGCCATTAATAAATAAACGAGCTGTAGGATTAGAATAAAGAGCAAATATCATACGATTAAATATGTCACCAAAATTAAATGCAAACAGAGTACGAAATAAAAACTGCCAATGGACTTTATCAAAGGCTTTTTCAGCGTCTAATGCTATTACTCCTACTGGTAAATATAATTTAGACCCTTGTTCTATAACATGCAATAATGTTCTAGTGTTATTGGTGGAGTATCTATTCCTCATAAATCCCGATTGATCTGAATGAATGATAGAATCTAACACAGAGGTTAACCTAGTTGCAAGTATTTTAGCATAAAGCTTACAATCTTGATTTAATAAAGAAATAGGATGGTAATTTGAAACCAGTGCAGGGTCTTTATTAGGTTTAGGTAATACAACAATTAACGCTTCAGTAAAAGAACCTGTAATAGTTCCTGAAGAGCTAAAAAAGGTAAATAAGTTAAATAAATGAGGAATAAGTTGTATTTGAAATTCCTTGTAAAATTCTGCTGGAATGGCATCTGGTCCAGGAGATTTTTTTGTTTAAGAGAATTAATAGCTAACCGAATTTCATCTTCAGTAATGGGCAGATCCAATTTATTTTTAGTTAAAGAAGAAATTTGGGGTAATCCACATGTAGATAAAAAGGAATCAATTAGAGAAGAATCGTCAAAATTAGGTTTATTATATAAAGTAGTGTAATAATTTAAAAATTCATTAACAATATCATTTTGCGATATGGCAATTTTCCCATTGGGACCATGAATCGAATTTATTTGGGATTTATATTTTTTAATATATAAATAATTAGCTAAAAGCTTCCCAGATCTATTAGCATTAAAACAAAATTTGGCTTTAGATTTGGAAAGTTGAATACCAGCTCTTCTGCTAAGAATGGAATTAAATTCATATCTAAATTTTTGTAATTTTAACCTATATTGGGGATCATTAGAAGTAATAAATATCCTTTCAAATTTTGCAATTTGTTTTTCCAATTCTTTAATTCTTAGATTAAAAATGTTGTTTTCATGTGCCATGAGAGAAATAGAGGCACCTCTAATATAAGCTTTAAAAGCGTCCCATCTATTCACCATGGATGTAGAACCTTCTGGATTAAGATGAAAATAATCTTGAATAGCATCAAATATTTTCAATTTATTTTGTTCATTAAGAACAATATCAGTATTCATTCTCCATCTGGATTGTGATTTAAAATTTGCGTTAAATTGTAAAACAAAAGAAATTAAAGCATGATCTGATATGTCAATATTACCAATGGTAGAAGTAATTGCAGAATTAATTAATTGTCTAGAAATTAGTAAATAATCAAGTCTCGAATGTGAATTATGTGGATGAGAGAAAAAGGTAAACATTTTTTCCGTAGGAAAATGTAATTGCCAAATATCAATTAATTTTGTAGTTTTAAGGAAACATTTAAAAGTAAAAAAAGCATTTGGAGGACGAAATTTAGTGAGAGATATTCTATCCAATAAAGGATCAGATATAAGGTTAAAGTCTCCTCCTATTATAAGAGGAACGTTACCTAACTTGAGAACTTCTGTAGTTAAATTAGACCAAAACATAGGATCGTCAGCAGTTGGACCATAAATATTAATTAAAAACATAACTGAATTACAAATTTTAATTTTAACTATGACAAATCTACCTTCTAAATCTGATGATTTACTTAAGATTTGACAATGTAATCGTTGAGAAAAAAGAATAGCAACACCATTTTTCCGACCTTTAGCAGAAGAGACAATAGTATCAACCCACTTTTTTTCATATAGTCTAATATTTTATCTTCAACATGTGTTTCCTGAATAAAACAAATATCTGCCTTACAACTTCTTAAATAGTCCAAAATCTTTGTACGCTTTACTGGATGTCTTAAACCCTCGACATTTAAAGAAGTTATTTTAATATTATGAACATTAGCCGTAATAGAATAGATAGGAAAAATAAATATTTAAGAAGAGGAGAAAAGGTTGAAGAAAAGTAAAGAAAATAGTAGTTCAAAAACAGTATGACAGAAAAAGAAGGGAAAAGAAAAAAGACAAACAAACATAAAAAAGACAACCACAAATAAACATTAATAACAAATCTGAAACGCACACGCGCTTTACAAGCATGACCGACCCGTTGGAGCCCAACGTGAAAAGGACTTTAACATTAGTCAGAAATACATATTAAAACCGTATTCAAGTAGCAGAATCATTCGTATACATAGAATGCTGTGAATGTTGATCCAGGAATATTTTTAAATCTTCTGGACGTTGGAAGGACTTAGAAAAATTATCTTTCCAGATGCGCATTGTTGAAGGATCAAATAGGCCATATTTCAATCCAAGACTTCTCAGTTGAGGACGCATGTCAGTAAATTCTTTACGAATGCGAACAGTCTCCTTGGCAAAGTCTTGGTGAATAAAGATTTTATTGCCATTAACCATTAAGGATGGAATTTCGCGTGCTGCTTTCCTTATCAAGACTAAATGGTGATGACGTAGGCCCTTAAAAATCATTTGTCTCGGCTTAGTATGATGAGGATTGCGATGGGATGGAATCCTATGCGCCTTCTCAATTTCAAATTTCTCTGAAAATTTAATGTTTAAAAGACCAGGAATCAAATTCTCCAGATATAGGGGCCGATTCTGATGCGGGTTGGAAAAGCTTCCCGACCGAATCGGTTGGGAAATGGTGTCCGACCCACTCGGATCGGGAAAGTCCGACCGGCGGAGTAGGATGCATCCAGATGCTTCCAGATACGATTTGGTTGAACTCCCATTGACTTCAATGGGAACATTTGTTCCTAACCGCATCAGATTTGGGCCCTCGGTCGGGAAGACACGTTCCCGATCCGATTTGGAAGGAGCAAATGCCGTTAGGAGGCCTTCCTAACCGCATCAGAATCAGGCCCTCGGTCGGGAAGCTTTTCCAACCCGCATCAGAATCGGGCCCAATGTCTGCAATTAGGACCTTCAACATCCTCTGGTAAATAAAAAATACGAGAGGTTGTATTGCCTGTTGCAATTTTCCATATCCAGAAGAAGGGCAGACATAGGAGAAATTTTTGCCACAAGGGGTGCAAAGGCGTCGATTTTAACTTTGTTATCCTGTATTTTAATGGAGTTATCAGAAACTTTCATTGACATGCTGGACATATCTTTGCGTAAGTTTTTAATCTCTGATGCAATGGTGTCTGTGTTAGCTCGCAGCGCATGAATTTCATCCAGAATTAATGCCAAAGAAGGCTCACTAGACTCCACCACTTTAGATTTTATAGGAGGAGGAGAAACCTGTTGCTTCCTCTTATTATTAGAGTTTTGCGCATTTTTATTCTCCATTTTCGCACTAGAAAAAATTCCAGGAGTGAAAAAATGTAAAGTATAGAGAGATAAATGAAAGCAGTAAAAACGCAGCAAGGAAAAGCTGGTGCAGCAGCTAAAGCTGACTGTGGGAGTGGTTAGGCCAAAGCCAGGCCTTTTCCTGAATATATGCTCTGCCCCCCTGAGAGGAAATCTGGGCAGAACCTCAAGCAGAGCTCCCAGCAGAAGCAGGAGGACGAAAAAACACCACCACCGACGTTTAAAGTCCAGGAACAAGCACCACAGCAGGAAACCAAGCTTCACAGGACTGCCAAGGTAATTTTCGACAGATTCCGACTATAATTACATTTTTTCGTCGGTAAAAATGGGCTCCTCGTCACGGAGCTCACCGGGAGGTGGCCATCTTGTTTTCGCGCGCTCGCACGAATCCGTCATTTGAAGATTTTAGCACAGATTTGCTAAAAGAATATGAAGAGTTGTTGCACAATTCCTCATATAATGTGATGGTACTCATAATCAGACATGCCAAATGTAGGAGGGAGACATTACTCCAAGAGATTGATGTCCTAGAACAGGAAATAAAAAAGCTCAACCTACGAGAAGCAACAGAAAACAATTACAAGATATTGACAGATGTCCTAACTAGTCACCAATTGTTCATTAAAGACAAAAAATGAGGACATTTCGACAAAATGATTCTGACTACAACAATTTAAGAATTTTTATGAATGCTCATAGGCTTGATAATGTTAAAATTCCCTTGCCTGCACAGAACCAGAATAGTATGGAAAGAGTCATTGAGAGCTTGACCAGTGAATTGGATGTGGCCAGCATCTCCAGTGATCAGGGAGATAACCCCATAACCAGACCTACCAGTTCTACTTTGACCACAAATACAGCTTCCTCTTCTTTTTCTGGGGAGGCTAAAAAATGTGGAATAGGCAACCAGTTCAATTTCAGGTAAACAGGCAACATAGACACACACAAAGTGGGAAACGGAGGACAAAGAAGAGAACAGAAAGGAGGGGGATTTTAACTCGAGCAGTCTCCAAAATGCAGAGAATTCTTCTAATTTTCTGTTGACTGATGCTGAAATAAAGGTTTTGTGAAAGGGTTCAAGTTTCTGTTCCATAAATTTAGACAATTTTGTGCAGATATATAGATCTCTATATGTACATTTGTAAACTGAAAATAAGAAAGGTTTTTGATTAAGCCCCCAGTAATTTCTTTCAAGTACTTCTCACTTTCTAACAAATCTATTGAAGATCTAGAAAACAAACAGCTTTTAATGTCCCTAAATGACGAGGGATTAAGTACTGTCAGCATGACACAGCTATGTTCAGAACTAGATATACATCCGCAACTCAACACAGACGGTGGGTTAAAATCTACATCAAAATATGTTCCATCACTTCCTCTGGAAAACAGTATAGTCAATTTCTACAAACTAGTAACTAGGGACATATGTGATCTAGAGGATAAGAAGAAGTATGTTCAGAGCAACTTAAGCTACAATTGTTTTATGGAGGAGAAAAGGGGCTTAGGAAGCCTTGCCTCTAACTCTAATATCATGGTGGTGGATAAAAAAGATTACCCAACAGAAATAGACCACCAACTATCTGATACAAGGGCATCCATAAAACAAGAGGCTAATCCACCTATAGTATAACACACTTGCTACAGGACAAACTGACACAGCACATTTCCACCATCAATGCAGGAACTGGCTCACCAACAGAAAGATTGCCTGAATATATCAATATCTTTTTACAACCATTTGTACAGAATTTACCTGCATATACAAGACACAAAGGACCAATTGAACAACTTGGCGGACATTGTATAGCAAAATTAATTAACATTGGCCAAATTAGACATCACAGCCCTGTATACCAGCATACACAGAGAGAGAGAGGGGTGTAGGAAGGTGGAGTATTAGGTGGTGATGCTGGTTAGACTTCACCTTGCAATACTCTCACAGATCCCAAAGATGGTTCTTGGGTTCACAATAATAAATCCTTAGGTCAGTCCTGGTAGTGTGGCAAAGAGCAGTCAGACTTTACTTGAGGAACATGTTAAGAATTTCAGAGTGCCAACATGGATGATAGTAAATGACGCAAATCGAGAGAAATCCAACGCCAATTTACAAAACTATATTTTATGTTTATCTTAATTTAGACGCTGAAACAAATGAAATTGCATACATTTAACTGGAGTTATATATTTTAGAAGCAATATAAAATCAGTATAAAAGAATACAGTGAGACTTTAATATTGCGATCAATGGGAAAAACACTAGTGACAAGCGGTCACTTGCAGGTCGAGTTGCATGGAACCTTTGCAGTATAAAGGTGATGCAGGCCCCAGGACCAGGCCATGACAGTCAGTTCAATTTTACCTGACCCGTGGAACCCAGGTGCAGAGCTGTCCTAACTGTCCCTGATGCTGAATGGGAGCTGCTGGAGAGCTGCTTTTACCATTTACAGGGTACTGTGGGGAACAAGATGCAAAAAAACCAAAAAACAACTGGGTTGTTGCTGACATCGGTCGAAGGTCAACTTGCATTCCCTCTAGGTGCAGTGTCGAGTGCAGGGGTCAGTCGCTGAACTGGTACCCAACAATCCTTGGCAGCAGCAATCCTTTGAAAAGGTACTTTGATGTCCAGTGGTCCCGGGTAACATGGTAGCTGCCTGCAACTTTGTCACAGGCAGCTCTACAGTTCCCACAGTGTACCAGACTACCTGTAGTTGGGCGATCCCTCGCAGAGTCCTAATGGCCAGAGATTCTTCGGGCCTGGAGCGTTGGTTTACCTGCAGTTTGCAGGGGACTAGTGACACTAGTCCAGGGGAGTCTGAGGGTGCTTCAGGCTCTCACAGGGGCCCCACTGTCTGGGGGAACCAAGATTGAGCCTAGGACAAGTCTTGATCAGGCAGTTCCAGGAGTGTTGCAACAGTGAAAGAGTTTCCCTCTTTTGCTTTGTGGAAGTTCTGTTGTCATAGACACATGTCTCTTCTTTTTCCTCTTCAATGTAGGTTGTTCAGAACTGAGGTTCTGACATCAGGAGTAGCCCTTAAATCCTGGATTTAGGGGCTTTAGGAGTGTGGGTGCAAGTGGCCAATGGGCTGCTTGTCCCAGCAGCTAATCCACCCCTGAGGTGACCATGCCCGGGGTTGTAGGTCACCTTTTCTACCCAGAGCCCTTTATTTTTACCACTTTTAAAAATGTCAGAAGTCTTCCTTAGCTGTACAGACCAGACATTCCACTCTACAGGTATGGCTAGCTTTCTAGGGGTGTACACCTCCTGCATAACTATGTTCCCGCTAGCCTGGGTGCAAATGTGCCTGGGGCAGGGCTGCTTCCTCCTCTGGTAGTCAGTGCTGATGCATATCAGAGGTGGTGTAGCCTTTGAAGCTCACTGTCTTGATGTGCCACTTCAGTAGCCTTCCTGAGAGGGAGGAGGTGTGACACCCTTTCTGCCCCTGCCTTTGTTCCTGACTCCTGGGAGTGATCACACTACATAGCAGGAGGTCAGAATCCTGTCTTGTTGCCAGCAAGTGCGGGCTGCCAGCCAGAGCACAGCGGTGCTGAGACAAACAGGTGGGTAACCTCTAAGGTAGCCAACTGGCTGCATGCCACATCACCCTCGAAATGAGATTTGTGTCAGGGGTGAGAAGGCACATTGTTTGATACCAAACATGACATATTTAGGTGATACCATAATGTATCTGCCAACCTCGGGTTTGACCTTGTGCCAGCCCATGTTATTCTAAGGACCACCTAGACTTATAGTGTACTTTAATGGTAAAGCCCACTATTGGAACTAAAAGTATGCACTTACATGCCCACACCTTCAATATATAGTTCATCCTGCCTCCTTGGCTCAAGAGGCCTGCCTTAGGAGTGACTGATATATGTGAAATGCAGTGCATTAACTTTGACACACATGGTGAGGGCAAAGTAAAAATGGAGCAGTTGACACCATCCCTTCAGTCTGCAATGGCAGGTCTGCTGTCAGTACTTTACTTGAGTCACTCAGGGTGGCACAAACAGTGCTGAGAGCCATTGGGACCCCTTTACAACCCATGCCCTAGGTACCACTGGAACCATATACTAGGGACTTATAAGAGGGGCAAATTGCTTATTAACTAGGGTTGCCCAATTACACATAACAGTTTTAGAACAAGAGCACTGGCACTGGGTCCTGGGCAGGAGGCTCCAGTGCATAGGGTGACCATACAAAAAGGGCCCTTTTCCTACAGGAGGTAAGCGAGATATTAAATATTTTTTAGGCCTAAGGGATGCAGCCTTGCTGGAGGATAAGGATATGCTCATGGAGATGATTACACTAACCATGGACAATAATGATATTCTCCATAATGGTGAACCCTACAGTCAATGTCAGTGGGTGACCATGAGTTCAAAATTTTCACCCTCATTTGCGAACCTTTACATGAGCTATTTGAAACAATTACACATCTGGACTTATGGACTACCAGACTTAATAGTACATGTACTATATTGGGGCAGGTACATTGATGATATCAGCCTTTTATGGACAGGAAGGGAACTGTCCTTAAAAGACTTTGTCACATATTTAACTAATACTAACTGCAACTTTCAATTCACAATCAACGACAGCAAGACAACTATAGAATCTTTAGATGTGACATTGTACAGTAAAAATGACTGTCTACATTCTAATCTTTACCGCAACCCGACAGCATTCAATTGAGTAAAGTTCAGGCTATCCCACTTGGTAAGATGACCAGAATCAGAAGAAACTATAGTTAGGCGTCTTCTTAGAAGAATTGCAAAATATGGAGAACAGATTTGAGGCAAGGGGCTACTCCCCAGAACTGCCAGACATGAGGTCATGACTAAAAAAAAATGAACTTGTTAAAAATGAATACTAAATATTTGGCAAAAAAACATGAAAATAAGAAAACCTCTTTTATTACTCCTTTCAGTAGTCAAAGCTAGGCCTGGGCTGTGAACTCTACTCTGTTCACTTTGTTTGTGGAGTTTTCTGCACTCCGCAGAGCTTGCGGAGTTCAGAAAACTCCGCTCTGCTTAGCACAGCAGAGTATTGTCCCCACTCGCGCTCGCCAATGGTAAGTTAGAAATTCTACCCGAGCGGCAGGAAGAGCAGCGTGAACTTGGCCGCACTCCGTCGCTTGCAGAACTCCGCAGAGTTTTTTTGTCACGGACGGGGAAAATGGCGGCCGTTGGTTAGCTGCGGCCGGAGGCTCTTTCTCAGCCTAGGTGATTACGGCACTACGGAAAGATTGGATGTGACGTTTACGAAACATGAGTGTTTGTTGAGGTACTGACTTACGTGGTGTCCCGTGGTGTCTCGCTTTCTGGCTCTCCGGCTTTCGCTCTCCTTGTGGGTGCCGGCGTTGGGGAGGCATCGGTAGAGCATCGGCGGGTCGTCAGTGTTTTGGACCTGGGCATGGATCAACCGGGCGGGTAGACGTGGCGGTTGGAGGAGAGGCGGTCCCGCGGGGGGGTCGCTGGTCGGAGGCGGCGGTGCAGATCTTGAACGGAAGACGAGTCGCTGCCGGAGTTGGATTTCGGAGCGACGGGACCCGGACCTCCGCCTCCACCTTTCCACGTCGGAAATGCCTGTCTAGTGTATTAACCCCTGAGGTTCCGCAGATTATTGGAGCAGAAAAGAAATCGGCTCCAGACGAGGGAAGACACTTGCCTGTTTCAGAGGGAGCAGTTTCTGGTGTATGGCGACTTCAAATGTCTCCGGTAAGGAGGAAAGGGCGAGATTGGGGGCCTAAGCTGAAGGCAGAACGAGGGGGGCCAGGAGTAGAGAGACGAAACAAAGGTCCTTTTACAGGGGCCAACAGATTAAAGAGATATACCCTTAGAAGTAGGGATATTTGGGGTCAAAATCAATCCCCTCTTGAGTCTGTCAGTAAAGAATTGGTGCCGGTAATTCAAGCTAAGTCTTTAAAAATTGTTAAAAGCACAGGTTCCGGCCAGAACATAAAAGACTCTCGAGGTAAATCCCCCCTCGGTAAGGGGAAGAAGAAATAGCCTAAAATTAACTCAGGCAAGACCCGCATTGCGCCCTCATTAAGGTCATACTTCAAGGTCCAGGATACTCAGTCCTCTTTAAGGACAGTAATGGAGCCCGTCATTTTGAAGAATGCCTTTGATCCTCTCTCCCACTTGGTCGATGAGAGTGATGAGGTTCCCCCGCTTCTCCAGACTAAAAAAGACAATGCGGCATCCCAGCCCAACGGTGCTGAGACTCAGTTTAGCAGTTTGGTGATACCAGACCCCCCTCAAGGAGACAACCCAGTAGCAGATGACATAGAGCTAGTGAGGAATCCAAACACAACTGGTAATACAGGGGCTCACTCTGTTACAGAGGAACTACTAACGACTCTCCTCACTGAATTAAGAGACAAATTTGTAGTTTCAGAAAGCAATCAATTGAAAATACAAATGGTCTGTGAGACTTTAGAAGCTAAATTGAATGATATGTCGGAAAGAGTAGGGGCCGTAGAGCTAGCCATGGAGGACCTTACCATGAAAGTAGACAAAAATGCACGTGGGATCCAGATGATAAAAAGCGGTGATAAAACCTTAAAAGAAAAACTGGAAAGTCTGGAAAATAACGCTAGGAGGAACAACATTAGATTACTGAATATACCAGAAGATGTGGAAGGAGGAGACATTAGATCTTTTATAATTAACCTCCTCACAGAATTACACCCTGATATTGAGAAACAACTTCTGAGGAGGATGTACAAAGAGTACATCGGGATCCATATTCAAAAAGGCCTGGGAAAAAAACCCAAGAAGGATTCTAGTGAATTTCAAATCGTATTTACTTAAAGAAAAAATCCTAGTAGCAGGATTAAAAGTAGGGGTGTATAAAAGAGCTGGATGGACATTTCGTGTTAGGTCAGATATCTCTCACATTACTCAGGACAAACAATGGGAGCTGGGGAAGTCGATGCAGGAATTAAGAAACCTGGGTGCTACAGCAAATCTACGCTTTCCCGCCTCCCTTAAAGTAATGTGGAACAATAAAATGTTCAACTTTAAGGATCCGGAGGAGGCAAACGCCCTAATAAATCAAATAAAGAGCACATCCAAATGAAATACACTGGATTTAAGCCTGGGCAGAGAGAGAGCCTAAAAACCAGAGGTATTTAATAATTTTACCTCTAGCAACAGCAAGGGAGGGTTCCCCAAGGGAGGGGGTGGGTTTCACATAAAACATATAAAAGAAAAAATTATTTTTACACACAGGGTGGGGAGCAAGTGGGAGAAAAGCAAAAAAAATGTCCTCGTTTTTTATCTTTAGTCAAAGGGTCCTACGCAACCTCTGGTGTTCTGTCTTTAAGGATAAATGTTGGCAGGGAAATTAACGCATTTTGGATTAGGGCCAACTAAAAATGAGAAAGTGAGAATTATGTCCTGGAACGTTAATGGGCTAAGGGTCCCTCTAGAAGGAAGAGAATTCTAGAGTATTTAAGGCTGTCGGATTGCAATGTCTTTCTTATTCAAGAATCACACTTGCTTAAAGAGGAATGGGAAGCGGTTTTGAAACATCAAAAGTGGATTGAACATTGTGTTTGTACAACTCAATCTTGTACAGTGAAAGGGGTCGCAATTTTAATTAAAAAATCTGCCCATGCTATGCTAGGGAATGTATGGTTGACCCTTTGGGAAGGTGGACGATAGCCAGAGTTAAGATCAATGACAAATGGTTAATCTTCGTAGGTTACTATGGGCCAAATTTGGATGATCCTGCCACTTTGTACACTTTACTGCTCCACTTATCTAAAACAAACGATCGCATTATATTAGGGGGTGATTTTAATTTGATTCTTGATCCAAGTCAAGATTCTACCTCGTCTAGAGTAGCGGTAAATACGCAGAAAATGAGAACTGCTTTGAGACAATTAATGTCTGATATCGGGCTTGTGGATATCTGGAGAGAGATGGCCCACAAATCTAAGATATCTGGTGGGAAATTTACTTTTACAACAAAAAATGTGGACATCGCTCCAGAATTGACTTTTTCCTAGTTGATATCGCAACAAGCAGAAACGTTACCTCAGTTAGCCATGCCCCAGAACATATGTCCGATCACTCCGCAGTCATTATCGAATTAGTCATGGAAGTGAGCCCCCACCCCGGAGGTGGACCATTAATCGAGCATTGCTTTTAGAGAATGAAGTAGTAGATAAATTGAAGATGGAAACCAAAGAATTTTTTGATTTTAATCTTGATTCAGCTTCACCTCAAACAACATGGGACACATATAAGGCATACTTGAGAGGCTCTTTAACAACTATATCGATTTATTGGTCTAGGAAGGTGCAAGAAGAGACCAAAAAATTGGAAGTAGACATATATAAACTTCAGGAACATTTTGAGCAAGATCAGGAAAACATCAATGCTTTGAGAAAATTAAATACAGCAAAACATAAGCTAGCTGATTTTTTAGAAATTATAGTTAAAAAAAAATGGGATGCAAGCAAACTAGCCCACCACGAATATGGAGAGGGGTGTAGCAAGCTCCTGGCGTGGAAAACGAAAGTTGATCAGACAAGAAACTGGATAAGAGACCTTCGCTGCTTGAACACTGGTAACATCATTTCGGCTGATTCCGAAACTGAGGAGGCCTTTGTCCAATTTTTTAAAAACCTATATACGGATGAGACAACTTTAGATGAAGACAGCATAGAAGAATTCCTCTCAGATTTAGCTCTTCCTTCACTTCTGCAAAATGAAAAAGAACAATTAAATCGCCCCATATCTAGGGAGGAAATCATTCAAACGATCAACTCTTTAAAAAAGGGAAAGGCTGCGGGCCCCGACTCTATCCCCAATGAAGTTTATATTATCTTGAAAGAAGAACTTGCCTCCTCTCTCCTTAAATTGTTTAATTCATGTTTTTTAGAAGGTCATAATCCCCCCGTATCGTGGGAAGAAGCCATTATAACAATGATATTAAAACCTAATAAAAATCCAAGACTCTGTGAGTCTTATAGACCAATCTCACTTTTAAATTGCGACCACAAAATATATACCCAGATTATTACTAGACGCTTAGATAAAGTGATAGGCCCTTTAATACATCAAGACCAGAAAGGGTTCATGAAGGGAAGACAACTCAGTGAATTAACACATGACCTAATTGGGGCGATAGATATGGCTCAGACTTATAAGATCCCTTTGGCAGTAATGACATTCGATGCTGCCAAAGCATTTGACCGGGTCAACTGGTCTTTTTTGTTTAAAGTAATTCAACATCTTAATCTGGGCGAAACCTTTGAGACAGCAATTAAAGCTCTCTACAAAAATCCTACAGCTAAAATTTTAATCAATGGGAAATTAACCAGGTCAATACAAATAGGAAGGGGTACTAGACAGGGATGTCCTCTGTCCCCTTTACTTTTTAATATCTACATTGAACCCTTAGCATGTAAATTGAGAGCCTGTCAAAATATTATCCCTTTTAAATGCAATGGATGGGAGAAAAAAATTGGTCTGTATGCAGACGACCTTATAATATACACTAGCAATTTAGAAAAATTGTTCCCAGAGATATGGTCTGAATTTGAGAGATTTGGAAAGATTTCTGGCTACCTTATTAATCAACAAAAAACCGAGTTAATGAAATGGAACACCAATTTCAGGTGTACCTACACAAAGAAGGAAATTAGATACCTTGGCATCCAGATAGTTGAAAATATTGATAAAATAGCACAGGTTAATTTTGAAAAAGTTATAAAAATAGTAAAAACACAACTTCAAACATGGTGGGGGCTCCCACTTTCATTATTAGGCAAATCCAATTTATTGAAAATGTCAATTTTGCCAAAATTTACATTTTTATTTAATACTATCCCCCTAGAGTTCCCAAAAGTTTGGTTCAAAAAGGTGCAGGGCTTTTTTTCAAGTTTTATCTGGGGAGATAAACACCCCAGAACTGCTTTAAAGAAACTTAGAAAGAAAAAGCCTATGGAGGCATAGCGACTCCAGATTTATATTTATATTTTTGTGCCTTTCATCTAAAAAATTTCAGACAATTATTGTTGGAAAGCGAATCTTTCTCCCCACTTTTTAAAGCTCTCACAACAGAGTTCTCTCAACAAGCAGGGTGCTTTCTTTTAAAATTTGGACACCCAAAATACTTCAAGAAGGTTAAATTGAAGACTTTGGTATCAGCTATGAAGCTTTGGTCCCAGGTAAGATGCCTCCTAAAAATACCGTATTACAACGAGGTAGCACCAGTTTGGGACTCCCCAGGAATGCCTATATGTATGGAAGATGCCCTGGCAACTCCTCTCCGTGCTTGTGGCATCACCACTTGGGGGCAATTAATCGTCGATGCAGAATTGATTTCCTGGCCTCATCTTTCGGCGATATGTGAGAACTCAGTCTCCAAGTTTAAATATTATCAGCTGAATAGTTGGGTAAAGTCTATAAGTAAAGACCTAAAAGGCAATCTGGATTTGGCTTCG
This sequence comes from Calotriton arnoldi, assembly GCA_963921515.1. Lineage (NCBI taxonomy): Eukaryota > Metazoa > Chordata > Amphibia > Caudata > Salamandridae > Calotriton > Calotriton arnoldi. The sequence continues at coordinate 2,215,675 of CAWUFW010001228.1, forward strand.
AAAATATGCTCTCACCAGAAAAAGACAAAAGAAGTATCAGAGTGGTATTGGTTATTAGTCCAGAACGGAGAAGAGATGCAGGCCTCGTACGATGAAATTTGGAAGAAAGACCTGCCAGATGATGAAGACCTCGAAAACATCGGGCAAGTATCTATGTCTTTTCTATGGTCTTACGTAAGTGCTGCACCTTTAAAAAAGAATCACCTCTTCACAGTACACAAAGCCTACTGGACACCCAGGAAACTATCGAAAATGGGAAGGCGAGAGATTAAGAAGTGTCCAAAGTGTGGAGAAGACAAGGCTGATGAGGTGCATATGTTCTGGAGTTGTCCGGTAATATCTTCCTATTGGCAGAAAGTGGGTAAGACCATTTCAGATATTATGGGGTTTGAAATAAAATTAACGACTGTATCCATAATTTTTGGGATACTTCCGAGGGAGTTAGATGGAGGGTTTCTAACAAAAAAACACAGAGCATTGTTTTTCACTCTGATTCTTCTAGCCAGAAGAGAGCTGTGTATTAAATGGATCTTAGCCTGTCCTCCTACAGAAGAGGAATGGATATTTTCGATTCAGAGAATATCAAACGTAGATCAATCTGGAACAAAGAACAAAAAAACTAAATTTTGGGAAATTTGGGATAACTGGGTGGATAGGAGTCTCTCTGTTTAAGATTATTTAAGAATATATATACATTTTCGTATTTAGTCTCTGTTGATTTCTAGATTTATTGCTTTGTTATATGAATATGTTGGTCTCCCTGTGAAGCCTCTCTACTGTCTATTCTTATTTTTTCTTTCTGGGTCCGATGATTAAGAATATGTCATTAATGGAGTGTATTGGCAGGGACGCCATTGCTCCTATAAAAGAACTAAGATTGAGTTTGGAATCATTACAAGGAAGCCACAGGGGTGAATCCGGAGATACTTGGTGTCCTTCTCTCCCTTGTGGAGTGACCGGATTTCCTCAAAATTGGCTATTTGTGATGGGCGGAAGACCTTTTCTCTTAAGTCTAAAGCATATTGAAAAACAAATGAGGACTAAAAAAAAAAAAAGAGTTTTTTTGTCACTTTGCGGAGTGCTGCGAACTCCGCCCAGGCCTGGTCAAAGCCATAGACAATATAGGATTCTTAAAAAACACTGGCATGACTTAAATGTAGATGCTGCGCTCATGAAAGTCCATAAAAGAATCCTATCATAGTACATAGTAGGGCGTAAACCATCAGAGACAAGGTCTGCCAAAGCTTCATGCAACCTTCCAACACACAGTTGAGCACAACATGGTTGCCCCATCCGTTACATGATTTTCACAAGTGTGGTAATTGTAATGTGTACAGATATGCAGTTGACAAATTTAAAATGTTCCGTTATAACACCTATGTGGAATGTAGGATTATGGAATTTATTAATTATAATATCAAATATGTGGAGTATTGTATCATATGTAAATGTGACTTAATATATATAGGCAGCACCATCAGAACTCTCAAAGAACGCATACAAGAACATATATATGCTATCAGAAATGGGAATATGTTGTATCCTATTGCGAAACACTATATGACTGCACACAACCTTAAAGAAATTCTGGATCTGAGATGCGATGCAATAACACATGTGAAACCACATCCATGAGACAGGAACCGAGAGCTAGCTTTCAGAAAGTTGGAAGTAAACTGGATTATCAAATTTAGGGCAGTGGACCATGGTCTGAACCAGGACAGGGAACTTCATATATTCCTTTAATGGTGTCTTTGGAAATTAATATAACACAATGACCCTATCAAATACATATCAAGGTCACTGTCGCACAGATAGGATAAGCTGGTTACACGTGACAAATGGGCAAATGCATGTGTGCACATGTGCGTGCGGCACGTGTGAGACTACCATTGTGTGCAGCCCGGTAATTATGCACATGTAGCATGGCAGAGAATGGACTCTGCATGGGTTGGTGTTGACCTGACATAGACCTTACTATATTAGTGGGCATTCATAGTGTAGATTAGGGGTGGGAAGTACTCTTGGAGTTTTACTCTATAGAATACCGTGGAGTTACCTCAAAACTCCACGTGAGTCTGCAGATTTCCAGGAGTGGCACAATGAAGGTCCGTCCGTGATGCTCACAATGATTTGTAGTGCCGGGAGCTTGTCCCATGCTGTAAAATCAGCACAAACTGCACCACATGGTGCGCCAGAGGACGCTGCTTCTTTCTGCCTCTCTAGTAGTTTTCTACTCAGGCGACAGCTTTTGCAATGCAAGCAGGCAACTTCCTCAAAGTGAGCAGTAGTGACCTGCTATGACTGCCCACGTTGCGAAATCTCACCGGGAGGTGGTGTAGCCCTTTCTATTTCTCAATTGCGTTAGCCAACTTAACGGTGGTGAGCCGCATGTGAGAAAAACTCCACCACGCACCACCCACTCCTACCATGGATCTATGGGGCTCAGTGGAGTGCTTTCATTGTATTATACATATAGGCAAAATCTGCTGTAAGAGCAATTTTGCTCCACTCAGGCCTACAAGGTGCAGCAAGATGACATACTGGGGTAAAACAAGAATGGCAAGTTTGATTTTACAGTTCCCAACACACCAAATGTACATCTTGCCTTCAGGAATGATCATACTGCCATATATGGTTCAGCTCATAATCCCATTTCAGGTATTAGTACCCCCTCTTGGGCCAAGTTAATTACCTGCTTCCCAGCAGAGGGAACAAAGGACTTCCCACTCAAAAGGAATAATTATCAGTGATTGACCCAGTCCCTTGGAGTGGGGAAAATCCACAACGGAAAATTAGCTGGTTAAACTGCACCTGTGCTGGGACAACCCAGGCCCACTAGAAGAAAGAAGGAGGGCAAGACCTCTGGAGCCAACACAGTAGGGACACATCTTTGAAGTTTTGGTGGCAAGGGATGTGGAAGTGAAGTCAGCTGGAGGCAGAGTAGAGTCTAGATAAAACATGAAGTTGTCATGATGGATTGTCTTATAATGCTGTGCAGGGTGGTTAGGTCAGGGCTACAGGGTTTATGTGGTATCCTAGGATTGGACAGGGGTACCTGGCATCTAAAACTTTCTACTCCCATTTAATAACCCTGCACAAGAGAGAGACAGTGAGAAGAACCTGAACCTGAGGTGCAAAAACAGCAGAAAGGATGCCCAGCTGGAAAGAGAAAACACCTGATGCCCTCCAAAGATACACTAAGGACATTGTCACCAACTGAGGCCCCAGGACCTGGATGGTTTGTGACTGCGGTGCCCCCAGGAGAAGCAGGGTCACCACTGACATGACTACAAATGTATTTGAGGGCTGCATAGAGTGCAGCAGCCCCCCTGGAGAGGCCCAAATATTTACCCTATGTGTCCTGGAGCCTTGAGAACATGCCCCCGTGAACATTTTTCTATTGAATTAATCACTTTCAGAGTTGGAGCTTTTGCTCTTGGCTCTGCAGTGCTGGAACTACTAGTGGCTGGGTCTATGGCTGGACTCTGTGTTCTTGAGGTTGTAAAGAAAGACTCAGCACATGGGTTTATAATTATTTGAAATATAAATGCTTTATAGATGATTTTACAGATGAGCACAGTAATGCTTTTGCTTTTATTGAATGCATTTGAACATGACTATTGTTCCCATTGGTTTTAATAGCGGTATGTTAGTAAAGTATAACATGTGGTTATTGCTAATAATGTGGTAACACTCTGACAAAGCCAGTAGGCTTGCCTTATATATTATTGGGCACTCTGACAAAGCCAGTAGGTCCTCTTAGATATAGTAATGAGGTGACCCCTTGACAAAGCCAGGAGGCCTGCTTTATTTCTAATGACACCCCCTTGTAATGTGAGGTTGCTTGTGGTATAGGTGGGGGGGCATTGTGACTGTGCGGTCAGGACCCACTAGGTGTGAAAGTGATATGAGCGTGTCGCCAAAGGTATTTCCATCTGCCTGATGTACATATTATTAATATAATGAGTTGTATTTAGTACTGCATGTGTGTGTGTGTGTGCATGCGTGTATGTTTGTGTGTGTGTAATAAAAGTATGATTCCTTTTTAAAAGAAAATGCACTGACTGGACAACAATTTATTAAGCGTTAATGTTACTGGCCGGAAAATTGAAATTACTAGTCCACACCATCTCTGCTGAGTAGGCCTTCGACTGCTCTTCTTCGCAACCCTGAGAGAGTCAAGTGATGCAATTGGGTTCCGAGAAAAAAGACACATTTCAAACTTATTACTTGTGCAGGAATCTCATCGTTCACATATAATAACCCAATTTCTTAAATGAAGCATTCATGGGTTGTATATTTTGTTTATTGAAATGTTTTAGAAATTTATTTATTTATTTGAGTTTTATATAGCGCTGGCTAGACCCGGAGGTATCAGAGCGCTTTACATAGCGTTCCAAAAAGTTACAAAATTACATCAGTTACCAGTTACATCAGTTACTAGAAAAACATTTCAAGAGCGTAAAGACGAGATAAATGGAGCTTAGAAGGGAGAGGGGGTAGGGTAAAGGGGTAGGAGGGAAATAGGGTGGAGAGACGAGGGAGAGTCTGTCCAAAGTCCGGCTGGGTAGGTGACGGCTGAGGGGGAAGTCCACAGCCCCTCTCCTCTATAGCTATCAGGTAGCTCCACCGGGCATCGGCCAAATATCTAGGTCTCAACGGAAAAACATTTAAAAAGCATAGGGGACGAAAAAATGGAGCACAGAGGGGGAAAGGGGGTAGGGTAAAGGGGTGGGAGGGAGGGAGAATGCGAAGGCGAGACGAAGGAAGGTCTGCCCAAAGTCTGGCTGGGTAGGTGACGGCCAAGGGGGCCATCTCCTCTATAGCTATCAGGTAGCTCCACCGGGCATCGGCCAAAAAACTAGGTCTAGCGCTTAACATAAGGAAACATTGTGTTACAAATTACAAAAATGATCACATTAATTACAGAGAGGTTACAAATTCAATACAGGAGTTATTAGCGACCATGAAAAACAAGATCCACAGAAAAGAGAGGGGGAAAAAAGAAAAAGGCCAGGGAGAGCAGGAAGTCCACGGGAGGGAGTCAGCAGCGGAGAAAGATACGAGACATAAGTCAGAGGTCCGGCTGGGTAGGTGACGGCCATAGCGGTGTGCCAGAGCCTGTCTCCCCTATAGCTGTCGGGGCAGCTCCACCGGGAATCGGTCATACATTTCGTACTCCGCCGGATAAAAATGAGAATCAGGAAGGGACCAAGAGTCAGCAGCGGAGAAAGAGACGAGACTTAAGTCTGAGGTCCAGCTGGGTAGGTGACGGTCATAGCGGTGTGCCAGAGCCTGTCTCCCCTATAGCTGTCGGGGCAGCTCCACCGGGAATCGGTCATACATTTCGGACTCTGCCGGATAAAAATGAGAATCAGGAAGGGACCAAAAGTCTAGAGTCCAGAGACGGGCTGGTGGAGCTGGCGAGGGTGGTAGGATAGGAAGGGGAGTGTAGCTTGGCAGCCATCTTAAGGTCAGGCAAATCGAGTCTGTTGATCTCCAAGACTTTGTAGGTGGTGTTGTCTCTATATCTTAGGATTGTTTCCTCACGATCGAACACGGGCGCCATCTTGGGGTCAGGCCACACTCAGTAAGATATAGTCAGTTATGCATTGCATTGTATGCCTCAGTAGATGTTTGTGCGCACTGGGATGGCTCCTCTGGAGGGGTTGGTGCTCTGTCGTTGGCCCCCTCTTTTGTGGCAACTTCTTCAGTGGCAGTGTTGATACGCGGATGGAGGGAGAGGGGGTGGGGAGAACAACCGGTCTACTGCAGTTCGTGCTAGCCCAGCGTTCCTCTTCCATGTTTGGTCGCTAGCGGTTGTCTCGTTGTGTGGCAGCCCTTTCCACCCAAGATGTAATGCACTCTGGGGCTGTGCCTCAGTGTGTTCCCACTCTAGAGCCATCTGCAGAGTCCGGCGGGTGCCATGTTAAGGTCAGGCACCCCCAATAGAGCAGCTCCGCCGTGGTGTTTACAGTGAACGTATGGAGAATGGCCCCCTGCTCACTAACCTCTGCGACGCGGTGTTGGGTCGCTCCTCGTGTCTGGATCCCCGGGTGACGACGGACCAAGCCATCAGTTGTCTCGGTGGCGTGGAGGGAGGAAGGGCCCCCGATCATCAGTCAGGCCCTGAGCACTCCCGCGGGCACCGTGCCAAGTACATAATGTCTCTGAACTCAACATACAACGAGCCCATGAGTCTGTTTTATGTCCACTTCCAAGGCCAATTTCAATTGTCCAAGAGGTTTCATTGCCTTCTTCCTACAGTATTCGGACCTTATGAAGGTCATCTTGGCCTGTGTTGACCTCCTGGCTCCGTGGACGCCCGCCCACTTCTGCTGCTTCTTCTCTCGGGCTGGAATGCAGGCAGTGTGAAGTAACAACTCCCTTCCGATGCCTGTTGGACTCGGATTCGAATTTCTTTTTGCTGCAGTTAAGTCGTGAAGTTTAGCATAATAGGAGACTCAATGAATTAGCATAACATGGTTACCTTAGTTAGAACAACTCTGAGAAGAAAATCTGTTCATTGAAGCACCCTTAATATTTAATTTTGCTTTCAAAGCATAAGAGCACACTGGCAGTGAGAACCAAACAGTTAGTAATATAATTGTGATTGTTTCACTTCGAACACACCATGCTAGTATTGATATTGCCACAAGATTATGACATTATTATAAGCCTTTTCATAAAAAAATATGCACCAACAGATTTATATTTTCCATTTAAAAGTGACTTCTCACAACTTTCACATATGCCTTTAGAATGCACTGAAAACCGTTGGGGCGAGATATACTAAGATTTTGCAGCAGCTTTGCATCACTTTTTAGCACAGCCATGATGCAAAATCTATTTTGATTTACAAAACCACGCAAAGCCCAATTTGTATGGTTATTCGTGGCTTTGTTAAAAAAAATAATGCAACTTAGCGCATAGTGCGGCTTTGTGTTACTTGCGTAGAGATGACAGTACATGGGTGGAGCATGGGCATTCTTGTGCATCCACCTATGTATTTTGATGCATACCTATATTTAGTCAAATCAGTAAACATGAATGACGTACCCTTGTGACGAGGAGAAATATCTTTCATTTTCATCCTTAATTCCTCTTTACATGTGTGAGGCAGAACACGCCTGTGAGAATAATTTTGTTCAAGAAGATATTTCTTCCTGCACAAAAACTATTCTGACCACAACGGAGATGTTGGGCAGTCAGAAGTGCAGCAGCAATACAAGAGAGCAGAACCGTGCCATATCTTAATAATGGTGCATCTCTGCTGTCTCCCTTTGACGCAATGCAGCACAGCAACCTTCTTTGCTGTGTTTATTTGCCTCAATCTTTAGTAAATCTGGGCCTTGGTTACAGTGGTGTAGATTGTGTGTTGTATGAAGGCTTCCTAATACATTTTGACATTACACTGAATATATTAGGGGGCCTATTTATGAGGACATTTGCATCGCTCTTGCAACACGCAACGTGGTGTGAGTGACGCAAACCTTAAAGCAGATTTTTTAAGCCAAGCAAAGACACTTTTCATGGCTCTGAGTGGCTCCAAAAAATCTGGAGTAACGCAACCCTGAAGACATCACTGCATTGTGTTACTCTGCTCTGGGGAGGAATTACATGGGCGTTACATGGGTGTCCCCATGCAATTCCAATGGTTTTTGACACATTCCTAGATTTACAAGTACTTGTAAACTTGGGAATGCGCCAGAATCTGGCACCTTCCCAAGGGAGGTGTAACAAGCAGAAATCTCTCTTTTTCTCCTTGTTTCTTCCTCTTTCTATGAGTGCTGCATTCTGCAGCAGGCATAGAAAGAAGAATATGCCTCCCAGGATTATTTTTGTGCAGGAAGGTGTCTCTTCCTGCACAAACACAATCCTGGTTGCAATGCAGGCACCCTTGCATCATGGTGCAAGGGTGTCTGCGTTGGTGCTAGGCAGCCAAAAAGGCGCCAGCACAGGGGAAAGGACAGGAATGAGCAGCATTGCCTTAATTACATTGCATTCCTGCCCCTTCCCTGTAACTCTGTGCAGCAAGGTGACTTGCTGCGCGGCACTGCTCGACTTCCCCATAAATAGTCCCCTAAGTTTCGAAATTGTAATAACATCTGGTCTTGTGTCACATGTATGATTTAGGAAAAATTGAATATTTCACACAGCTTACCCTTGTCTGCACTTCTCAAGTTGTCATGCAGGTTGTAACTTCAGTGCAACTCGCATGCTAAACACCGATGGCTCTCCTTTTCATCTAGCAAAAGACACAATTGATGGACGGAATGCAGAACAAATCAAAACATTCACCCCCAGTCAAGAGTTCTGGGTTAAATCCATCATTCTTTTGCTAACCATGCCACCCCAGTTTAGACCTGGCCATATGCAAATCAGTCTTGACCCTGTGCCTCATGGGAACAGTCCAGCCCGAACTGCCAAGCCAGGTCCTCCCTGGACCGGAAACAAGCATCCTAGGACCGGTTTCGGGGTTTCACCCCTCATCAGCCAGGATAGCTTGAATCCAGTGGTACAGTGAGCCTGGGACCCACGTCTGGGCATATTAGGCGCACTTAGGGCGAGAAAGCAAAAGACACACAATTTATGGACGGAATGTAGAACAAATCAAAACATTCACCCCCAGTCAAGAGATCTGGGTTAAATCCATCATTCTTTTGCTCACCATGCCACCCCAGTTTAGACCTGGCCATATGCAAATCAGTCTTGACCCTGTGCCTCCTGGGAACAGTCCAGCCCGAACTGCCAAGCCAGGTCCTCCCTGGACCGGAAACAAGCATCCTAGGACCAGTTTCGGGGTTTCACCCTCATCAGCCAGGATAGCTTGAATCCAGTGGCACAGTGAGCCTGGGACCCACGTCTGGGCATACCCGGCGCACTTAGGGCGAGAAAGCAAAAGACACACAATTGATGGACGGAATGCAGAACAAACCAAAACATTCACCCCCAGTCAAGAGATCTGGGTTAAATCCATCATTCTTTTGCTCACCATGCCACTCCAGTTTACTGTTCCCATTGGGCGCAGGGTCAAGACTGATTTGCATATGGCTGGGTCCAAACTGGAATGGCATGGTGAGCAAAAAAACGATGGATTTAGGCCCAGTTCTCTGTACTGGGGTGAATGTATGACATTGTTCTGCATTCTGTCCATCAATTGTTCTTTTTGCATTTGTCACCCCGAGTGGGACGGGTATGCCCAGACATGGGTCCCGTGCTCTCCATGCCACTGGAGTCACGCTATCCTGGCTGATGAGGGTTGAAACCCCGAAACCGATCCTAGGATGCTTGTTTCCAGTCCAGGGAGGACCTGGCCTGGCAGTTCGGGCTGGACTGTTCCCATTGGGCGCAGGGTCAAGACTGATTTGCATATGGCTGGGTCCAAACTGAATGGCATGGTGAACAAAAAAATGATGGATTTAAGCCCAGATCTCTGTACTGGGGTGAATGTATGACATTGTTCTGCATTTTTTCCCTCAATTGTTCTTTTTGCATTTGTCACCCCGAGTGGGATGGGTATGCCCAGACGTGGGTCCCGTGTTCTCCATGCCACTGGAGTCAAGCTATCCTGGCTGATGAGGGGTGAAACCCCAAAACCGGTCCTAGGATGCTTGTTTCCAGTCCAGGGAGGACCTGGCCTGACAGTTCGGGCTGGACTGTTCCCATTGAGCGCAGGGTCAAGACTGATTTGCATATGGCTGGGCCCAAACTGGAATGGCATGGTGAGCAAAAAACGATGGATTTAGGCCCAGATCTCTGTACTGGGGTGAATGTATGACATTGTTCTGCATTCTGTCCATCAATTGTTCTTTTTGCATTTGTCACCCCGAGTGGGACGGGTATGCCCAGACGTGGGTCCCGTGCTCTCCATGCCACTGGAGTCAAGCTATCCTGGCTGATTAGAGGTGAAACCCTGAAACCAGTCCTAGGATGCTTGTTTCCAGTCCAGCGAGGACCTGGCCTGGCAGTTCGGGCTGGACTGTTCCCATTGGGCGCAGGGTCAAGACTGATTTGCATATGGCTGGGTCCAAACTGGAATGGCATGGTGAGCAAAAAAACGATGGATTTAGGCCCAGATCGCAGTGCTGGGGTGAATGTATGACATTGTTCTGCATTCTGTCCATCAATTGTTCTTTTTGCATTTGTCACCCCGAGTGGGACGGGTATGCCCAGGCATGGGTCCCATGCTCTCCATGCTACTGGAGTCAAGCTATCCTGGCTGATGAGGGGTGAAACCCCAAAACCGGTCCTAGTATGCTTGTTTCCAGTCCAGGGAGGACCTGGCCTGGCAGTTCGGGCTGGACTGTTCCCATTGGGCGCAGGGTCAAGACTGATTTGCTTATGGCTGGGTCCAAACTGGAATGGCATGGAGAACAAAAAAACGATGGATTTATGCCCAGATCTCTGTACTGGGGTGAATGTATGACATTGTTCTGCATTTTTTCCCTCAATTGTTCTTTTTGCATTTGTCACCCCGAGTGGGATGGGTATGCCCAGACGTGGGTCCCGTGCTCTCCATGCCACTGGAGTCAAGCTATCCTGGATGATGAGGGGTGAAACCCCGAAACCGGTCCTAGGATGCTTGTTTCCAGTCCAGGGAGGACCTGGCCTGGCAGTTCGGGCTGGACTGTTCCCATTGAGCGCAGGGTCAAGACTGATTTGCATATTGCTGGGCCCAAACTGGAATGGCATGGTGAGCAAAAAACGATGGATTTAGGCCCAGATCTCTGTACTGGGGTGAATGTATGACATTGTTCTGCATTCTGTCCATCAATTGTTCTTTTTGCTCCTTTGCATCTAAGCACAAGGCTGATCATTGTGCCAAACAGGCTTTGTGGCATATTTTTAAGCCCCTATCACCACCACAATGTCACTTTTCATGACACTGTGGTGGCGATAGGGGCTTCACCTTATTTACACGCCAGCATTAAGCCATTTAGCGTGGCTTAAAGCTGCCTTGTAAATAAGGCACCCTTTCACGCTAAACTTAACATGAAAGGGGAGGGCAATGGGTGTTGGGGTGGGTGTTCAACTGCAACACCCATTGATTTTGATGCTGCTCCCTATTTACAAGGGTGGCATAAATATGGGGCTGCGCCAAAATTAAGACCAGGGAAAACATGGTCTTACCCTGGCGCAACGAGGAGAAATGTTTAATTTGCGTTGTGCAGCACACATAGAAACAGCAAAACGCCATTGATTGTTTATGTGCAGGAAGGTGCCCCTGCCTGCACATAAACAATCATTAAAAAAATTAGGTTTTGCAGCTTCTATGTGTGCTGCATTCTGCAGCACACATAGAAGTTACAAAACACCATCTTAAGATTATTTATATGCAGGAAGGGACACCTTCCTGCACATAAACAATCTTCCCCTGCAACGCAAGCAACCTTGCACTATGATTCAAGGGTGCCTGCGTTGGCGCTAGGCAGCTAAATTTAGCGCCAGCGCAAGGGGAAATACATGGCTTCACCATATTATTGTAAATATGGTACAGTCCAGCGTTTCAGAAGTGGTGGAGTGCAGCGTTAAGCCAAGGAGGCTAACGCCGCGCTCCAGCACTTCTATTGTAAACATGCCCCTTTGTTTGCAGATGTCCCACTGACAATGTCATCGATTAATGACCCTTTGTGTTTCACTTTGCACAATTTTTTATCCTTTGTGAAAAGCAGTGCAGCATTTGTTCATGCAGCACTCAATTGTATGGAGGATAGCACGTCTAGTGCTAAATATGTAAAAGTATGATTCAGTGAATGAGTTGCAGACAGCACATGGATGCGATAGCTGCTCCATATTTTGAGCTGTGCTGTCTTCAGTTCATGCACTAGCATGTACCGCTCCCGCATTAGAGTGTACACTATACACTGCAGTGGTTTGTTGAAACCAAGTTTAAGAATCCAATATGTGACTGTAGGTTAGAGCAAAACAATATCAAAACTGGGCTAAGATTTTACCATTTCTATATAAATTGAGCCTGTGTCTCAGGCAAATACTTTTTGAGTTCTTTCAAAAGTCATTATCTTAGTTTTCTATAGTGAATACGAATAGCATTCTACCTCGAACATTCAGCCAGACATTTCTGGGGGCACTGGAAGCCATTTGAAGGCACTTCTTGAAGAACAATTTAAATCCTAGTTCAAGAAAAAGTTAAGCGTTAGCAAAGCCACTAGGTTTGGACTTGGTCGCAGAGCTATTGGCTTTGCCACTGTTTGTTGTATATACTAACCCTGGGCAAAGCACTACGCTACGCTCGCGTAGTTTGCAAAGTTTGCGCTACTTCGCACAACGCGAATTGCACGTAGCACAGTGCAAACACGCGTAGCGTAGCGTAGCGTAGTGCAGCGGTCATTTTTTGCTTGCTCGCGGTCCTCAACGTCAAGTTGGCGACCGCGAGCAAGCAAAATGACATCCCGGCGAGACTTTTTCCTCATTCGCGATCAGCAACATCAAGTTGCCGATCGCGAGCGTGGAAAATAAACCTCCCGGCGAGATTCTCAACGCGGGGAGGTCAGGCTTCTCATTGCGAGTGGTCGCGTATGCTCGCGACCGCTCGCGATGAGAAACTACCAGTCCGCGTTGAGAAAGCTGCAGCTCGAGTAAAAATCTACTCGAGCGGCAGTAAAAGACAGCTCGCACTGTGCAAGATGCCGCTTTCAATGATTGCACAGTGCGGACAAGCATCCGGCACTGTGCAATCATTGCGAACAGTGCACTACGCAGTTCGCGTAGTGCTACGCGTAGCTCGCGTAGTGCGAACTGCACTTTTGCGTAGCTTCGCGTAGCGCTACTTCGCGAACTACGCCCAGCCTTAGTATATACTTAAATGTCCTAGATCCAGGACTAGTGGTATGGAGTGCAGAAGCTGTCAAAGTTTATAACACCTAGCCCCATTAATTGATAAATTATGGCGAGATTTCCATGTGTGGCACTCTGTTCTCATTAAAACAATGGGTAATATTTAGTATTTCCCTATTTAAAATGATAGCTCTACTGAAGGTTTCTTCATATAGGGCAGAACACCCCCTGAGTTGTTATTAGCTGACTTTTTAGCACAATTAGAAGCATGTCTCAGAAATTCAAGTGGTGTGGCAAGTCTTTCAGGATCTCATGGGAAAAGAACATTCATTGAGGGAGGAGGACATTAGGTTGTACTATTGGGTTTGACAGCTTCCCGTTATAAATGAGTGGTTGTTTGGTGAGAGGGGCGACTCACATATTCAAGGGGAGCTTCGATTGTTTGAGGGATCAGACATGTTGAAATACTTCTAAGGAGTCAGTTACCAAGATTCGTTGCCAGGTCCCACCATGGTTGTTCTGAGTTTTTGGTGTAAAGCTCTGACATGGATTAGCTCCATTGTGGCAGGGCATGATATTGCACCAAGTGGCAAATTTGGTAGGGTTTAAGCAAAGGGACTTCATTGGGAACTCTAGAGTACACGATGTCTGGATTGTAAGACACCAGAAATTGCTCAAGAAACTCAGGGGCATATGTACAAGGACTGGCAATAACTACTGCAACACTAGTTAGCGGCATTTTTCTTACCGCCGTGTACCTCTGAAAACGATTGCCTTGTTAGCGACATATTTACAAGACATCGCTACATGGCGATAGCTTCAGGGATCAGCGGTGAAAACTGCCTGTAACATTAGCGTGATGGCGATAGGAATTCCGGCGTTAGCGGGCGAAAACTAATGAAAGGCCCATTAGCGGAAAAAAAACGCAAGTTAGTCAGCCCAACGTGAGTTCTTTTTGCCTCTATAGCCAAAAATAGCCTATCAGTCGACCTCCAATGACAAATAGGCAAAAAAACAATGGAATGCAGAATGGAGCAGCCAGGGCCAAGTGCAGCACAGATCAACAACACCCTCAAGCCCCCCAACATCCAGGATGACCAGCCAGAGTCCCAGGGGAAGAGGAAATGCAGGGCTACATCCGTGAAAAGAGGCGCATCACGGTGCAACACCAGTGGTCCATCACTTCTCATTGCGCACTCTTCGCAACACCATGGCATCCAAAACCTTGAAAGTGCAGACAGTCCCTGAGGCCCGGAGGCCTCGCTGGTCCTGCATCTGGAGCCTGGATGCCTCGCTGGTCCTGCGTCTGTAGCCTGGATGCCTCGCTGGTCCTGCGTCTGGAGCCTGGATGCCTCACTGGACCTGCGTCTGGAGCCTGGAGTGGGATGCGGAGGTGCTGTGGGGTCGATGAGCCGTGATGGTAGACATTGAGGCACGTCGATCGCCCTTACCTGGTGGTGAAGTCTGGCAGGGCGCACGGAGACACAGTGCTGACCTGTGTGAGAAGCCTGCCTTCAGCCCCTTGGAGCTGTGAATGGTAGAGACGCTCCTGCGCACCAACGTAGGAAAATCTGCATCGCATACTACGATCCCCCACTACACCGGGGTGCACTGAGGGGATTACCAACAGTGGGCGGTGCCTCTCTGCATCACAGGCTGGATGAATTTGCGCTGGCCGGACGCTGTGGAGGGTGAGGCCCCTGAACTGTGCCGAACTTGTGTGGTGGGAGCACTGCAACTTCACGCCTAAGGGAGCCCTGCTGCCTCACCTGCATCGGGAGGTTCCCCAGCGGACTTGGTGGCGACTGCTCTACCCAGGCTTGTGAAATCCCACCTGGCTGAGGCTCCTGCTGGCTGAGTCACAGATTTGGAGAGAGTGCAGCTGATTGTGCCATGGTGCCAAGTCCAGGTAAGGAGAAGGTGAGACGTGTAGCAGAGGATGACCGGGAGTCGAGTCGCCCAGGCCTAGCACCTGGTGTGACGCACCCCCAGTGGTGGCTCATCCGCAATGACGGAAGAGCATCACCCCACTGCTTTCAAGCAGACTCAAGAGAGCAGGAGCAACGAAGACATGGGACCCGGCCTCGAGGTAAGATGTCTTTCATTTAAATATTTACAACACCCGCTCACACACACACCCCCACGTCCCACCCCATCCAGTGTCCTTTCTGGTGTTTCCCACCTCCCAGCTGTCCAGTCCCCCCGCATCACTTCTCTATGGCGGGTGCTGTGCGCCCATGTGCAGCGGGCGTACCACTGGTGTGCCAAAGGTATATATGACGTTACAACGCATACCATTACATCGCATTCCATTACAATGCATTCTAATACTACGCATATTGCAACAGTAGGGAAAGTGCTGGATAGCGGATATGAAAGCATTACTATTCCCACTTCAGTGAGTGCAACCCTAAAACTAACCCTTGCACCCCAAAACACACCCTGAACCCTAAAATTCATCTTTGACCCCCCCAACACACACCCTGGACCCTAAAATTCATCTTTGACCCCCGAAACACAACCTGGACCTAAAATTAATCTTTGACCCCCCAAAACACACCCTAAAATTCATATTTGACCCCAAAACACACCCCAAATTTCATATTTTACCCCATAATACACCCCAAGTAGAATGCGATGTAAAGGCACCTGCGTTGTTGTAGTTGCATTGTAAAGGCATTATGATGTAATGCCTGCATTGTAATGGATCTCTCCCATGCCAAAGGCAAGCCCGTCTGCGTTCGTCTGCACCTGGACTGCGCTCAGCACCAAGGAGCCTTCCTCTCTGCTACGACACCAGCACCCTCCTCGCCATCAACCCTGGACGCCACATCACCTGCCAGGACCAACCTCTGCTCCGGGCCGGACATCGCCATCACTGACGGCTACTAAATCACCCGCAAGGACCACCCCGACCGTCCAGGAGGAGGCATTGCCATCACCTACAGAGGCACACTACGATGACCACGCACTCTAATGATCCAACGGTGACCATGGAACACCTCAACTTCCAGATCCGACTAACCCCAACCCCATCCTCTGCGGCACCCTCATCTGCAGGCCCCCCGGGCCATGGACCCCCATTCTCCAATACCATTGTAGACCTCATTGCACCCCAGGCTCTCCAATCCACCGATGACATCCTACTCAGTGAACTCTACTTCCACCTGGACAACCCCAGTGACCAGAACACCACCCCTTCCTGGGGACGCTCGCCAACATCAGACTCAAGCAGCTAGTCACCGCAGCAAGCCACATAGCAGGACCCATGGTCGAGCACGTCTCCTCCACCAGCGAAAAACTTCAACTACAGCCACACCACCGGACTCTCCTGGAACAACCATCATTGTATACATCACCTCTTCACCATGCCCACCGTACACCACCGCCATCATCGCCCCTCCCTCGCAGCTGGATCAAGGCCACCAAAGAATTTCTCGTCAATTCCCTCAGCTCCACCAGTCCGCCAACGCTTACAGGTGATAACACCACAGCGCGCAACCGCCACCGATGGATCTCCAACTGCGCCGACACCCTGGCACCCCTCAAGAAAAGACCAGCCAAAATCTAGCGCCACGTTGTGCCGTATTTGCAAAGTGACTCATGTAGGCATATGCGTGACCTTGTGAAACCATGCGCCACATTATACCTGCATCAGTTATGATGTATGCAGGGTGTGTGTTCCCACGCGACAAGGCCTCATAGGAGTGGCACAGTGAAATCCATCAGATTTCACTGCAACAACTGTAGGACGGCACTGCGTCAGTACCTTTCGCCTGCCTCATGGCAGGCGAAAGGGTGACGCAGTGCCAAATGGATAGGCTGGCCCCATGCATTGCTGGAGTTGCATCATGCTTGTGACACAACAGCAGCAATGCTTGACTTTAGCGCAGACAGATACTTCAGGATTCCAGACGTATCTGTTATTGCTTGCGTCATGGAGCGGTGTCCAGTGAATACAGCGCATCCATGGTGTCGCAAGAAGGGCATAGTGAAAAGTGTTGCAACGCTGTCTTGTCACAGCGCTGCAACACTTTTCATGACTGAGGCCCAGAAATGCACACTATCTTATTGATGGTGCACATTACTGCCCTGTAGTTTTGTCACAGGGCAGCGCAGCAACATTGCTTGCAGCGCTGTCAGGCACCAACACCTGCTGAAATGAGGCCCTAAGTGTTATTTCCATTTTTAAGACAAGCTATTTTCTGGTCTTAAAAAACTGCCTCTAAATGCAGTTAGAGGCAGTTTATTTGGTCCTCCTACCTTCAAGAGTTCCCTTGTAAATATCACGAAGTGGGGTTAGCGGCAGTTTTTGCACAGGAACGCCTCCCTTGCATGTCATTATCACTAACAGAAGTGGCGATCTTTTCTAGGGACGTTTTCACCGGAAAACTGCCGCTAACAGAGGTTAGCGACAGCTTGTACATATGGCGATGGAAATATCGCCTCTGAACCGTCAGAAAAGTGCCGCTAAGGTGGCGTTAACTCCTTGTACATGTACCCCTCAGTGAAGAATTTGATCTACATTGATCACAGTTTTTGAAGACCAACCGAGGCACGTGTTAGACCAGCATAAGGTGAAACTGTTGTCTATTAACCCCTTCGATGCTCATGACGGAGCGGTTCCGTCATGAGCATCGGTTGGGCTGTGCTTATAACGGAGCCGCTCCGTCATGAGCACAGCCCCTGGGGGAAGAGCTGGCGCTCCCCCCTGGGATAACGATCTTGCCCCCACAGAGGGGGATGGCAGCAGAAGAGTTTCCGCTGCCACCCCGACCCCCCCCACGCTTTCCCATGATGTCAGCGCGCACAGCGTGCGCCGACGTCATCAAGAAGCGCTGGACGCGCTGGAAATCATTTCTTTCCAGCGCGTCCAAGAGGGAGGGTAAGTTTCTTTGCTCCGGTGGGGCGGGGGGGACAAATCTGGATGCCTTGAGGCATCGGGGAGAGGAAACAGTGTTTCTCTCCCTGATGTCTAACTGCAGGGCATTCCTGGTGCACGATCGCGCACAGCGGCGCGATCGTGCACCAGGAATGCCCCACTAGACACCAGGGATTCCTTTTTCTGTGCAAAGAAAGCAACCCCTTGGGCAAGGGTCGCTTCCTAAGGGGGACAAATAATTTTAGACTTTTCTGCCCCCCCTGGGGACAGATCGGCCGATTTTTGGCCGTTTGTGGACCCAGGGGGCAGAAACCCCACTAGACACCAGGGAATTTGTTTAATTTTAAATGGAAGCGACCCCTTGGGCAAGGGTCGCTTCCAGGGCCAAATTAATATAAAAACTATATTCTGCCCCCTCCCTGGGGACAGAAAGCCTGATTTTTTTGGCGCTTCTGGCCCCAGGGGGGGGGGGGGCAGAAAAGACCACTAGAGCCAGGGAATTTGTTTTTTTTAAATTGAAAGCGACCCCTTGGGCAAGGGTCGCTTCCAGGGGCCATATTTTTTTTAAAGGTAAATTCTGCCCCCCCTGGGGGCAGATCGGTTTGTTTATTTGGCTTTTCTGCCCTTGGGGGGGCAGAAAATCCCACTAGACACCAGGGAGTGATTTAAATTTTAAATAGAAGCGACCCCTTGGGCAAGGGTCGCTTCCTTATGGGCCTAAATAATTTTTAAGACTTTTCTGCCCCCCCTGGGGACAGATCACCTGCATTTTTTGGGCAGAAAAGCCCACTAGAGCCAGGGATTTAAAAATAAATAAATTGGTCGCTTCCAGGGGACATATATTTTTTATGTGTATTCTGGTCCCCTGGGGGCAGATCTGCCCGTTTATTTGGCCTTTCTGCCCCCATTTGGGTAATGACATAGCGTGTTATAATGTTAATTGTTTTATTTCTTGTGAATTGCAATTGTAATGCTTTATTTATCCCTTTTTGTTCTAGTTCAAGGCTTTTGCTCTTTAGACTGTTCCAGGTTGCGGTTTCGTTACTGGTGGTTCTGCTGTTTGTGTAGTTGCATGTGTTTGGTAAGAGACTTTTTTTGTACAATGTAAATGAGTTTTATTTCTCTGCATGAATGTGTTTTTTGCAAATTGTTTAATAATAGCAGTATGTTTGGCTTCTGTTTTTTGAGTGTCTAAAACTTTTTGCATTTGTGCTCGATGTGTATTTTGTTGTCTTGTGCGCAATTGGTTTTGTTTTTTTCTTTCTAGTGGGATATCGTTGGTTTTTGCTGTGTCTCTGCAGAGTAGGTGCTGGTGAGTGTAGCTGTCTCTTGTAAGTGAATCGTATAGTTTTTGAGAATATAGATCTTTGTGATAAAGGCACACATTTTTTTACTTACTTGTTTAGCACAGTGTTGGTTGTTGTTGACTTGTTTGTGCAGTCTCCTTTCTTAGTAAGGATAATGGCTAGCCGCAGGATTACTGCTCAGCAGGTTGTTGGTATGCTTTTTGAGTCTTCCTCTGACCATGGTTCAGACACTGACTCTGCATTAGAGGCAGAGGAGGCAGGGGATGATTCAGGCAGTGAGTTTTCTCTCCACGTGGAATCATCGGATGATGAAGCTAATCTCAGTGCAGATGAAGCTACTCTTAGTGCGGATGAAGTGCCTGTGTTAGAGGAGGACATTGATGTGCCGATAGTGCAGCAAGAGGCATCTGGGCTGCAGCCTGCGGCTGCAAGGCTTCCCGTTGCTGTAGTGCGGCAAGAGGCATCTGGGGCTGCAAGGCTTCCCGTTGAAAGTGCTGACGTCTGGGTTGCCCCAGGCATGGTGCAGCTGGCATTGCCAGACTTTACTGGGGTTCCAGGGTGTAGAGTGAATACTGAAAACTTTTTGCCGATACATTTTTTTCAGTTGTTTATGGACAATGTATTTTTGGCAGAGATTGTTGAGCAGACTAATTTGTATGCCGAACAGTTTTTGAGGGACAACAGTGCCAGCCTTAAGCCCCACTCTAGAGCTACCCGGTGGACTCCCACAAATCTGGAAGAGATGAAGAAGTTCTTGGGTTTAACTTTTTTGATGGGCTTGCTAAGGAAGCCATAAATGTCTTCATATTGGTCTACTAGTCCCTTGATGGCAACAGCTATATTTCCGGCAGTCATGAGTCGTGATAGGTATTTGCTTCTGCTTCGGATGATGCATTTTGTCGATAATGGTTTAGCGTTGGCACGAGATCACCCTGATTGTGACCGTCTTTTTAAGATTCGGCCTGTCATTGATCACTTTGTTGATCGATTTTCTGAGATCTATGCTCCAGGGAAAGAAATAGCAGTGGATGAGTCTTTGGTGTTGTTCAAGGGCCACTTGGTTTTTAGGCAATACATTCCTAGTAAGAGGGCACGCTATGGAATTAAGCTGTATATGCTGTGTGACAGTAGGACTGGATATGTCTCTAATTTCAGGGTGTACACCGGTAAGAAATCCAGGATTAACCCCCCTGGTTGTCCGTCCACTTTTGGAGTGACTGAGAAAATTGTGTGGGAACTTGGTAGAGGACTTTTTAACAAAGGCCATCATTTATACGTAGATAACTTCTACACTGGTGTGCGGTTGTTCAGGGAATTGGCCAAAGTGGACACTGTTGCTTGTGGCACAATCCGCTCTAACCGTAAAGGTTTCCCAAAAGAACGTGTTTATCAAAAGCTTGTGCGGGGACAGTGCAGTGCGTTCCGTTGCGAGGAGCTTCTAGCTGTGAAGTTTTCAGACAGGAGAGATGTCTACATGCTGACTACCATCCATGATGAAAGCACTGCACCTGTGACTGTTTGGGGTCAGATTGCTGAAGTGCGCAAACCTGTGTGCATTTTAGACTATAATAGGCACATGGGTGGTGTTGACAGAGTAGATCAGAGGTAGGAGAATGATGGGGGACCCACGCAAGCCATACCTCACTGGACTCGCCCGGGTGTCTAGTTTCCAGAAATGTGTGGGTTAGGTAGGTTTCCCTAGATGGCTGCCGAGCCCCGGGCCAAAAACTCATGGGACCCTCCATGCAAAACCAGGTTGGTTTGTGATAGGTAATTTTGATGTCGCCTCAATAGGTTTTGGGCCCGTGCCTGTTGCGGGTCCTTAACCCACCCACGCAAGTGAGGTACCATTTTTATCAGGAGACCTGGGGGAACGCTGGGTGGGAGGAAATTTGTGGATCCACGCAGATTCCAAAACTTTTCCACACAGAAATTTGAGAAAAAAGTGAATTTTTCGTCAAAATTTGAGGTTTGCAGGGGATTCTGGGTAGGAGAATGATTGGGGACCCACGCATGCCATACCTCGCTGGACTCGCCCGGGTGTCTAGTTTCCAGAAATGTGTGGGTTAGGTATGTTTCCCTAGATGGCTGCCGAGCCACGGGCCAAAAACTCATGGGACCCCCCATGCAAAACCAGGTTGGTTTGTGATAGGTAATTTTGATGTCGCCTCAATAGGTTTTGGGCCCTTGCCTGTCGCGGGTCCTTGACACACCCACGCAAGTGAGGTACCATTTTTAACGGGAGACGTGGGTGAATGCTGGGTGGGAGGAAATTTGTGGATCCAAGCAGATTCCAGAACTTTCCACCACAGAAATGTGAGGAAAATATGTTTTTTTGGGCAATTGTTTAGGTTTGCAAGGGATTCTGGGTAACAGAACCTGGTGGGAGGCAGTCAAGTCACCCCATCCTGGATTCCCTGGGTGTCTAGTTTTCAAAAATGTATAGGTTTGCTAGGTTTCCATAGGTGCCGGCAGAGCTAGGGTTCAAAAACTACAGCTAGGCACTTTGCCAAAAAAGGGTCATTTTTACTGTGAAATTGAGGTGTGTCCACGCTTGCGTTTGCGCTCGTTTCCTGTCGCGGGCACTAGGCCGAGCCACACAAGTGAGGTACCATTTTTCTTGGAAGACTTAGGGGAACGCGGGGTGGGTGGAAATTTGTGGATCCACGCAGATTCCAGAACTTTCCACCACAGAAATGTGAGGAAAATGTGTTTTTTTTGACAGTTTTTTAGGTTTGCAAGGGATTCTGGGTAACAGAACCTGGTGGGAGGCAGTCAAGTCACCCCATCCTGGATTTCCCTGGGTGTCTAGTTTTCAAAAATGTATAGGTTTGCTAGGTTTCCCTAGGTGCCGGCAGAGCTAGGGTTCAAAAACTACAGCTAGGCACTTTGCCCAAAAAGTGTCATTTTTCACTGCGAAATTGAGGGGTGTCCACGTTGCGTTTTGTGCCGTTTCCTGTCGCGGGCACTAGGCCGACCCACACAAGTGAGGTACCATTTTTCTCGGAAGACTTTGGGGAACGCGGGGTGCATGGAAATTTGTGGATCCACGCAGATTCCAGAACTTTCCACCACAGAAATGTGAAGAAAATGTGTTTTTTTGGACAATGTTTTAGGTTTGCAAGGGATTCTGGGTAACTGAACCTGGTGGGAGGCAGTCAAGTCACCCCATCCTGGATTGCCCTGGGTGTGTAGTTTTCAAAAATGTATAGGTTTTCTAGGTTTCCCTAGGTGTCGGCAGAGCTAGGGTTAAAAAACTACAGCTAGGCACTTTGCCAAAAAAGGGTCATTTTTTACTGCGAAATTGAGGTATGTCCACGTTGCGTTTTGTGCCGTTTCCTGTCGCGGGCACTAGGCCGACCCACACAAGTGAGGTACCATTTTTCTCGGAAGACTTTGGGGAACGCGGGGTGGGTGGAAATTTGTGGATCCACGCAGATTCCAGAACTTTCCACCACAGAAATGTGAGGAAAATGTGATTTGTTTGACAATTTTTTAGGTTTGCAAGGGATTCTGGGTAACAGAACCTGGTGGGAGGCAGTCAAGTCACCCTATCCTGGATTCCCCTGGGTGTATAGTTTTCAAAAATGTATAGGTTTGCTAGGTTTCCCTAGGTGCCGGCAGAGCTAGGGTTCAAAAACTACAGCTAGGCACTTTGCCAAAAAAGGGTCATTTTTCACTGTGAAATTGGGGTGTGTCCACGTTGCGTTTTGCGCCATTTCCTGTCGCGGGCACTAGGTCTACCCACGCAAGTGAGGTACCATTTTTCTTGTAAGACTTTGGGGAACGCGGGGTGGGTGGAAATTTGTGGATCCACGCTAATTCCAGAACTTTCCACCACAGAAATGTGAGGAAAATGTGTTTTTTTGGACAAAAGTTTAGGTTTGCAAGGGATTCTGGGTAACAGAACCTGGTGAAAGGCAGTCAAGTCACCCCATCCTGGATTCCCCTGGGTGTCTAGTTTTCAAAAATGTATAGGTTTGATAGGTTTCCCTAGGTGCTGGCAGAGCTAGGGTTAAAAAACTACAGCTAGGCAATTTGCAAAAAAAGGGTAATTTCTCATTGTGAAAATGTTGTGTGTTCCTTGTTGGGTTTTGAACCATTTCCTGTCGTGGGCACTATGCCACCCCACACAAGTGAGGTTCCATTTTTATCGGGAGACTTAGGGTAATTCAGATTTGTAAAGCAACTGTTATTACCTATTGACTTTCGATGCATTTCTGCCTTCCAAATGAAAGACATTGTGTAAAAAAGAAGTCATTTTGAAAAATGACCGATAATTCTCATGCTAGTATGAGTAGTCCCAATTTCGGAAATGTGCAAATATCTACTGTTTCTAAACTCTATATTTTGTTCCCATTTCAGAAATACATAGGTGTCTTTCATACCGATTTTTCCAAGTATACATTTTCCCACAATAACTGTTATATACCCGGTACATAATAAAAAGCCACTGCAAATTGCTGCTCAGTTTTTGACTCTGGGTTCGTCGGGTTCTTGGTGAACCTACAAGTCCTATATATCCCCACAACCAGTAAGGTCCATCGGATGTAACGGTATATTTCATTCAAATATCAGTAATAAATAGAAGAAGTTACAGGTGAAAACGTTTAACTGTTAGTTTCTATAAAGAAACCTTGATGGATCTACACAAATGACCCCTTGCTGAATTCAGAATTTTGTCTACTTTTTTAAAATGTATAGCTTTACAGGATCCATTATTGCTTTTATACCCATTTCTATCATTAACTGGAAGGAGGTTGAAAGCACAAAAAATAGCAAAACTAGGCTATGTCCCAGAAAAATGCCAAAACTCTGTAAAAAATGTCGGTTTTCTGACAAAAGTCTGTCATTCCCTAAAATCTGGGAAAATGGTGATTTCAGCCCCACAAACCCTTTTTTGATACCATTTGCAGCCCTTTTTTCCAATTTTTCCCCAAAAAAACAAAATGTAGCTGTATTTTGGCTAATTTCTGGGACCCCTCCAGGGGAATCCACAAACCCTGGCTACCTTTAGAATCCACATGATGTTGGAAGAAAAGGACGCAAATTTGGCGTTGATACCTTATGTGGTCAAAAAGTTACAGGGGCCTAAGCGCGCACTACCCCAAATAGCCAAAAAAAGGCTTAGCACAGGGGGGGAAAAGGCCTAGCAGCGAAGGGGTTAAATCGTTCAACCCGCTGGAGGCAAATATTATTTTGGAGGTGATGGTTATCTCGTATTTACTGTTCCCACACTATAAATGAACCCGGCTCATTTAGTTCCCACTGCATCTGGCCTGGGAGGAAGATATATATGGCCCCGGAAGGATGAGGAATGGTTTGGGACTAGGCTGGCTCCTCGCAAGCGTGCAATATTTGGATAACTACATCTCATACAACTCATATTCCTACATAGATTTTACTATCTCTTGGGTATTATTGAGAAGCCTTCATGTTTACTCTGTGTGTGGGGCTCAGGAGACTTGTTTCATATGATTTGGTCCTATGCAGGACTGGAATGGCTCCTCACACGAAAAAAGTTTAGTGGGTCTGAGATATCTCGCTGCAAAGAGAACCATTGTTAAGAACCGGAGAGGGGAGTCAACCCAACGTCACTAGGCATTGACAAAAGTAATGGATTACTGTGTTGCTATGGAGAGGGATTTATTCTGCACGTGGATACCTGACAAAAATGCCAAGAGTTGAAGTTCTTGATGTGACTTTTCACATTTTGATATGACATGATTTAAGAAAGGTGGGAAGCACTTGGGAAAAGTAATGGGTTGGCAACAGTGGTTGACAAACTTGTGAATAACCTGGTTTGTGTAGTCCTTTCAAAAGTCAATACAATATTTATATAAAAAAGAAAGTTTATAATAAATTGAACAAATCATCTTCTGGCAGTGTAATTTACCTATTTCTTCCAAATTAGCTCATGTGGTCAATGCACTTGCTACAGTCTACAGAGCATTTCACAAAATCAGCACTCTTCAACTTAGGGCCTGATTAGGATGGCGGTGAGGCTGCCACCAACAGTCCATCGGTGGCGGTCTCACCACCATCCTAAGCAAGTTTCCCGCCCGCCACATTAGGATGGCGGCCGGTTTGTTGGCGGTCGGAAAGACCAACCGCCACGCATCCGACGGGCTTCTTGAGCCCGCTGGTACATTGGAGGGGAATCATATCCCTACAACGGTGTAGGGATTATGATTAAGGCTCCCGGTTTTCCGTATAAACGGATTTTTGCATATAAATATTTTTCCTTTGTCTGTATTTATAAATAGAAACGGTAAAATACTGCCGAAACTGATTCAGAAACTTGTACTGCGCAGCCATGCTCCAGCCCAGGGTTGCCACTCCCCTCTGTCTGATGTAGATCTTTGGATGCACTCTGCCTGCCGCCAAACCCCTGCTGACATTTCCTAATTAGTTTCTTTCACCTAATCGTGGTCGGATTCGTGTGTCACAGTGTGGGCATAACAGCCCCCCTCAGCCACTTCAAAGCCAATGTAAGTGAAAGGGAGGGTGCACATCTATGTTTTATTATTTGAAAAGCGCGGAGCGAGGGAGGGGGAATGGCCTTTTGTAGTGTAAACCTTGCTTTAAGTGGAGAGGTGAGCGATCCTTCAAACCTGAATCACACTTCTCTGCGCCACCTTGAAACTTAGGTTTTGGGCTCTATATCTGGTGCGGGTGTCGTGGTTTAATTCCTGACTGGTTTTAAGGGAGAAATTACAGCTGGATGGGGCTAGTGCAGATCCCCTCTACATGCTGCATGCTATGTTCCTCTGTTTATATAATGTTTAAACTTCTGACTTTTCAGAAGCATATGCGCGCATTCATTCTAAACGACCAGGGTATCAGAGTGCACTATTTCGAGATTGAGGTTTTTAGCTGCAGGGGGTGGGAGGCGAAGCAGGGTGTGTAAAGGGAACTCCACAAAATAATAAATAGCTGGACAGAATGGGGTGCGAGATCGGCATGTACTCCTGGCATGCAGTGGGTGGTGAACAATTACTGCTGGTTGCTTTTCTCTGACCGGGATAGGGAACGTATAACTTTTTACAGACACCAGTGGTCTATTTTGTCTTTATTGTTTTGGAACATTGCACGTTGTAGCTATTACATGACTTCATTCTCAGTGTTGTACTGAAGATCGTTTTAAAACCGAAGTATAGGAGCTCCTAGGAAGCATACATAACAGTGGATCACAACTTGTCCTATGTCATCGATCCCTTTGTATACCGATAATTACACACGTCATGAAAAGTGCTACACGACTGGTGGCGGGTTGCAAAGGGAAACAGCTGATATGGTCCTCACGAGCACTCTGAATCTAGGAGCTTGAACATGTGCTTGTACTACAATGGCAAAGTTTTCAGATGAATGTAATAAGTAAACTTAATTTGGCATTTATATATACATTTATAAATCTATAACAACCGAGTGCAACCGTGCATTGGCTATTTAAATAAAGGTCAAAAAACACTAGCTGCAGCCTCTTCTTTGGCTTACTATAAAAATAAATGCGGATCAATACAGATATAATTAACAAAAAATAAATATGGATAAATACAGACGGAAATGTTAAAAAAATAAATACCATAAAACCGGAGCCCTAATTATGATGTCCCTTTCCGCCTGCCTTTTCATGGTGGATAACCCGCCATGAAAAGGCAGGCGGAAAGGGACTTTGGGAGCCCGTAGCGGGCATCCCTTCACCCTGGTCCTCAACTGTGGGTTTTGGGGGGGCACCTATGGTGCCCCTCTACATATCCCTGCACCATGTGGCAGGCACCGCATGGTGCCTGCCACGTAGTGCAGGGTTATCTGTAGTGACCCCTTTTCTGTCTTGCGGCGTGTGCTGCAGCCAGCAGCACCTGCGGCAATACAAAAGATAGGCATTGCAATCGCCATGGTGGCGGTCGGGCGGTCCTACTTCCGATAGGGTGGCAGGCAGACGGAAGTCCGCCCGCCATCCCAATCAGCCCCTTAGTGTTTTAAGGAGCTGTTGTTGTGTGTTAGAAGGACGGGCGATCTGTACAAGGAACAGAGATGTTAAATCCCGGTGTTAATATCTTTAAAAAAATCTGGAAGGTTGAAAACGAAGAGCATTGGTAAATCAGGAAATTGATTTAAATCCTGGCCCTAAGAGGGAGTTTATCTGAACATCAACAAAGGGCAGCACCTTTGGCCTATTTCCAGCGGATGATACATTTTTACAGACTGCAACAGGCCTTATGTTCAGAGATTTTTTTGAGGATCTGTATCTAGTGCAGTCTGGGACCTGTTGGCCATTAGAGACTGGGAGGATCTCTTTTCCCGTTACATAACCGCACGTTGACATTACGATTTTAAAGTGCTGGATCACGTTTTAATATGAAGCCTGAAGAAGGTGGTTTGGACCTGCTGATACCACCGAAACACGTCGCTTCTTGGTCTTGTTGTATATAAATCAGTGCACACAATTGGAGTTGTTGTAATTTTGAAAACAATCATATATTTTTAATGGATCATTGATACTAGCTTTAAAGTGGTTGTGCATTGTGTGATAAATGTTTTTGATGCACATTTGTAATAATTCTTGATGAAATTGTTTTTATTTTATGAGTTTATTAACTTTCCCTTTTTAATCATTTTTAATCTATTGCATTTATTTGATGAATAAACCATTCATATATTTGACTTTTGGCTACTGGTACATTCCTGTGTGAATAGGTGTTTGAGTGAAGAAGTGATTGAATAAGTATGTTATGGTGGTTTCCCAAAGGGAATCCTTTAGACATAGTGTGTTAAACACACACATATATATACATATAATTAAAAAGAGGGAAAAGAAGAGAACCTGAAGAAAGAGGTGATGAGGGAGAAATTCAGAGAGACAACAACGAAAGGAATGAGGAGACAAGTGTAAGAATAAGAGAGAAATTTCGAGAAAGGGAAAAATGAAAGGTAAAAAAAGATAACACCAGACCATGATTTAGTATATGCGCTGTAAACTGTGATTTAGTGGAGAAACAGCACATTGTCCCCTAGAACGTGCTCATGATATGGCTCATAGAGTTTTTCGAGTTAAAATGCAGGCTTTATTACATAGAAAACTGATACTTAGCCCCCTTCTGTGCCTGTGCACAGGTACATAACTGTATCACGATGCAGCACAACGTGTAGCTTCGAAATTGATTTTCTAGAAATGCTGGGTAACACTGAGGCACCAATTAACATATAGTCAATAAGTAATACAATTTATATTAATGATAATTAACGTCCTTTTCACAAATGTTCACTGCTAAACTTTATTAAAAATAATCAGACATCTACTTCTCCTGTAAAGCAAATGCAGATTCATTCAATGCTTCCGGAAAGATATAAAAATCATTCCACTGTATAATTGTTTACAATCCCTTGTAGAGTGAAAAAATATTCATTACTTCCCAAGAGTAGTCAGAGAGAACCAGTTCATCGAAAGTGAAGTTGGATTTCAAAGACGGTGACAATTATGCAAATTATTGTACATTATTTAATACCTTCCGGTAATAGCTGTCAAGCACAAGTAAAAGTGTACTAGAATATGTTTAAATGAGTTGTATAAACATTGTTTTATATAATTTAGGAATACATGTGGGAACCTCTACAGATTAAACGCCAAACTCTAAACCTTTGAAGCCTTAGTAGAAATGGATTTCATATACTGAAATAAAACTGCCCCTGGCGAGGCTGTCGCATGAATATTTTGTAGAAGGTTCCTTTGGGGTAGAATCAATGGTCACATTTGTCATTGGCGAAATGTGTGATTTGGAATGTAAATTCAAGCAGTTTATGGGTCATACGCCTGTACGGAGGATTAATGGTAGGGTCCTACCTATGAATGAGTGTGGCTGTGAGTGTGTCTGTGCGAGCAGGAGGATGTAGACGGACCACATAAAGGTAAGAAAAGCCTGTGACATGGTTTTAGATTGATTGTTGTCCTATACAATGGTTGAGCTGTAGTAATGGTATATCACCACCTTTGTTGTAGTAAATGGTACCTTTTGTACTAGAGCAAGAATCGAATAAATAGCTTCCGGCTGGAAACTAAGGGGCATATTAGCAAGGGCAGTATCGACACTTTAGCGGCACTTTTTGCCGCTAAAGCAGCGATATTTTTATCACCCTATCAGCAAGCTGTCGCTAACAGGCGTTAGCGACAGCTTTCTGGCGATAGCGGCCGGTTTTCCTATCGCCTTGCATGCCAGCGATAATTATCGCTAATGACATGCAAGGCAGGCGTTCCCAACTAAAAGCGACTGAAAACAGTTGCTAACACAACTTCCCCCTATTAGCAACGCAAGCGAAGCGATAAAAAAACTTGCGCTAAGCGCGATTATCGCTAGAATTTAACACCTGCTAAAAACATGACTTACCTGTTTGTTCAATGGGA
This sequence comes from Calotriton arnoldi, assembly GCA_963921515.1. Classification (NCBI taxonomy): domain Eukaryota; kingdom Metazoa; phylum Chordata; class Amphibia; order Caudata; family Salamandridae; genus Calotriton; species Calotriton arnoldi. The sequence continues at coordinate 2,245,067 of CAWUFW010001228.1, forward strand.
GGTGGATTGTCAGGCTAAGTCCCCCATGGCGTTAATGCGTGACTATCGCTGGATTTCCAGCGATATTCACGCATTTCGCCGCTATCGCTGGATGTTTTATCGCATTGGAGATAAACGTTGCTAATAACGTGTTATCTCCGCAATAAAATCCAGCGGTTTGCGATAATTATCGCAAGTTGTTGCTAATATCCCCCTTACATCATTAGGTAAGCTCAGCAAAGGAATTATGTAAAATAAAAGAATACAGCCAGTAACACAATGTCAGTACAACGAATAACACGGCAAAGACATGACAAGATACAGCATAAGAAACCAGCCACAACCGAATGTAGCGCAGCATAACACAATGACAATACAACCACAGTACAACACAATAAAAATATAACAGAATAGAAGAAAGCAACACAACAGTTTAATGTAACATAAAACAAAAAAAGTGCAAAAAACAACAATACACTTTCAACAAAACAATACCATACACCACAACACATAAACACAAGATAATAACCCACCCCATCAACACAAAATATAACACAATCTAACATGATCACACAATAGAACACAACAATGCAACCCAAAAACCACAAAATGAAACACCACAGCACAGTCTTAACCCCAAGCGCAAAAGAAAACAACACCACAATTACACAAGCATAGTGGAATACAATAACACAAAACACAAAAACACAAAACAACAATTACACAAAATCATACGAGACCACACAAATATGACTGAAGCACTGTTAGAGATTGGGTTACTGATTGAAGGGGGTGAAACCCTACTGAAGCAGCAATCATAATCATTGTCAGGGTGGAGTCACAAGCAAACCCCCATTTTAACCTGTGCTCAACCCTGTGGTTGCTTGGCACAGAGCAGTCAGGCTTAACTTAGAAGCAATGTGTAAAGTACTTATGCAGCACTTCAAACAATAATACAGTGAAAATGCAACAGAAGGAAAATCCCACACCAATTTAGAAAAATAGAGTACATTATATTCACTCAATCAAGACCAGAACAATAAAACTCCAATCAATGGATCCAGAGATATGCAATTTTAAAAGATGTCAGTGAAAATAGGGACAAAAAACACAAAGCGCCAATTGTGGTTATCTGGTTGCACTAGACCGGGACAAAGTTGCAAATTCAGGCCGTGCACGATGGAGATCGGGCTGCCTACAGGGTCCCATCTAGGCCCACTGAGCAAGAGTACTGTAAATCCTGGTTGCGAAGCGATGCAGAGTTCCGTGTCGAGGCGATGCGAGGTACAGGAGAGGAGATGCATCACACAGCAGCAGTTATGGGGAGGTACGAGGTGATGTCCTTGCATGGAGATGCGTTGTGCAGTGGCTTTTCCAATGGACTGCGTTGGGTGAGACAATGTCCTTGCGTGGAGAAGGGTCACACAGCAGCAGCTTCAACGGGCTGCATTGGGTGATGTGATGACCTTGCATGGAGATGAATCATGCAGCGGCAGTTCCAATGGGCTCCTCTAGGCAATGCAGAATCCTTGCATCAGGGAAGCCCGCACAGCAGAGGTGATAAGCTGGTCCTGAGGGAGATGTGTCGAGCAGCAGAGGCAATGCGCCGGTTCGGCTGGAGATGTGTTGCACTGCGGTGAAGGTGGGTCAGTTCTGCTGGGTCCACAGATGGGTTGGCAGAGCCAGGACTGGGATAGCACCGCTTGGGAGTGCAGGACTCAGAGATGATAGAGTCTAGATGCTGAGTTCAGGGCTGTTGTAAGCCAGGTATGTCCCTGAGACTTCGGATCAGGAGGCCAGCAGCTAGCCTTTGTAGTCACTCTGGGGTCCTGGGTTCAGAGATGCAGTTCCAGTCTTTCTCACCCAGGCAAGGGGGAAGTAGGGCAACACAGCAGGACAGTTCTTCATAACAGCAGTCCAACAGACTGGCAGTCTTTCAGCAGCACAGCAGACCTTCTTCCTGGAAGAGTCCTCAGGCCAAATCCAGAAGTGTACTGAAGAGTTGGGGTCTGAGGTCCAATATTTATACCTGGCTCTAGAGATTTCCACCCCCTGAGGTGTTAGGCACCCCCTTCCTCCCTGTCCTGGTCCCAGCTTGTCTGGGGTCACAAAAGACCAGAGTCAAACCCTTTGTGAGAGTTCTCAGGCAGAGCTTTTATGATGTAAAACATTGGTAGGTGGCAGCTTTTCCCCTTCCATACCTGAGAGTGGCCGATCCTGCCAAAACCTATCTTTCTTCTATCTTACTGTGTGGAATCAATACACAAAGACCAAATGCCAGGGGATCAATACACAAAGACCGAATGCCAGCTACATTTAGTCATGTGATTCAGGAAGAGGCTGCAGGCACCAAATGGTTAAGACAAGAAAATTACAGTTATTTAAAAGTGTTTTTTTCAGAATTGTGATTAAAAATCTGACTTTATCATTAAAGAGGTCTTTAAATTACAATTATTAGGATACCAAACTTGAACTGTCTACCTGCTCCCAATTGGATGTTACAGCTAATAAAATGTAATAAGGCAACTCCAATGCTATCCTAAGGAAGAGGTAGGCCTTTCAGAAGTAAAAAAACTATTTACGAGTTTTTCACTATCAGGGCATGTAATACTTAAATGTAAATGCCCAACTTTTTAAATACACTTCACTCTGCTCTCTGGACTTTGTAGAGCCTAACCTAATGGTGGCTTATATCTATTAAAAAGAAAGGTTAGAGTCTGGCAAGAGACTTATCTTGCCGGGTTGAAATGGCAGGTTAAAAACTGCGCAAGCTGGCTGCAATGGCAGGCCTGAGATATGTTTAAAGGGCTACTGAAGTGGTTGGCACAATCAGTGCTGCAGGTTCAATAATAGCAATTAATTTACAGGCCCAGGTCACTGGTGGTGCCAATTTTCTAGTGTCATGCAAGTAAATTAAATATGCCAATTGGGTTGATCTATGTGTGAATGTGTGTATGGATGTTGTGAGATTTATTTGTATGCATTAAGAGAAAACATTTTGGCTTTGTCAATGTTTTTTCACATAAAATATGGATTCCGCTTTGTTAGGGTCTAGCTTGGGGGCTAGCGCTATTGCGATTCTTGGCAACAATGTTTCCTATGTAAATTAAATACGTCCCTTAAACTGAACTTTTGTATACTTGCTATAAAAAACCCAATCATATGAACATGCAAACGAGTAAACTATATACTCACGGATCCAGTAAGGATATCAAAGGGTTTTTAGAATATAAAGATCCATGACATTTCACACCAGGGGGTATATTTAAAAGAATTGCTGCTAACTAGCATTAGCGTTAGTTAGTGGCAATCTTCGTAATGCTGCCTATGTACAATACATCGCTACAGGGCGATAGTATCAGCTACCCGAGACGAAAACTGCAGCTAACACTAACGTCAAGGCGATAAAGGTTTTGCCTCTAGCGAGAGAAAAGTGACGAAAGGCCAATTAGAGGCAAAAAAACTCATGTTAGTCAGCCCAAAGTCACTTTCCTGCCTCTAGAGGCAAAAATAGCCTATAAGTCCACCTCCAATGATAAACAGAAAATAAAAACAATGGAAGGCAGAATGGAGCAGCCATGGCCAAGTTCAGTACAGGTAAACAACCCCCCAAACCCTCCAACAGCCAGGATGACCAGCCAGAGTCCCAGGGGAAGAGGAAATGTAGATTCAGGGCTCCATTTATGTAAAGAGGTGCATCACTGGGGAAAACCAGTGATGCATCACTTTACATAGCACTTTCCTTGCAACACCATGGCAGCCGAAGCCTGGAAGTGTGGACAGTCCATGGGGCCCGGAGGCCTCACTGGGCCTACGTCTGAGACCCGGATTGGGAGGCGGAGGTGCTCAGGAGTTGCTGTGGACTGACGGTGGAGGCGGGCCGTGTTGGGCCCAATCCCTTGGGATGTGGCAGTAGACATTGAGGCATCAGCAATAGCCCTTACCTGATGGTGAAGTCTGGCAGGTCGCATGGGACACGTTGTTGACCTGTGTGAGAAGACCGTCAGGCGCCCCTTGGAGCTGTGATCGGTAGAGGCGCTCCTGTGCACCAACGTAGGGAGATCTGCATAGCATAACACGTGCCACCACTACACCGGGGTGCACGGAGGAGATTGCTGATGGTGGACCGCGCCTCTCTGCACCACAGGCCGGAGGATGTGGTGCTTCCCGGACGCTGTGGAGGGTGAGGCCCCTGAGCTTCACCAAACTTGTGTGGTAGGAGCACTGCAACTTCATGCCTAAGGGTGCCCTGTTGCATCACCTGCATCGGGGAGTTCCCCAGCGGACTTGGCCGCAACTGCTGTACCCAGGCTTGTGAAATCAACCTGGCTGAGGCTCCTGCTGGCTGAGTCACTGATTCGGAGAGAGCGCAGCAGCTTGAGCATCGGTGTCGATGTCCAAGTGAGGAGAATGGGGGACGGGGAGCTGAGGAGGCCTGGGGGTTGTGTCGGGCCCAGGCCTAGCACCGGTGGGTGGCACACACTGTGCCCTGAGCAATCCCTGCTCTGCTGAGGACCCACATTACCAAGGACACCGCACAAGACTGGTGGGGGACTCCACTAACTGGCTCAAGTCGCTGAGATTGGCCATTGTTGGCAGCGGGTGCCAGGGGCACGAGGTTTGGTTCAGGCCAAGGCCCTTGGGTGTGCAGCTTGATCTGCTGGTACTCGCTGGGGAACATGGAATCTGGTCGCCACTGTTAGATCAGAGAAGGCAACCGGGTGGTGCTGCCTTTCCTCACCCATTGTTAGTTTGCTTTTGGGTGTACTGGAGACAATCCATTAGTGGACTTGCTCCTCCCACAGCACAGCGCCATCTGGTAGCTGCTGCTGCTGTCCCCATCTGCTGCTGCTGGTTCCTCTGACCCGGAGGGCAGGTGTTCGAGGCCCTCCTCCAACCGTAGGCTCCTGCCTGTGCCTCATCCCTGGTGGTCCAGTGTTAGAATGTCACTGTTCTGCTGCTTGACTGCCCTCCTGTCCCTCTTTTCTGCTGTTCCTGTCCCTCTTTCTGCTCTTCTCCGTTGCTTTTCTACCTTTGGCTTTGTTTTTTATTTGCTTTGTTTGGCTTTGTTTTTTCTGTGCTTTATTTCAGCTCCTTTTTCCCTGTCCTCTCTCTCATTGCCACTGCGATAGTCCACGGCTCGCTCCCACCAGTGTCCTTTCCCGCGTTTCCTGCCTCCCAGCTGTCCTGCCCCCCGCAGCACTACTTAATAGCAGCCGCTGTGCGGCCATGCACAGCGGGCATGCCACTGGTCCACCGAAGGCATGCCATAGACAAGCCCGTCTGTGTCCGTCCGTGCTTGGACCGTGCCCAGTGCCAGGGACCCTACCTCTCGGACACTCCACTGTTACGACACCAGCTCCCTCCTTGCCCTCAACCCTGGACGCCATGCCGCCTGCCATCTAGCATCACCGAATAATACCCTTGCACCCTTCGCCTTCCGAAACTGCAACCGCACCTTCTGCCACATCAACACACCAGGGCCTCTTGCCGCCCAGACGACCAACTGTGCACCTGACCGGCTCAACTGCATCCTCCTCAACATGCAGTACCTGGACAAACAGGCCACAGAAATCTGGGACCTACTTGATGCCACCTCTCCAGACATCGCCCTCTTCACGGACACCTGGACCAACCTCTGCTCCGGACCGAACGTTGCAATCGCCATCCCTGGCGGCTACAAATCAACTGAAAGGACCACCCGGCCGCCCAGGAGGAGGCATTGCCATTGTCTACAAATGCACACTCTGACTGACCACGCACTCTAATGCCCAACGGCGACCATGGAACACCTCCATTTCCATTTCCATTTCCAGATCCGGACCAACCCCAACCCCACCCTCTGCGGCACCCTGGTCTACAGGCCCCCCGGCCCATGGTTCCCATTTACCAATGCCATCATAGACCTCATTGCACCCCAGGCTCTCCCATCCACCGACTACATCCTACTCGGAGACCTCAAATTCCACCTGGACAACCCCAGTGACCAGGACTCCACCTCCCTTCTGGAGAACCTCGCCAACATCGGACTCCAGCAGCTAGTCACCGCACCAACCCACATAGCCGGACACATGCTTGATCCCATCTTCTCCACCAGCAGGAACTTCAACTACAGCCACACCACCAAACGCTCCTGGACCGAACATCATTGCATACACCTCGCCTTTGCCATGCCCACCATACACCACTGCCACTATCGCCCCCGTTGCCTACAAAGCTCTACATGACGGAGGACCAGCATACCTGAACACAGCCTCACATTCCAAGTACCCGCCAGACAGCTCTGATCCTCCCAACTCACCCTTGCCTCAGTGCCCAGGATCCACAAGAACTGGAGGAATGTCGTTCTCCTACCTCTCCGCCAAGACATGGAACACCCTGCCCTTCACCTCAGGCAATCCGTATCGCTGACCCAATTCAGGAAGGACCTCAAGACCTGGCTCTTCGAATGATCCTCTACCCAGTCTGACCAGCAGCTCTCTCCCCAGCACCTTGAGACCCTCACGAGTGAGTAGCCATGCTATATAAGTCCCTGATTGATTGATTGATTGATATCCCTTGGTACCGCCTGAACGAAGAATCCTGGCTAACATACACCTGACTGGAGGAGAGGGGCCAGCTGGCCACACTGCACTTCACCGCATGTCATACATAGTGTCTGGGCGTCTGGTGCAAAGATGGGCCGCCTGCACATGGGGGTGGCATCGACACCTGGCAGCTACTCCGTGTCAGTGGACCGCGTGGCTAGGGGTCACTGGCCGCCGGGGTAGGTGAAAGCAGACACCCTGGACACCAAACTAGACTCTACTCACGGCTGTGGAGAAAATAGGTACCTCCCTCGAACAAACACGCACTTCCCTTGATGGCCGCATTGACAAAATCACAGTCAACTTCACCCTGGAGCATGAAGATCAACGCAAGCTGTCTGACAAGGTACAGAACATTGAGCAAGAACTGGCTGAAGTCCACCCTATTACCTGGAATGCAGTGTTGGAGGTACAGCAGCTAATGGCACGTGTGAAGTCACTAGAAAGAAGAGCCGAAGATGCGAAGGACTGCTCCCTGCAGAGCATCGTGCAGGTGGTGGGTCTGCCTGAGGGAGCAGAAGGAGCTGAGGCAGTGACATATACTGAGACATGGTTGCGTGATCTACTGACAGCAGTTGCACTCTCCCCATTCTTTGTTTTGTAGTGGTCACATTAATAGCCGGCAAGCTGTCTGCGGCCAGCGACAGGTCCTAGTCCCTTTTTCTTCTGCCTCTGACAGGGATCGTGACGCTGTCCTGAGGGAGGTATGCAAGCTGGGGGAGGTGAAAGTGGATAATGCCACAGTACTTTTCTTCCCTGACTACGCAACGGGGATGCAGAGGCAGAGGGGGTCATTTCTAGTGGTTAAGTGATGCCTCCGAGAGTTGGGCATCAAACACTCCCTTCTTTTCCCGGCAAGTCTGCAAGTGGTCTCAGATGGTAACGCCCGATTGTTTGACGTCGCTGTACAGGTTTGGACCTGGCTGGAATCTACTGGTCGCCAGGAGGTGCAGACAGGGAGTGAAGGTCTGCGCAGCAAGCTGTCATTCGCGGAGCGAGTCATAGTGGGAGGCGTAGGAGGAGCAGGCATCCCTGCCACAACTACAAGCCACCTCCAATCTGGAGCAGGTTATACAAGAGAGGTGGATTGCATGCATGCGGCGGTGACGATGCACGATTACACTCAGACACAGGATCCCGAAACTTCCCCTGAATGCTTCTTCAGCGACAATGGCTCCACTGCGATGTGGCCATCCGGTGCAGAGTCCTGGCGGCCCCCGGATGTGACTCCCAGATTGCAGATAACCTAATTTAATGTTTACTGGTTTTGCATCTTTCCTTCTTCCACGGTTACAGACAGCTCCGGAGAGTCTCTGGTTTCCTGTGGTTCCTGGTCTCCAGCTTCCTGTTTCTGAAGTTCCGGTGTACAGAGGTCAGCACTTAGAGCGGATCAGGTCAAGTTGTCACCCAAAGGGAATGGAGCAGTCGTTCAGGTGAGCGATGCATATCAGGGGTGGTGGTGGTGGTCTCCTTGATGCTCCAAGCTGCAATGGCAGGAGGTCTATGGCGTTGTTGACCTTGCCAAGGATTAATTATTTGAGTTCTTCTATTATGCAGGGGCCTCATTTATGAGGCCCTAACGGCACTCCTGCAACACTGTAACGTCACGTGTTTGACATTCTGGTAGCGCAATCTGCCACAGCATATTTACCAGGCCACGCAAAGCCACTTTATGTGGCTTTTCATCAACTTGTAAATATGTGCCCCTTTCACGCATTAAACAGTGTTAAAGGGGCGTTCAATGGGTGTTGCTGTGGGTGTTCCTACGCCCAACCAATGGAATCTGAAGCATTCCCAGGTTTACAATAAACGGTAAACCTTCGGAATGTGTCAGAATCTAATACCACCTCATGGGTGATGTTTGGGAGGCGCTATGAGGATAAATGTTTTCGTTTCTCCTCTTTTTCTCACTTTTTCTATGTGTGCAGCATTCTGCAGCACACATAGAAAGAGGAAATTCCCTGGATTGATAGGTTTTGTGCAGGTAGGTGTCCCTTCCTGCACAACACAAATCAACTCCGCAACACAGTCACCCTTGCACCATGGCACAAGGGTGCCTGCATTGGCGCATGGTAGCCATTGTGTCATTGGGGTAAACAACTAGCTAACCACAAGATATATTTGACATTTACAGAGAATTAGATTAGGCCTTAATTTGCGTTAAAACAGTGTACACTAGAGTTGTTTGCTGTTGAAATTACTAGAACACTCGTTCTTTTATTATGAAATTATTTATCTTTATTCAATTGTTTTTCTTTTTTGTATAGTTTCATCACATATATCAAATATATATTTCTTTTTTATGTTTTTATATATATAATGATTCTTTTCATATATACATATCTGTACACAAAAATTGTTTTTCACAAACATACATGAACCAATATTATACAGTTTCTATTAAAAACCTAAAGGAGGGGTTATTGAACAGTTTAAAGGCTGGCGGTCGATGGGAAAAGGAACACAACGTGCGTTTCGACGTTAAGGCCTTCTTCAGGTGAACCAGTCTCAACTTCATTCTAAAAATGTACAGAAAATGCACACAGTCAAACGTTAAAACCAACTAAGCTACAACACATTTCTTGGCCTAATTCTATATTTTTGATATACATTTGAGCTTATTAAGCTTCTATCGTTCTCACATCTTAGTCCACAGTACCAAAGAAAGTTTTATATACATGTGTTATATCCATTTTATATATGTCCTAAGACTTGATATACTATGTTACAGTACCTACATTGTTACGACCATTGAAACCACCAATTAAGGTATTAAGAAAACAGACATAAAGTTGTATAGATGTCTTAGATCATAGTTTATCACCCGTGAATCCTAGACAGAAAGTGTGACAATGTGCCATTTATTCTTTAACCTTCACCATAGAAAGAATTAATAAAACATATAGTTGCCTCAATTCTACTCTCAGAGTTAATGTTGAGTAGAATGACTAAAATTAATATCTTTTTGATTTTGACCTATTGTTCGTTCTGGACCTCAATTTCAATGATGAGGGCCAAGGTATATAAAAGAACTTCTCCGTAGTTCAGAATAAGTCGACCAAACAGTAGTATCTGGAAAAGCGTATAAAGCAATATTATTATATAAGAAATTTAGAGAGCCAATAGTTGAAATAGATTCCTTTCTCAGATAACTTAACAACTAAGGTTATTTTGCCACAAATGCAAAGGGACTATGTACCTGGTTAAATCTAGTCTAGTTGTGCTGAGGGAACGTTGTACTTCTATTTATATCGATTATACCGTCTGTTGAGGTAATAGTAGAACAAACATTAGAAACTCTCTTCATTATAGGACACTTAGGTTTATGTATGCAATGTACTTATATGAATTCGTTCAGATAGCAATACTTACAGTATCTTCTGAATTTTAGTTTTTAAATAGTCTCTTCTTTTGATGTAGTTCAATGAAAAGGCGTTTTAAATCGATATTGGCATAGATGTCCTGTATAGAAGGAGTGGCCCAGGGTAAGGATCTAAAAGTTAATAATGGAGGTGTTTAGACCTATATATAGCTATACATGTATCTCCTCTTATATCTACCTGGAGAAGTATAGCCATCTATTGCATCGTTTTTCGCCCTTTCCCCCCTAGTTACTTACTCCAAGGAATATATCCACTCGACTTCGGGGGTATTCTAATGTGAGTAATGGTCCAGATATATCTGTAGGTGAAGACCACATATGTATATGTGTTATTCAAAAAACCCAATTTATAGGTTTACCTATATATGCGTCATGGGAGTTAACATGATATTTTATAGCCACTATGGGCCTAGCCTCTATCCTGCCTATATATTACATACAATTCAAGTATTATCCCCTCAAGAGATGGTATACCTTATAACAGGATGGTGTACCTATATGCTAACCTTTAAAAGCCAAGGATAATATATACAATTTAATACGTGGACATCCCTGACTTCTCAATATCCAGTAGTTAAAGCCAAAGACATTCCTACTTAGGTCCCGAAAATTCTTAATGTGCCACATTCTTCCCAATAAGTGCGGCATTGTTAGGTGGGTGCTTATTGTTATGGGATGAAATTATTCAAGACGCTATGAGCCTGCTCTATCCCACGGTGAAAAGACACTCAATCCCTCAACGTCCAACAATTAAACTAAGGACATTCTTAATTGGTTCTACTAGGTGCGCGGTATGCCGCAGTATTCCCAACACACTAGACAATGCAGCCAGTTTCGTTGGACGGGCGCTTACCATTATAAAATGAAGTAATCCGAGACGCTATGAGCCTGTTCTGTCCTACGGAGAAGAGAACCGTGTTTCTCCTCTTCCGTGTTTAAATAGCCGCTTTTCTTCCCCCACTACATGGCGTCTGACGTCACACGCGCTGCGCCAGAAAGGTTTAGCATACATGAACATAGACATAGGACTGGGCATCGTTTCTCTAATACTCGGTATGAATCTCCCTTACTACTGTGTATCATGTGACAACAAAATCCTTACATGCATATACACTAAGAATAGCGTTATTTTCTAAATTTTAATATATATCCAGCGGCAAGCACACCAACATCATGGTTAATAGTCTACATGATGTTGGGTAGTAGTACTGATATTATTTTTTAGTTGAACCGCATTCAATGCTGTATGGTTCTTGCTGGGAATAATGATAACGCTAAACTAAAATAAAATACATAAAAGAATTCAACAAAAAGCAATTATGGAGGGCACATTTATCGGAGCGTCAAGATTACGTCATGTCTTGACCACTACCCTTCCATCTCTGAATTGATGTCTTGATGTGTGTATCCTTACTCTGTTTTTCATTATTACCTAACATTTTTCATCAGTTCCTTTATGGCCGTCATAAAGGCATGCAAGTCTGCCATTTATATATTTTTTCCCCCCACTATGTTGTATCAAACCCTCACGAGGACATTCAGATCTACCATATTCTTTATTATTCTCTGTGTGGTATACAACCCACACATACAATAATGATATCCTATTACTACATAGATTAACAACCAGGCATACTAGCCCTTGCCTGTCTAGATTATATTTTAGAATATTGGCCCATGGCGATGTCTTATTTCAATAATAATGTCCAAAATACTGTGCAGTGATGTATGTATACATATCCGTATGCGGCTGACATGTCATATATATTGGTAGCCATTGTGTGTATGCTGGAAAAGTGCCGCTAACTGCAGTTAGCGGCAACTTGTAAATAAGGCGATAAAAAAAGCCACTGTAACGTTAAAAAATGTACGCTACAGAGGCGTTAAGTTCTTGTAAATATGCCCCCATGTCTTTTGTGGTTTCTTTATGCTTTTGTGTTTTCCCCAGAGATTCCCATTTATGGTTGCAATATTGTCCTTTTGGGTTTGATTCACACAGAAAAACATACAAATGTGTCCCCTAGGTCCCTGCTTTAGACAGTAAGGGGCAGATTTACAAGCCCCTTGCGCCACTTTTGCGTCACTTTTAATATGGGAAAAGTGACGCAAAAGTGGCGCAAGGGGCTTGTAAATCTGCCCCTAAATATATAATTATTTTCACATTCACTGAGACTTGGATTTCTTCCTGGGTGCTGTGACTGCCAATGCTTTCTATGAATACTAACAGGCATTATAGCTGCACAAGTGTTAACTTTGATGAATGTAACACAAAAGTGCGATTGCATGCCAAAGATAGTGTTTATTTGTAGTTAAATAATTTTCCTCATGGAAGAATACCATCTTCCACACCTCCAACAATTTTGGTTGGCACCTCCCTTTCAATCCATGTGTATGGACTTGCTCCTCCCCTGACAGGAGTAATTATACCAACTGAATTTAGGAAGGAAATGTGGCCTTCTCAAAGTTTCCATCAAACTTGTGGGATTGTTGGTGTTCATCTATGTATGCAAGCATACCTTGGGACACCACATCCCCCTTCCAGGGAGCAGATTTGAACACACTTAATAATATCCTATATTGTTGTAAAATTACTTGACAACAAATATATTTAAAATTGTAAACTCCTATTTTGTGAATACCAAACATACATTTATTTTTCAAATGGAGGTATTTTTAACCATGCTGCACGTGGGTGCAAACATACTTTTAACAATCAGGCCCTATAGTCCTGATGATGATAATGTTGATGAGCAGAAACATTACCTGTCATTTCAAAAGTAATAATAAATTATATAGAGAATTTCATTTGACATATTACATCACAACCTTGCTTTGGAAAACAGCCTCTTCCGTTATACATTAATTTAAATCTCCTATGTTGTTGTTTTGTACAGTGTTTCTGTTTGAAGTGCTGGGGTTAAATAAATACATACACAAATAGAAATATTGCCATTTAATTTCTAAAGACATGAGAGTACACAATCCAAATCTTTCCTAGATCAGTACCCATTTATTATATGTTACTGTGATTTCTTTTATATATAGGATAAGGTACCCCCTGCTGTACATCATAAAGATATTACAAATCACAGAGGAGTTCCGTGGCCATAAAGAGGAACGAGTACCTTTATAAGGTCATGGAGCTCCCTAGTTTCTTGCACTATCCTTATAATGCATAGCCAGGGGGTACTTTATTTCTTATCAAACATGGTTACACTACTACTGCTCCAACAACACACTTTGGGGCATATTACCAAGCCCCTATCGACACCACAACGTCACTTTTTGTGACATTATGGTGGCGATAGGGTCAGCGCCCTATTACCAAGGCAGCGGTAAACCATATAACGTGGCTAAAAGCCACGTTAAGTGGCTTAACGCTGCCTTGGTAATAGTGCCCCTTTCACGCTAAACTTAGCGTGAAAGGGGCGTGCAGTGGGTGTTGCGGTGGGCGTTCCACCGCCACACCCATTCACTTCGACGCTGCCACCTATTATCAAGAGAGGCGATAACAGGTGGCAGCGCCGAACTTAAGACCAGGAAAACCCTGGTCTTAAGGTGGCGATACGAGGAGAAATGCTTCATTTCTCCTCGTTTTTGCTTTTTCTATGTGTGCTGCCTTGTGCAGCACACAAGGAAAAAGCAAAATGCCAAGGTATGTTTATGTACAGGAAGGTGTCCCTTCCTGTACATAAACAAACCTTTTTTTAAAATGCCATTTTGTAATTTACATGTGTGCTGCATGAAGCAGCACACATGTAAGTTACAAAATGGCATTTTAGGTTTGTTTATGTACAGGAAGGGACACCTTCCTGTACATAAACAAACCTCCCTGCTCGCAGACACCCTTGCACTCTGGTGCAGGGGTGCCTGTGTTGGCGTTAAGTCGTGAGACTTAGCGCCATCGCAGGGGGAAACGCCAGGCTGCACCATATCCTTGGTAATATGGTGCAGCCTTGCGTTTCCGAAGTGGCGATGAGAGGCGTTAAGCCAAGGAGGCTAACGCCTCTCACCGCCACTTCCTAGATATTATCCCCTTAAATTCTTGGTAGGTTGTTCTTTCATTTGAAAAAGATAAAATGTTTGGGATCATGGGTAATGTTAGGTAAAATCTCTAGTACAAAATTAAGCAACCAAAAAGCAATTAAATATTTGTTACAAAAAATATTAGAATCAGTTTTATACAAGCGAGATCTTGAAAAACACTGTACCTCAGAATGTGTAAAAAATGCAGAGAGCTTCTATCTTTCCTGACTCCAACACATTGGCCTATATCTCTTCTTTCTGCTTATCACTGCTCATGTAGAAATAAAGATCACAAGAATGAAAAGACCGTGTTGGTTTTGTTTTTAAAACTGCAGCTTTATTTAGGTTCTGTGTCTTCCCTTTAACCTTGCCTACTGGCTCCGGCAGCAGCTACTTTGAATGTCAGAACTCAACTGTAGTAAGTTATTACAGTTGAAGGGCTACATCATTTCAAGGAACAAGGTGAATCTCAAGTCTCTTGTAAAAAGTAAACTCGAGACAGGCTTTTATATAGGGGTTGAAGAATCCCATGCATTATCCGGTTATATAATATATAATATATAAGAAATGTATCATTTGGATATGGAAACTTTTTTTAGGTAAAAAGAGGAACGTTACGAAGAAGTATTCTCTTAAGCGATGTGACAAAGATAAGCACAACACTTGCGTAGGCAAAAAACAAATGAAAGCACTGAACATGAGTGTCAGAAATGTTCTATGCATGTGGAAAAATTGAAAGATGCCGGAGAATTCTTCACCCTGGTGGAGATTTATCGTGAGATGCAGAAAAAACATTAGGGAAGATTGGAGAAGAAATGGAAGCAGGCTCTCCCATGTTTGTGTTTTACTGAGAGAGGACTTAAAGAGTAATAGTGGCAGTCGCAGTGAGGACAGTGTGGAAACAATATAATTTGTGAAGATGAACGCAGTATCAGGGAGATAATGCTGGAAAAGAGAGAGTAAAAAAGGTGAGAGATCCCGGAGGGATTTGCAAACTAGAAACAGATACAGGGAGTGAAAAAAAGACACAAAAGGAATAGATCCCATTAAAGAGAATTGAACTTAAAGAAAATGTAAGAAAGAGTGTGTGTTTGAAAATTACATTAATTACATCAAAACGTTGAAATTTGCCTGAAAGCAAACAGGACAACAGTCACAATGTTAATTAAATGAGAGAAAGAAAATGAGAGACTTTGGGGCCTATTAAAATCTCTCTCGGAAAGCCTCCGACCGTAGATCGAGATCGACGGTTTCAATTCCGACCGGCTGATTACAATACAGCTGGAGTGAATTGAAACCTGCAATCATTCTGGCTGGATTCCGAAGGGCCCAGGAGCCCGTCAGCCAGTCGGAAACTGGCCTGTAATCCTAATGGACGGAGTTTTCCGTCGTTGGGATTACGATGCACGGTTTCCAACAGGCTTTTCATGTCGGACTTTCTGACATGGAAAGCCTGTCGCAAAGCGTGTTTGGGGGCCCCAGTAGGGCCCCCTTCACCATGCAGCCTCCGGTTGGGGGCCAAGTCCCTGCACCGTATGGCAGACACCCTGAGGTACCTGCCACTTGGTACAGGGATGAACACAACCTCCCTATGGAAGGTTGTGCTATGGCCGATTTTCGTGCGTAGCACATGCTTCCATAGAGGAATGTGGGAATGTGACTGCACCATGGGGCATATTCTCAAGGAGTCATGGCCGATTTATCAGCACTTTAGCGCCGCAAAAGTGGCGATAGATTCATCGCCCCATTCACAAGCTGGTGCAAACTGCCGACATCGGCAGTTTTCCTGCGATAGCAACCGCAAAAAACATCGCCACGGATGAGTGCGACAACTAACGCTAATGATGTGCAGAGTAGGCGTTCCCGTGCAAAAACACAAAAAAACACCACTTTGCGAGATTCTCAACGACCAGTCAGATCTGCGATGCGAACCAAGAACAGGCGATAAGGCACGTTAGCTGCAGGGATTTAACACCTGCCTTTTGCTGGTGTTAAGCAGGACGACTACCTGCAGTATGAAAGGGAGCCCAGCCCAGAGCCACATCTGAAGACCAACACATGTCATGTAGCTACTGATCATGCAGCTCGGAGACCCAAGAGGGCCACAACACCCTCCGCCACCACTCCCAGGCCCCCCCGGACCCCCTCCCCGGATTACCACCTAGGCAGTGCAGGACAGCGGATGACCCTAAAATGCACCAGCCCCAGAGACTCACGCCAGAGGAAGCCATTGGCCAACACAGGCTCAAAAGGACAACCATCCTCCACATACTGACCCACATTGCCCACAGGCAGACGGCACCAACACAGCGGACAACCTACATCCCCCGCAGACAAAGCTGCTGACTGTGCTGCACCTGTTGGCCCCTGGTACCTTCCAGCCAACAACTGCCGGAGTCGGAGGAGTCTCACAGCCAGCCCCATCAAACTCCCTCACACATGTCATGGATGCATGTCCACAAAAGCAACGGTGGGCCCCTGTATCCACACCACACGATAGTTCCAATTCGTGGTGTACCTGCACAACCAACCCCAATGCCAGCTGTGCTAGACGCCTCCGTGCCCCAGACCCAATATCGTAGTAACCGAAATGTGGGTGCGCCAGGTCATGAAGTCCAGTAGTCAACAGTAGTGTAAAAACAGAACTTTATTACAAATACACAAACAAACAAAACGAAAAGCTCAGCCAATGCATTCCATTCCCAACGGGGAACTTCAACAGGGCAACGTATCTTCAGAAACCTGTGGGAGAAATGGTGACAATGGTCAAACTTCCGTATAGTCACATGCCTAATCTGGTACAGTGTACTGCACTTGGACAAACAGGAATGCTCACAGGCATGATAAACCATGCATGAGAAGACTGTAACAGAAGTTTGTGTGGCCTCAACCGTCGTAGGAATGAAGATGAAGGTAACGACCACACGAACTGCTGTTACAGTCACATCATGCAGGACTCATCATACCTGAAAGCATCACGGTGTGTGTCAGCTCGATACCCCTGCCCCTCACTCCCCCCACACTGCGCAGGAACATCTTGAGACCACGCAAGGGAACTACGCCATAGCTGGCGTCACGCACGTGTTGGGGGCAATTCACAGCACATGTGTACGATTTGTGCCCCCTGCCAACACTGCACACAATCACCGCAACAGCAACCACACGCATGCCATCACTGTGCATACAAAAGTGGACCACCGTGGCCTGTCCACCAATGTCGTCACAAATGCCACAGGCAGTGTGCATGATTCCCACGTGTCCGCAAGTCCGCCAGAAACCAGCGCTTTGAGGATGGCCCCCATGGAAATGCACTGCCCATCGGCAAGTACCAACTGAACACACCACACACCTCAACTCCACAATCCCCCAACTCACAACTGTGGGAATGCACACGTCACAAATCCACCACCAAAGTGACTACTGGGTGTGTCTCAGTCTCCACCACAACCTGTCCATAGGCCTACACACATGTGGCCGACCACCTTCAACGGGCACATACACACTGGAGACGAGGTGGCTACGTCCCAAACCAACCCGCGCACATCACGTCATCGCATGCTGGGTCGTGTCAGCAAGGGCGGCGCCCCCCACCCAGCCACAAGTCTGCCACCGTGACCGGTGGTGCCTGCGCGATCCTGTGCGTCTGCTGCACCCCAGCCCTGGTCCCCAGACTGGTCCTCTGCCCAGCGATGACTGGCCGCCCCTGCGCACCCAGGCCTCAATGCTCACCTGCCACCAGCGGCGTGTCTCCAAGAGGGCCCACCATGTGCCGGTGCATCCTCCTCAGCCGATCGCTGGATTCCGTGCCACAGGCCCCCAGCGCACCCTGCAACACCGCACTGCGGAGTCATGTGTGTGCTGACTGCTGCCTTCGGCGTGCACTATGGTCCAGCAGGACTCACAATTCAAATGAAACCACGATTAGCAGGACGGCTCATCGAGGCCTACACATGATCGCAGGCTGCACACCCGCTCAGCTCTTCAGGTGCCACTAATCCTGTGCAACGCAAGTCATCGTCACGTGGTGGTAGGCCCCTGCCAGCCGCAGTGCAGCGGGTGCCACTAACCCTGTGCAACGCAAGTCATCGCCACGTGGCGGTAGGCCCCTGTCAGCCGCAGTGCAGCAGGTGCCTCTGACCCTGTGCAACGCAAGTCATAGTCACGTGGCGGTAGGCCCCTGCCAGCCGCAGTGCAGCGGGTGCCACTAACCCAGCACACCACAAGTCATCGTCCCGTGGTGGTAGGCCCGTGCCGGCCGCAGTGCATCGGGTGTCACTAACCCAGTGTGCCACAAGTCATGGACCCTTTATGATTGAGTCTCGTGGTTGCGGACGCCATCATGTCATCTCCGGCAGTGGGGAATGTGATGTGCTAGGCCCCTTTTATTGGCAGGGTCACATGTCCTGTGACGCCTGTGCTGGATGGGTGTGGAGTGGGTTGTTAACCAGCCCTCAGGGAGTGGCTGTGGCATGCTGACAACTAGACCAGTGATCAGCAGATCACTACAGGGAAGACCTGGGACATGTAGCTTTGTCGTCCCCCCCTCTGAGCGTAAGCGGAGTGGAGTGGACTGGCCTGGCGTATGCCAGGCCAGCGTAGGGGTGGGAACAATGAGCCCGGGGCTCTGGGTGTGCTTCAGTCCTGGGCTGGACAAGGAAGTAACTGATGCTTGTGTCTCTGTTGTAGTGTCTACTCCACCCGGACCGCAATCGGCAATGTTGCACCCTGTGACTCAAGTCCCACAACATGAGCAACATGGACTTAAGGGGGAATCACTGACCCTACATTCATCCATATTCTCATACTTGAATGATCAAAGGCATGAAACATCTGTGCGATTCTGAATGTTTAATTCACATCCAGTGGAGTGTTGCAGCTGGAGCAGTACAGGGCCATGCAAACCCCACTTCACATTATTGGACCGTGGAGGGCCAGCCAGAGTCCTTCAGGGAATGACAAGTACATCAGAAGAGGAAGAGTTCAGTCCGCAGTCTGATCGCTGTGTCATTGGTAACCAAACAGAAAATGGCAATCCATGTCAAGGTCCAAGGTGAGAGTCGTAGAGTGTATCGGGGGACAGTGGAAGGTGATGATGCAAAGGTCAGAACCAAGCAGAAACAGGCCATATGGCGGAGATGAATGCTACTGCCTCCTCCTTACCAGTAAGGTTGATTCACCCACATCTTCGTCCTCTGATGTCACATGTGCCTCACACGTGGGTGGTGGTGGAATGTCGGCAGCACTGTGTGCCACTGACACATCGGGGGCCGGAGGTGGATTGCCTGCCGCACTGTGAGGCACTGACACATCAGGGGGCGGAGATGTGGATGTAGAAGCAGCAGCAGCATTCATCTGCGCAAGGCCTTGAGGCAGCAATGCCATGACGATGTGCTGCAGGGCATGGAAGGTCCCAGCCATATCTCACTGGTGTGCAGCCGTGGCAGCCATTCTTTCCACCGTCATCCGCTCCTTGTTCTCCATGAGCCCCCGCATCTGTCCCAACTGACATCGCTGGAGCCACTCTGACTGGACAGTTGTTCTTGTCTCAGTATCATGACTGCAGCGATGTCAGCCATGGATCGTTGGAGAGCATGGAGCAAACTGTGGGTGTCCGTTAGGGACTGTAAGTGGTCCCTGATGGGAATCAGATACCCATGTATGGCATCAAGTTTGGCTGCCATGAGGTCGAACCCCACCTGCACCTGATCAGCGATCTTCTCCTGGACCTCTAACACACGGCGTTGGAAGGCCATGTGTTGTTCGTGGGGGTCCTGGGAGACAGCCGGGGTGGTAGGTGCTTCCTGCTGTTTGGTCTGTGCAGGGGGGGGGTCTCCTCGATGCAGCTGGGCTGCCCTGCTCCTGGAGGTGGGGTGCCGAAGCTGTCAATGAGGGTTTGGAGGGCTACGGTGTCGATGTCGGGGATGTCCTCATCGTCATCAGTGAAGAGTTGTTGGGGCTGCTCTGCAGGAGGTGTTGATGCTCCCTCTGCAATGTGAAGGGGAGATGCAGTATTACATTGTGTTCACATGTATGTTGTCGCATTGTACAAATTCACATGCAGACTGCATGACAATGTAGATTGTGACTGTTTAGGAGGAGCTGCCTATTTGATGCGGGACAGTGGACATTTCGTCAACATCACGGATATGTGTTTGTACTTGTACATTGACATCTCACATTTCCCTGCTATGCCTAATGTGATTGGACACTTTCTACACACAAGCGGCACCTGTTGTGTCCTCTGTCCTGTTGTAAACGTGTTGCAGTTTGTACCACATTGTTGTCAATGCTGATGTGCTCTGAATGTCATGTGTGTGCGCTGCATTTTGGGAGAGTCACCCCTGCAGCTCTGATTTTGCTGCCCTTGTCCCTTTCAGGCGGTGTGCCTTTGACTTCTGTGCCCATAAATTACTGAGATGTTGCAGACTTGGGTGAATTTGGGTCTTGGTGGGAGTTGGGACTCTGGGGCATGGTTTGTCCGCAGATGTGTTGTTGACGTCAGGGGTTGTTTGTGCAGGTGGATGTGTCAGAGTGTGACCTGCTCCTTTACGGATGTGGTCCACACTCAGCCACCTCAGTGTGGTGGCGTGCACCATGTCATGATGATCGGACTGCAGCCATGCTAATCGTCATGCAGTGTCACTTGCATTGTCAGTGTGGCTCACGGACCCGCAGCTTTGCTGGGTTCAGCACATGTGCGTAGGTTGGTTGTGGGATAAGTGATATGTGGGCGGGCCTCCTCTGGGCACATAGTCGACGGGGGCCTACGTGCTGTTTCTATGTGTGCCGCAGTGTGCCAAGGGGATCAGGGACATGATCCAGAGTCATTGTGGGTGTGCACTGTGCTCCGCTTGATTGTGCATGTGTGCCATTGTGCCCATCTTCCCCCGTCCCCCAGTTCCTGGTGGTTACTCACCCTGTTGCTGTTGTTTCAGGTCATGTTGAGAAGTGTCCAGTCGCCCAACTCCTGCCACCGTCTCCCCACTGATGACTGTGGACACCATTTCCTCCATCTCATCCAGCTCCTCCTATGGCGCTGGACTCCCACCTCCACCTCCAGTCTGCATTGCTGCCTTCTGGTTGTTGGCAAGTTTCTGCTTGGTTTTGCGCTTCACATCATTCCAGCGCCTCTTGAGCTCTTCCATTGTCCTCCTCAGCACTCCGACTGCATTCACCTTGTCCAGGATGGACTGCCATGTTGCATGTTTTGTTGCCAATGACACAGTGGAGGTGACAAACAGTTGTTGATCGTGTTCTATCACCTCCGTGATCAGGATCCTGTTTTCCTGTGGACTGAACCGTGTCTTCCTCTTCTTCTTGTCCTTGCCCTTCCCTGTCCCCGAGGTCCCAGACTGCTCCTCCGGAGGGCTTGTGGGGTTCTGGCAGTCCTCTGTACCTGTTCCGGCTGCCTCCATTGTGCTTCGCTGTAGTTTGGTTTTTGTTTGTGTTTTTTTTTTCTGCTTTTGTAGTGATTTTTCCCGCCTGACGTGTGTGATTTGCAGGCCTGGCGCTGCTTTTCGCTGATTGTCTTATCGCGGTTGGGCCCATCGCAACTTTTTTCGCGTTCGGGTTTGGATTTTCATCACCGTCCCGGTAATGTTATCGCGGACATTTGACGCATAATCGGGAGACTATCGCATGTTACCGCCGTGTTGAAAATACGTCGTTAACACGGAGTTATTTTCCCACGATAGACGGCGATATGAAAACTTGCGTTAACCTATTTTGGCGATGTTTATCGCACGTTCTTGAGAATATCCCCCCATGTGCGGTCGCATCGTATTTAGGTGGACGGGACCGCCAACCAGAGGTCGGGCAGTCAGTTTCCGCTACTGTGTTGGTCAGAGGAAACTCCGACCGACATTGTGATAAGCCCCTTTATAGCAAAGATATTAATGGTGCATGTCGTGTTTTTGCTGATGGGAGTGGGATGAATCGGAACAGCAGAGATGTGCACGAAAAAGTGAAAATAACAATAAGACAGGTATCAAAGGCAACAGAATCTCAGCTTCGGAAGGTTTGATGAGCAGAGGAGAGACAAAACATCCATCAATCAGCCACAAATAGACTTTTGGAAAGAAGAAGAAAGGGAAAAAAATATAAGATGTGTTTTTGAGACTTAGCTTCATAAACAAATTGAAGGAAGAGATTATAGTTTAAAAACAGTGGACATATAATTGAAAAACATTGATTTACACAGTACCAAGTTTCAACAACCATACTGAAGGGCAGAGGGGGAATTGTGAACTGCTCGAGTGATAAGACAAGAGCGATTGGAGCACTGAACTTGAACAACAAAGTCAAATAGAGAAGCAAGAATGTAACGAAGATGTAGAGTTAAAGCTTACAGCCGTGTTGAGGTCCAACGGGAATAGAGAATATTGTGGTGCTAAGCTGCAACGTAACTCCTATTGGCAAAAGAAGCTGTTCTCTTGCTTTGAGGTGAACAAAAGCTAAACTGAAAAGAAAGAAGAGTCTGAAGCTGCAATTTGAAGGTGGGATATGTTTACTGAAAAGGTAATGTTGAAGTGAAATACTGTGCAAATTAGCAATACATTGGTCAGGGAGATTTTTTTTTTCTTCTGTAAGTTAAGAATATGTCTACTGTTTATTAACTAAGGAAGGCCCCAGATATGAGAGAAATGTCATTTTGTTGTAGGATAGGGGAGTTGATTATGGGAAATGGGAGAACAGCAAGTGGTGGAAAAGAGAAGAGCTAGGTTTAGCCCTTTCAAAACAATCGTACTGTTTTTTCTTCAGAAGAAATGAGTAAAGCATGGCAGGTTAAATCACTACAATAATACATTCTTGGCGGAAAAAATTGTGAAAACAGTATGGCAGAAATGATTACACACGGGCCTATTACGATGCGGCCGGTAAAGGGCCACATTGTAATGGGCTGCTCGGTTTCCTTTCCAACCGCCTCATTATGATGGAGGCGGTCGGAAAGGAAACGGTCATTCCAGCTGGCTTCCGACGGGCTTGGAGAGCCCATCCGCCAGTTGGAAGCCAGCAAGTAATGTCAAGGGCGGGCCTTTCCGCCCTTGAGATAATGATGCATGGTTTCTGACATGGTTTCTATGCCGGTCTGTCTGACATGGATACCCTGTCGGAAAGCGTGTTTGGGGGCCCCCAGCAGGGCCCCCTTTGGTGCATGGCCTCCGTTTGGAGGTCGAGGGGGCACCTACAGTGCCCCCCTGTTGATCCATGCAGCTTGAGGTGCCTGCCACAGGGTGCAGGGATGAACCGCACCTCCCATTTCACTATGGGAGCATGCATTACAGCTTTTTTATGGCCATAATGCATGCTCCCGTAGTGAAATATAGGAATGCGACTGATCAGTGTTCGGTCGCATCCTAATGAGGCAGTCGGGACCGCTGACCGGGTGTCAGTTGGTCCCAGAACCAACTCGATGTTGGGCGGAAGGAATTCCGCCTGACATCAAAATCAGGCCCTTAGTTACGGTGCATCAAAATATAATTAAAATAGCTATACAAGTGCATTGGGACATTTATCATATCAGGCATGTAAAACAAAGTGAGGCTAGTCCTAGCATTAAGTAAAAGCAATTCTTGACTTTGTAAAAGACCCCTAGATGACTATGATGCTTTCTATTCGTTCTGTAATTGCAATGGAGCCAGTTATAAGGAACAGAAAGTAAATTTACTATAATTCCTTGGAATGAAGAAGCACCAATGGATTTATATAAGGTCCAGTTGGAGTCAGCAAGTCTTCATTGCTTGAAGTTCGCGAAAGTAGAAGCAAAGATGCCTGAATCAAAACACTCTTATCAAAAAGGATAATTCAAGAAGAAAGACCACTGAACCCCAATCAATAACACCCTACTTTCTTTAACTTACTTATGGGGCTGAAGAAGCAAACACTTAAAATCAAGCAGAATTACTAAAAAGTGAACATAAATAACAGAATGCCTGTAACCATCTCTCTCATGTGGTTTCAGCAAAGAGCCAGAAGTGGGAAACTTGGAGAACTGATTTTTGTTAAATAAATATACAGTTTACGTGAATAATACAAAAATTAGAAGATACTTTAAAGTAGGCATTTTAATATTTGTTGACCCATCAATTGATATCACATATGCTATATGATGTAATTTTAGAGAAATAAACAAGTACCACATCCAATTTTATTATATGTTGCCCCACACTGACAACATATGGATTACTCATCTTGACCACTTCTAAGATATAACCAATAGTAACATATCAAATAAACAAACACATATGGAGCTCAGTATTTATTATATTGCTTGGTATCTATACACACTGTAGTAAAGATGCATCATCTGTAAAAGGTGACACTTGTGCTTCTCTCCCATAAAGAGAGATACTAATTGATTGTCATATTGATTGTTATAATATTTATTGTGACTTTCTTCATGATATCCATATCATTATTGTCAATTCCTGGGATTTTCACAGAAAACAGATCGCTCAATTTAGAAATGACTGCCAACCTAAAAATCTGGATTCTTCAATAAATGTAACCATTTTGGGATTCCTATAATTTCATATGCAAAGTTATTTTTCTCCTAAGGTTCGCAAAGTAATGTGCATCATATTCTCCGGACATATGTTTTCCAATATACTAAATATTTCAACCTGTTGGCAATACATTTGAAATTCTAAAGACCAATACCAGATCTAGTGACATTAGGTGAGAAGTCATAACTCACATTTTCACCAGTTTATTGTGTGGCTACACAAACATGCACTATCGCTTATAGTGTTCACTAAACCTTGAATTGCACAATTTTCTTAATTTTCTAAACTCAATTTAAATATTATGAATGGTGCATTATAGTACTCTTCATCAGTATCTGTAAAGGAACTTTCTGACATTTTCTTTTTATGTTTTTATTTTATTACTCAGCTGATAAACTAAAATAATCAGTTTTTACAAACTTTCTTCTAGTTTCAAACTACAGAAACAAAATCACATTCAAAGGTTTCACATATTTCTAAAAATTTAGATTGAACAAAATGGGACATACTATATTCCAATGAAAAGTACAATTCCCAATTGTAATCTTAAAAATTGTAATAACTTGACTAAAATGCAAGATACAAACTGTACTGTTAAAGTCTAGACAATTGAAAAACAGAACAGAAGTGAAAGAAATTTTCATTGAAGTTGGTGAGTGCCTACTTTCAATATTAATCCCAGTCCTTTTTGGGTGAACCTCCATGGTCACTAAATAAACTGTGCTTAACCCTCTGGTAGCTTGGCACAAAGCAGTAAAGCTTAACCTAGAGGCAATGTGTAAAGTATGTATGCAGCATTCAAACAGCAATCAAGTGACAGTACAACACAAAAAAATCCAAAGCCACATTAGAAAAATAGGGAATATCTTAATAAATAAAATGACATCAAAATAACACAAATCCAAAAGATAGAACTGAAGATTTGCATTTGTAAACTTTGAATTAAAAATAGTGCCAAAATGCACATATTGAATACTGCAGGTTTCTCGTCATGCTAGACCAGTTCAAAATCAAAAAGTTAAGGTCAACCATGATGGAGTAAGGGTAAAATACCATGGTCATCCAGGTTGAAATTTTACTTTTGGACTTAAAAACTTTTCTGGAGAAAAAGTGGTTGTTGATGATTCATCAGTGGGGTAAGCTAGAAGCTTGATCTGTAACAGGGCACTGTTGGAGAGCAGGGTCTTGGTACAGTTGTCGAGGAAGTCGGGAAAGCTCCAAGCGTACAAAGTACAAAGTCCTCACCCAGGAAGGCCTTGACAATATTCGGATGAAGATCAGCGTTGATCCTGGCAAAGCCCTCAATGTTCAGACTTAAAAAACGTTTCGGGAAGTCGGACCTCGTTCAGTGAAGCAAACGAGCAAGTTGAGGCCAACTGATTATTCGAAGTTGATGGCTGCAGCTTTGACGGTGACCCCAGTCTCTGTTGGTTCTGCAAGCAGAAAGTTAGTCAAATGTTTCTAAGTACTGCTTCTTGCAGTTTGAGGGTCAGAAGGAGTACACTGAGTTAGCCCTGGGGTAAGTGAGAAAAGGTAAGAGAATTGTACCAGCAACTGGCAACATTCTCTCTCTCCTATTCTAGGGTCAGTGTAGGGGAGAGAATGGCACCAGCCACTGATCTGTCTTGCTTGTTGGAAGACAGGAGGTCCATGACAAGTTCGCTCTCCTCCTCTTCACCTCCATCTTTCACCAGGAGCATAGTGACTTCAGACCGCTCAAAAAGGGGCCTGAGATGGTTCACATGCAGGGCCTGTAAGGGGCTCCTGGATGCCCTGAGGTCCACCTGGGTGGTGACCTCAACTTTCCATTCCTTCACCAAATAGGGCAAGGTTCTCTGTCCTTCAAGGCCTGGGGCTCTTCAGGCTCCATCACCCACAACTTCTAGCTAAACTGATACTCCACCAGACTGTCTTTCTGGTTGTGCTAATGCTTCATGGCTTCCGGACTGGCCCCAAGGTTCTCAGTGGCCTCTTTCCAGAAGGGCTTCATCTAAAACTGGAGGGTCAATAGGTAGCTCACTATATCTTGGGTTTTTTTTTACTGGGAATTTTCTCGCACTCCTCCTTCACAAGTCTGAGACGCCCATGCACAAGGTGGTCAAACAGTAGTTCAAAAGGACTAAACCTCACTACCTTCTGAGGCACTTCACGATAGACAAACATTAGGCATGGCAAGAGGACTTCCCACTTATGCCTCAAGGGCTCTAGTAGGCCATAATCATGCACTTTAGGTTCTTGTTGAATCTCTCAAAATGCCCATTGGTCTGGGGTGGTATGTTGTAGAGAACTTGTAGGTTACCTATTTTCATCACCCATGGACTTCATGTAGACAGACATGAAGTCGGTATCCCAGTCAGATATGATTTAATTCGATTTGATTCAAGATCTTTATTCAGTTTTGAAGTTAAACCATAAAAGTACACTGACAATCCAGAGTGTATATAAATACCTCATCAAAACAATATTATGCTTGGCATCAAACACTAACAATTAATGCAGAATATGGCATGATTCATTAAAACATTTCAAAATTCATCATAGATAAGTTATAAAAAATAAAAAGTAATATAACAAAATCACTTCCAATAAATGCACAATATCACACAATTCATAAGATGTTTCCAAACTCATCATCAAAAAAGTGCAAAAAGATAGCAATATTAAAACTACAGCAGGAGAATGCAAACCAGCCAACTGATGTAAAGTGCTAATTAAATTTAGTATGTTTAAATCAGTCCCATAGTGTCATATAGTGCTAATGCAGATTTATTCATTTAAATGGGTCAGATTGAGACTAAGCGTCGACAAATGTGATTGCCATACTAAGTTGACCCAATAACGTTCATATAGACTTGGAGTTAAAAGCAGCCAGGTTAACAACTAGACTGTATAAAACAAAAATCTCTAACTAGGGTCTGCTATGTTAATATAAAATAAAGTGGTAAACCTCCTAATACACGATTTTCAGAGATAACCACCACCGCCTTAAAAACCCCAAGTAATTTTTTGGTTTAATTATTGTTCACGTTTCTTC
This sequence comes from Calotriton arnoldi, assembly GCA_963921515.1. Classification (NCBI taxonomy): domain Eukaryota; kingdom Metazoa; phylum Chordata; class Amphibia; order Caudata; family Salamandridae; genus Calotriton; species Calotriton arnoldi. The sequence continues at coordinate 2,272,580 of CAWUFW010001228.1, forward strand.
CTATATTAGTTACATTTTTTGTTGTTATGAAATTTCAATTTAATTGCATTTTATTTTATTTTTTTAGTTCTATAGCGGGTTGTGGGTTTATTGGGGTATAGGCTGGGAAGTAATGTAATTATAATAAATGAATGATTTTTTTAACTTAAGATTATTTATTTAATTGATATTTAATTATGTTAATTGTGCTATTAATTTTTTATGTAAATATTTTGCGCACTTTGTGGGCTTTTTAGGGGTAAAGGGTGGGAAGTAATTTATTTTTGGTTAGTTAATAATTAGTTGTTGATTAATATTAATTAATTAATTGATAAACAATGATGTTAATTGTTTAATAAAATATGTTTTAGGGGTGGATTGTGGGGTTTATAGAGGTAAAGGTTGGGAGTACATTCATTTTCATTAACTAATAATTACTTGTTAAATACTATTAATTATTTAATTGTAAATTAATTATTTTAATTGTGTTGTTTTTTTGTATAACTTTAGGTGGGGGTTGTATGGTTTATAGTGGTAAAGGATGTGAACTTAATTAATTTAATGAATGTATATTTCGTTTTAGTCTTTAATAAATAATATTTGTTTAATTGATAAATAATTTTGTAGGTGTACGGGGTGGGAAGTAAATTACATTTTAAGTAAATAATAATTATTTGTAAGTAATAAAAATGATTAATTTGATAATTTATTATGTTAGTTGTGTAAATAATTTTCTGTTAAATTTTATGAGTGTGTTGTCTGTTTTGTGGCGGAATGCTGTGGAAAATACATTATTTAAAATTCATTAATAATTAATATTTAATTTGATAATTGTTTTTTGATAAATATTTATATTATTATAGTAAATATTTTTTGTTTTTAGTTAAGTTTTAGGTGCAGGTTGTGAGTTTAGTGTGGTTATAAGGTGTGAAGTAACTAAATTAAATTTAAGTAATAAATATTTTTTGTTAATAATTACTTTTTAACAAAAATGTTTATTTGTATGAAAAGTATTTTTGTATTTTATTTATAATAATATTTGTAGGTATTTGCGATATGTATTTAACGTAGTAATATGTTTTTATTTTTTACATTTTTAATAATAAATATATCTGTATTTTTTCAATATATTTATATTTTAAAATATTAATTTTTTAAAAATAATTTCAATTTGTTCCAGATATTTTATTTGTTTTTAATGTTGCGCTGACTGGAGGGGGAATAGTAAATTTTACCCCTCTGCAATCTAACACTTTCCCTACTGTTGCACTGACCGGAGTGGGAATAGTAAATTTTACCCCTCTGTAATCCAACACTTATCCTAGTGTCGCACTGATTGGAGTGGGAATTGTATTTATTACCCCACCGCAATCCAAAATCTTCCCTACTGTTGAACTGAGTGGAGTGGGAATAGTTAATTTTATCTCTCCCCAATTCAACAATTTCTGTACTGTTGTATTGAGTGCAGTGGGAATTTAACATCTCCTGAATATGACACTTTGGGCCCAATTACGATGAGACTCGGAAAGCCTCTGATCGGAGGCTTTCAGAGTCTCATCACAGTTTCAGTTTCGACCGCCGCATTACGATGCAGGTGGTCGAAAGTGAAACTGGCCGGTCATTCTGGCTGGATTCCGACGGGCTCAAGGAGCCCATCAGCCAGTCGGAAGCCTGCCCGTAATTCCTATGCGTTTCCGCCGTAGGGATTACAATGTCAGTTTCCCAAAGGCTTTCCATGTCGGGCTTTCCATGTCAGGCTTTCTGACATGGAAAGTCTGTTGGAAAGTGACATTGGGGGTCCCTAGCAGAGCTCCCTTCACCCTGCGGCCTCCGGCTGGGGCCAAGGGGGCACCTATGGTGTCCCCCTGTTACTCCCTGAGGTGCCTGCCACGCAGTGCAGGGATTAACAGATTCTCCCATTTTTCTATGGGAGCTTGTGCTATGGCCGGTTTACAACTGCAGCACATGCTCCTATAGGGAAATGGGAGTTTGCGACCGCACCAAGAGCGGTCGCATTGTAATGCTGCGGTCGGGACCGCCGCCCAGAGGTCGGTCAGTCCCGATTCCGCAATGCACGTCGGCCCGAATTCGTAATTAGGCCCTTTGTCTACTCTTGTATAAATTGTAGTGGGAATAGTATATGTATTAATTTAAAATGAGTTTACTTTATATTGTTTACATTTATATTAATAAGTTTATAGTTATTTAAAATTATAATATTTACAATCATTGATGTTTAATATTTTATTTATTTGTAGTAAACGTAATTTTTTTATTTTGATTTATTATTTAATTGTATTTAAAATGGTTTGTTTTTAAAAAAAGCATCGGATTGGATATATGTATATATAATTATTTATTCTATAATTACATTAAAAAGGTTTACATTTTAATAAAAATTAAAAATATTAATTCAATAATATTATTCAATTAGATATATGTAAATATATGTTTATATATTAATTAAGTATGTTTGTTAACATTTTTGAAAAAATATTTATTATTATATTTTTCAAAAAAATATTAAATACATTTTATTTTTATTATATTGGTATTATTATTTAATTCACTTAATGTTTACTATTTAAATGTATATATATATTTAAAAATCTATATTTTAGACAATTATATTTTTCTATTATAAGTATAGGAAGTCGATATTTTTGACATAGATATTTTTACTCAATATTTTTGTATGCAGATATTTTGGTAATCGATATTTTGTCAGTGAACCTGCCACACAATGTGGCGCTAATTCCAAAGTATTAATGGCTTTCCATATAAAAGAAGCAACTCTGAAACACATGTTTGGATCCGCCAGAGAACTTAAATACAAACAAGCTTCATTGTAGTTTCCTAATAGTATTGACTAAGAACAATGGTTTTAAATTAAATTAAGATAAAATAAAGTGCATGTGCCTTGAGTCGATCTTCTATCATATTAATAATTTACATCTGCTTCTGGCTGATGCTTCATTTTTGGAAAGGTTCGCAATACGTGAGCTGCGCCCAGTCCCTGTCAGATAAACTTCCTTGGGGAACCCACATGGGTAAATATCCCCATCAGTATCCTGGCTACCAGGTGTGCTGTCACTGACCTCAGGCTCCCTTGAGTCATGGTCCACCAAGACCGTTGCCTAATGCAGTGTTAGTGTCTGAAGCCTTAACAATAACATTGCCTACCCTTTCAAAGTCTATTCAAACTACAGCAAATAAGAGTAGGGGAGCCTTTTGCTTTTCCCCTGACTTTCCACTGGCCTGGCAGGTCACGGAGAATTTGCATAATGCATCTGAATACATCCTCATCCCTGGTCAATAAAAGTGAGTAAAAGCCCCAGGTGTACTGCCAGGGGAATGTCATGAGCTGGCTCCAGTAGAAGGGCCTGGTAACACTGGGGGGAACACCAACACATGGGTTGACCCAGGCTCAGGGACCTTAGACTCATTATTTAGGAGACCATTCTCCCAATAAATAAGTAAGAGTGGGCGGAACTTGTTGATGTTTTACTCCGCGGAATTAAAACTCAGTGGCATTTTACCCAGTTCCACCCACCCCTAGTTAAAACAGTACTTTGCTCTAAATAAGAGCAAATCTGGGCCAAAGTTTAATTGTTCAGGTCAATAACATTCACCTCCAAATTAACAAATGTTGGAACCAGTTAATAAAAGCCTAAACCTGGATATAATAAATGCCCTTCTCTTCCAAATGACAACATGCACGCACTGACATCGATATAAAATAGGATGAACGCTTCAGCTTATTTTATGAAATTGTTTTATTATATTCGTATAGTGCTGCTTTAGGCTAGAATTTGCTTCAAAGTACTTTTGTGAGACATTGCAGCTAGGGGATATGAAAGACGTATATATAAATACGGCAATACCTAAATGGCATATTTAATTTACTTATAATCAAACAATCAGCATTTGTAGATCACAGCACTCTCACCCCTGGGGGTATCTGAGTGTGGGGCTCCCTTGTAGAGTGGTGCACAATATACCCAGGCCCTGTTAAAATAAATACTATTAGTGTACCTGCAGCACTTATTGTGCCACCCACTTAAGTAGCACTCTAAAACTTGTCCCAGGCTGCCATTGCAGCCTGAAGGCAGTGTCCCACTGCCATGTCGACTTGGTCTTTAAAATCTCTTGCCAGGCCTTAAACTCCCCTTTTATTACACATATCACCCTAAGGTAGTGTTAGAATAAAAAGAATGTGTTTGCATGGTTTTATGTAAGTTAGCATTCGCTGCGCCATTTTGTGTATAGGCGCCATTTTGCATTGTAATCGAAACTAATTTTTTGCTATTTACGAGAAACGGCCTTCTCTAGGTTATGTTTCTTCGGAGCTGTGTTCTGCCACACTAATGAATGCACTGTTCTTATTAACGCATACCCTTCTTCTTAGATGTAGGCCTTCTCCCACGTGTCTAGTGGCGGGCACAGGCAGAGTGACCTTGAATGATAGATAATGTGCGCCCGGCATTAGAATCGAAACTTACTCCTTTGTAATTTACTGTCCAGCTGCATCTCTCTAGAAAATTCCATTGTGGGCGTGCCTTCATTGGTTCTGAAATGTACATAATGTATCGTTATGCTTGTTGATGTCAGTCCCTCTGCAGCACTCCTTAGAGGCTGGGCAGACAGGGCTCTGCTCTGAGTGTACTCTGAATATACAGATATTGGTTTGATTCTCTACTGTCTGCCCGACTCTTCATTTGGTATGGAAGGCTGAGAGGTGGTCTTGTGTGACCCGGGTGACCCGAATCGGGTCATTTCCTTCAGTAGCCCCTAGGTAGCCCATAGGGCAGGATGCTCTGTAAGTAAAGAGCAGGACTTGGACTCTTAAGTTTACATGTCCTGGTAGTCAAAAACTCCCAAATTCTCCCAAATCCTCTCAAAGGGTAACATTGTGGATTCCTTATTAAATTTTAAAAAGCTGTAATTCCTAGTTGAGAGGGGGTATATCTGCCATGTTTAGTACTTATTGAATTGTAATGATAAATCCTCTTTAATGGCAAAGTCAGATTTTTCATTACAATTTAAAAAATGCCACTTTTAGAAAGATTTAGGAACTGAAGGGGTTACGTCCAATATTGATGGCCAGACAGGACGTGATAAATTTTAGAAAAATGAGAGTCTGGCCACCTTGTTTTGTTTCCTGCTATTTATTTAGGCAGAAAAAGGACCACTATGTTTCTATTTCGCTGGTCCTGGCTATTTTTCGCGAAAAATAGCCAGGACCAGCGAAATGGAAACATAGTGGTCCTTTTCTGCCTAAATAAATAGCAGGAAACAAAACAAGGTGGCAAGACTCTCATTTATCTAAAACTTTTAGAAAGATGGCATTTTTCTGCTGTTAGCACTGTGTGCCTGCAGCCTGTCTCTGATAAATGCCTGCGGAGGGTGACAGCTGGACTTTGTGTATTCTTCCTAGACGCCACACACACTTGGAGCTTATATGAGACTTGATGAGCCATCCTTGCAGGATAGGAGGGAGGAGCTGGGTACAGCCCCACACTTACACCTGAATAGTCTGTGTCCTGTCCCCACACAATGGGCTGCATATCCCCCTACAGTGAGGCTGGATCCAGATAAGGAAGGGAGAACCTCTGTGCACTTCAAAGGCCCTTCTTTGAAGTTTCCCCCACTTCCAAAGCACCACTGGGTATAAGAACTGAACCACGGACCCTACCACTTCAGTTCACTTCTAGACCTGTGGATACTCTGGGGTCGATTCCGATTCGGGCCGGAAAAAGCACCGACCGACTCGGAGCCGGAATTAATTCCGACCAACACGTACCTGTGGCGCCCGACCCGCAAAGTACGATGCAAAGCGTGCAAAATCCGACCGACACGTACGGAACCCAAGCCGAACGACCGAGCCGCACGGAAAACAGCAATCCGGCTGGAAAAACACGCAAATCGAACCGACCGACACGCACCCGGAACAAATCCGACCGAAACGTACCCGCGAACTCCAAACCGCAAAGTACGATGCAAGGCGCGAAAACCACGACCGAGTCGTACGGAGGCCAAGCCGTACGACCGACACGCATACAAAACTGCGAGCCGAAGTAACACAAAACACCGCGACCGACGCGTACGCAGCATAGAAAATTGCACAAACACAGCGTGAACGAAACGGAGAAGACCGTACGAGACAACTGCAGGGTCCGACTCGGTTACAAGAACGTTTCCAACATGCACAGAAAGTACTAAGGGAAAATACACAAAAAAAGGCCAAACAAGCAATTACAAAGCCAATAAATACTGGGGGGTGGGGACAGAGAACAAAGACACACCCACAACTCCACCCATATAAAGGACACAAATCCCAACCATGATCCTTTTCAAATGCTATTCACCTGCCAGCACTCAACAGACAGCAACCACACACCCACAGCTCATCCCTCACACAAGCCACACACCATCAGCACACCAACAAATAGCTACCTCACATACACCCAGCAAAACACACACTCACACACCTTCACCTGCACACCAACACACACATCACTCACCATCACCACCCATCACCATGCCCCCAAAGAAGAATCACAAGTTCCTAGATTGTGAATTGGAAGTCCTGGTAGACGAGATCCTCAGGGTAGAGCCACAGCTGTTTGGCGCACTGGTCCAACAGACACCCATCTCCCAGAAATCAAAGATGTGGGAGAGGATCATCAACAGGGTGAACGCACAATCACCATGTCTGCGCACAAAGACTGACATCCAGAACAGGTGGTATGACGTGCGCAGGAGGGTACGGGAGCTGCTGAAGAAGGACTACCTCCTGAGCCAATACACCGGCAGTGGCCCTCCTGCCAAGCCAGTATACCTCAGGCCCTGGGAGGAGAAGGTGCGGGCCATCCTTCCACCAGTGAGCGTCTATGGACTAGAAAACATCCCAGAGCCTGGTGAGTACACAACAAATGTACACAACATTCTGCCACAATACACACACACATCACTGTCAAGGGGAGAGTCAAACCATGCACTCTTAGCAATTACACAGCAACCTGAACACAATCATCCCAAAATGTGTATGTCAGTCAGATAAACACAACACATGCCATCTCAAAGTTACATTTAACCGTGTCATCACATGTACAAACACAACTACAACTACAGCTAGGCAGTGGCACAAATATAAGTAACAAACACATCCAGACATGTAGCCACCACTACAACACCAACACACAGTGAAGACCACTGAAAGAAAGGAATTCTGTGTATGCTGGGCAAGTCAGTGTAGCCAATAGCATCATGGGAGTCGTAGTCACAGATATTGCTCACCCCCACAACTGTCCCATCAACACCACCATGAACCATGCGCACATCACAGGGAGTGGAAAAGGACTCACAAGATGGCTTACACTGGCTACTGCTGTGGGGAGCACAAGGCCCTGCTGGCAACTGTGCACCAACCAACAGCAGGACACCACTGACTGACATCCTGAAAGACAACTTCCACTCCCTGCAATGCAAGCACGTTCCATGGTGGGATATCTGGCTGGGTGGGAAGGAGGACTTGCAGCACTGACCATAGTCACAAGCACCTCCCCTCACACACCCCCTCAACACAAACTCCACATAACCCACCTGGGAGAATGCAATGCCTCCCATCCTAACTCAAGATCCCACAAAGAACCACCACCCTGGGTTATGTTGTGTGAAGCACAGGGACACTCTTGGGACTTTTAGCCAAACAACTGCCAGGACAACACTCCCAGCCATCCTGTCAGCACAGGCAGCCCACCCCACAGGGAAGCAGAGTCAAAAGGAAGGAAGCATGGGCATGCTGGGAAGGGGGGTGGAGGCAATAGCATGATGGGAGTAGTAGGCACAGATATTGCTCAGCCTCACAACTGGCCCACCAACACCACTCACAACCATGCTTACATCAAAGGGAGTGGAAAAGGACTCACAAGATGGCTGACACTGGCTACTGCTGTGGGGAGCACAAGGCCCTGCTGGCAACTGTGCACCAACCAACAGCAGGACACCACTGACTGACATCCTGAAAGACAACTTCCACTCCCTGCAATGCAAGCACGTTCCATGGTGGGATATCTGGCTGGGTGGGAAGGAGGACTTGCAGCACTGACCATAGTCACAAGCACCTCCCCTCACACACCCCTCAACACAAACTCCACATAACCCACCTGGGAGAATGCAATGCCTCACATCCTAACTCAAGATCCCACAAAGAACCACCACCCTGGGTTATGTTGTGTGAAGCACAGGGACACTCTTGGGACTTTTAGCCAAACAACTGCCAGGACAACACTCCCAGCCATCCAGTCAGCACAGGCAGCCCACCCCACAGGGAAGCAGAGTCAAAAGGAAGGAAGGATGGGCATGCTGGGAAGCGGGGTGGAGGCAATAGAATGATGGGAGTAGTAGGCACAGATATTGCTCAGCCTCACAACTGGCCCATCAACACCACTCACAACCATGCTCACATCACAGGGAGTGGAAAAGGACTCACAAGATGGCTGACACTGGCTACTGCTGTGGGGAGCTCAAGGCCCTGCTGGCAACTGTGCACCAACCAACAGCAGGACACCACTGACTGACATCCTGAAAGACAACTTCCACTCCCTGCAATGCAAGCACGTTCCATGGTGGGATATCTGGCTGGGTGGGAAGGAGGACTTGCAGCACTGACCATAGTCACAAGCACCTCCCCTCACACACCCCCTCAACACAAACTCCACATAACCCACCTGTGAGAATGCAATGCCTCACATCCTAACTCAAGATCCCACAAAGAACCACCACCCTGGGTTATGTTGTGTGAAGCACAGGGACACTCTTGGGACTTTTAGCCAAACAACTGCCAGGACAACACTCCCAGCCATCCTGTCAGCACAGGCAGCCCACCCCACAGGGAAGCAGAGTCAAAAGGAAGGAAGGATGGGCATGCTGGGAAGGGGGGAGGAGGCAATAGCATGATGGGAGTAGTAGGCAAAGATATTGCTCAGCCTCACAACTGGCCCATCAACACCACTCACAACCATGCTCACATCACAGGGAGTGGAAAAGGACTCTCAAGATGGCTGACACTGGCTACTGCTGTGGGGAGCACAAGGCCCTGCTGGCAACTGTGCACCAACCAACAGCAGGAGACCACCGACTGACATCCTGAAAGACAACTTCCACTCCCTGCAATGCAAGCACGTTCCATGGTGGGATATCTGGCTGGGTGGGAAGGAGGACTTGCAGCACTGACCATAGTCACAAGCACCTCCCCTCACACACCCCCTCAACACTAACTCCACATAACCCACCTGGGAGAATGCAATGCCTCACATCCTAACTCAAGATCCCACAAAGAACCACCACCCTGGGTTATGTTGTGTGAAGCACAGGGACACTCTTGGGACTTTTAGCCAAACAACTGCCAGGACAACACTCCCAGCCATCCTGTCAGCACAGGCAGCCCACCCCACAGGGAAGCAGAGTCAAAAGGAAGGAAGCATGGGCATGCTGGGAAGGGGGGTGGAGGCAATAGCATGATGGGAGTAGTAGGCACAGATATTGCTCAGCCTCACAACTGGCCCATCAACACCACTCACAACCATGCTCACAACACAGGGAGTGGAAAAGGACTCACAAGATGGCTGACACTGGCTACTGCTGTGGGTAGCACAAGGCCCTGCTGGCAACTGTGCACCAACCAACAGCAGGACACCACTGACTGACATCCTGAAAGACAACTTCCACTCCCTGCAATGCAAGCACAGTCCATGGTGGGATATCTGGCTGGGTGGGAAGGAGGACTTGCAGCACTGACCATAGTCACAAGCACCTCCCCTCACACACCCCCTCAACACAAACTCCACATAACCCACCTGTGAGAATGCAATGCCTCACATCCTAACTCAAGATCCCACAAAGAACCACCACCCTGGGTTATGTTGTGTGAAGCACAGGGACACTCTTGGGACTTTTAGTCAAACAACTGCCAGGACAACACTCCCAGCCATCCTGTCAGCACAGGCAGCCCACCCCACAGGGAAGCAGAGTCAAAAGGAAGGAAGCATGGGCATGTTGGGAAGGGGGGTGGAGGCAATAGCATGATGGGAGTCGTAGTCACAGCTCAACATCCCCCACCACATGGCCCAGCAAGCTCACACTCACGCATGCACATCCCACAGAGAGTGGAAAGGCCCATCAAAGATGTCTGACACTCGTGCTGTGTTGTGGGGAGCACAAGGGCATGCTGGGAACTGCACACCAACCAACAGCAGGACACCACTGTCAGCCATCTTGCCATTGCTCTCACACCCACACACACTGAACTCCCCACAAAAGCAAGTAAGTATGGGAATGCTGGGAAGTGGGGTGGAGGCAATAGCATGATGGGAGTCATAGTCACAGACATAGCTCACCCCCACAACTGTCCCATCAACACCACCCTGAACCATGCTCACATCACAGGGAGTGGAAAACAACTGAGAAGATGGCTGACACTGGCAACTGCTGTGGGGAGCACAAGGCCCCGCTGGCAACTGTGCAACAACCAACAGCAGGACACCACTGACTGACATCTTGAAAGAAAACTTTCACTCCCTGCAATGCAAGCACAGTCCATGGTGGGATAACTGACTGGCTGGGTGGGAAGGAGGGCCAGCTGTCAACCAAATACAACCAATGCAGACCATGTTCACACCCCAACAAATACATAGAAATGCCCAAATAATGCAGGACAATGTGCTACACCAATATCAACCCCTGACTGTGACAACTTAGGACAATGCAATGTACAGGCCCGCACCCAGAGGCACAGTCACAACTGTCAGGTGTGTCAACCATTGATGCCTGCAGAAACATAACATACATTGTGTGTGTCTCCCAAAAACAGGTGATGATGGGGACACAGCAGCAGAAGCTGAGGAGTCCCAGTCCCAGGCTCAAGAGGATACGGAGCTCACTGGTGTCGAACAGCCTCTGCCCTCCTCGGATGAAGACAACCAACCTGGCACTTCCGGTGTAAGTCATCATGCTGCACCAGCAGGACCACCAGCTGCAGCACCAGCAGGACCACCAGCTGCACCCCCTGCACCCACCCCTCCAACGACTGTCACCACAAATACCATCCCTGCCGACATGGACAGAACAAGGAGCACCACCAGCACAGGGACCCTGGACCAACGTGGGGCCATGGACACCACCACCACCACCAACCCCCAAGGGGGACCAGGGTCATCTGTGCGTGCCACTGCACGCACTGCACATGTCGGCAGGGGTGGTGGGAGGGGTGGGAGACAGAGGTCACTGCTTGCAGAGGTGTCTGGTGTGCATGATGACCCACAACTGGCACGCATAGCCGATGCGTACCAGTCCAGCACCAGAGATCTCAGCCAGGTAGTGGGGCTCCTCAGGGACATTAAACAGCAGCAGTCTGCCCATCATGCCCGCTTGGACTCACACATGTCCCGCGTGGAGTCCAAGTGGGACACACTGCAAGAGATGACGGCGGTGCATAGGGACATGTTACAATGCCTCCGCCAGATGACCAGCAACCAGTCTACACCTCCCTGTGTGCCAACAACATCTGGTGCTGAAACAACTGCAACTGCCACAGGGAGGGAGGATGACTCTGGCGGAGAGTCCACTGCACCGCAGCAGCCTGTACTTGAGGGGCCCCCCAAAGAAGAGGGGTCGTCCGAGGAGGGGCAAGTGAGAGGCCGATGGCCAAGTGCAACCCCAGGAAGCCTGAACCTGTTCTGGATGTTCACCTTTGTGCGCAAACTGTTCACCCTGTTGACGGCAACACAACTCCCACACATGACATGGGGAGTACAAGTTGGACCAATGTCTCAGACAACTGTGGCCCTGATACTGGGGATTTTGTCTACCAGGACTTTCAATTCATCTAGGAACTTCTGATTGCAATATAAATGTACAGCACTAACCATCCTATGCACTATTCACACAAATGTATCACAATAAACACACTAATACACCATACTTGCTTCTGTTGTGATTCCAACGTGGGTGCTGTCATGGGGATGATGAACTGCAAAATTACACTGTGTATGCGAACTGCAACAGCAAGTACAGCACAGGCATGTGAGTAATGGCAATGTGACACATATGAGGGAGACACACCACCAGGGCTACACAACACATACACACCTAGGCCATCTGACTCATTGCCTACACTGATGTTGCCAGGAAAGAAGGTGCAATGCACAGACACCACACCTATTCCCAGTTGTAGTCAAGTAGCCCACAGGTGCAGTAAGCAAATGGCAGTCAAATGTGTGACCACAGACAACACACATCACAAAGTGAAGCACAGGTTTATTACACAGTTGCAACATGTCGTAACCACTACAGATGCAAGGTAATCCCACCTGGCAGCGGGCACACAGTCAACATTTGTAGAAGGAAGGAAGTCCATGGGTGTGGCGCACATCACCTGTAGGGACACAACAGCTACCACCCTGGAAGTACAATGACGTCGTCGGTGGACACAGTTGACCAAACGAATCTGAAAGTACCCTGTGAAGGACAGAAATGACACACAGTCAAAAGCAATGGAGAACAGGACAGAACAGCAAAACTCATGCACAATACATGTTACAAGATACCCAACCAGAACCAAGTTAGCATGTCAACACTGTTGGGGAGTACAGACCACCTGTAAGCACACATCGCTACACACATCCAGTCAAGTAGCCCATGGACACACTCCAACAGCACCAGAGCACCACCTACACATATCATGCCAACTCACATCATTGACATGACACCTCAGGATACTCACATTCAGCTAAAGAAGTTGGTGATGAGCTGTGTGCGGACATCACCATCATCATCATCATCACTGGCATCGTGGTCCAGGCCAGGATCCTCCACAGGTGGCGGATGTTGGTCATTGTCATCCTGGATGAGAGGCAACTCCTTCCGCACTGCCAGGTTGTGGAGCATGCAGCAGATGATGATAATCTTGCACACCTTCGCTGGGGCATATGGGAGGGACCCTCCTGTCTTGTCGAGGCAGCGGAAGCGGCTCTTCAGGAGACCAAATGTCCGCTCAATCACTCTCCTGGTCCGACCATGTGCCTCATTGTAGCGCATCTGGGCTGGTGTCACAGGGTTCCTGAGGGGTGTCAGCAACCACGGCATGTTGGGGTATCCCGAGTCACCTACAGACAGACAAGTGCACATTAGCTGACTTGGAAAAGTGGGCGGAATACTACAGATCAGATCACACACAATGGCACAAAGTCAGTACACACCGACAAGCCAGGCACGTTGGTTCTGCATCTGTGCCATCATCCTGGGGATGCGACTACTCCTCATCACAAAGGCATCGTGTGCTGAACCAGGGAAACGGGCACACACGTGTGAGATGGTCATATCTGCAAGACACACCACCAGTGCATTGACCGAGTGGTAGTGCTTGCGGTTACGGTAGGCCTGCTCCTGGGCCTGTGGTAGTACCAAAGCGACATGTGTCCCATCAATGGAGCCAATGACATGCAGCATCCTCCCCAGGGCATAGAAGTCACTCTTCACATCAGTGAGTCGTTGCAGTCTAGGGAAATAGATGTACCGGTTCAGGTATAGCAACATTGCCTCCAAAACATCGCGGAACATACGGCTGAACATGGTCTGTGACATCCCACCAGCAGTCGCCACAGTATGTTGAAAGGTACCGGTGGCAAAGAAGTGTAGGGCTGCCATCACCTTCACCTTGGGGGTCAGCGCTGTAGGATACGGCCGGCCAGGCTGCAAATGTGGGGCCAACTGCACTGCCAAATCCTCAATCAGCTGCCTGGTGAAGCGGTACCGTCGGATGCTGTCCCGTTCCACCATCGTTGCCAGGTCTGGGAATGGTCTATGGACAGCAGGAGCCCTGCAGTGCAGAGGAGAAGAAAGCAAGATTGTCAGTCACCCCACATATGCGGCATTGAACACACTCAATATCACATCATACATCATTATGAGGCACAACTACATGAAGTGTGCAGTTCCGTAAGGACATGTATGGTACATACATGGCCAACATCTGTCATCACGGTTCAACAAGTGGCATCAATAAGTCCCAGGTTGGCCCATTGGATATCATGAGGCCGTGTCACAGTTCCCATCTCCTGCTGCCATGTCACAATCACCCCCCACAGTGACATGTGAGGACAGATGTGCCCAAGGCATCACAGCTCAACGGCAGGTACATTCCCTGGGACCCTGTATCGCCACATGGACACTGGCATTACATGGAGTATCATGTATACACCACAGCAAAACAACCATGACCCCCACAGGTAGTGGTTCCACTTGCCTCTGCAGGACAGACATGGACATCTGTGACACACACACGCACAACATCAAAGTCCATGCACACACAACGTGGATGTGGAGACTGTCTCACATTGTGCACATGAAATCAGAGACATTGTAAACACTACATGCACACAGACTGTGGAGGACCATCACTATTGTGCCACTGGGTTACCCTGGCTCAAACATACCATCCCACATGGGACTCACGGGGTATGTGACATGACATACACATACACCACCGTGAAATGTGACCATGGCACATGCTCAGATATGAACAGTTGCACATCACAGTGGTCATGTACACGTAACACCCAGGATCCTGTCACCATGAACACATGCACAGCCTGGGGGTGGCTGCCCCCAGGTGACACCCACAGGACAACATGTACACCAACATACACACAATAGGAAATGCAGCCTTACATGCCTTATGATACAGTTTGGACAGGCTGTGGTGTTGTCGGTGTGCCCCTCACTACCTGGGAGCTATTTGTGGCTGGCATATGTTCATCTGAGACAGGCATGGTGACATATGCCAGTCACTTGTACAGGGATGCGTTGAACAGCAATGGACCGATCGGTGCACCCGGCCGGCCCATTGCATTCAATGTGTGCGGGTACGCGTTGTAACCCTGTACGCGTTGAACAGCAATGGACCGATCGGTGTGCCCGGCCGGCCCATTGCATTCAATGTGTGCGGGTACGCGTTGTACCCCTGTACGCGTTGAACAGCAATGGACCGATCGGTGCACCCGGCCGGCCCATTGCATTCAATGTGTGCGGGTACGCGTTGTACCCCTGTACGCGTTGAATAGCAATGGACCGATCGGTGTGCCCGGCCGGCCCATTGTATTCAATGTGTGCGGGTACGCGTTGTACCCCTGTACGCGTTGAACAGCAATGGACCGATCGGTGTGCCCGGCCAGCCCATTGCATTCAATGTGTGCGAGTACGCGTTGTACCCCTGTACGCGTTGAACAGCAATGGACCGATCGGTGTGCCCGGCCGGCCCATTGCATTCAATGTGTGCGGGTACGCGTTGTACCCCTGTACGCGTTGAACAGCAATGGACCGATCGGTGCGCACCCATTGTCAAAGGCCTAGCCTGGCAACGGACGCGTTTTCGAAATTCGAACGAGTCGGTTGCTGGAAATTCAGTTGGTCACCCACAACAATGTTGCAAAATCATGTATGTCATGAAGTTGAAGATTTGAAGGATGCTGTGGGCGTGTATTGGTGCTGCTATTCCATGGATTGGCCAGATTCAGAAGATGCAAACGACTTGGACCTATCACTTTGGACACATGGGACAGTATCTGCCTCTGCAGCACATATATATTACTGGATGTTCCCCTGAGAGCTCACTTGCCTGCACTACATGCTCCAGGACGACATCTGCCACTGCACTGCTGCTGTCTCTGCCCCCTCTGGACCCTGCAATGGCACGTACTGTGGAGAGAGCCCCAGCCTTCAGCCTTGAGGAGAACCAGGCCCTGCTGGACAGCCTACTTCCACAGTACAGCAAGCTGTATGGGACACCAGGGGAGCAGGTGAGTGTTCTGTGCACTGCCTTTCTGAATGTGCATTTTGTCTGACTAGCAAGGCTGAAAGTCTGCACGCCACTGGCTAGCAGGCTCACTGAGTAGTTGTCACCCCCATAGTGTGTAGTGACATGCACTGGACAGGTATGGTGCAGTGACAGTGCATTTGAACAAGGTTTAACTTCCCATGCAATGATACCATGTAGTGACTTCTGGCAAACTGTCCATGGGCAGCGTTGCACTGCCTGTGTACATCATGTGCCCCTGTGATTGAGACATGTATATACAACTGTGTCATGCACGGATATGTTGCATGTGTAGTAATGGCCTTTTCACTTTGTCATCCTCACAGGTTAATGCCCATCGGAAGCAGGAGATCTGGAAGGACATCGTCCGGGCTGTCCGGTCCGTGGGGGTCTACAAGCGCCGGATCCGCAACTGCCAGAAGAGGTGGAAGGACCTTCGGGGCTGGACCCGGAGGATTGCATGGGTCCAGCTGAAGCTGTCGCCTCCTCGCAGGAGGGGCAGAACACGGACCCTGACCCCCACATGCTCCAGATCCTGGCGGTGGTGTTTCCAGACCTGGATGGGCAGCTGAAGGCCAGACAGCAGCAAGGAGGGGGTGAGTCAAAGACTGCACTGTGAACTCTGTATTACATGCTATATGCCCTCCTCTGGCCTGGTTAAACTGCCACAGTACAGCAGTCATGTTGTCCAGGAGCCATGTCCCTCTATTGTGCACTGCCCACTCCTCATCTGATACCCAGGTGTGGCCCTTACATTCAGGGAATTGTGTCACTTGGGACTGTGTCCTTGCAGTTTGCTTCACTCAAGGTGGGGGACAGCATCTGTTTCCCTAACTCTGTTGTGGGCATCATGGGTGGGTCCATTGTTCACACAATGCCTGTGTTTGGACATGTAATCTGCGTGTTGCTTTGATATGCGGTCCACTTGCTGAGCTGAGCCACCACATGTGCCTGGGGTATCTGGCACACACCCATGCAGCGGGTGGGAACAATGTTTGGGCCCCAGGAGTGTGCAGATTACGTGTGTCACATATACATAGCCAGCTATCCACTGTCCAGGGCTCATCCCTCATTCATGTGGGGCAGGACAGTCATGCCTACTCCAGCCCATCCAATACACCTGTACTCCCACTCCCGTGTATCAGCTGACACGTTGTGCACAGTGATTTGACCCCTCAGGTGTCTGCCTCTGTGTCAGTGTGCTGTGGATTTGTTGCCAGGACTGCTGGGGTGTTTCTCGGTAGGGGCTCAACATGCCACTGGAGATGTGACCATAGGATACGATACTTGTGTGTCACATAGGTGTTTGATCAGCTGCCCGTGCAGACTGGGGTATGCGAATGTGAAGTTCAGGCAGCTGTTTCCCATTCACAGCAGATTGTGAGGGGCTCAGGTTCAGAGGGTAGTGTCACAGGTCTCCCATATGTCCAATCGGTATGACCTGGACAGATGAGGGTTAAGATGATGTGTTGTGTGGGGGATGTACATGTGCACTTGTGCAGCTCCAGGACTTGCATTCCCCATGACCTACTATTGTGACACAGTGCAGAGTGTTGTTGTCTGGCTGCCAAGTCATACATCACTGAGACAGTGATGTATGACTTAGCAGTCATGCCTCCGCCATGGCATGTGTCTACTTATTGGTGATCCTGCAGGGGATTGACATGTGCTACATGCACACCATTGTGGCGATGGCTATCAGGACATGGGTGCATCATGGTGTCTGTCGCTGGTATGCATCACATGCATTTCCTATTTGACTCTGGGCATCCCTTTCATCCAGAAACCTGTACTGACTCAGTGGCAAGAGTTGTGATGTGTGCATGTCCACATGCTACACCGTGTCCTCTGCACTGTCCAACTACTGTGTAGGTGGTGCATGTGTCCACACTGGGGTGTTGCTATCCAACAGACACCAGACAGATGGGTGCAAGGCCATGTGGGATGTGAGTGCCATGGTTGGCATCAGACTGACAATTGGCTTCTCCTGTTCAGTTAGGGCACTTTTAGCAATGTTCAACTAATGATGCCAGGTCTTGCTCTGTAATGTGCTGTGCTCACAGTGGTGTGTGCGTTTGGTGCAGGTGACTGATGTCTGTCTGTTTCCCCATTGTTTGCAGATACATCCACGGCCACGGAAGGGGACAGCTCCACGGACCAGGAGGAGCCGGAGAGCCATACTGGGTCAGCAGCCGAGGAGTGGTCGGAGGGACCCAGTGGCACGGAGGGCGAGGGGAGCCACACCGAGGAGTCCTCAGCAGCATCACCTCAGCTGAGGACCACAGCGGCTCGGATGTTGACTCCCTTATGGAGGCGGGTGTCAGCAGCCACCACACCCCAGCTAGTGTTGCTGTCCCCGCCACCACCAGCACCACCACCACCGCCCTCCCATCGGCTCCCATTCCCCAGGTCCGTGGAGGCTCCCATGTTCGGGAGCGTGTCTCCTTCGGGCCAGGCACCGCACCCCCTGCCCCTGTGTTCCCTGCTGCCCTGAGTGAGGAGTCTGTGTACCTCCTTCGCCAGCTCCATGTAGGGCAGACAGCCATGCTGAGTGTCCTCCATGCGCACACCGCTCTGTTGACTCAGCTGGTGTCGTTCATGGAGGGCATCTCATCGGGCATGTCTGACCTACAGAGGGGCAATAGGTCCATGGACTCCTCCCTGACGGCAGCAGTGTCCCTCCTCAGACAGTCCCTCACCCCTCCTGCCTCTGCTCCATCCACACTCCCCAGCACCTTACCCGTCCCAAGCACACACACACCAGCACAGGCAC
This sequence comes from Calotriton arnoldi, assembly GCA_963921515.1. Lineage (NCBI taxonomy): Eukaryota > Metazoa > Chordata > Amphibia > Caudata > Salamandridae > Calotriton > Calotriton arnoldi. The sequence goes on from CAWUFW010001228.1 coordinate 2,291,206, forward strand.
ACACCAGCACACACACGTCCAGCACACAAACACACACACCACAAACAAAACACACACGCACGCACAGTCAGGGGACTGAAACCAGACTCACAGGGGATGGGGCCCTGGAACACACACATGCATCCACAAGCACTGCGCAGTCCTCAGTTGCCTCTCCCTCCAAAGCACCCTCCCTTGCCTCACCTGCAACCCCAAAGTCACAGCGGCTCTTCCTCTGTGACCTCGGCCTCATCCCCTACGATCCAGCTGCTCCAGCATCCAGGGGGAAGAGGAAGCCCACCCACACGGAGCAGAGTGCCCCTCGCCCCCGGACACCCTCCCCAGGCGCAGACAGACTGAGGCCCCCACCCGCAAGTCTCCCCGGAGTCGTAAGAGCAAGACCCCACCGCCGCCCTGCAGCTCAGGCACCAGGTCTCCTTCCTCCATCCCTCAGGCCCCCACTCCACAGGTGCCCCCACCACACCCTGCCCCAGGTTCCCCCACCCACAGATATACCATCCCCAAGAGGATCCGGCCTTCTCCCCCTGCCACTTGCTCTCCCGGCACCACACCCCCGCTGCGCTTGTCTGTGCCACTGATGTGGTGAGGGTGTCCTCCCCCTCTGTCCAGCCCACCTTGCCTGTTCCCCATTCTCCTCCCCTGGAGGTAGGCACTGCAGTGGAGTCCACTACCACCCTGTCTGACTTGGGCACTGCAGTGGCGGACCTGTCCACTCCATCTGCATGGTCCACTGCAGTCGTGCCGGCACCCACATCTGAGTCATGCCCCCCAGTTGTGCTGGCACACACCATGTCAGACACCTCCACTGCAGTTGTCAGTGGCTCTCCAGCACCCACCACCCCTTCCCTGCCTCCTCCTGGTGAGCCCTGATCCTGTCCCTGCGGTGCCTGGCCTGCCCCCGGTTGCCCCTCCTAGTGGATTGTCCCTGGTTTTGTGCAGTGCAGGCATGCGTAGGGTGACATCTGCCACTGTCACCCTGTATTGACTTACTTGATGGACTGGCCATTGGCCTTTGTTGGAGCATTACTGTTCTCTGAGTTTTTGGACACACATATGCTGAATAAAGCAACTTTCTGTTCTCTAGTGCTTATGCTTCTGATGTACATGTTGTTGATGATGCTAACCATGCCCTTGCTGCAGTGATGGGGATATTTGGTCTCATGATAATGAAGTGTTACTGTGCAGGAACCCATGTGGTCCAGGGGGAATGTGTCCTATCCTGTGGTGTATCCATGTCATCCTTAGCAGCATCTGAGGGTGTCATGTATTCAGTATTTGGCAATGGGATTTCCTACTTACATTAGCAATTTCACATCTGTGGCTTCCACCCCTGCACATCTGTTGTGCCTGCCATTGTTCAATTTGTCTACTTCCCTGACCGTGTGGCCATCTCCACTGGACATGCAGGTTTGGGCATCAATGGGGAAGGACTCATCTGTGTTGTCAGTGCAACATTGCTATACAAGTGTGTTGGATCTGTGCTGATGATTTCGTTGGCACTCCCATGACCAGGCTGATGTGATGGGAGCCTTCATTTGGTGCTAATTGTTGATTGTGTGACCAAGTGCTCAGGTGACATGATGGGGCCCTACTGAGGCAACATATGGCACAGCTTTCCTCACACTGAAGTGGAGTCCCCTCATGGCAGTGTGTACTCCTGTGACATTGCCTGCGCCCAAGGTGTGTGTTATATGAGCATGTCTGTGTGTTCACTTCTGTTTTGCTGTGCATGCTGGGATCCCTAGTGTTGTACCTGTTTGTGATGCTTGCTGAGTTGTCCTATGTTCCCCCAAAGTCTTCTCCCTGGGTTCTCTGTGATGTGGGTGCATGGCACATTACTGGTCATCAGGGTGTCACCCATAGGTGTGTTTGCTGTCAGGGCTGAGTTTGTGTGCAGACGCAGATGGGTCACAGTCAGGTTTCCCCTTGGCACTTGTTGTTTACACCTGTCATGTGATTTCCAGTTTGTGTTATCTTTCAGTGATTGTGACACGTTGTGTGTGTGACTGCTGGCACTCCTCAGGGTCCGGGCTGCAATGTTGGTTGTTGTCTATGTGTGTTCTTTGTGGGTGACCTTGGCTTCTTCATTGGTGTGTGACTGTGGCTGGGATCCCATTGGTTGGTGTGGTATTGCCGTCATGTCCATGTACAGCGTAGTGTGCAGTGTGTCAGACATTCAGGAGTCTTGTTGAGTGGGCATGTGTGATGTGTTTCTGCACCTTGGTTCCCACCCACCAGCCTGGGATTGTCATGGGTGCATGTGCAATGTCACCAGTGCATGTGTGCTTCACTGCTGCACATTGTTGGAGGTCGAGGTGTGTGGTGTTGAGTGTGTGCAGATGAGAGTTGTTGCCCGGCTAGACCCCTGCCTCCATGTTGGCCTTGGCTTACTGGCCGTGCTGATTGATTTGTGCTTGTGTAGGTGTGATGGTAGTTTGTTGCTCAGGACACATGACTGTGGTTCACAGTGTGAACGACATTTAGCTTTGTCATCACAGTGGGATTGTAATGCAGCCCAGGGTCACCACATTGTGGGGGCCCTGGGGGTAGTGCTGTGGTGTGTCTGTGTCTTGCTGTGTCAGTTGATGTTCCTACATGCTTGTGTGACATGTGTGATTTGTGCTCCCTCTCATCTGACAATGCCTGATTGCCCACATAGGGGATTTGGATCCATGAGTTACCTTTGTGTGGCACTGTATGCACATCTGTGTAATTGGTATTCAGGCCTCCTCATGTGTTGTGTGGTTGCCTGGGGACACTGGCACCCCCCCTCACCTGTTGTGTTTGATGTGCAGTGTGGGTCTGCCTGTTTGTGTTTGTGCATCTGCACCACTGCATTGGCATATCTTAGGTGTGCCATTGGCTGTATCTTGTTTGGTGGGTTTGCCCTGCTGTCCCTGGGACTCCTAGGTCATCGGTCAGCACAATGATCATGGTTTGTGTGTCCCATTGCTGCCATGGTATGGTATCTGTTCACCTCACATCTACAGTCTCCACAGGGTATCTGCATTTGTGTGCCAATTGGTGCAAATATGTGGGTCTGCATTCTGATGGTCACTTCTGTCATTGTGTCATTGATGAATGTTGACAGTGTCAGCCGCCATGGGTGTTGTTTGTCTGCACATGGCCAAAGGTATGTCTTATTTGCACTGCAGTATTTGCCTCCGCCAATCTATGTTGCAATGGGACACATGCACTACTTTGCCACTGATGTATTTTATGTTCTGTGACCAGGAATCATCCATGCAGTTTGGCAGTTGCAGCTTTTTCTTTGTCAACACTTGCATTTTGGTCACAGTGATGATGGGGGTTTGGACCCCATTGCCACAATGTTCAAAATGTGCTTCAGCTATGGACCCCACACTTACCTTTTGGTCACAGTGATGATGGGGGTTTGGACCCCATTGCCACAATGTTCAAAATGTGCTTCAGCTATGGACCCCACACTTACCTTTTGGTCACTGTGATGATGGAGGTTTGGACCCCATTGCCACAATGGTCATGGCCTGCTTGCATTGTGGGGGCCACACACATATATGTGTGGCACATGTGATAGGGGGTCACATTGTATGTTCAAAGTCATGTTCAGTGTTGTAGGCATTTGACACAGTCTACACACGCTTGTCATGGTGTTGGGGGGATGTCTTTTCTTGCATTCCCTAGGTTGTGGTGTGCTGGTTGTGTCATGCATTGTCCATCCTATGAGTGGGGGTGGTGTTGGTGGTAGGCATCCAGCCCCCATGGGTAGAGGTGGTAGTAGTGACAGGCATCCAGCCCCCCATGGGTAGAGGTGGTAGTAGTGGTAGGCATCTGGCACCCCCTGGGTAAGGGTGGTAGTTGTGGTAGGCATCCAGCCCCCTGGCTAAGGGTGGTAGTAGTGGTAGGCATCTGGCACCCCCATGGCTAAGGGTGGTAGTAGTGGTAGGCATCCAGCCCCCTGGCTAAGGGTGGTAGTAGTAGTAGGCATCCAGCCCCCTGGCTAAGGGTGGTAGTAGTGGTAGGCATCTGGCACCCCCATGGCTAAGGGTGGTAGTAGTGGTAGGCATCCAGCCCCCTGGCTAAGGGTGGTAGTAGTGGTAGGCATCCAGCCCCCGGGTAAGGGTGGTAGTAGTGGTGGGCATGTGGCACCCCTGGGTAAGGGTGGTAGTAGTGGTAGGCATCTGGCACCCCCATGGCTAAGGGTGGTAGTAGTGGTAGGCATCCAGCCCCACAGGCTAAGGGTGGTAGTAGTGGTAGGCATCCAGCCCCCCCTGGGTAAGGGTGGTAGTAGTGGTGGGCATCTGGCACCCCCATGGCTAAGGGTGGTAGTAGTGGTAGGCATCCAGCCCCCCCTGGGTAAGGGTGGTAGTAGTGGTGGGCATCTGGCACCCCCTGGGTAAGGGTGGTAGTAGTGGTGGGCATCTGGCACCCCCATGGCTAAGGGTGGTAGTAGTGGTAGGCATCCAGCCCCCCCTGGGTAAGGGTGGTAGTAGTGGTGGGCATCTGGCACCCCCATGGCTAAGGGTGGTAGTATTGGTAGGCATCCAGCCCCCCCTGGGTAAGGGTGGTAGTAGTGGTGCACATCCAGGCCCCTGTGTGCATATGTGGCATTGGAGATGGGCATCCCACCCTATGGTGCTGCTGTTGCTGGTGTAAGTAAATTCTGCATCCCTCTGTGTGTGTGTGATGTGTCGTGTACGTGTTGTATGTTTTTGTGGTTGGTGTCTGACTTACCTTCTGCGCCGTACGCGTCCGTGCCTGTTCCGGTAGTAAATGTAGAATATTGGTAGGATCGGAACGAAGGGATTCATGGTTGGTTCGTCTCGTTCGTCTTTCTCGTTGCTTTGCGTCGTCCTCGTCGCTGGCGTGTTCGCCTCGTAGCCGTGGATCGTGTTGTGGCGCGAATCGGAGCTTATGTGCGCCTCTCCCGGAAGCTTTGATGTGCCGGACGTAGCGACGGGTTCGGCGCGTACGGAAAGCGCATCGTACTTGTCCGGCCGGACGGGGCTGCATTTTCCCTTCCGTGCGACTCGATTCGGCGTTTCCGGATTCGCCTCGGTCGGAGAACAGGACCTGGATTGGGTGAGTACGACTCGGCCGGATTCTATGCTGTTGTGCGCATCGTACTTACTCGTTTGGAATGATGTACGGATCGGTCGGGAAACAGGCATTCGCATGGCTTTTTTCCCGACCGAATGGTATTGGGTGCGCCTCCGACCGAGATCGGAATCGGCCCCTCTGTCAGGAAGAAGCACTGCTGTGCTGCTGAAGCACTGTCACTCTGCTGGACTCCTGCTTTGGAAGAACTGCTTTCTGCTGTGCTGACCTGCTGCCCTTCTGGCCTGGGTGAAAAGGACTGGACCTGCATCACTTGACCCCCAGAACACAGAGTGTAAGGAACATAAAAGATTTTCAACTATTCTGCTGCTGCACCTGGCCATCTGTGAGTCTACCCTGACAAGTGGTGCCACCCCAATCCTGGCCCCATATAAATTAAGTGGGCTTAAGGTTCTTGATCTAATATAACTGATGTATTGTCACCAAGGCTGAGAACAGAATCAAAATATCGTCACCACTGAGTGGGTCAGCACCAACGCATCACTGCTACTGCGCGGATCATAAATAGCGCATCACCCCTGTTGCGTAGAACAGAGCCAGCGCATCACTGCTTTTGCGTGGCTCAGAGATACCGCTTCACCTTCGGAACCACCACTGCAAAGCGCTCAACTCAAAGCAAGGTCCCCGCATTCCCATCAATGACAGCCTCGACGAAGACGACGTTGAAACTCCGCATTGCAGCAACCCGCCCATTGGAGCTGATGCATCACCACTGTTGATTGACCAGGACCAGTGCATCGCCGCATGGATCAGCACTAAAGCATTGACTTGTCTGCGCTCCGCATCCTCCTCGTCAACAGGATCCTCGACATCGACGCAAACCAGACGCAGCCTGTAGTAAAGTACTTTTCCTCAGTGGGCCTAATTGCCTTCCTGTAGTCGGCCCACACTCCATCGCAGTTGGCCTGAACTTTTGACTTTATCCCGGTCCAGCGCAACCAGATATATCTTGCTGCCGCTAAGTGCTTTTTGGTGCTATTTTTACGTAATCCTTTAAAAATCAATATCTCCAGCTTTACTTATTGGATTTTTGTCCTTTTGGTGTCAAATTATTTTAATGTTTTTTTAAATGTGTCTTTATCAGTATTTTCCATACATAAGACATACATTACCAATGCAACAGAACATTGCAGCAGAGTTAAACACAAGGAGGTAGCCAGAATTAGATTGTACATTAGATGTCCCACAGAGCCTCCACCAAGAGAAGGAGCCCCACCTCATTAACAACACTTGCCACAGTAGTACAAACCGTGAGAGGCCCAGCAAAAGTCTATGGAACCCCACTGAGCAGATTCTCTCACAGAGTGTTCCCTACAGTGAGCGGCATGCACCCTGTGCACTCATCCATGTCTAAGGTGTAGCTGGGGACACCACATTAAAAGGACCAGGGAAACCATCATTCACTTCAGTCACAGGTCTCAAATGTTCCACCATCTCTCCCCAGAGTTCCAAATCTCTCTCCGGATTCTTGTCCATAAGCACTTGCCACAGCCTACATTCCTGTGCAACTGAGCACTCACTCATATCCAACAACCATTTGCGCCACAGCGGGGGGGGCTGGAGCTATCCAATGCATTGCTATGCGTCTCCATGCCAATACTAGCCTGAGCAATCCAAATCGATATCTCCCTGCTTTGAATGTCAAAAATCAGAGCAGACAATGGCGGACTGTTCTGAGCAGCTTGACTCCTGTGATCTCACTGAGTGCACGCAGCACTCCAACCCAGTATTCATACAGCAGCAGACAACTTCAGGTCAGATGTAGAAAACCTGCTGGTGATATTGTGCACATAGAGCATGCAGCCAGGCAACCAGGGAATATCCTGTTCAACCACTGCAGTGTGAGATATGCCCAGTGTAAATAATAAAACTGCATGAGCTTGAAGTGTGCATTGCTTGCAGTGTCCTTCACCTGGGTGTGAGCCTACTTCCACTCGGCATCCGTGAGAGGGTCCCCCAGAACCACAGACCAGCTAGCTTGGACACCGTTCTATGCTTCTGTCACAGCGGGTAGTCGGGAGATGAGTCCCCTACTTGTGCCTGGGTCCAATATAACCCCTAGTATACAGGATTCCTCCAGATCCTCAGGAAAGGTTGACCAGATCTCCTGCGACGTGTGGGAGAGCTTAGCAAACTACAGGTATTGCCGCAGAGCCACAAGAAACAGGGCAGCAGCATCCATCACAGTAATAAAGGTGCCATTCAAATACAGGTTGCTTGCTGTTCGACAGCCGCCCTTCAGCCACTGCCTCATAACCACCAAGGACGCCATTTGCTGGAAGGGTTTCAACTACCACAGAGGATGCAATTGCTATTTTAGGGCCTTATGATCCCATTCCACCGCCACCTGCCTCATTAAGCAGTGGCAGTCCGGCGGCACCCTGGTGCCACTCATCAGTAGCTTGGGGAGAGTATTGTCATCCACCAAGCTGGCCAGAAGGTGCTTTTCCCAGTTGTGGCCTCCGACGCACCACAGAGAAGCATACTGCAGCATTCCTGCAAGATGATAGAGCTGTGATTCCGGGAGACCCATCCAGCCTTCGTTGGGTTATAGTTTCAAAATATCTAACTTGACCCGGCTCCTCTTGCCACCCACACTTATGTTACCAAAAGGCTGTTGACTTCCATGAACATAACCCTTGGGAAATCACAGAAAGAATTCTGCATTGTGTACAGACAGCCTGGCAGGAGCACCATCTTACTTAGGGCTACCCTACCCATCACCAATGCCAGGAGTGTGTTCCAAAAGTGGAACAATGTACCTAAACCAGCTATCACTCTTCCCATATTTAGGTCATATTGCGGTCCCGGCTCGTGGGCAATTCGCATGCACAAGTACTGGAACTTCACTAGATCCCAGGGCATCCAACCTTAGGGCGTTCCCCCCTCTGCTGACCCACCAGACCCGCTAATGGGAACTGCACTGTCTTGGTTCGGTTATCTTGCAGTCTAGAAGCCCTACCAAAAATCTTACAGCACTTCGATCAGTTCCAGAATCAAGACTCCTGGTTTACACAAGTATAGGAGGGTATCATTGGCGCACATCAACATGGTGTGCACCGTGGTCCCCACTTGAACACCCCATTCTGCCAGGTCATGCCTGAGGCATGCCGTTAGGGGCACCATTGCCAAGGCAAAAAAGGACTGGGACAAGAGGCATCCCTGTCTCGTGCCTCTCACCACATGACAGGCCTCAGACACCAAACCGCCCGTAAGCACCAGCGCAGTAGGCTCGGCATATAGGAGATGCACCCAGGTCAAAAATTCTGGCCCAACTCCCCGACGCTGCAGAACCTCCCATAAATTCTCCCAACCCAGTGTGTCAAATGACTTCATGATGTCTAGCACCACAAGCGTCGTCTCCAGGTCCGTTCCCCGCTTCGAGTGCATTACGTGCAACAAGCAACAGAGATTCATGTGAGTGTCTCTAACCGGCATAAACCCACACTGATTGTCTGTCACCAGGCTCAACACTACAATCCATAGCCTTGTGGCCAATAACTTGGAGAGGACCTTGACATCCACATGTAACATGGAAAGTGGTCTATAATAGCTCAGGTCCCTCTGGTCTTTGTCAGGCTTAGGGAACATCACTAGGAGTGCCTCGCACATAGGCACCAGTGGCAAGCCCTAGCGTTTAGCCTCCAAAGTTTGGGAACCAGTAGAGCTGAGTAATTTTGGTAGAATTCCACCAGTAAACCATCAGGACTGGTGCATTTACCATGGGCCATGTCATGTATCGTTGTACTGAGTTCCTAAGCTCGAAGCTCACCCTCCAGGATTTCCATCTGCTCGTCAATAAGTTGAGACAGCTCTACAATGTCCAGGAAGGCATTATATGTGTGTCACATGCTGGAGCTGCATTCGCCCCTGCTGCAAATGGTCACACAGGAGAGCAGTGATGTCCAACTGGCCGGCCACAGACATGCCGTCCATCCAGGGATAGGATTAAATCAGTGGGGGGTTGCTCCCACTTAATAAGCCATGTTAAGAAGCCCCCTGATTTGTCCCCCTCCTGATGTAATCATTGCCAGTATTCCTGCCTTGTGAAACAGTCCAGTCTGTCCCAAATGTCAGCTTCCGTGAGCCAAGCCTCCAAATCTCACTGCATCAAATGCTCCACCCGCCCTGGTCATTGCTGCAGGTCAGTCAGTGATCCCTTTGATTGCATTAGGTTCCTTTCCAGGCATTGACTAGTGGCACACACTCGGAAAGGGCTCTCACTTCTTTCAAGGTGTCCCACTCTGTGCTTCCCTGCTGGGTAGAATGCCAGTTGTCCTCAAAATATCCCTAAAGGTTCAGCTGGAGCTCCTCCCTATAGATCTGATCCCCCAGTGGCTCAGGACATAGTCACCATAGTGGGATCCTTGGGTGCTCCCGCCCCTTCCATACTTGGTGTCAAATAACATGTTGAAACTTCTAACTTGGTTTGGGATTTTTCTTGTGCTTTGTTTTCACTTTATTACTGTCTGTGTGCTGCATAAATACTTTACACATTGCCTCCAAGTTAAGCCTGACTGCTTGTGTGCCAAGCCACCTAGGGTTAAGCACAGGTTAATTTAGTGACTTTTTGTAGTTCACCCTGCAAGGGATTGTGACTGTTGCTTGACCAGTCCACACAACCCAGTCAACCAGTAACCCAATTTCTCACGGTCTCCCAATGTGTTCACATTATCCTCTGTCAGACCACCTCCTTAGGGGTGGTCTATTCTTCCTCTTGATATCCTGTTTCTCGCTGCTGCTAACTTTCAAAGCTAGTATGTCAAAGTTAATGTCTTGTGCCTCAATATGGAAAAGTACTTGCTCACTCACCTTCACAACTACCATGGATACAGACAACAATGTGTCTGATTGTGTTTCTACTGTTCTGGTGTGTTCCAATGCTGATGAAGGAGGCATGTCTGCTGGAGGGTTAAAGGCAAAGGAGTTTTGTCATTAGCAGGAGCAGAATGGATGTTAATGGCAGATGTTTGGGGAAAGCTTGAAGGTGATGGTTGTTGTATTGATGTTGTGGGGGTTGGTTGTTTGCCTGCTGCAGATAGGAGTGGAACAGTGTTTTTTTCATTGAGAATGAAGCCATTTTGTGCTGTATGGATGATGGTCCTTTTTCCAGTTATGGGTCCAGGGCCATTACTAGCCGTGAATGCCAGTCCTTTACCAGCCAAGAATGACGGTCCTTTATCAGTCATTTGTGTTGATGCTTTACTAGCTATGGTGGATGTGCTTGCCGAATTGTTACTAGCTCTAAGGTCTTTCTTTTATTAGACCAGATGATGTAAGATTTACACTGTGTTTGCTAGCTCTAGCAGCATTGTTTCAGCAGATGTGGTAGCAGCAGCATAAGACTGTTAGAAATTGGGGTCTCTAGTTGTCAGAGGTATGTACCTTTGTCCAAGTAGGGACCCTTGCTTCTAGTCAAGGTAAGGGGGATACATACTTTAGATAACCCCTGCTCACCCCCTTGGTAGCTTGGCACGAGCAGACAGGCTGATCCCAAAGGCAATGCATACAGTATTTGTACTCAAAACACACAGTAATACAGTGAAAACACCACAAATGGACAACACACCAATTTAATAAAATAAAGTGTCTTTATCTAAACCAAACAAGACCAAAACGACAAAACTCCAATGTATGTTGAAACAATTCGCTCCACCTTGGGTTATTAAGACGTTGTGACAGGCATAAATCCAAAGTACGGCGCCGAGTGCGAGGTGTGCATCATCGGATATGGAGTCACATGGGTCCCCAAACAACAGTACCTTGGAAAACGAAGTCTATGGACGATGCACGGCATCGTGGAGTTGAAGTGTCGGTGCAGAGTTGGAGGCCTGCTGTCTGGTTGCCACGTGGAGGTGAGGCGTCGTGTCCGCGAGGAGGCGACGTGTCGATTCTAGGAAAGGGGAAGATGGCAACGTCGGCGGTGAGGCGTCGGTTCTGGTGAGGCGGTAGGAAGTTGAAGAGCTTGTGAAGTCTCCCTCGTCAGTTATTGGCTACGAGATGACTGGATGCAGGAGCTGGCGGTGACGGTGTTGATGCGAGTGCTAGTATCGGGAAGGCTGAAAACTGCAGGCATCAGCAGGCGTTGAAGGGCATCGGAGCAGTAGAGCAGGCGGGGCGGAGGGTCATGCACTTCACAAGTGGTGCCCATGGCCTCGGTGCAGGTTGTGGCGTCACTGGTGGCATCGCTGATGGCGTCAGAGTGTTTTTTTTTGCTTTCTTTAAGTGTCTTCCAGCTCCAACCAGCAGGAACAACCTCCAGTGGCCCAGAAAAGGAATAGGCCCCTTGCGGCAGGTCAGAACTCTCAGCAGTGGAGTTCAGGGGAGCTGGTGGTGAAGTCTTTGTGTCCCTGAGACTTCAGAACAGGAGGCCAGCACACACAAGCATTTATAGATTCTTCTTCAAGCAGGTTCTCAGCAAAGTTCCAGTCTTTGTCCTCTTCCTTGGCAGAAGCAGCAACTGCAGGCCAACCCAGAAAACCACACAGCAAAGGGGCAGTACTCCTCCTTACAGCTCTCCAGCTTTTCTCCTTGGCAAAAGGTTCCTCTTCGGTCCAGAAGTGATCTAATTCTATGAGATTTAAGGTCCACTACTTTTACCCATTTTGTCTTTGTTCTCTTTGTGGCAAGGGTCTCTGAGCCCAGTCCAAACCAGTTCTGTCCTCTCTAGTGCAGCATCACTACAGAAGGTGGAGAAAGCATTGTGCATAGGAGACATTGCCTATTCAGGTGTAAGTGAAACTCCTACCACCACTCTAAATGCAGCCAAGGCCTATTCAGCTCAGTACCCAGAAAAAGCAGGACACACCTCAACCCTCTTGTGGCTGTCTATAGTGAATGCACATCCCCAGCCCCTGTCACTCCAAAACCAGACAGTCAATACACAAAACAGCAGAGGCACACAGAGTGGTTAAACAAGAAAATGCCTACCTTCTAAAAGTACAGAATCATAAGGGAATGGATCACTTGTACCTTTATTACAACCAGGGTCTGGTATGTTAGCCGTCTTAAAAAACCCTCATTCATGTACAGAAGTGGTGGAGCGGTATATCTTGATTATCCGCTTTTTGTGTACCGTGAAAGCATCATCAATGGGTCTTTTTTGTAAAATATGCTTTCCTCCACCCGGAGGTAGACCAACTGGCGACAATAGTAGTGACCAGAAAAAAAGTGAATTAAAGTGAAATGGGTGTTAGAATTACTTACATCTCAGCAACAATCACATTTTATTCGGTTGGAGATGGGGCAAGGTTAAAATCAGGGCAGTGCATGCATAGAAAAGTTGCTGTTCTATGGCACCTATGTGTCCATGCGAGTGGTCGACATGTTTCAGCCCTTGTATCGCCCAGATGGGTCGGGGGCTTTCTTCAGGACCAGTGTAGAACGGGTTGACAATTGTGCAACACGCATAGGGTAGGTAAATTCACTTATCCCTCTTCTCAATTGTTACCAGTCATGTGTACCTGTAACTAGAAAGAGTAAGATCTCAGTGGTCTAGTCTCTTCTTAGTACAAAATTAGTTACACTTTGTGCTTGAAGAATGAGGATGCTTACAGGAATTCATCTTGTTGAACTCTATGTGTGGGAGGGGAGCAAGACCTTGGCAAACTGAAAATAACACTCTTAAAGGCCTTATATGTTTGGGAATTGGTGCTGTCTCACATGTTTGTGGTTGAGTTGGTTACAACTTGAAACAACACGTGGTTAAGTATGCGTGCGAGGTTCACCTTGATGTCTGCGGGTAGTTAAATACATCATGTTACTGTGCTCGATGCAAACAGTAAGGTGAGTTTGGTGTTTTCTCTCTATGTACCGCATTATGTTAGAAGCTTTAATAGGTTGCGGTGAGAACATTGATAGAGTATGAATTATGAGGACACAGAGACTGTGTAAACACTTTGCATTACAATTCAAGTTTGGTGATATGGGATTTTTGGATTCATCACGGTTATTAAACTATAGTTCATGCGAGAGGGCGTGGGTGACCGGTATTGGTGTATCATAAAAGGGCGCTGTGCCTGATGTCCATTTTAGTGTTTGTGCCGCTTGTATTGAAATCTACATGCATATCGCAGAAGGAGGCACGTAAATACCTTATAGTTCCCGTATCGGGCTTCCTCAGGAGACCTGCGGGCTTACCAACCTGCTGTTAGAGACAGAGGGAGAGGGAGTTAGCGGAGACGCGTGTGAATGCGTGTGCATCAGGCCATCCGGTAGGTCCTCGCTGTGGAATACCTGTGGCTGCCAGGTGGCACAACTTGTGCTTGCTCTGCTCACGGTGCCCTGGTGACGCGGGCCCATGGTGAGCATTTTTTATTATTCCTGAAAGTTGATAGGCATAGTATAGAGACTTATGTCTTGGTTACTTTTACCTCATGTTTTTTCGCTCTACATTGAAATTCAATACAGTAAAATAAAATCAAATAAAACGCCAATAGAGCGTGAAGTGTGGTAGGCGGAGCTAGTTCTTAAAGAATAGGTTTTCCCACAAGATGTCATTTATTGACTACGTTGGGGACTGCATGGTGCTTATTATGGGCATAGTGAAAAGACTCGGGCCTTATCTTATCGCAACATCGTGTGTCATATTGGGTCCCTCTGTGAGTAATAGGTGATATAGTTCCAAATGTGCGGAAGTCTCACCTACTTATAAAACCATTGCATTATGGTTTGCAAGGTGTCGCTCTTGATTGCATTAGGGCATGGAAGGTTGCAGTAAATATAATCACTAGTCCTGATCATAATTGATGATGTTGTGTAAGTACATCTTAATAACGATGCATATGTTTAGTTAGCAGCGTGGGTCAAAAAAAGAGGGGGGACTGGTAATTGGAAACCAGACAGTTTTGTCTGATCTGAGTTCTTTATTTCGGCATGATGCCATTCTTTGGCTGCAATTAGAGGTTAGTGGATGTGTGCATTTGGACATTAGTGAGGCCGAGTGTCTGTCTTCGTGTCTTGTCTTATTGAGAACACTTTCATCCGAGAGGAAGCCTCTATCGTGATGGGCTCTCACATGGTGACTGATGTAAATGAGCAGATTCTTATGCAGGGACCCGCTTGGTAATTTTGTTTGAACTTTCCCTGTCCCTGATTGGACTTGAAGGGTGTCTCCCTTGTTTTTATTGAGTCACCAGTTGTTCTACCTCCGGGTGGAGGAAAGCATATTTTACAAAAAAGACCCAATGATGATGCTTTCACGGTACACAAAAAGCGATAATCAAGATATACCGCTCCACCACTCCTGTACGTGAATGAGGGTTTTTTAAGACGGCTAACATACCAGACCCTGGTTGTAATACAGGTACAAGTGATCCATTCCCTTATGATTCTGTATCCTCGCCTGGAAGCCAAATGGATCTCAGCTTCTTTCTCCCTCCACTGACTAATTAATAATACTTTCTAAAAGTGGCATTTTCAGACACACAATTTAAAAACCATCTTTACTAAAAGATGTGATATTAAATTCTGAGTTCAGAGAGCCTAAACGCTATTTCTCTATCTTGTCTCAATGGAAAGTTTTGCTTGTAAGATGTTACAAAGTAATTCCCATGTTAGCCTATGGGGCAGATAACCTCTCACTAGTGAAAAACGAAATTGGCAGTATTTCACTATCAGGACATGTCCTAACTTTTACCTACACTTCACCCTGCCCATGGGGGTTCCTCGGGCCTTCCTGAGGGGCGTCTTATGTGTAAGAAAAGGAAAGGTTAGAGCCTGGCAAGTAGGTGCACTTGTCAGGTTGACATGGCAGTTTAAAACTGTGCACAGACAATGCAGGGGCAGGTCTGAGATACAATTACAGGGCTACCTATGTGGGTGGCACAACCAGTGCTGCAAGCCCACTAGTAGCATTTGATTTACAGGCCCTGCCACACTCAGTGCACTTTACTAGGGACTTACTAGTAAATCAAATATGGCAATCAGGGATAACGAATCATCATAACAATTTACACAGACAGCATTTGCACTTTAGCACTGATTATCAGTGGTAAAGTGCTGACAAAAAAAACAGGTCAGGAAAAATAGGAGGAAGAAGCACAAAGTTTGGGGATAACCCTGCAAAAAGGGCCATTTCCAACAAAGACTATCAGGCAGTTGCTGTAGTGATTTCAGATATACAGGTAATATCTTCTCATTCTGAAAGTTCTGGTGGGGGACCTGTTGAAGGAAATAGTGATGTCAGAATTCTAATTCCAAACATTTATAATGATTTCATTTTGCTTACTGACTTTTGTCAATTTGCAGTTCAACTTCACTAATAGTCAAGTGACATCAGAAACTGGATGACAAAATATTTAGGCTTTCTTCACACTTGTTTGTTCTTTAGACAGCTCTGGAGTGACTTTATTGTGTGTTCTAGCTCATTTTTAAAATCTGCTGTGGAGAGTACGCTACAAAGGATTGCATGATATCTGTTATTAAATCTGTTCATATTCCAGTTACACATTTTTTCCACAGTTTCTTAGAGTGTGACTTGGTGTGAGGGCATTAGAGTGCTTTAGAATTGTACCAGATTACATTGGACATTTTGATTTTAGTTATGGGAAGAATAAGTGATTTGGACAGAATCACAGGATGCTGAGCTAAGGCAAATATTTGAAATGTATTCCCCACCTCCAAAGACAGCAGAATTAGCCACTAGGCCAAAGATCCTCTCCCTTATGGATAACGCCCCATTTAACGCCCCCCCGCCCTCAGAAACCCACCCACCCTGACAGACCATGCACGTAACCTCGGCATCATACTGGACTCATCGCTCACTATGAATCGCCAGATCAACACCGTCTCCTCCTCATGCTTCAACACCCTCCGCATACTACCGGAAACATTCAAATGGATATCCTCCGACTCCAGGAAAATGGGCACTCACGCCCTCATTACCAGCAGACTGGACTACGGCAACGCCCTCTATGCCGGAATCAACAAAAAAACTCCTCCGCTAACTCCAGACCGTCCAGAACTCCACAGCCAGTTTAATCCTCGATATCCCAAGGCACAACCACATCACCCAACACCTCCGCAACCTCTACTGGCTCCCCGGCTAAAGAAGAATAACTTTCAAGCTGCTCACGCACGCCTACAAGGCCCTCCACAGCATCGGACCACAATACCTCAACAACCGCCTCTCCTTCCATGCCCCCAAGAGAAACCTCTGTTCCGCCGACCTCTCCCTAGCCACCGTTCCATGTTTCTACTGGAACAGAGCGAGTGGAAGGTCCTTCTCCTATCTTGCAGCCAAGATATGGAACGAGCTCCCCCTTCACCTCCGGCAAAGCCCGACACTGCACCAATTCAGGAAAGACCTCAAGACCTGGATCTTCGAATGACCCCAACGAAGCAGCACCTCCCCCAAGTGCTTTGAGACTTTAACGGGTGAGTAGTGCGCTTTACAAACCGCTGATTGATTGATTGATAACGTGTTACTCCGAAACAAAAGGCTATACACGCACACTATTATTAGGCCTTGTTTTTTGCTGTTGCCTATTGTCACATGCAACCGCTGGACATTGGCTCACTTGCATAACAAGGTCAACATGGGTCTAAAGGAAAGCAAGCAAATTGTAGTCCACACCCCCTGCTTCATTATCACGAAATGGCCCACATTGATGCAAAGTGGGCAGGTCATACCCCTTGACGTGGTACACTAATGATATCTATACCACTGCATGGACAACCAGTGGGCCTGTGTCATATAACACTCCCCCAGCACAGCACTGCAAGCTGCATTATTTGATGGTCTGAGGAATAAATTGCACTTGCCTGTTCCTGCACGAGTTCCTCTATACTCCCATCCTTGGGCAATCTCCTCATTCTCCTTCCATTGTTTTAATACATATGTGGTGCAGGAACCCTCCTGTAGCAAGTGACTCACTGTGGTGCTTGTAAATCATTTCAACATCCTGCACTAACGATCATGGTATCTCTTCCTGACATACTCCATGCCTCTGAAGTCTGATGACACAGCATTCATCTTCATGGTGATCCGCTTCCCTAGTCAGGTAGTTTTAGGGGGTGTTTTCATCATATCATTAGACGGTAATAAAGCATTATATTAAAATGTAAAACTAATATAGTTAGAGACAGTTATGCAATGTTAACATGCAAATTAATTTGAACTGAGATGACATTAAACTGTGTAAATTTGTATTATCTAGTTATATCTATTCGTATTAGGCCTTAAAATGTTAAACCAAGCTTCATTATTTAAGCAGCAAAGCTAAATCTGCTGAGACAGGCAGAAAATGCTTGATAGTTGACCTTACCCTGACATGTTTTTTAAAGCCCCACACCACATTGCATTAAAGAATGTAGTTGATTAATAATAACGTTTTGAAATGTTTTGCTAGGAACACATTATCATTGGATACAATGACTTCATATTATTTCTTATACTAAATACAACGCATGAATAGAAAATGTTAATAGTTTAATCTATTTCTTTTCCGATTTATAATGAGGAAATGTGGTGCTGAATGATATTCGTTGCAGCAAATGTTCGGATTTCACATATCTATTATTTAGCCTAACATACAATTTATTTCATTAGAAGGTTAGAATATGCTCATATCCATGGGAAAGGAGGTCTAAGAATCAAAAGGCATCCTACGTAACCATAGTTTAAAGATATTGTTTCAAACTTCAAGGTAATTCCATGTAAGCTTATTGAGAAGGAACGTTAGATAGAGCAGGAGGAGAGTGTTCACACGAAGACTCAAAGCCTATTGGTCGAGAGGAAGGAGAAGGTTCAGAATGAACTGTAAAATTTCTTTCAGCTGTTTATAACAATGTGTGTTCTCAGAGTAGATTGGCACTCTTTTCCAAGATTCTTTTGACCATACTTTATGATATGCTTTTCCCTGATGCTTTTCCACACCCTTAACATTTGTCCGCACTGAAGCTGAATGCTAAGAGCTTTATGCAGAAGGCTGAATGTTGATTTGCTGTCCTACCTGACTTGTTTTGATGATTGCAGTCGCTACTGCTGCTGCAGGATTATTTAGATTTTTATGAACCTCTCTTTAGGATAAGTTCAGCTGATATTGATTAAACTGAATTTCAGCTTCATGCTCATTTTCACTCTTGACTTTTGAACTTTAACTCTTAAGGCATCGTGCTAACACCCTTTATTGCCCCATTCTTTAGAATAGGGATTCTTTCCTTTATGGAACGTGCTGTATTGCTTAGTCAATGACTTGCTCTAAACAATATTTTTACTATCAATTCTGTAATTTGATTGATGCCTTTTTAACTAATTGAATACAAGAGAAAGAAAAATCTTGCTAAACCTCTTCATGAAAATAAAGCCCTTAAAACTAATCAAAACTCTCATTACTGACTGAACATGGAAATAGAATTGTGATTATTAATTTTGTGATGTACAGCTCCCTCTCTTCTCATATACGATGGCAAAGGTCTGTCACAGAGCAGTGAGAGGAAACTCACACGAGTAAGTGAGCGGGAATCCGCGTTGTTTGGTGTGAGATAGCAATGTTAAAACATTTTATTTAAATGGATTCCCACTCCAGCAATGGCACATTAAGCAGACTAGATGTTTCACAACCTCCTCTGCTAGAACCTGTAATTCAGGGTCTGAAAGAATTATATTTCTTTTGCTTACAGGTAGCCATGATGAAATTTCATGCAGTGTGTGGGGGCTCCTTGTTTGGATCGTGATGGATGACAGTGGTTGAAAGCAAATACTAGTATTAAAAAATGAAATTAGTGCTGTGCTACTCAGTTCTGATGTATTTTAACAGATGTAAAATGTATCATTAATAAAAAAAAAAATTTGTAATTAGGTAATTTTCCCCCCAAAAAAATACCAGTTTCAGTGTCATGTGCATGAACAGTAAATAGTACATGTGCAAAATACTACATACAGTAAATATCACAAACTGTAAATATCACGTGTGATTTTTCATGCATACCATATTTACTGCACGCAATATCTATAGAACATTGGTAAATAACAATGTTGTGGGGG
Organism: Calotriton arnoldi; assembly: GCA_963921515.1. Classification (NCBI taxonomy): domain Eukaryota; kingdom Metazoa; phylum Chordata; class Amphibia; order Caudata; family Salamandridae; genus Calotriton; species Calotriton arnoldi. The sequence goes on from CAWUFW010001228.1 coordinate 2,310,290, forward strand.
GTGCAAAAACCTTACGAAGGTACTTTTTTTCATCCGTGGTATTTTTACTGACGCAGAGGATGGTGTGATATTCTTCATCAGAATCATAACCAGGGCCTAAATATAGGATATTATTTACCTACTAATTTCTAAATGTGATAATATGACAAACTCATAACTAATGAGCAAAAAAGGGTACGGAGTTCCTCTAAATGATTGGAAAAGCGGGTGGAGGACTGGTGTGGAGAAACAAGGGGAACCACTGAGTGTATGGGGAAGAAAAAAAGGGGGGGAAAGAACCCTTTTCGGAACTAGGGCTCTCACACACCCAGCAAGCTAGGTGTCATGCTTCATCATATGAGCCTGCCCCTCGTCAGGTCGGCGCGGCAATACCTGACGGGCACCCGTACGGGGCTCTTTGTCGGGGATCTTTTGTTCCTGCCGGTAGGTGCAGTGGGGGTGAGGGCCCTAGTGTGTAGATGTGATGTATGGTGAAAGTAAAATAGGTCAGTTAATCCTAAAAACCTTTATTGGGAAGGTAAACTGCCTAGTGTAAAAGAATGAGAGGGTACAGGACTAGTGCTGGTGTATCTAGTAGTAAATGCCCGGCTCTCAGGTGATCGACATGTTTCGTGCCATTGTAGTCCTATAGATCAAGGCACTTCCTCAGGATCGAATAAAACGCTATCTACACTTCAAAGGTAAGTGAATTTCTACATACCCAAGGCACAGGTAGTTGACCTACGAAGTAAAAGAAAACATATATAGGCATGTAAATATTATGTTCAAACATACTCAGTCCTCAATGTCCACCAAGCTGTTATTGCTTAAAGGCCACACAGATAGTGTGCTACCCAATGCACACTAAATGTAGTTACTCAATCACACTGTATGAGACAGGGAATTTGATAAAGTGATATCTGTACCAAATATCTTCTGTAAAATTATATGGTTAAAACAAAAATGAAGGCAACTGAGTAGATGCAATCGTCAGAACAAACACATGACTCACCTGGTCTGTAAGTCAAGTGTACTTGCAACGGTGAATCAGCGGTATAAGAGGACACCAATTGGGTCCTAGAACAAGAATAAAAGGAAGAATACAAAAATAAGCCGAATCCGATCAGCTCACAGAATGGCAAGTACCAGAGGGGTGCGGAACGGTCGCCTCTGGTACTTGCCATTCTGTGAGCTGATCGGATTCGGCTTATTTCACAGATCTACGTTTCTTTTTGTATTCTTCCTTTTATTCTTGTTCTAGGACCCAATTGGTGTCCTCTTATACCGCTGATTCACCGTTGCAAGTACACTTGACTTACAGACCAGGTGAGTCATGTGTTTGTTCTGACGATTGCATCTACTCAGTTGCCTTCATTTTTGTTTTAACCATATAATTTTACAGAAGATATTTGGTACAGATATCACTTTATCAAATTCCTGTCTCATACAGTGTGATTTAGTAACTACATTTAGTGTGCATTGGGTAGCACACTATCTGTGTGGCCTTTTAATAGCAATAACAGCTTGGTGGACATTGAGGACTGAGTATGTTTGAACATAATATTTACATGCCTATATATGTTTTCTTTTACTTCTCGTAGGTCAACTACCTGTGCCTTGGGTATGTAGAAATTCACTTACCTTTGAAGTGTAGATAGCGTTTTATTCGATCCTGAGGAAGTGCCTTGATCTATAGGACTACAATGGCACGAAACATGTCGATCACCTGAGAGCCGGGCATTTACCACTAGATACACCAGCACTAGTCCTGTACCCCTCTCATTCTTTTACACTAGGCAGTTTACCTTCCCAATAAAGGTTTTAGGATTAACTGACCTATTTTACTTTCACCATACATCACATCTACACACTAGGGCCCTCACCCCCACTGCACCTACCGGCAGGAACAAAAGATCCCCGACAAAGAGCCCCGGTGCGGGTGCCCGTCAGGTATTGCAGCGCCGACCTGACGAGGGGCAGGCTCATATGATGAAGCATGACACCTAGCTTGCTGGGTGTGTGAGAGCCCTAGTTCCGAAAAGGGTTCTTTCCCCCTTTTTTCTCTTCCCCATACACTCAGTGGTTCCCCTTGTTTCTCCACACCAGTCCTCCACCCGCTTTTCCAATCATTTAGAGGAACTCCGTACCCTTTTTGCTCATTAGTCCTTGCGTGGGTATGTACGTTGGACCTCGTTAAATATGCCCCTAGTCCCTCTCCTTGTTGAATAAAACTCATAACTACCCATGCAACAACAACAAGGTGATGGAATGTTGGAATTAATCTCAGCCACTGGCAATTGCTCGGGCCCCCATTCCAATCCATCGTTTTTCACCCACCATGCCACCTCAGCTTGGACCCAGCCATATGAAAATAAGTCTTGGCCCTTCTCCTGTGGGAACAATCCTGCCCGAAATACCAAGCCAGGCCCTCTCTGATCCGGGATACAAGCAACTTATGGCCTGTTTCGCCCAGATCATAATTTCAACAGACGTGGCCTTCCAAAGTAATATAACTCTAATAGGACTGATTTCTTTGTCTTCTCTATTTGTCTGGCGGTCTATCTAGAATCTCTCCTTTTCGTTTTCTTTCCGTAGCTTTTGAAGTATTCAAAACAATAATATTTTAGATTGAGAATTAGATTGTATCTCGCTTATTATGTTAAATTAATCAGAGAGATTCAGTGTACCCGTAAGGAGCTCATTATGATTCAGGTGCGGAGATATGCCCTGGCCAAAATAATTAACTCTGCCTGCGTACCATCCCCTCTAATTCCCATGCTTTTTGGTATTACGCAATAAGGTGCCTTGTGACTTAGAAGATGCATTCAAGGCAGCTATAAGATATATCATGGAATTTATTTTGAATGTACCGCATAGCGTGTCTGTTAATGTCCAGGTAGATAGTAATATCCTTTGTAACTAGAAACATTTTTAATATAAAATCTTTGAGGACTGCCCGCCTGTGTCTTATGTATGATGCCATTATTAAAATTATTGAGGCAACCAGTTGTGTCATGTAGAGTGGTTGAGGTCTGTTGAATGACACAACTGCATTTGGTTTGCATACGTTACTCTGAAGCAATTGGTCTCCATGGTGCATAGAATAATACGTTTTTCTAATTCTGAGAAATGTGTGTATGATGGTTAACTTATTGTTAATTTTGACTTGTAGAGCGCTTAATACCTGCAGGTCTCTAAGCGCTGCGAGAAGATCAGCGAAAGTCCCAGGGAGGGAGATGTCTCTCAGAAGAGAGTGCTATGCCCAGGCTTCTGTGAATAATAGAGCCTTCAGTTTCTTCCTAAACGGAAGGAGGCTGCTTTCGGAGCGAAGCTGGCTAGGCAGCCTGTTCCATAATTGCGGGATGAGGACCGAGAAGGCTCGGCCACCTTTAGTGGTGTAGTTGAACCGTGGGCATTTTAGAAGGCCCTCCGTGGAGGACCTTAGGGTGCGGCCGGGGGCGTATTTCACCAGACGTTCCTTGATATATTTGGGTGCCTGTCCATAAAAGGCCTTATGTGTAATGCAGAGGCCTTTGAATTTAGCCCTCTGCTTGATGGGAAGCCAGTGCAGTTGTTGCAGTAGGGGTGAGGCCCGAGTGCGTCTTGGCAACTTGAAGATTAGCCTGGCAGCATCGTTCATCACCACCTGAAGTTTGCCCAGCAAAGAGTCGGGGAGTCCAATGTAAAGTGAATTCCCATAGTCGAGACGTGCCAGGATCAGGGCGGCCACCACTGTCCGCATGGTTGAGAAGGAGAGGATGGGGGATAGTTTCCTCAACTGTCTGAGTAAGCCCACACAAGTCCCGAACACAGTGGAAACTTGATTGGCCAATGAAAGTTTGGCATCAATTTTAATGCCCAGACTTTTTACCACCGGAGCTGGAGACGGAGTGTCTCCCAGCTCGTGTGGCCAGTATTGGGGGTTCCAAGGGCTACTATCATTGGTGACAGCCAAAACCTCCGTTTTATCCGGATTGATCTTAAGAGAGTTGGCTGTCATCCAGTTTACCACAAATCGCAGTAAGTCTTTCACCCGAGTGTGGGCTATTGGGGTGTTTTCGATTTGAAGGATGATTTGTGTGTCGTACGCATAGTTAAATACCTGGCAGTCCATCAGGGCCAGGTCCCTCACTAGAGGTCTGAGGTATATGTTGAACAGGAGTGGGGATAGCGCCGACCCTTGTGGGACTCCACAGGTAATGGACCCCCTCTCTGACACCCAATCGCCCATCTGAATTTTTTGGGTGCGGTCGGTCAGGAATGATGTAATCCATTGTAGGATTGGCCCCCCAATACCAATGTCCTGGATTCTTTCCAGGAGTTGGGAGTGATTGACAGTGTCGAACGCTGCTGACAGGTCAAGGAGGACTAGGACACTTGGCTTTTTGTTGTCTGCTGTGATCCTAATTTCATCAAGTACTGACAACATCACCAGCTCGGTGCTCTGGTGAGCTCTGAAACCTGCCTGCCTGTCTCCAAGAAGTTGGTGGTCCTCCATGAACCTGGATAGAGTTTGCAGGACATGTTGTTCCATGATTTTGGCCAAGAAAGGCAGTTGGGATATAGGTCTGTAATTTTTCATGTTAGAGGTGTCAGCTCCTGTCTTCTTGAGTAGGGGGATTACTCTTGCTTCCATAAATTTTCTGGGAAGCTTCCCTGTTTCCAGCGAAAGGTTCATTATGACGAGGAGTTCTTCCTCAATTGCTGGAAGTGCAAGTTTAAAGATCCTGGGTGGACATGGGTCTGCTGGTGAGCCAGATTTTATTCTGGTTGCAATGCGTCGCAGGGTCTCTAGGTCAAGAGTTTGAAAGGAAGAGATCAACTCTACCCTATTTCCACTTGTCTCGGCCTCTTCTTTGATAAGTTGTTTAAAGGGGGATTTCTCAATGTCAGCCAGGATATCTTGTACTTTGTCAGAAAAGTAGGATAAGAATTTATTGCATTGTTCCTGGCTTGACGGCGCATCCTGCGTCTGCTTTTGACTCAGTTCCTTGAGGATTTTAAATGTTTCTTTTTGTTTGTTCGTTGCCTTCAAGATCCTATGTTCATAGTATTCAGCTTTCCTACTAAGAAGCGCTTTTTTATAGGTGGCGACTTTTGCCCTGTAATCTACGAGAGCTTGCGGCTCATAGGCTTTGCGCCACAGTCTTTCGTGGTGGCGAAGCGTACATTTCAGAGCCCTTAGCTCTTCCGTGAACCAAGGTGTGCCCTTGCCCTTGTCTCCTATTTTAATTTTCTTAGCTGGGGCTAATTTATTAATGGCAGATGATAGCTGATTGGGGATGCATTCAGTCCACTCTTCAATATCAGCTGTCTCCGGCCTCCTAGGGGAGTTTTCTCGAAGAGTGTTCTCTAAGCTGGAACCCTCGATTTTGTTCCAACATCGCACCAGTTTCCAGTTGGGTGGAGGGCGTAAATAGCGCCTAGCTAGAGGGAATAGGAGATTGATAAAGTAGTGGTCTGACCACTCACAGGGAGTTGTGTCCACGAGGTTTACTAATGGGAGAGTTGCCCAAACCAGGTCTAGGGTATGTCCCCTCTCGTGGGTGGGGGTCGTTACTAGCTGTTTCAACCCAAGAGTGGTCAGTGTTTCCTCTAACTGTTGAGCCTGTGGCCCTCTGGGTTGTTGGTCCCAGTGGTAGTTAAAGTCTCCTACCACCAGAAGTTGTTGGAATCTTGAGCGGAGATTGGTGACACATTCGGTAAGGAGATCCACGAAATGTGGGGGGCATTTAGGTGGGCGGTATGCCACCAAGATTGCTATGCTAGAGGAGCTGTGACAGACCTTAATCATCAAAACATCTGCTCCTTCCAGGTTTTCTCCCGACAACTTCTCAATTGTCAGTTGATTTTTGTACAGAAGCGCCACCCCCCTCCTCTTTTCCCATCTGACCTGTTATGCCAGATGGCGTCATAGCCATCGGGGAGTGATGCAGTTATAGTTGGTCTGGAATCATCACCGAGCCATGTTTCAGTCAGGGCTAAGATGTCAGGGGTTTCCTCTTGTAGGTAGGTGAAAACCTCAAGGGAATGTTTCTGTAGGGAGCACGTGTTGAGGACAGAGATTTTCTTGTTATTACTGTCACTTGGGTTGTAACTATCAGGGGTGTGTGTGGGTTTAGAGCTAGGTGTCTCCCTCTCCTGTGAGATGAAGAGTCTTTCTCTCTGGAGTATATTTATTGTTTGTTGTTTCAGGGGGCTGGATCTATGATCATGGGCTCTTAATTCATCACCCGAGTACGAACGAAATTGGCCAGGGTTCCTGGCCCCTGGGCCTGTATGTGCGCGGACGGGCGCAGACGGGCTTGCCTTAGGCGCGCCAGTGGCGCGCCCACTGCGCGCGTCCGCTGCGCATCTGATCCAGTGTGCTGTTTTAATCCCTCTCCCTCTCCCGACCCCTGGCCCCTCCCCACCAATCAGCCTTGCTAAGCAGCAGCTGTCAACCCCTGTGGTCACTAGACCGCGTTCGAGGGAGCGGAAATGGAGGGCAGGACCGGCCAAGTAGAAGCTCCGGTGTGCCTGGTAGGTTTGCGCGGCAGAAAGCAGGTTTACAAAACAATTACACTTAGACTTAGATGTGTATGTTGTGAGAAAATCTATTTGTTTGCTTTAGATTTGCTTCGTCTCATTGTTTCTACAAAGAAAAAGTCTAGAGACAAGTCTTCATCAGGCTCCCCTAACAATCTCTCCAAACCCTTCCACACAGCCATAACACAATAACGTGCATAGCTACATCATCCCGTTTTTATAAATTTCAATAATAAAGTCTTATCCCTCGACAGGATTTTCTTACACAAACACTTATTTCTGACCTGAGAGTTATTTTCATCTCACATTGTTTAAGTGATTGCAGTTGATTAAAATCATATGGTAAGCGTGCATTCATTTTGTTAAAACAAATTCCTCTACGCAGCACTACATGGTAATTGGCATGAAACCTATGCAGAACAAAATGAACATATAGCATCGCAAATACCATTAAACAACTCTAACACCAGCTAAAAATAATGCTGTTGCTGTTACCAAGTAGCAGGCATAAAATAAAACCGTAATGAATGACACAGCCTCAGATTTTTGCCAATAACTTTAGATTGCTAGGGCAGTATTTTAAAGTTCATAGTCCTCGGATTTCTATTAGACGAAATACAAATTTTATGTAGTGGAAAGCGATGATATGAATGGTATAAAAGCAACTTTAATGGTCGTCATAAACTCTGTATGACATAATGAGGCTCCTAGTTTTAGAATTGAAATATATTATTTTATTAAAGCACTTTCATTAGCCTCACATATCAGACTTGACTGACTTTTTATGTTCCTGAAGGTGTGAGTGCAGTCTATTTTCAGAAAAGAACATTTGATTTTAAATACAGCAGAATGTTAAAAAGAAGGACCCAAGCACACGCTGGAGAGAGGTTTCACAAACTGACTGTTTACAGTGTGTGGTTGAAACATTTCCATGTGGCTGTTTGGTGTCATTTCTTGGCACACTCGCAGTCTGGACTGCAAACTAAGAAGTGTAAAAAGGAGAAAAAAAAACACAAGACAACCTTTCCTTCTACGCACCAAGGATCTGGAACAAAATCCCCATATGTATAAAGGACTGTTCCAACACTCCTCTAATGCAGGAAAGAGTTGACGCCTCATCTCCACATCACATTGCTTCAACAGTCCACAATCCAGCTTCGTCTCCAATTAGTTGTTGATTTTAAGCTTGTCTTCGACCGTGTAACAAGCTCTGCTGCCTTCTGGGTAGGTTTATGCTATAGAAATACCATATACATGAAAACATATTGTTAGAAACTGGGGGGCATATTTATGAGTGGTTTACGTAACGTTTGCACCACACAGCGTGGTACATGCAAGATGCAAGCCTTTAAGTCATATTTATGAAGCCACGTAAAGCCACTTTACATGTCTTTGAATGGCTTCATAAATCTGGAATACGGCAATGCAGCGCAAATCACTGTGTTGCCTTACTCTGCCCAAGGGAGGCGTTCTATGGGCATTGCAGTGGGTGTTCCCCCATGAACCCCATGTTTTTGTATGCATTCCCAGATTAACAAGGACTTGTAAACTTGGGAATGCGGCAACATATTACTCCTCCCCAGGTGAGGCGTAACAAGTTGAAATGTCTTTATTTCTCCTCGTTGTTTCCTCTTTCTACGTGTGCTGCATTCTGCAGCACACATAGAAAGAGGAAAAAGCCTCTCAGGATTGATTTTGTGCAAGAAGGTGTCCTTTCTTGTACAAAAACAATCCTGCATGAAACGGAGGTAACCTTGTACCATGGTGCAAGAGTGTCTGCTTTGCCGCTAGGCTGCTAAAACAGCACCAGCACAGGGGAAAGGACAGGAATGTGCTGTATAGGATAAATAAGGTGCATTACTGTGCTTTCCCAGTGACATCACTATTTCACAAATATGTCCGTTGATCTCTAGTTGGCAGAGGAATGCACCCAGTCTAAGTAGGGACCATATTCTTAGTCAGGGTAAGTCAGATATACACACTAAATGAACCTGTGCTGACCCTCTGGCAACTTGGCACAGAGCAGGCAGGCTTAACTTTAGAGGCAATGTATAGAGTATTTATGCAACACTTCAAACAGTAACACAGTCAAAAGACCACAAACAGACTCCACACAAAAATCCAATAAGTAGAAGTCAAGACATGACTTTTTAAAGAATAAACTATTTTGTAGTGCTTAGAAACAAATAGTGCCAAACAGAGCTACCTGGTCGCGGTTGGCCGGGATCAAATCCAAAAGTTCAGGCCGACCACAATGAAGAGTGGGTCGGATACAGGGGCCAGTCTTGGCCTGCTGAACAGTACCTTGGATGTGTCAACGTCAAGGGCAATGCGTGGAGCAGATGTAGGCAATGCGCCGGTTCTGAGCTACACAAACTCGAAGATGCGTCAGGAGTCTAGATGTGATAGACATCGGGGTGATGTGTCGTTGTTGAACCCCTGGGCTGTAAGTGATGTGAGCAGCATAAAACTATGCATTGGCACTGAGGCATGCAAAGTCGGAGATGAGATGGAAACAGGAGACGATGCATTGCACTGTTGGTGACGTGGTGGCCGCAGTTCGAGCAGCACGGCAATGCATCAGTGTCAAGGGAAATGAGTCGGTTCTTATTGGCGCATCATTGTTGATGCATGGATTTTGCAGAAAACAGCCAGGCAACCCACATCCAAGAGCCCAGGACTGGGGTGGCACCACTTGGCAGGGCATGACCCACAGTTGACAGAGTCCAGGGGCTGTAGTGAGGCTTCAGAACAGGAGGCAAGTCAGGAAGCCCCTTGGAGTCACTTTGGTTCTGGGGTTGTAGAGATGCAGGTCCAGTTTTTCTCACTCCCAGGCAAGGAGGGCAGCAGCACAGGCACAGCAAATCAGGAGCCAGCAAAGCACAGCAGAATGACAGTCCTTTCAGCAGCACAGCAGTCCTTCTTCCTGGTAGAGTGTCCTCAGGTCCAGAAGTGTCCTGAAGTGGTGGTATCTGAGGCCCAGTACTTATACTCCAGTTGTGCCTCTGAAGTGGGGGATTTAAAATAGAGGCCTTTGAAGTGCACAAAGTCCCTCCCCTTCCTGCCCTGGCTCCAGACGTACTGCAGGGGGATATGCAGATCTTTGTGTGGGGACAAGCACAGCCCATTCAGGTGAAACTGTTAGCTCCACCCTCCCATCCTGCCCAGGATGGCCCATCAGGATGAAAATAACCCATCAGGATGTGGATGGCCCAACAGGCACACCTAAGCTCCCTTTGCTTGTGGCTGGCTAGAGGGACTGCAAAAAAACTAACTTTCACCTACCCCAGATGTGTATTCGGAGACAAGAAAAAGGCACAGAATGGTTAAAGCAGAACTTTCATAAAGTGGCATTTTCAGACTTGTGACTTAAAATTCAATTTTACCATAAGTTGTGATTCCAGATAATCGAAATATCTATATTTTCCCAATTAGAAATTATACTTAGTAGCAGTGAAAAACAAATGTAGGATTTTCACTACCTGGACATGTAGAAACTTAAAAGTACATGTCTAAATTTTTAAATACAGGGTACCCTGCACTAGGGGATGTCTAAGGCCTACCTTTGGGGTGAGTTATACGCATTAAAAAGTAAGGTTTGGGTCTGGCAAGTGGGTTAACTTGTGAGGTTGACATGGGAGTTTAAAACTGCACATCCAGACTCTGCAATGGCAGGCCTGAGACAGCTTTAAAGGGCTTCTGAGGTGGGTGGCACAATCAGTGCTGCAGGCACACTAGTAGCATTTAATTTACAGGCCCTGGGTACAGGTAGTGCACTTGACTAGTGACTTATAAGTGAATGAAATATGGCAATTGTGGATAAGCCAAATGTTACCATATTTTAAGCAAAGAGCAAATGCACTTTAACACTGGTCAGCAGTGGTAAAGTGCCCAGAGTCCTAAAGCCAGCAAAAATGAAGTCAGCAAAACAGGAGGTCAGAAGGCAAAAAGTCAGCGGAAACCACGCCAAGGATGCCAGGTCTAACACATATATTCATTACTTTGGTTTCTACCTGTTATCAGTGCTTTATCTACCTGTTATCAGTGCTTTATACTATGTTTCAAGAGGCCTTTCATTATCATTGGTGAATGGGTTGTAACCTTATTCCATCTTAAATTTCACTGTATTTTTTTGATTATTTGTATTTTACCTGTTTTGTCTCTGTTTTATCTGGTGAAAAGCTTGTTTGTTTCCTCTGACAACCACTCCATGTTAGTAAAGTTGTGATCTTTGATCAATAGAGTGACAAATTTGTGTTTGGTCAAGCTCTCTGCATTGATTCTTGTTTGGGTATAAGGGACCATGTTTAGGGCGATATTAAGAGATCCTATTAGTTCTTTTTATTGAACTCATCAGGAGTTATGAGATACATGGGAACACAATGGATCCTGTGTTTTCTATTTAGATATTTTAGTTGCTAAAGGCAGCCAAAAACCTTGGATGAAATGATGAATAATGAGGTGAATCTGGATCGATATTATTGATCCAATCAGTAATTGCTCATCTCTAAAGAGACCCACAGGGTCCACCAGTTTCAGTTTCAGTTTATTAAACTTTGTTCAGTTGACAAACAACCATAAAAGCATGCATGCAATAAATACAAATGACAACTTTAAAACAGAAGCTCATTTGCCATACTACTGAAAAACACAACTGGGTACGTAAAATATATTAAAACTGGAATGGTGCTGAAGTGCAAGATCAAATAACCCACCAATTACAAAGACCCAAAAGCCCATAGAGTATACACCATGGATAAAACATGAATACAACTGATTTTTCTTAGAAAGGCATTGTGCTACATAAACAAACAGTTGCATGGAGAAATGACCTTACGGAGAAAGTTGTCTCTTCATCTGACACCTGTTGGAGGTAATAATAAGCTGGGACACAGCACCTGAGATTTCTTGATTTCATAAAAGGGACTAAAAACATCTTTGTATGCAGTTTATAAAAATTACTTCAAGATTGTGTTGGTACTCACGATGAAAACAAAGTAGGACTTTAGTTACATCACTCCTAAAATGAAATAACAAGGAGCACTCCCAATTCCCTCTATTCTGCCACATATAACTAGTGGTGGAGGCCACAGTGCTAAGACTCAAAAAGGCTTCAACGGTGGGTTTCAACCTTTAGCCTTTCTTCTTGCATTTGGACTGAACTTAGTGCGCACACCTGCTTTTTATCACCGTTCGTAAATAGGGTGGTATCTGAGAATACTTGACCAATACCAATCTGTTGGACGTGGCCCTTTTTCCCAGAAATTTTTCGTTTTTCCCCTAGCCATTTTACAATGTGTGAAACTCACTCAAGATGGCTGCAACCGGCCCCTGCTACTGCAGAGGGGCCTTACACGCATACACACTAGTAGCCAGGGTCAGGCTGGGACATAGGGATACAGTATCCATTCCGTCCCCGCCTCTGGGCCACATAGCCAGGCATGTAGAAGGTTCCAGAACCTTCCGGGCTGTGGGAGGAGTTATGTTTTGCCGCCTTTGGGAGAGTCACCTGACCTAGGAGTATAAAAGGCTTGGAGGGAAAACTTTTTGTCAGTTGGAGTCAGTTGATGAGGCACCACTGAACCTGGGAGAACCTCCGCCGGAGTATAGGCTTTAGGGCCTAGGGGGGAGACCTACACTACTGCTGCTGACAGGGCTGAGGTCCTGCTGTAGTAAGATAGCTGAGGAACGCCCACCACCCACTGACCTTGCCCAGTGTGAGGGGACCAAGGGAACCACTTTCAGCGTGCCGGGAGGAACATCAAGCACTCCCAGAACCACCAACTCATCCCCCCCCTCATAAGAAGAAACTTCTGACAGGAAACTTTGACAAGGAACTTATAACAAGGAACTTCTGACAAGAAACTTACAACTAGAAGCGCCTAAGAAGCAACCAAGCTGAAGTAGTCGCAAGACCCCTTAACTTGAGGAGGCCTGTCCGTCCAGCAAGGCCTAAAGCCTAAAACTGCCCAACTGGGGATCACCAGGTAAAGTGCTGTACCCTGAAGCGCTAAACCTTCACCCCTATTCACCTTTGCCTGTTGCTGGGCTGCCCCCAAGTACTTTGCCAGTCAGCCCTGCCCACAGGCTGCTGGTGCACCCTGTGTGCTGTTGTCCCTCAGGTCACTGACCTTATGATGGAGATCACCGCCGCGGCCGCCGCGGCCGCCGCCGCCTGAGAAGAGACACCTTGTGGTGAGGCGCGCCGTCGCGCCCTCATCGGGGGAAGCGCTGAGGTAAAGGAAGACCCTCAGGTGTGTGAGGTGAGGAGCGCCGTCCGTGCCCTCACCGAAGCCTCCAGGGGCCCTGGGCCCTCATCGCCGCCGTCGCGGCCCAAGAATTGTTTCCGCCGCCGTCGCGGCCAAAGAATGCCCCGCCGCCGTAGCGGCCCATGAATTGTTTCCGCCGCCGTTGCGGCCCAAGAATGCCCCCGCCGCCGAAGCGGCCGAAGAATCGTCGCTGCCGCCGTCGCGGCTAAAGATGCCACCGCCGCCGAAGCGGCCCAAGAAATCGCTGGTGCGATCTTCAGCGGGCCTCCCGGCCCCGCAGACGCCGTTGCCGAGCAACCAGGGGTCGCTCGGCGTGACCCGGGAAGGCCGCGCACCGATTGGGCGCCGGCTCCCAGTCACGCCCAGCGCCGAAGGAAGCCCGGGAAGAGCCCCGGCAGTGCAGAGGGAGACGGGGAGCCGGCCGGAGAGGACTGCCGGCTCCCGCTCCCTTCCCCCGCAACCCTGAGCCCCACCTGCACTTACCCTGAGCCCGGGGCCGGAGGAGGGTGATCCCGGCCCCGCAACGAGCCGCATACATACTCCCTGATCCTGGGGGCCGGAGTAAGGCATACCGGCCCCCGCAACGACCCGCAACACCGGCCAGAAGGCCGAGGCACCCCGACCGGGCCCCGCCCAACAGAACACGGGCCGGCCCGGATGATCGCCAGTCGCCCTGAAGCGCGACCAACGACCACACCGCAGGTGAGCCCTGGAGGCCCCTAGGGCCCATAAGACACCACTGGGGGCCGGGGGCCACTATTAACCCTTACGATTGTAGTCCTACGAGGCGAGGCCCCAGAGAGGAGTGGGCCTGGCCTGAATTAACCCCTAAGGGACCTAGAAGCCCCAGAATACAGGACATGTTGAGGGATTCCCCACATAGTTAATTCATGTATGGATGATGCCCACAGTAATTAATCACTTATGCCAATGCCTATTACAATTACTGCCTAGGCCATGGTTTTAACTGTTAAGTCTTTAAGGGGAAAGTGTTTAATTGAGTGGAGCTGAAGTGTACACCGCCAAGAGTTGAAGTATTTTATGTTACAGGTGTACTGGAGTTGCGACGCCCACTGTACTGAATGTGGGTGTGCCTAGATTAATGCAGGCCTATTTAAATGTAACGTGAAAAGCCTTCTTTTAAATAATTGAATATGCTAAAGTGAACTGTATGTTTAGGCCTATGTTTTATTTAACGTACCTTGAGATCATTATTAAGTGTTACGTGAAGGAGATAATTCCTGCGGCCCCTTTGTGGCCTACAATGTTGATGAGCCATGCAGCTTATTTAAAATGTGCACCAGTTGAGTAATATAATGATTTTGAATGTAGATCTGAATTAACCTGCCTTATCTGATGCCAACTTAATTTATTTATAAAAGATCTTGATTTTAAATACAAAAGCCTGGTGTGGTGTCATGTTATTGCGTTCGCATTTGTGAGTCAGAGTGAGAGTGTGCTGCACAACTGCCTTACACATTGCCTTCGCGTGCCTTTCCCGCTTCACGCCATGCTACCATGTCGGACTCGATAACCCCGGTTCCAACACAATCCCATCCACTGATCTTTTAACGTTTGCTAACCATGGGATTGATAAACCCTTATCTCAGCATAAACAGTCCATAATGATGTCTCTCTTTAATATAGCTTCATCTGTCTGCCATATTGATAGACATAGCAATGGGAGTATAGTACGTATAAAATCACTCCAATAAGTAAGGCCCAGCTCCATATGACAGATGTAATGGGAAGTCAATATGAGAGCACCCAAAACCTTTCTACAAAATCAATTTTCTTCCCTTTGTAAGACCAGGCAATCTGCTATGCACTAACTTCCCGCTTCATAGGAAGCTGTTGGGGAGCATTGTGCATCATATATTTGTAACATTGGGGCCAGTACCATAGCACGGGGGAGGATGGGAACCCTAACAGAGAACCATTTGCTCTTGCTAACTTAGCCCTACTTTGGGAGTTATGTGGGCCCCAAGAACCGGCGGAGCTAAAAGTCACACACCAGGCAAGAAAATGTATTAGTACTAAGTAGTGAATTTGAGCCTACTATTATACTAGACATTTTAGAATGCTGAGGGCCACATGTCATTATGAATGATTTGGAAACATTGGTTAATTAAATCTAGATTGGCCATAAACTGAACAAAAGACTCAACCAGATGGCGTAGGGTTTTCAGCATACAAGCCATTAAAATGACATTGTCCACAAAGAGTAATGCGGGAAGAAGAACACTCATTTCTAGGGATACCGTGCGAGCTCTTAGCTAAGTGAGAACTAAGGTAATTAATAAATAAGATGAAAAGCAATGGGGTGAGAATGCAACCTTGTCTTACTCCACGTCCACTGCTAATTTCATCCGTCACTTCGCCATTATGCCCAAACCTAACAATAGCCTTCATGTTTGTATGTAAAGAAATCTTCCAACCCCCAACTATGTTAGGAGTTGCCACAGTTTTGACCTGTTCACACTTTTGCATGACTGTGCGTCTTATCGTTCATAAATTTTAAGATAACATTTTATAAAAGTTTGTATTTATGCTATCCTCGCAATAACTATCTTATTGGTTTGGTGTGTTTTATATTCCCATTCATGGAAGATTCCAATAATAAGGGAAATCTGGGGGCGGTCTTTTCTCTTTAATCGGAACGCACATCTTCACAATTATGAATTGTTAATGATTATGGAATCTTATACTGTATGCAGATTTTTACCACTTGAAATTTGCATAACTATGAGTTTTATTGTCTGTGAATATTAATGTGAAAGTTTTTTGTGATGCTTGTATTTTGCGTATACTTTTATGTTGCTGAAGAGTAACAAAGAAAGTTATTGATTGATTGATTGATTGATTGACCTGTTGCCATAGTCAAATGTCATGGACAAATCCATGAATGCTAGGTAAAGTGGGGACATTTTTGCCATTGTGTATTTTCCTATAACAAGATTTAAATTCAGACGTTGTTCTATGGTACCAATGCCAGTGTGGAACTGTACTGGCAGGCATGTTGAATGTTATTGTCGGTGGCACATTACTGTATCCCATTGTAAAGAACCCTTCCCTAGATTTTTGTGGGAATATCAGTCAGTGAGATTAGCCAATAACAGTGAAGTTTCAAACGGTCCCTTTTTTAAAAAATTGGCACTATTACAGAGCTTACCCAGGAGCCAGGGTTGGAAGAATGAGACAGACTATTAAAAACGTTGGTCAGCAAGGGGGCCCATAGATTCACATTGCATTTGATTAAGTCTAGTGAGACACCGTCAGATCCTGGGGCATTACCCCCTACACTTTGCTTAATGGCCAAAGTAACTTCCCGTAAAGTAACCTTAGTAAACGGTGACCGAACCTCAATGTCCGATGTTAGGGAATTATGGTTAGGAGCATGACAAATTTGAGAAAAATGAGACACTCAGGCATCGCTATTTATGTGACAATTAGTGCAAGTTATTTTCTGATTGATAGCGCACATACTAGAAGCGGCCAACCTAAAGGATTTACTATTATTAGTGCCTGATGTATGCACAAGAATTTCCCATTGCTGGGATATAATTTCATTTCACCTGCGTACTGTTGCTGTTTTATTTTGCTTCCGCATGGTCGCTACCACAACTGGGTCTCTGGGTGTCTCAGCTAGGGCTCTGCGCAAGGCACATTTTAAAATAAAGCATTCATGATTGAACCATTTGGGAACCTGGGGCACTGGTCTATTAGGTTTGCAAAGGGTTTGCCTGATCTTGGCACAAAGAACTACAAAAGAACCGACTATATTCACTTGTTAATCAGCCTCAGTCAAATGATCCATAACTAAATCAGAGTTTGCTGTTATCATTTTCTATAAAGATAGAGAGGGATCAATAGTTTTCCAGCAGAATCTAAGATTGTCAGTAGATGTGGACAAATTTGTGAGACTAGGTACGATTTTGTAATCCTTACGAGATAAAACACTAAAAGCCTCATTACGATGTCGGTCGGAAAGCATTCCGACCGACTAGTTGTCAGAATTGTTTCCGACCGACTCGGGTTCGGAGAGTCCGACCGACCGATTACGATGGTTCCGAAAACTGTTCGGTCGGACTCCCATTGACTTCAGTGGGCGCCTGTATTCCGACTGACAACACAGGTTCCCATTGAAGAAAGGGGTGGTTGGGGAAAACCGTTCACCCTGTGGTGGGCACACCACAGTGCATGCCACACTGTGAATGGTTGCAGAGAGGGGTCCCCTGGGTACCCCCACGGGTCCCATCCTGAGGTCTCCGGGTGAAGTGGGGCCTGCTACGGGCCCCCAAAGTTAGATCCCGACAGCCGATCAGTGTCAGACAAACCGAGTCGGAAAGGCTGTCCGAGTCTGACATCATAATCTGTCGGTCGGAAACGCGGTCCATAGAATTGTACGAGTCGGCTCCGACCGACTTGGTTCCTCCGAATGCCAGTGAGAACCGAGTCGGAAGGATCGAACGGTTACCTACCATCGTAATCGGTCAGTCGGAAATGTTTATGAGTTGGTCGGAAACATGGGTTCCAACATGGATTCGGACAAACCGAATACCGTTCGTAGCCTTTCCGACTGTCATTGTAATGAGGCCCACAGTGCTAACTCAACTGGGTTATGATCCTGTAATTAGTATCAATAACTGTACAGTCGGACAGAAGGGGGACGAGGTTGTGGGAAACAAAAATATAATCAATCACCAGGTGACGGGTCCTTCCTCTAAAGGTCGGTATATCCGATACATTGCTCCACCATGTAAATCCGGTAAAGAATAACTCCAGGAGACAGAATTAATGTGGCAATAGCTGTTTAGTAGAAATGAGGCTGTAAATACCTTGATTTGTTTTCTGCGTGCTTCTTTTTGTAATTGAATTGTATTAAGGGTTTTCCACCTAATAGATTTTTTTTTGTCTTTTTATTAACTCAACTCCTACCTACTTTCACTCATTTCTTTTCTTTTCCTTTCAAAGACAAATGTCTATATAGACACCCAGGTCAACTGTATATGCGTTGCAGTGCTTATGCAGTGCAAAGTGGTACTTTGCTGCTCATGGAGGTGGATGAAACAGCATCAATATACCTTGATGAGCAGAGATTCTTTAGTGTTGAAACTGTTAAAACTGCTATGCACTGTGAAGGGCCATCCTCCTTTTAGTTCACCTAAGGGGGTGTATACATGCAGCGACCCCTAGATTTAGCTGCAAAACCAGATCAACTAAAGTAGCATGACCTGACTGTACACCCAATCCTTAGGCTAAGTGAAACTAGAAAAAAGTAAGGAGGCAAGTGGTGTATTGCCGGATGTACCTATGGGTAAAGTCTGGCTGAATCAAATGCACACATCTTATCCATCTGACACTTGTGTGGTTGACTTCACCCAGTGATTTATACTGGAAGGTATATCTTGAGTAAAAATCTTTTGCTAGAATCCATTGCATAATAGCCCATGCCCAAAAGTCGCAAAAACAGCGTTGTGGAAGTAAGCAGTGTGCAACTTTTGGTAAATTTGGTGTTAAGTGCTTTTCTATATTTCAAACTGCACAGCAGTGCATAACAGATAGTAAGTATGAGCTATAATGTGTTTTTAATCAATGCCATTGAAGAACACATTAAAAAATTCAATTTTAGAAAGATGGTGCATTTTATTTTATACATTTTCCAAACAAAATTGCAAATAAAAAATAAATTGAGTTGATAGAAAGGTTGGCATTGAAATGCAGAACAAATGTCCATGATGCATGTTAATTGAAGAATAAAAATATCTCCTCTAACGTAGTTAACTGAAAGGACAATAATACACCTAAATTCAAAATACATGGATGTCTGACACTATGAAATCAGAGTCAGGCTTCATGTTATCGACCACAATTGCCTAGCAATGAAAATAATCAAAACCAAGGATATGGACTACACCTCTAACTTAAGTAAGTATCCCAGACTATTGTATCATCTAGTAAAACATAACAATTATTCTAAACTATGGACATAGACATCAATAAATTGCTCAAGAAGACATCAAAATGAGCTCTTAGCTGAAATGTCAAACGTTTCCTAGTCCTGAAGGACAAAAATAAATATTGTATTGAATTCTGAATTCCTCTAATTGAATATTGTAAGTATGCTTGTGAACTTTTGAGCCTTTAAATAACATTTGTAAGCAGGATTGTTCTTTAAGAGCAAAAGTTTTATTGTGCTGAATGATGATAGCTTCTAGAGCTCCAGCAAAATATCTGACAAAAAACTCTAAACACAGGAAGTTATATCCTCATCTGCCAATGGAAATGTACTCAAAGGTTCAGTTCTCAGGCTTAGCAAACAGATGTGCATTTATTATACGTATAACAACATTGGTAACATTTTGTTAAACAGTGGCTCTTCTCACTTCAGCTGCAACCCTGAGAGTTACTTGAAATTGCCAGATTGAGGGCATCATATCTCTCTTCCTAGTCTTCCCATGCCCGTTGGAGCTAAATTCTGCAAAATACCCTCGATTATTAGCTGCCTAGGTTCATGCTTGTATTAGTGCAATACAATGTGTTCATGTGAAACAGGCAAGATGGGTCCAGTTCAGTTTTTGCTTATGCGGCCTAGGCGACAACATTCATGTTTGGCATCATTTATGTACTGAGTGAAGCATGCAGACTGAATGATCGTTTTAGGACTGAGCCGGATCCACAATGGTGGTCAGATGAATCAAACATCTCTGGAAAGCAACGTATAAAAAAACTAAGGGCATAATTTAGATTTGGTTGGAGGAACAGAAAATCATGTTGTGATGTAAATGTGAATCCTGAGGAGCAAACCACCAAAATAATTTCCTACTCCATAAGGATAGTATGGTGGAACAGATTCTGTTGCTGGGTTTTCCCATGGATTTAACTCTCCCTCCACAAACTGGAAATGTGTCTGTGTCAGCAAACTCTAAATCAGATCCATATTTTAGGATGAGTAGATTCCAATTTTCAACTTTCTTTGGGCTTCATTATGATGTTCCTGGTACCTGCACAGTTAATTGCACCCCTCACCCCATGTAGTTATAGATACCAAGCATTGGTAACTCCTGAGGGCACAGTCAAACAGGATTACAAGAAGGACCCTGAGGGTCCCCTTAGAAATATGGAATTATCAGGGGACTCAGTAATTCCGTTGGCGATTCCCCCAGTAATTCCTTATTTCCCCTGTATTTGGCCAGGATGTTCTATCTGCTTTTAGCTGGTGGATTCTCTTGGTGACACACCACAGATCCACAGAGAAACTGCAAATATGATAATACTGATTAGGCCAGTAACTGTAGATACTGATTAGGTCAGTAATATCAGACAAGCTCAGGATTTGTGAGAATTTTGGAAGGAGGTCCTTGGTGGTAAAATTACTATTGAAACAGGAAGCTCCAAGTCTTGGCATTGTGATACTAATGATTAGTTCATCCACACACTCTGATGGAGAAGAAATAGTACAAAATGAAAAGTGATAATATACAGTAATTTATAATTTGTGAAGAAATTTTAATGTTGCATATCTGGGGAGTTTCTCTGTACTGGGCATGGAGAAATATTACCTGGTGGGCCTTGCTCAATTTGCCCTTTTTGGAGTCACTTGCACCAGTACTTGCCTCATTCCATTGTCAAGAGAGATCAGATTGTGCTAAACCAATTACAAATGGTATTGGCAAAACATGAGCCCTGCTCTGTGTCTTTGGTCCAGACCATTCATTGCATGGCTTAGACGTGGCAAGAGGCTGCCAGGAGAGTTGTATTTGGAGCACTCTACTCCCCCATTATCCTCCTGAAAGACAGAATTCTGCTACCTCTGACTGCTGAACAATGAACTCAGATTGCTCATATGAATGGAGCCCTTACTCAGCTCGGGCATTTTTATTCTGATGCAACATTTCTGACTCTTGATAATTTCAAGGCGACCTATACTACATCACCATGGGAATTGTTTATATAATTTGAATTTAGGCATACATTTCATCCACCTATTTTACTTTCCTTAGAGAGTCCCATAAATTCACACCTTCTTCAGGTCTTATCCAAAGGTGACACCTCATAGATAGATATCTAGATTGATTGCCCTCCTGTTCCAAGGAGGGCCATCTTGGTTCATCTGGCTCATGCTGCATTGGAGAGGTACTTGGGGATTGAGATCAGTGGTAAATGCTGGAAGTTCTGCTGCACTGAAACAAAATTAGTATCCGTGAACCATAGGCAAAAATTGATCAGTTTAAAATTTCTGTATCAGGCACAACGCGCTACACATGTTTGACTCTGCCCACCATCCGGCTTCTCCTAGGTGCTCCTATCCTTGCTCAGGCTTTATTCATCAAAGCTGCAATTGTACATAAATGCACAGATTATGGTGTCACGCAGTAGTCACAATACCTGTTGCTACTCATAGTCATATGAACCCAAACACTCTTAGGGTGTTACTTGGTGCAATGGCTGATGTATACCAAAAGAGTCTACACAATTAATTGCTATGCTCCAATTACTTGCAAAGCCCTGAGTGGGGATGACCTTGCTTTTAGGACCCACCTATAGGTATTAAGATAGCCTGAGAAATCCAGGGCCCTATTTTTTAAGGGGTTTGCGTCACTTTTCCGCCACGAAATGTGGTGCATGCACAACGTAACCCCCAAATGCGATTTATCAACCCACACAAGTGGCTTGATAAATCAGGAGTAACGCAACACTGCACAAATCACTGTGTTGCGTTACTCTGTCCTGGGAAGGCATTTCCATGGGCATTCCATGAGTGTTGCCATGCAACTCCCATAGATTTTGATGCATTCCCAGACCTGCCATTGCTGGCAGACCTGGGCATGTGCCAAAATGCTACGCCTTCTCATGGGGCGTAACAACAAGAAATATCTTTATTTCTCCTTTTTAATTCCTCTTTCTATGTGTGCTGTATTCTGCAGCACACATAGATAAAGGACTATGCCCCTTCCTGCACAAAAATAATCCTGCATGCAATGCAGTCATCCTTGCACCATGGCTCAAGGCAGCCCATTGTGCTTCAGCGATGGGAAAAGGATAGGAATGTGCAGTATTATAATAATTACGGTACATTTCTGCCCTTTCCCTATAATGCAGTGCATCCAGGTGACTTGCTGTGCTGCATTGCATTACTTTGTAATAAATATGGCCCTCATTGTTTTGCAATTACATGTCTGAGCAATGTACCTCATTCCAGCACCCCACCCCACAACCTTATCATAGGCTGGGGCCTCTCCAGTCACAGCTTTCTCAATCATGTCTAATAGCTGCTTCAGATGGGACCCCTAACTGGTTATATGTGTGCTCCCCCTATTTCTGTAGGTCGCATACACCTGAATATCTGGATATTGTGGGCCCCTCACCATTACAGCCTCGCCACTATACTTGGCATTTTTCAAATTCGTGCTGTTTTGTTTCTGATAATGTACACACCTGTTCATTATACTTTTGTATGTTATGGGCATGTCGGGCTCAGTTTAGTATGTAGATGATGCACCTGGCTCGGTGCGTTTTGCATTCTGCTCACAATGTACTATGGAAAATAAAGTTTTAAAAATGTGCAAGTCTAACTGTGGGCCTCTGAGGTTTTTCTCCAAACCCCAAAATGTACTGCACAGCTTTAGACTAAAAATATCATTACTTGGGAAACAACACATTCATGTTTAACAGCATTCCACCAGCGCAGTTTTTGAAACGCTATTGTAATGTTGTTTCCGAGTGGTGGGTTACGCCACTCGGGTCCCAGAGGGAGGGGTGTTTGTACCCGACCCCTGGGTGTTGAAGTTAATTGGCGCGGCCGACGTGCAGACGCGGCGCGTACAAGGGTAGCTAATAAATAGCTCGGAGGAGCCGGGCATGGCTAAGTTGGTTGCTAGCCACCAGTGCAACCGGTGTGTCTTGTCCCTATTTGCCCACACACTGGGCCTAGTGTCGTCACCTGGCAGGACACTACATTGGCAACGAGCGGGCCGCTTGCCCATCGCGTGCCCCGCCGCACCTTGACTGCCTCCGCTGCTTCAGGCAACACTGAGTGCGCTCTGACGTGCCACCTGCAACGCGACTCGGTCGCCTGGCGTCCCGTCTGGTTCCTGCCGGAGCCTCCGCTGCACCCGCAGGTAAGACCGACCACGCCCTCTGCCTCTCCTGGTTCCCGCTGCCGCCTCCACGGCTGTCGGCGATGCAGCGCGGACCTCGAGGGGACGTGACTGCGCCCCCCTGCATCCCGCGATCTCCGCAGGGGCGTGGGCATCGATACTCCTGCTCCTGCCGCCCCAGGCCCGTGGACAACAGGCAAGCTGCTCCTCAGGCAGAGGCCCCAGCGGTGGCAGTGCCCCCAATCCAGGACACACGCTCACCAGGGTGGCTGCAGCAGTGGGTGTTCAGAGGGCCTTCTTACGCCCCAGCCCCCCCTCACAGGTCCTGCACCATCGCCCGTCACACCAGGGTCAACGGCCCGCCAACACGGCTACCCAGTGGCCCCGCCAGGAAACCCTGTGAGTGCGCCCGTGTCTCATGACAGTCGACACCCGGACTCAGCCACGTCCCAGCGTAATCGGCCATGGCCTCATTCCCATCCCTGGAGCCATTCGTCATCACCGGCCCCCCCTTCACAGGCGGCGCGATGGAAGGCATGGGTGGAGCGGTTGGAAACATACTTCGATGCCGCCGAGATCGCAGCCCCACGCCGACGCTCCATGTTGCTACACCTAGGTGGAGCGGAAATACATAAGATCTCGAAGATGGTGAGGGAAGGAGGCCACCCGAGGAACTACGCCACAATGCGCGACGCCATTACCGCGCATTTCGAGCCCTACGCCAATCCGGATTACGAAAGGTTCCTGCTGCGCAAGGCGAAGCAACAGCCGGAGGAGTCTGTCGATGTTTTTTATGAGCGCCTAAAGGAGCTAGCGAGCACCTGTACCCTCCCGGACGAAGCTGATGAGGTACGTGCCCAGTTCATACAAGGGTGCGCGTCGGTAAAACTTCGTGAACGGATACTTCAAGAGCACAACATGTCCATGCGAGACATACTTACGCTTGGTCGGTCCAAGGAATTGTCCAAAGCACGGGCAGCCCATATGGATCCCAACAGCACGACGCAAGTCAAGACGGAGCCCGTCAACGCGATTCGCATGGACCCACCAGGAGAAAAACAGAGAACGACAGGGATGATCAAGAGGCCCACTAAGAACACGTCAGCAAATCGCCCATGTGGATGGTGTGGTGGTCAACACCCACATGACGGTGTGTGTCCTGCCAACGGGAAGATCTGCAGCTCCTGTGGCAAAGTGAACCACTTTGCAGCGGTATGCCGCTCATCTCAGTGCAGACGGCCTCCAAGCGGGCGAAAGCAAGTGCGGGCCATTGAGCCAATCGTGGAAGACTCCCCCGCCAGTGATATGGATGAGGACGATGCGGCCACAGTCCATGTGGTCAGGATGCTTAACGCCCTGGCGCATACTCAGGCAGCTGCCCCAGTATGTAAAGTTCAAATACACGACCATCCAATAGCGGCACTTATCGACACTGGAGCCACGATCAACCTCATGGCCGCAGAAGTATATCGGAACCTCCCGGCTAAACCCACACTTCAGCGTACGAAAGTGCAAGTCTACGCATTTGGGAATCGTGCCCCATTAACAATGTGTGGGGTGTTCCAGACAGACCTCAAACATAAAGACACTTGTCAGCGTGCCAAGGTATACGTCTCCCAAGAAGGGTCGGGATTCCTTATCGGCTGCCGGACGGCCCAAGATTTGAATCTCATTCAGTTCGCGTTTGAAGTTCACGCGAATGATCTTGACCATCTGTTGCAGGAGTTCGCCTCCCTCTTCACCGGCATAGGGTGCCTCCAAGAACCAGCCATCCGACTTCATGTGGACAAGTCTGTAACTCCAGTGGCCCTGAGGCATCGAAGGATAGCCTTCCACCTCCGACCCAAGGTAGAAGCGGAACTCCGCGTACTGGAACACGCTGGCATCATTGAGAGAGTAGATGGCCCGACGCCATGGGTATCCCCCATCGTGGTGGCGCGGAAACCGAAGCAACCCGAAGCTGTGCGCATATGTGTGGATATGAGGGTCCCGAATCTGGCCATCGGGAGCGGCACCTAACCCCGACCATAGATGACATCATCGGAGAACTGGCCGGTTCGAGGTGGTTTTCTAAAATGGACCTCCAGTCGGGGTATCACCAGGTCCCTCTACACCCGGAGTCTCGTCCAATCACAACATTCTCGACACATGTGGGCCTGTGGCGCTACACTCGACTCAACTTTGGGATCTCAAGTTCTGCCGAGGTTTTCCAAAACATCATAAAGACAGTGTTACATGGACTTCCAGGGGTGCTCAACATGAGCGATGATATTCTGGTGCACGCGCCCACGCTCGAAGAACACCTCACGCGGCTCCAGGCTGTGTTTGCCAGGCTAAAAGAGAAGGGGCTCACTCTTCATTGTGAAAAATGCGATTTCCACCGCAAAGACATCAGTTTCTTTGGGTATCGATTTTCTGAGAACGGTGTGGGTCCCGACCCAGAGAAAGTCGACGACATCCAAGCAGCCGCTGCGCCATCCTCGGTGTCAGGAGTCCGTAGTTTTCTGGGAATGGTGACATATTGCGGATGCTTCATTAAGAACCTCTCTGACCTGACGGGCCCGCTGCGAGAATTGACCAAAGCAGCAAGTCCATGGCAGTGGGGCCCCGAGCAAGAAGAAGCGTTCAGGCGCACGAAGGCTGCCCTCTCGGCTGACACCAATCTTGTGTATTTTGACCCTTGCAAGCCATCCCAGTTGGTCGTGGATGCCAGCCCTACGGGCCTAGGTGCCGTCCTTGCACAGTGCCAGGAATGTGGCGAGTGGGCGCCAGTAGCCTATGCCAGCCGAACACTCACATCCACGGAGCAGAGATACTCTCACATTGAGAAGGAAGCAATTGCGATCTTGTGGGGCTGCAGGCATTTTCACATTTACCTGTATGGGCACCCGTTTACCGTTGTGACGGATCACAAGCCTCTCCTTCCCCTATTCCAAGGATCATTGTCCAGGCCTCCTCCCCGTATAGAAAAATGGATCCTACAATTGCAGGAGTTCCAGTTCAAGGTGGAATATCAACCAGGCACCAAGAACCCTGCGGATATTCTGTCAAGGCACGCTCGGCCTGTGACCCTCCAGGAGACCGCGGAAGCGGCGGCCACGGAAGATTATGTGCGAATGATAGTGGAATGGTCGAGACCCCTGCCAATCTCTCTCGAAGATGTCGTCAAAGCCACAGCCGAGGATGACTGTCTACAGCTAGCCATCCGAGCTGTTACCTCAGGAGATTGGAAAGAGCTGCAAACCCCGGCTCCGTATCGCACTGAAATGGCCAGGTCCGTGTTGAAGACATTGTATCATGTCCGCCTGAAATTATCGTTGACACACGACGGCTGTCTGCTGAGAGGCCCTCGCCTCGTCCTACCGGAGAGCCTGCACAAGATAGCAGCAGCACTGGCGCATGGTGCCCACCAGGGCATAGTTAAGTCGAAAAACCGGCTTCGGAGCAAAGTGTGGTTTTCCGGACTTGATCATCTGATTGAGGACATCGTGAAGAGCTGTCCAGTGTGCCTCGCCACGAGCCTCCCGGCTCCGCCAGCACCGGTGATCACAGAACTAGGCCCGACTGTCCCGTGGGAACGAGTAAGTGCAGACTTTGTCCGACACATGCTGGTGGTGGTAGATGATTTCTCCCGATATCCAGAAGTCGAGATTGTAGACACCACGTCGGCCGTAGAAGTGATATCCAAGCTTGAAAAAATGATGGCCACCCATGGCCTTTTTGGAGAAATCCGCACGGATAACAGACCCCCGTTTACCAGTACTGAGCTGGCAGACTATTTTACATCCTACAGAGTCAAACATCGAAGAGTAATGCCGAGGTGGCCACAGGCCAATGGAGAAGTAGAGCGGCTAATGCGAACCCTAAACAAGACTGTTCAGATTGCTCTAGTGGAAAATCGACCTGTAGAGCAAGCACTGTATCAGTTCCTGAGAGAGTACCGGTTAACCCCCGCACTGCACTACAGGCATTGCTCCAGGACGAATGTGCTTTAATCGAGCTGTCAGTGACACTATCCCTCACCACCCACAGTGGGCTGTCACTCCATGCCCGCCAAACCAGTCTGAGTCCCGGCGACTGCACAACAATGAAGACGCCTCTCGGCGACGGCGTGCCCACCAATGTTCATTGAAGATAGGTGACCGGGTGTTGGTCCGTGACCGTCATCCAGGTGGAAAATTCCGCCTGCCATTTGAATTGGAAGCTTGGACTGTGACCAAGATCTGCGGTCCTCGAGTTACTGCCAGAAGAGGCAGAGAGTGGGTGACAAGGAATGTTTCTCACTTTAAGAAAACTCCGGATCATCTCTTAGAACGGAATTCGGATGAAGACGTCGCTGGAGAGGATACCCCACTCAGGAGGTTTGATTTGACGGAAGACGTAGATGACATCCAGGGAGCATCGTCGGAAAGGCTGAGCGGAACTCCGGTTTTAGTCCAGCCCTCGGAAGAGATCCTGTCCCCGGAAGAACCTGAGAGCAGAGAGAGTCCGCCGACTGCGACTAAAGGACAGGAGCTGGTCTCGCTGTCAACACCCACCAGGGACAGTCGGTGGCGGTATAATCTGGGGGTTCATCCGAGGCCTTCCCAGAGGTACCGAGACTTTGTAACCTGGTAGCGGAAAGAAGTGACTGGGCCATGCTCAGTAGCCGGGGAGCTGCTGCGTGAAACCAAGTAAGACTGTTCCATGTGGTATTATCTTTTGAGATGATAGACTGAGATCTTCTTGGTGTTTGTTTTGTTCAAGTGTTTATTTTGACCTGGTTTAAGAGGAATGTAATGTTGTTTCCGAGTGGTGGGTTACGCCACTCGGGTCCCAGAGGGGAGGGGTGTTTGTACCCGACCCCTGGGTGTTGAAGTTAATTGGCGCGGCCGACGTGCAGACGCGGCGCGCACAAGGGTAGCTAATAAATAGCTCGGAGGAGCTGGGCGTGGCTAAGTTGGTTGCTAGCCACCAGTGCAACCGGTGTGTCTTGTCCCTCTTTGCCCACACACTGGGCCTAGTGTCGTCACCTGACAGGACACTACAGCTATCACGTTTAACATGCTCATTTAATAAATAGAGGCTAACATTACAAAAGAGCATGCAATGCAAAAATAATCATGTTAATTTGAAGGAACATGAGACAAATAACGCACAAACAAATATTTAAACAAAAGGTCTAGTTCAAACCTTTGTACTTTTAAAATAAAACACAAAATAAAAATGCAGGTGCAAAAATAAATTGATGTATGTGCTAATGTGCTAACTCTCTGGCTGCTGAATGCTGCTATCTGGTGGGGACAATTCTTAACCTTAATCTCTCATTCCTTATTCTATTTCGGAACCAAGTTAAGGCACAACAGAGCACTGATTTACCAAGAAAGCCTTCCATTGCCTAGGACGCCGTGACTAAAAGGCAGAATTTTTGTTGCGGCTGTGATCGCTCCTTCCACACAAATGCTCTATAACTCTTGAATTATCTTCTTTTCCCTTGTCCCCAATGACTTGGCCACAGGCAGGGGGCCCATAATAAATGTAGGCACCAATTTTGAGTTTGATCAGTGGAGGCAATTGTTTTCTGACCCCAAATGCATACCTTTAGCCCTGGGAGCCACTTAGGGAATGATTCATAAAGTTAAACGTACACTTTTCTGTAAGTTTACTTCTATATTCTTAAACTACGATTTAATGGTCACTTTACAACTGTGGAGACTCCGCAGTCGGGGCAAGTTCTCGGCACATAAAAAGATAGGCCTGTCCTATCTTTTGGCCTGTCCTTTCTTTTTATGTGCAGAGTTCTCCGCCCTGACTGCGGAGTCTCCACAGTTGTAATGTTACTATTAAATCGTAGTTCATAAATGGCTATGCTGGCTAGGATACGCAACTGAATGATGAATGTTATAAGCAATACTGACCTAGAACACCTATGTCCTGGCTGCAGCATGAGACTAACACACTGAAGATTTTGGAGTACTTTCTCCAGTTGTCGAGTGGTGTAGACCCTGTCTTCTCGTGGCCCATTATTTCTCTGTTGCCTTCAATTCTATTGACCATTTTAGACTAAACAAGATCATGGAGAACCAGATGGGCCTTTGTAGATCCGTTCTGAGCTTGTTCTACTCCTTTACGACCAGCGGACACCAATTATTCAAGGTAGACATGACCCATCTTGCAGAAAGTTCACCATCAGGAATCCTACCGCAGCCAAAGTCCCCACTAGTGAAGGCAGGATGGTCAGGAAATGGAATACCATCGATAAAAATCAAATTCACGACACATTGGCTAACACAGCTCCAATAATGGAATCTGACATCAATGTCGGCGAGAAAACTATCTCAGCCTGGCTATTAGCAGCCAGTAATAAACACGCCCCACTCAAAAAAATAAGTCTAACCCGTCGTTTTGACGCACAGAGATGGTTTTCCACTGACCTGAAAATCCCAAAACTGGGCCTTCGCCAACTAGAAAGGAGGTGGAGACAGAACTCTTCACTAGAGGGAAAACTCATCTACACTGAGGCTATGAGGAAATATAAAAAGGCCATCCTAATCGCTAAGGCCGCTCACTTTTCCTCCAGAATTCTGACCTCCATTAACAGGTCTAAAGAGATCTTCTCAATCGTAAATGAACTGTCCAATTCAGACAGAGTTACCACAAAAATCGTACCCACCCAAGCACTCAGTGACTCTTTGAATAACTTTTTCATCGAAAAGATTTCCACCATTAAAGCAAGTATTCCCACATGTCCTTCTCACGTGACATCCCTCTCTATGCCTGGAAATCCTTGCTCGTTTGAGCAATTCCCAGCCATAAGTACACAGGTACTCCAGGACCTTATGTCTAAGGTAAAATCTGGATCTCCTACAGACTGTTGTCCTCCTCACGTTCTAAGAGATGCCTTCACCAGCCTTCCAGGGCCTGCCCATTATCTATTGAATGAGTCCTTATCTCAGGGACATGTCCCCAAGGCTTTTAAAGAGGCAACGGTCGTTCCCCTTCTGAAGAAACCAGGGGTGGACCCTCAGATCCTCTTAAACTATCGTCCGATTTCTCTACTCTCCTACTTGGCTAAGGTACTGGAGGCCTATGTGGCCAAGTGCCTGTCTAATTTTATTTAACAGTCCAACTATCTAGACTCACATCAAGCAGGGTTCCGCCCTGCATACTCAACTGAGACGCTAATGCTGGCGGTATTAGACTCCCTGCGAGAGAAAGCCGACCGGGGCGCTCCTCAGGCCCTGGTGTTGTTAGATCTCTAAGCGGCCTTCGACACGGTCGACTACGGTATCTTGGTGGACCATGTCAGGGAGGCTGGCATCCAGGGTTCTGCCCTCAGTTGGATTAGCTCCTTCTTAGAGAGCCGCTCCCAGTCAGTTCACATAGCCCAGTTTACGGCATCTAATTTGGAAACCACTTGTGGTGTCCCGCAGGGCTCATCACTTTCCCCCCTTCTATTCAATCTTTACCTCCTCCCTCTGATCCGGTCTCTTAAAGAAAGGAAAGTTACCACATTTAATTATGCGGATGATCTTCAATTAATGTTTCCCATTGACAACTCCCCTCAATCAGTTCTCGAATTTCAGTCCACCATGCTGCACATCCGTCACTGGATGGACTGCAATCACCTAAAGCTCAATCCAGGCAAGACTGAACTGGTCCTTACGGGTGGCAGCCATAACCTTTGGGGCCCACACTTCTGGCCGGTGGACCTAGGTCCCCCCCACCCCCTCTGCAAAAAGTCTTGGCATCACAATAAACAACGACCTGTCTCTTAAGTCCCAAGTCGGCTCCATGATCTCCACCTGTTTCTTCCAATTACGGAAGATCAGAAAGATCAGTAGACTTCTCACTAGGGAAGCACTTGTACAGGTAGTGATAGCCATGATTATGTCCCATCTAGACTACGCTAACTCAATCTATCTTGGTCGACCACTATCTTTAACAAAACGTCTACAGTTAGTGCAGAATCAAGCGGCCAGACCGATCCATCAGCAACCCAGGTGGCAACATGTTACCCCACTTCTGATGAACCAGCACTGGCTCCCTATTCCTCAGCGCTGCACCTTTAAAGTAGGATGTCTGGTCTTTAAATCATTGCATGGCCAGTGCCCTAAATTCATCGGAAACCTCATCCACAGGTACTCACCCTCACGCAACCTACGCTCAACCCACCTCCATCTCTTGGCAACTCCCGCCTTCAAACTGAAGCGACAAGGGGGCTGCAGGTTTGCAATTCTGGCACCCAGACTCCGGAACTCCTTTCCTTTGGAAAAAAGATCAAGCACTGACCTGCTGAGTTTCAGAAAATCTCTCAAGACATGGCTATTCACCCAGGCACACAAATAAACCCCAACTGGTCCGGCTAGTCCTAGATATAGCGCCATGAAACCAACCGGTGTACGTGCGCTCTACAAGAATTTTTTAACATAACATCTTGCAAATGACCACAGTGCTTTCGACTTTCCTCCAGGTTTCATTTTTGCTCGAACATTGCTTATATTTGGTGCCGGTGAGGATAGCAGGGAGTGGATAATTGTTGCCATATGTAAGTGACATTTACCTTTGACAAAAATTGACTGATTTTTGGGTCTTGAATCTTCATTCTATCGTCCTTAATATCTTCCTAGTTCCTGATGTCAAATATGCAAAAGACTGAGAGCCCGATTCACAAAGGTAAACTTAGACAAAAAGTCTAAGTTTATGACTTTCGGTGTTCACAAAGTTAAACTTGGACCAAACGTCGAAGTTTATGACTTTCAGTATTCACAAAGGTAAGTTATGAGTAGTATCTTTACATCTGCACTCAAGGTGGAGTTTCTGCACTCAGGCAGAATCTTTGCACCCGGGGTGGAATCTCTGCCCCTAGTGCGGAGATTCCATACAGCATACAGAGTGGAATCTCGACCTCCGCCCCAAGTGCGGAGACTCCACTCCAGGGGCCTGATTCACAGAACTAACTTACGTCAAAAACGTAAAGTTAGTACTTTTTGGTATTCACAGAATACACTTACTCATTTTGGTATTCACAGAATGAACTTACTCATTTCGGTATTCACAGAAGTTAGTAGTCCTAACTTTAGGACTCCTAAATGCCTTCTGTGAATACCGAAAGTCTTAAAGTTAGGATTTTTCTCAGTTTAGGAGTAGTAAAGTTAGGACTCCTAACTTTAGGACTCCTAAATGCCTTCTGTGAATACCGAAAGTCTTAAAGTTAGGATTTTTCTCAGTTTAGGAGTAGTAAAGTTAGGACTCCTAACTTTACTACTCCTAAACTGAAAAAAATCCTAACTTTTAGACTTTTGATATTCACAGAAGGCATTTAGGAGTCCTAAAGTTAGGACTACTAACTTCTGTGAATACCGAAATGAGTAAGTTCATTCTGTGAATACCAAAATGAGTAAGTGTATTCTGTGAATACCAAAAAGTACTAACTTTACGTTTTTGACGTAAGTTAGTTCTGTGAATCAGGCCCCAGGTTCGGAAGTAAAGATGCTACTCGTAACTTAACTTTGTGAATGCCTAAAGTCATAAACTTAGACTTTTGGTCTAAGTTTACCTTTGTGAATCGGGCCCTGAGTTCCTCATGTTTTGTTTCAGGTGCTGGACGCTAAGTAGCAGATATAGAGAAGGCACCTACTCATCAGCCTTAGCTTCAGCCTGCCTAACAAATCTATAGTTTATCATTTATTCTGTGGCTCCATATTCACAGAAAATGCCCTCTCATCATGGGAGGAACAGTTTCAGAGAAAACAGCCAATATCATTTGGTCCACCATGCTTTGAAATCATGGTGGATCAGAAATGTTTTTCAGAAGACAAGCTTCCAAGGGAGGAGTTAATGTTTGGAACGAAAAAAATCAATGTCTCTAATGTGCTTGAAGTTATCTCCCAGTGAATGGGTTTTGTATTGTTCCTTTCAAGTACCACCAACATGTACATGGTTGATACACCCATTGTGTGCCTCATGGCAGTAAAAGACTGCTAACATGGATGACAGTATCAGGAATTGACAGCAGAAAGATCCACAGATCAGAAATGACGGTCAAGAGAAACAATGTACAGATTAAAAAACAACCACAAAAGGGAGACTGCGTAGACTGCAAATTGCTGGGACAATCAGAAGCAGAGGTTTAAGGGTAGTTGAAAGCATTGGAGAGCAAGGATTTAGAAACTTGGAGAGAGAAATAGACCCCTAACCTTAGTGCGTAGCCTCTTCTAGATTAAAACCACCCCTTCCAGAGCTTTGTAGGTAAAGTCTGTATTTAAGGTGTGCTGGGCTATGCATTAGGTGCATGGCAATCTTTCCACGTGATTGCATGTCTCCAGTACTGTGTAGTTTATCACCACAGCCATTCGTTGCACCTTTCTTGTGAATTTCTCTGCTAATTCCCTGGGTGTTTAGGAAGGGTTTACCTTGTGATTGTATTGTCAGTGTGCAAGATTTTGTGGTGTTCTTTGGTTCTTAATCTGTATCCAGGTTAGTCTGGGGTTCATTATAGCACCATTGGAGAAGCGTTTTTAAATAAAACGCTAAATGACCTAGCTAAAATACATGCAGAATTAGCGTGCAAGCTTTAATGAAACTGAAATGCTGTTAAAATGGAGAAAATGCACCAGATAGTCATATTCACTGGTATTAGGCCTCAAATGACTATAGCTGCAGTTTGCTTGAAATTAGTTTGACTAGTTTTGCTGAAGTGCACATAATATGTTTACTTCTTGACCGTTGAATGATCATATTTTTTCTTCCAATAAAAAGATGCACAAATGTTTTCACATAACTCTGCAAAATGTTTCCACTTACATAAACAAGATTGCTAAATGTTGATTAGAAATTGTCATTTAGTAAAATCATGAATAAAATTTCACTTAAAATGCAGTATATAAACTGAATGTGACCTCTTTTAACATACTTGTTTTATTTCCAAAGGATGATGTCATGCAGAACTGTTATCCTTTGTTATAAAGATGTTCCAGCTTTTACATAGATTGTTGTTAGCAAAATGCACAAGTTGATATTTTAGAAGGTTAGGCATATAGATAGGCACATGAGAAAATACATTTCACATGAGAAATGCTTCGCAATTTAAAGTAAGGCTTCTGTTTGTGAACTATTGTGTTTGTGTGAAAAGAAGACAGTGATCCTGTTACAAGGAGAGTACCAAAAGCTGACTGGAGGAGAGGAGGAGAAGATGCAACATTAACTGCAACATCATTTTCAACTGTTTATAATAGTGCGTGTTCCTAGAGTAGGTTACCACTTTCCATGTCACACTTTTACCTTTTGTGATTGCTACTGCTGCTGCCCATTTACCCTGCCTGATTCCCTGTTGCTCTGAGACTCTACTGAGTTTCTTGTTCTCTCTTCATGGGAAGTTATGTTTTGATCGATTATTAATTTTTTAATTGATTTATGAGCTCTATGCTTGATTTCTCATTCTCACTCACTCAAACTTAACCTCTTTATGGGTTCTAACTGACACGTTTTTGTCAGATTCTTAGGATAGGGAGTCTTTACTTAAAGGAACACAATTAATTAATTCAGTCTGAACTACTAATTAGTCAGTTTTTATTATCGATTTCTGTTCACGATTGATCTATTGAAACTATAATGAATAAAACTTATGACTTTGAATAAAGACAATATACTAAAAATATTTAACCATTAATAAAACCTTTGAAACTTACATCCAATAATTTTTATTGATGGAAATTAGAATAGTGATTATAATGTATGTGATGATTTGCTTTTGATCTTCGATAAAACAACAGCAAAGCTCCATTCGACCTAAGGAGCACATAAGCTGGGATCTGCCCGTGTGATGGTAAACCAAGTTTTATTTAAACTGATTCCTGCTCCAGCATCGCCCACCAAAGAATTTAGAATGCCACAGTCTTACACCTACAGTGTTATTCTTTACACCTGTAATTTATTTGTGTTATGTGGTTTCTTCAAGCCTCAGCAGACTTTCTTTGTCTACTGTTGCTGCCAAATGTGAAACAGATACTTACCATCTGTGTGTCTCTATCTCTCTCACTTCCCCCTTTTCCCTACTCACTCATACATTGTGTGCATATACGAATTCCAATCAACAGAGAGGGTGTGGGAGTAGTGGGATTCTCATTATCTTTCAGAAAAGCCTGTCTTTAAGAGAAGGAGCTTTTTAGTGTCATGTCATCCAGCATTCCATGCAGGTGAATGTGATTCCAGTGCTTCCTCATCAAAATGAGGTGAAGAAACCTACCCAATAGGCTAGTGGGCAGGACATTTAATTACCTTTGGTAGAAGCTTCATTACCTTCAACCTCTAAATAAGGCTATGAGTTCCTTTTATATCATTTGAAACGGGATCACATTTTAGCAACACTCTACAAAAAAGCTGTGTCTGAAGAACACCCTAAAAAGACACTTGGAAGAAAAACAACCCTAAACTGGTTCTGAATGCGTAGAGAGTGGATCCACCTCTCCTGTATCCTTTTACTGTATAAAAGTGGTAACCATTGACCCACTTATTGTACATGTTTTCTATAACCACATTCACTATGACTGCTCAGAGGACTTTTGTGGAACGAGAGCTGATGTCTGCTTGCCAACCAGCTTTCCAGGGGTGAGGGGACATTACTGAATTATTGCCTTACTGGGAGAAGCTGTTGATGTGATCCTAAAAGTCCCTGCAGGGTGGGGGCTCCTTTCATGGCATTCGGAGGTGAGAAAGGGAGAGGAGGAGAATCGTCTCTTCCTGCAAACTCGGACTTACTGTGCATCACAAAGAACTAATTTTGGCAGCAGAAAGTAAGACTGGCATTATTTTATTGAAACAAACGTGACTGTTAATTTTAACCAATGCACTGAGTCACTTTATATGTACTAAACTAAACGGACATGGATGGTGCATTGTAGGAATTGAAGGATTACCTATGGTCACGTGCTCACTATGATGAAATTAAAACACTCGTGCCATGATTTTACTCACCTGTGACCAAGGCTATTTCTAAAGCCGAAACGCGTAAGGAAAGATTGTGCTGCCTGCTTCAGATAAATGCCAGCATGTTCCTTGAGTTGGGCTTCGAGTACTTTTGTAGTGCTGCTTTATTTGGTGTTTAACCGCAGGCTGCTCCAGGCCTGTTGTGAAGCCGCCCTGCAGGGACGGGGGCTCCTTTCACTTGGAGATTTTGTGTGTGATATATATATATGTAGCCTTGAAACGCGTCGGCATGGAAAGCAAGTTGATGGGAACTGTGGTGCGAGCTGAGGCGAGGCTGAGAACCGGAGGAGCGTGGTCGAGTGCCCTTCCATTGCTTTCGGGTACTTTGATGGAAAATTACTAAACACGGCTGCCCTGCCGTGGGAAGGAGCACCATTTCCAAAATGAAAGGCTGTGGTTTGAAACGATTTCAGACGTGCCAGCACGACGTTCCAAAATTAACAATGAGCCCGCATTCACTGTTCCCAACCTACTACAGGATGTTAAAATGCATAAATATGAAATATACATTGAACCTACTAAAGGGATTTTAATTTACTCACCTTTAGGGACTACAGATCCCGTCATGCAACAAGAGACATTGAAATCAGTCAACGCCCACTGGGGGCAATCGCATCAATTTAAATAAATAAGTAAAGGTGAGCCGTCAATGTCTGTTTCCAGCAAGCCCATGAAGAAGAGGCGGAGTAGCCTTGAAACGCGTCGGCATGGAAAGCAAGTTGATGGGAACTGTGGTGCGAGCTGAGGCGAGGCTGAGAACCGGAGGAGGGTGGTCGAGTGCCCTTCCATTGCTTTCGGGTACTTTGATGGAAAATTACTAAACACGGCTGCCCTGCCGTGGGAAGGAGCACCATTTCCAAAATGAAAGGCTGTGGTTTGAAACGATTTCAGACGTGCCAGCACGACGTTCCAAAATTAACAATGAGCCCGCATTCACTGTTCCCAACCTACTACAGGATGTTAAAATGCATAAATATGAAATATACATTGAACCTACTAAAGGGATTTTAATTTACTCACCTTTAGGGACTACAGATCCCGTCATGCAACAAGAGACATTGAAATCAGTCAACGCCCACTGGGGGCAATCGCATCAATTTAAATAAATAAGTAAAGGTGAGCCGTCAATGTCTGTTTCAGCAAGCCCATGAAGAAGAGGCGGAGTAGCCTTGAAACGCGTCGGCATGGAAAGCAAGTTGATGGGAACTGTGGTGCGAGCTGAGGCGAGGCTGAGAACCGGAGGAGCGTGGTCGAGTGCCCTTCCATTGCTTTCGGGTACTTTGATGGAAAATTACTAAACACGGCTGCCCTGCCGTGGGAAGGAGCACCATTTCCAAAATGAAAGGCTGTGGTTTGAAACGATTTCAGACGTGCCAGCACGACGTTCCAAAATTAACAATGAGCCCGCATTCACTGTTCCCAACCTACTAAAGGATGTTAAAATGCATAAATATGAAATATACATTGAACCTACTAAAGGGATTTTAATTTACTCACCTTTAGGGACTACAGATCCCGTCATGCAACAAGAGACATTGAA
This sequence comes from Calotriton arnoldi, assembly GCA_963921515.1. Lineage (NCBI taxonomy): Eukaryota > Metazoa > Chordata > Amphibia > Caudata > Salamandridae > Calotriton > Calotriton arnoldi. Next base: position 2,347,672 of record CAWUFW010001228.1, read on the forward strand.
ATCAGTCAACGCCCACTGGGGGCAATCGCATCAATTTAAATAAATAAGTAAAGGTGAGCCGTCAATGTCTGTTTCAGCAAGCCCATGAAGAAGAGGCGGAGTAGCCTTGAAACGCGTCGGCATGGAAAGCAAGTTGATGGGAACTGTGGTGCGAGCTGAGGCGAGGCTGAGAACCGGAGGAGCGTGGTCGAGTGCCCTTCCATTGCTTTCGGGTACTTTGATGGAAAATTACTAAACACGGCTGCCCTGCCGTGGGAAGGAACACCATTTCCAAAATGAAAGGCTGTGGTTTGAAATGATTTCAGACGTGCCAGCACGACGTTCCAAAATTAACAATGAGCCCGCATTCACTGTTCCCAACCTACTACAGGATGTTAAAATGCATAAATATGAAATATACATTGAACCTACTAAAGGGATTTTAATTTACTCACCTTTAGGGACTACAGATCCCGTCATGCAACAAGAGACATTGAAATCAGTCAACGCCCACTGGGGGCAATCGCATCAATTTAAATAAATAAGTAAAGGTGAGCCGTCAATGTCTGTTTCAGCAAGCCCATGAAGAAGAGGCGGAGTAGCCTTGAAACGCGTCGGCATGGAAAGCAAGTTGATGGGAACTGTGGTGCGAGCTGAGGCGAGGCTGAGAACCGGAGGAGCGTGGTCGAGTGCCCTTCCATTGCTTTCGGGTACTTTGATGGAAAAATATATATATATATATATATATATATATATATATATATATTCACTGAAAAAACCATAGGTTTTAGGGACAGTTATAGTTACTTGGACATTGCACTCGTACAAAACCCGTGAAATTCCCCGTTATAGTTAGTTCAGCTAACTATAACTCGCGCTCCGCAATGCACTGCTGATGACGTCACATATTACATCACTCATGACATGGTCAGTGACATCACTGATGACATCACTGATGACATCTCAAATGACATCACTGATGACATCATCCAGTGACTGTGTGTTTCTGTAAAGTTTAAATATTTTTAATATATATAGGAAAAGACGTATTGAAGAATGAGTGGGTGTGTAAGTGTTAGTATGGATGATTTAGTAGGTGCGTGACTGACTCTATAAGTGAGTGATTTAACGTATCTTACTGAATGCATGGGTTAGTGACTAAACTGGGTGAATGTCTGTATCCGTCTGTCTGTTGCTGTGTAAGTGGCTGCATGTGTTTGTGAATAGCTACATGAGTGTCTATATGAGTTATTGAATGGTTGTCTGAGTATCTGTATGGGTGCCTGAGTGTTTGTGTGGGAGGGGTGTGTGCGACTCTGTGCATAGATGTGTGAGTGGGTGATTCACTGGGTGGATGGTTTCAAGAGTGCATCTGTGATAGACTGTATGGGTGGGTAAGTGTGTGTAAGAGTGTGTTAGTGAGTGAATGTATGTCCCAGTGGTACATGTGTGAGTAACTACATATGTGAAAGGCAGTATATATGTGTGTTGGAGTATATAAATAGCTATAAGCGAGAGTGAGTGATTGTGATAGTGGCTGTATGGATGAGTGTGTGCTTGTATCAGTGATTGTATAAGAGCGTAAGAATGTGCTAGTATTTGTATGAGTAAGTGAGCTGGTGTGTGTATAACTGTATAGGTGAGTAAATGGCAGTGTGTTTAATTATTTGCATGACTGACTAGGTGTGTGAGTACCTCTATGGATGAGTGGCGGTGTTTGAGTGTCTATATAGGAGTATGAGTGCATATGATAGTCCTGTACTGAGTGACCGTAAGTATGAGTGACTGTACGGGTGAGTGAGTGGATGTGTGCGTAGACCTATGAATCAGTGAGTGGGTATGTAGTTATTGGTGTTGGAGTGTCTATGGTTTTGCGAATGGCAGTCTGTAATTTAGAGTGGGTGTATCAAAGGTTATATTAGGGTGTGAGGAGGTGCATCAGATTATCACGTGGATGATGTCATCAGTGATGTCATTTGAGATGTCATCAGTGATGTCATCAGTGATGTCACTGACCATGTCATGAGTGATGTAATATGTGACGTCATCGGCAGTGCATTGCGGGGCGCGAGTTATAGTTAGCTGAACTAACTATAACGGGGGAATTTCACGGGTTTTGTACGAGTGCAATGTCCAAGTAACTATAACTGTCCCTAAAACCTATGGTTTTTTCAGTGAATTTCAAAGGTTTTTTAAATGCTAATTTCTAACTATAACATATCTGAAACCTATGGTTTTTCAGTGAATTTCAAAGGTTTTTTAAATGCTAATTATTAACTATAACATGTCTGAAACCTACGGTTTTTTCAGTGAATTTCAAAGGTTTTGTAAATGACAATTTTTAAATGTATTAATTGTTATATTAATTTTTGTCATATTGATTTACTACATTTTTAGAAACAATTTTTTTTTACATATTTTATTTTTTAAATTACATTGTAATTACATTATACATTACATTACAAAAAATACTTTCTGAGAATGAATTACTTTAGTTTAAATACTTTGCACATAGGCAATAGACTTTTAAGTACAGTAGTTACAGTTGTTGCAATGGGCAACACATTTTCAAACACAATGCAACATTCAGCTCAATGTGAATTTCTAGTTAAATGCAATTAGTTACTTTATGGATTACTTTTCCAACCACAGAACTGGATCCTAGATTCAGTCCTGGGACATCTCCTGTAAACAGTTGAGTAAAAGCGTTTTGGTTCCAGTAGTGATTTTAAAGGAATATTATTGTATTTTAAAAGTTGACACTTAGAAACTTTTTCACATAGAATCACCAATGTTATCCTATGGAAGGAAATTCACTTAGCAGGTAAAAACTGTTATCGTTACTTTTTCTTACTCAGTGTTGGATCCTGGATCCAGCACTGGTGCATCTCCTGTAAACAGTTGAAAGAATGCGTTTAAGTCATACAGGCGATTTTTAAGGAATATTTGTAGTTTGTGAAAATCGACACTTTGAAACTTTTCTGCTGAAAACCAGACAATGGATTCCTATGGAAGAAAATATAAGTTACTGGTAAGTACGGTTAAAATTACTTTTCAGGGTCAGTGCTGGGCTAAAAGATGCAGCACTGGGTTCTCTCCTGATAACAGGTGAGTAAATTGGAATTCGTACTTTGGTTGATTTTAGAGGAATATTATAAAGTTCCAAAACTCCACACTTAGAAGAATTTCCAAGTGAAACCAGTCAATGTTAGCCTATGAAGGAAATTCAAGTTACTGGTAAGTACGGTTAAAATTACTTTTCAGGACCAGTACTGGGCTGAAAGATGCAGCACTGAGGTCTCTCCTGATAACAGGTGAGTAAATCAGAATTTGGATTTCGGCTGATTTTAGAGGAATATTTGTATGTTTCAAAAATCAACACTTTGAAACTTTTTCAGCAAAAAGCAGACAATGATATCCTATGGAAGGAAATTCAAGTTACTGGTAAGTACGGTTAAAATTACTTTTGAGGATCAGTACTGGGCTGAAAGATGCAGCACTGAGGTCTCTCCTGATAACAGGTGAGTAAATCGGAATTGGTATTTCGGCTGATTTTAGAGGAATATTTTAAAGTTCCAAAACTCCACACTTAGAAGAATTTCCAAGTGAAACCAGTCAATGTTAGCCTATGGAAGGAAATTCAAGTTACTGGTAAGTACGGTTAAAATTACTTTTCAGGACCAGTACTGGGCTGAAAGATACAGCACTGAGGTCTCTCCTTATAACAGGTGAGTAAATCGGAATTCGTATTTCGGCTGATTTTAGAAGAATATTTGTATGTTTCAAAATCAACACTTAGAAACTTTTTCAGCAAAAAGCAGGCAATGATATCCTATGGAAGGAAATTCAAGTTACTGGTAAGTACGGTTAAAATTACTTTTCAGGATTAGTACTGGGCTGAAAGATGCAGCACTGAGGTCTCTCCTGATAACAGGTGAGTAAATCGGAATTCGTAGTTCGGCAGATTTTAGAGGAATATTTGCACAATGGTGAAGGGAGGGGGCGGGGCCTGAGGTGACATCTGTGCAAACACGCCCCGTGGCGCGTTTTAAGTTGGGTGATTAAGTCCCCTTGAATCATGAGGGTCCCTAGGGGCCAACTAGCCCACCAGGAACCTCCAGTATGCGCCAGGGGCTGCGTTGCAGAGACATGTAGAGAGGCCACACCCCTTTTACACCTCTCTGCAATGCAGCTCTGTGGCGCTTTCTGGATGTACCTGTTGGGCTAGTTGGCCCTCAGGACCCTCAGGATTGAAGGAGTTTAATTCCCATCTTAAAACGCGCCACGGGGCCTGTTTGCACACATGTCACCTGAAGCCCGCCCTCCCTTCACCACTGTGCAAACGCGCCCGTGGCACGTTTTAAGTTGGGGGATTAAGTCCCCTTGAATCCTGAGGGTCCCTGGAGTCCAACTAGGCCACCATATACTTCTACAAAGCGCCACAGAGCTGCGTTGCAGAGAGGTGTAAAAGGGGCGTGGATTCTGTACACCTCTCTGCAACGCAGCCCCTGGCGCATACTGGAGGTTCCTGGTGGGCTAGTTGGCCCCCAGGGACCCCCAGTATTCAAGGGGAATTACTTCCCTTCTTAAAACGCTCCAGGGGGCGCGTTTGCAGAGTACTGCAGGGAGGGGCGGGGCCTCCGGCACGATGCCGGTCGTTTAAAAAAAAAAATTTAAAGGAGGGGGCTGCGTGGCCCCCTTCCCTTGCCCACTTATGGCCCCGGGGACCCCATCCCCCGGGCCTGAGCATTTTTATTTTTTTAAATGAAAAAAAAACGGAAGGGGGCCGCATGGCCTCCCTTCCCTGGGTCTGTATTGGCCCCGGGGACCCCATCCCCGGGGCATGCCCTCAATTTTTATTTGGAGGGGGCTGCGTGGCCCCCTCAGGCCATTCCAAGGCCCCGGGACCCCATCCCCGGGGCCGGCCTTGCACTTTTATTTATTTTTTAAATTTTTTACTAATTTGGGGAGGGGGCTGCATGGCCCTCTCCTGGCCACTTATGGCCCGGGGACCCCATCCCCCGGGGCCTGGCCTCTGGTTGGGGACTGTGGGGGTCCCCAATCCCCCACAGTCCCAGCCGGCTCCCCGCCTCCTGCGCGAGCCGGCATTGCTTTCCACATGGGGAGCAGCTAACATGCTGCTCCCCATGTGGAAAGCTATTGTCTTGGATATTGGAGCGAGAGCAGGTTTCCTGCTCTCGCTTCAATATCCAAGCAGCTTGCAATGACAGGACGGAGCCGCGAGGCTCCCGTCCTGTCATTGCAAACTACAGTGTCCGGGGAGTAGGCACCCCGGGACACTGCAGGAGCCGGCCCTGGGGGGTGGCGGTCCCCAGGACCATCAAGGGCTCCAGGAGGGGCCGCGCGGCCCCCCTCCCTTGAATTGCACAGCCCCGGGGAGGTGGTGGTCCCCGGGGCTCGGGGGTCCATAACGGACCCCCACATTTATTTTCTGGTGTAATTTCGTTCAGCAGTTCGGGCTGTAGCCGTGTCTAAAGTTTCCTATGGGAAAATGAATGGGGAAAACATGTTTTGGGACCCCCCTTTTTTCTCGGCCCCCGCTTGACGAATCACCCTGAGACTTTCAGGGTAGGAGCGGACCAGAGCGGGCCATAAAGTTTGAAAATTTCACGAAGATTCGTCAACCGACGCAAGAGTTATTTCAAATACAATGTCGCGGATTTCCTATGGAAAATAGGTCCTAACTATAACTATCTACTGGCGACCGCCAGTAGATAATATATATATACGTGTTTTCCCCATTCATTTTCCCATAGGAAACTTTAGCCACGGCTACAGCCCGAACTGCTGAACGGAATTACACCAAATTTGGCAAAGAGGTAGTTCTTGGTTCAGAAAGAACCCTTTTGTTAAATGGTGTAAATCCGTTCAGTAGTTGCTGAGAAAATCAAAAGTAAAATCACATATATATCTGGGCGGAGCCTAACCACACATGTCATCGTGAGATCTGATTGGCTGTCAGCACTTCATCCTGGAATTGCTGGCAGCCATCTTGGGACCAATATAAATGATAGTACCCCATTGAAATGCATTGTAGTGAATCAAAGATTTTGAGGGTTACCAAAAGGAGAACTATAAAGGGTGATAACAGACTTTAGTTACATTAGAATTCATTTGTTGATGGTACCATACTAATTTCAGGAATTGTGGTGTGTTCTAAGGTGATTTTACCCTGTGAAAAACCTTCTGCTGGGATATCATGAATCATGTTTGAGAGAAAACTATTTTCACATGCTTGTCCCATAGAGTTTTGGAAGGTGCTCCAGAAGCTAAAATGAGAGCATATTTTCTGTAAATTAACATTATCTTTCTCAGTCATGTGAGTATGAAGTCTGACATTCTCAGTAAAACATGTACATCCAACAAGGGCAGAGACTGTCAGTTGATTCCTTTGTGTTCTACTGCAGCTTCCCAGAGTGTTCTAAAGAACAACTAGAGTGCTAACAGCCTTACTTGTGACAAAAGTATGGCACACCTGAAGCCATCTTGATTGGAATAAACTGGTAACACTTAAAACATTTAATTTAAAAAGGATCAAAATGATGGGGTTAATTTTGTCATAGAAATTATGGTTAGTGCTATAGAAAGAAAAATTAGGACATGTTTCAAGTGAGATCTCAAATATCTTCCTGTTATATTTCAACAGGAGCAGCCTGTCAGTTGATGCCTCTGTGTTCTACTGCAGCTTCCCAGAGTGTTCTAAAGAACAACTAGAGTGCTAACAGCCTTACTTATGACAAAAGTATGGCACACCTGAAGCCATCTTGATTGGAATAAACTGGTAACACTTAAAACATTTAATTTAAAAGGAACAAAATGATGGGGTTCATTTTGTCATAGAAATTATGGGTAGTGCTGTAGAAAGAAAAATTAGGACATGTTTCAAGTGTGATCTCAAATATCTTCCTGTTATATTTCAACAGGAGCAGCCTGCCAGTTGATGCCTTTGTGTTCTACTGCAGCTTCCCAGAGTGTTCTAAAGAACAACTAGAGCGCTAACAGCCTTACTTATGACAAAAGTATGGCACACCTGAAGCCATCTTGATTGGAATAAACCGTTAATACTTAAAACATTTAATTTAAAAAGGAACAAAATGAGGGGGTTCTTTTTGAAATAGAAATTATGGTTAGTGCTGCAGAAAGAAAAATGAGGGCATGTTTTAAGTGAGATCTCAAATCCTCTTCTATTTCATTAGAAAATTCTGACATGCAGACTGAAACAATCACTTTCAATACCAGCAGCAGACTTCCAGTTAACTCCTGGTGAGCAGTAGCTTTACTACAGTGATCTAATGAGCAACTAGAGTGCTAACATTCTGAATTTATGGCAAATGTGAGACACATCTGAATGCCTTCTTGATGGAATCAAAGTAAAAACTGAAAGCATTTCCTACTGAGGAGACTGCAGTAAATGAGGAAATTAGGAAACTTCATAACAAAGAAGTCTTCCAAGATGGCCACCAGAGAAAAAGAGCCCAAATGTAGCACAAATATTACCCAGATGTAGCCCACATATAGCCCAATGACAAAAGTGTGCAAAACACTTTTTATTTTTAGTTTTTTGCAGTTTTATGTAGTGCAGACTGGTCAGGTATTGGAGCGTTGCATCTTAAAACATGACCCCTACACTACACAAACACTACTGCACTACCCTAAACCCTAAAACACTACCCCCAGCACGACCCCCTACGCTACCCAAACACCACTACACTAACCTAAATCCTAAAACACTAGCCCCAGCACGACCCCCTACACTATACAAACACCACTGCACTACCCTAAAACATGACCCCCTACACTACACAAACACCACTGCACTACCCTAAACCCTAAAACACTACCCCCAGCACGACCCCCTACACTACACAAACACCACTGCACTAACCTAAATACTAAAACAATACCCCCAGCACGACCCCCTACACTACCCAAACACCACTGCACTACCCTAAAACATGACCCCCTATACTACACAAACACCACTGCACTACCCTAAACCCTAAAAGACTACCCCCAGCACGACCCCCTACACTACACAAGCACCACTGCACTACCCTAAACCCTAAAACACTACCCCCAGCACGACCCCCTACACTGCCCGAACACCACTGCACTGCCCTAAACCTTGAAACACCAGCCCCTGCACGACCCCTACACTGTTCGAACACTACTGCCCTGCCCTAAACCATGAAACACCATCCCCAGCACGACCCCCTACACTGCACGAACACCACTGCACTGCCCTAAACCCTGAAAAACTACCCCCAGCAAGACCCCCTACACTGCCCGAACACCACTGCACTGCCCTAAACCTTGAAACATCACCCCCAGCAAGACCCCCTACACTGCCCAAACACCACTGCCCTAAACCCTGAAACACCACCCCCAGCAAGACCCCTACACTGCCCAAACACCACTGCACTGCCCTAAACCCTGAAACACCAGCCCCAGTACGACCCCCTACACTGCCCGAACACCACTGCACTGCCCTAAACCCTGAAACACTACCCTGTGCACGACCCCCTACACTGCCCGAACACAAATGCACTGCCCTAAACCCTGAAACACCATCCCCAGCACGACCCCCTATATTGCCCAAACACCACTGCACTGCTCTGAAGCCTGGAACACCACCCCCTGCACGACCCCCTACACTGCCCGAACACTACTGCATTGCCCCAAACCCTGAAACACCACCCCCAGCACGACCCCCTACACTGCCCGAACACAACTGCCCTAAACCCTGAAACACCACCCCCAGCAAGACCCCTACACTGCCCGAACACCACTGCACTGCCCTAAACCCTGAAACATCACCCCCAGCAAGACCCCTACACTGCCCGAACACCACTGCACTGCCCTAAACCCTGAAACACCACCCCCAGCAAGACCCCCTACACTGCCCGTACACCACTGCACTGCCCTAAACCCTGAAACACCAGCCCCAGCACGACCCCCTACACTGCCCGAACACAACTGCACTGCCCTAAACCCTGAAACACAACCCCCAGCAGGACCCCCTACACTACCCGAACACCACTGCACTACCCTAAACCCTGAAATACTCCCCAGCACGACCCCCTACACTACCCGAACACAACTGCACTGCCCTAAACCCTCAAACACTACCCCAGCACGACCCCCTACACTACCCGAATACCACTGCACTGCCCTAAACCCTAAAACACTCCCCCAGCACGACCCCCTACACTACCCGAACACAACTGCACTGCCCTAAACCCTCAAACACTCCCCAGCATGACCCCCTACACTACCCGAAAACCACTGCACTGCCCTAAACCCTAAAACACTCCCCCAGCATGACCCCTACACTATCCGAACACCACTGCCCTAAACCCTGTAACACCACCCCCAGCAAGACCCCTACACTGCCCGAACACCACTGCACTGCCCTAAACCCTGAAACAATACCCCCAGCACGACCCCTACACTGCCCGAATACCACTGCACTACCCTAAACCCTAAAACACGACCTCCTACACTACACAAAAACAACTGCACTACCCTAAACCCTAAAACACTACCCCCAGCACGACCCCCTACACTACACAAACACCACTGCACTACCCTAAACCCTATACACTACCCCCTACACTACACAAACACCACTGCACTACCCTAAACCCTAAAAAACTACCCCAGCACGAACCCCTACACTACCCAAACACCACTGCACTACCCTAAACCCTAAAACAATACCCCAGCAGTACCCCTACACTACCCAAACACCACTGCACTACCCTAAACCCTAAACCACTACCCCAGCATGACCCCCTACACTACCCAAACACCACTGCACTACCCTAAACCCTAAAACACTACCCCCAACACAACCCCCTACACTACCCAAACACCACTGCACTACCCTAAACCCTAAAACATTTCCCCCAGCACGACTCCCTACACTACACAAACACCACTGCACTGCCCTAAACCCTGAAACACCATCCCCAGCATGACCCCCTACTTCACGAACACCACTGCACTGCCCTAAATCCTGAAACACTACCCCCAGCAAGACCCCCTACACTGCCCGAACACCACTGCACTGCCCTAAACCCTGAAACATCACCCCCAGCAAGACCCCCAACACTGCCCGAACACCACTGCCCTAAACCCTGAAACACCACCCCCAGCAAGACCCCTACACTGCCTGAACACCACTGCACTGCCCTAAACCCTGAAACACCAGCCCCAGCACGACCCCCTACATTGCCCGAACACCACTGCACTGCCCTAAACCCTGAAACACCACCCCTGCATGACCCACTACACTGCCCGAACACCACTGCACTGCCCTAAACCATGAAACACCCCCCCAGCACGACCCCCTACACTGCCCGAACTCCACTGCACTGCCCTAAACCCTAAAACACCACCCCCTGCACGACCCCCTACACTGCCCGAACTCCACTGCACTGCCCTAAACACTGAAACACCACCCCCAGCATGCCCCCTACACTGCACGAACACCACTGCACTGCCCTAAACCCTGAAACACTACCCCCAGCAAGACCCCCTACACTGCCCGAACACCACTGCACTGCCCTAAACCCTGAAACATCACCCCCAGCAAGACCCCCTACACTGCCCGAACACCACTGCCCTAAACCCTGAAACACCACCCCCAGCAAGATCCCCTACACTGCCCGAACAACACTGCACTGCCCTAAACCCTGAAACACCACCCCCAGCACGACCCCTACACTGCCCGAACACCACTGCACTGCCTTAAACCCTGAAACACCACCCCCAGCACGACCGCCTACACTGCCTGAAAACCACTGCACTGCCCTAAACCCTGAAACACCACCCCCAGCACAACCCCCTACACTGCCCGTACACCACTGCACTACCCTAAATCCAGAAACACCACCCCCAGCACGACCCCCTACACTGCCCGAGCACCACTGCACTGCCCTAAACCCTGAAACACCATCCCCAGCACGACCCCCTACACTGCCCGAACACCACTGCACTGCCCTAAACCCTGAAAAACTACCCCCAGCAAGACCCCCTACACTGCCCGAACACCACTGCACTGCCCTAAACCCTGAAACATCACCCCCAGCAAGACCCCTACACTGCCCAAACACCACTGCCCTAAACCCTGAAACACCACCCCCAGCAAGACCCCCTACACTGCCCGAACACCACTGCACTGCCCTAAACCCTGAAACACCAGCCCCAGCACGACCCCCTACACTGCCCGAACAACACTGCACTGCCCTAAACCCTGAAACACTACCCCGTGCACGACCCCTACACTGCCCGAACACCACTGCACTGCCCTAAACCCTGAAACACCATCCCCAGCACGACCCCCTATATTGCCCGAACACCACTGCACAGCTCTAAAGCCTAGAACACCACCCCTGCACGACCCCTACACTGCCCGAACACTACTGCACTGCCCCAAACCCTGAAACACCACCCCTAGCACGACCCCCTACACTGCCCGAACACCACTGCCCTAAACCCTGAAACACCACCCCCAGCACGACCCCCTACACTACCCGAACACCACTGCACTGCCCTGAACCCTGAAACACAACCCCCAGCACGACCCCCTACACTACCCGAACACCACTGCACTTCCCTAAACCCTGAAATACTCCCCCAGCATGACCCCCTACACTACCCGAACACAACTGCACTGCCCTAAACCCTCAAACACTACCCCCAGCACGACCCCCTACACTACCCGAATACCACTGCACTGCCCTAAACCCTAAACCACTCCCCCCAGCACGACCCCCTACACTACCCAAACACCACTGCACTGCCCTAAACCCTGAAACACTACCCCACGCATGACCCCCTACACTACCCGAACAACACTGCCCTAAACCCTGTAACACCACCCCCAGCAAGACCCCCTAGACTGCCCAAACACCACTGCACTGCCCTAAACCCTGAAACACCACCCCCAGCACGACCCCCTACACTGCCCAAACACCACTGCACTACACTAAACCCTAAAACACGACCTCCTACACTACACAAAAACAACTGCACTACCCTAAACCCTAAAACACTACCCCCTGCTCGACCCTCTACACTACACAAACACCACTGCACTACCCTAAACCCTAAAACACTACCCCCTACACTACACAAACACCACTGCACTACCCTAAACCCTAAAAAACTACCCCCAGCACGAACCCCTACACTACCCAAACACCACTGCACTGCCCTAAACACTAAAACAATACCCCCAGGAGTACCCCCTACACTGCCCAAACACCACTGCACTACCCTAAACCCTGAAACCACTACCCCCAGCACGACCCCCTACACTGCCCAAACACCACTGCACTACCCTAAACCCTGAAACACTACCCCTAACACAACCCCCTACACTACCCAAACACCACTGCACTACCCTAAACCCTAAAACACTCCCCCCAGCATGACTCCCTACACTACACAAACACCACTGCACTGCCCTAAACCCTGAAACACCATCCCCAGCATGACCCCCTACACTGCACAAACACCACTGCACTGCCCTAAACCCTGAAACACTACCCCCAGCAAAACCCCCTACACTGCCCGAACACCACTGCACTGCCCTAAACCCTGAAACATCACCCCCAGCAAGACCCCCAACACTGCCCGAACACCACTGCCCTAAACCCTGAAACACCACCCCAGCAAGATCCCCTACACTGCCCGAACACCACTGCACTGCCCTAAACCCTGAAACACCACCCCCCTGCATGACCCCCTACACTGCCCGAACACCACTGCACTGCCCTAAACCCTGAAACACCAGCCCCAGCATGACCCCCTACACTGCCTGAACACCACTGCCGTAAACCCTGAAACACCACCATCAGCAAGACCCCCTACACCGCCCGAACACCACTGCACTGCCCTAAACCCTGAAACACCACCTCCAGCACAACCCCCTACACTGCCTGAACACCATTGCTCTGCCCAAAACCCTGAAACACTGCCCCCAGCAAGACCCCTACACTGCCCGAACACCACTGCACTGCCCTAAACCCCGAAACATCACCCCCAGCAAGACCCCCTACACTGCCCGAACACCACTGCCCTAAACCCTGAAACACCACCCCAGCACGACCCCCTACACTGCCCGAACACCACTGCACTGCCCTAAACCCTGAAACACTACCCCCAGCAAGACCCCCTATACTGCCCGAACACCACTGCACTGCCCTAAACCCTGAAACACCAGCCCCAGCACGACCCCCTACACTGCCCGAACACCACTGCACTACCCTAAACCCAGAAACACCACCCCCAGCACGACCCCCTACACTGCCCGAGCACCACTGCACTGCCCTTAACCCTGAAACACCAGCCCCAGCACGACCCCTACACTGCCTGAACACTACTACACTGCCCTAAACCATGAAACACCATCCCCAGCACGACCCCCTACACTGCACCGAACACCACTGCACTGCCCTAAACCCTGAAAAACTACCCCCAGCAAGACCCCCTATACTGACCGAACACCACTGCACTGCCCTAAACCCCGAAACATCACCCCCAGCAAGACCCCCTACACTGCCCAAATATCACTGCCCTAAACCCTGAAACACCACCCCCAGCAAGACCCCCTACACTGCCCGAACACCACTGCACTGCCCTAAACCCTGAAACACCAGCCCCAGCACGACCCCCTACACTGCCCGAACACCACTGCACTGCCCTAAACCCTGAAACACCACCCCCAGCACGACCCCCTATATTGCCCGAACACCACTGCACTGCTCTAAACCCTGAAACACCACCCCCTGCACGACCCCCTACACTGCCCGAACACTACTGCACTGCCCCAAACCCTGAAACACCACCCCCAGCACGACCCCCTATATTGCCCGAACACCACTGCACTGCTCTAAACCCTGAAACACCACCCCCTGCACGACCCCCTACACTGCCCGAACACTACTGCACTGCCCCAAACCCTGAAACACCACCCCCAGCACGACCCCCTACACTGCCCGAACACCACTGACCTAAACCCTGAAACACCACCCCAGCAAGACCCCCTACACTGCCCGAACACCACTGCACTGCCCTAAACCCTAAAACACTCCCCCAGCATGACCCCCTACACTACCCGAACACCACTGCCCTAAACCCTGTAACACCACCCCCAGCAAGACCCCCTACACTGCCCGAACACCACTGCACTGCCCTAAACCCTGAAACACCACCCCCAGCACGACCCCTACACTGCCCGAACACCACTGCACTACCCTAAACCCTAAAACACGACCTCCTACACTACACAAAAACAACTGCACTACCCTAAACCCTAAAACACTACCCCCAGCACGACCCCCTACACTACACAAACACCACTGCACTACCCTAAACCCTAAAACACTACCCCTACACTACACAAACACCACTGCACTACCCTAAACCCTAAAAACTACCCCCAGCACGAACCCCTACACTACCCAAACACCACTGCACTACCCTAAACCCTAAAACAATACCCCCAGCAGTACCCCCTACACTACCCAAACACCACTGCACTACCCTAAACCCTAAACCACTACCCCCAGCATGACCCCCTACACTACCCAAACACCACTGCACTACCCTAAACCCTAAAACACTACCCCCAACACAACCCCCTACACTACCCAAACACCACTGCACTACCCTAAACCCTAAAACATTTCCCCAGCACGACTCCCTACACTACACAAACACCACTGCACTGCCCTAAACCCTGAAACACCATCCCCAGCATGACCCCCTACACTGCACAAACACCACTGCACTGCCCTAAACCCTGAAACACTACCCCAGCAAGACCCCCTACACTGCCCGAACACCACAGCACTGCCCTAAACCCTGAAACATCACACCCAGCAAGACCCCCAACACTGCCCGAACACCACTGCCCTAAACCCTGAAACACCACCCCAGCAAGATCCCCTACACTCCCCGAACACCACTGCACTGCCCTAAACCCTGAAACACCACCCCCCTGCATGACCCCCTACACTTCCCGAACACCACTGCACTGCCCTAAACCCTGAAACACCAGCCCCAGCATGACCCCCTACACTGCCTGAACACCACTGCCGTAAACCCTGAAACACCACCATCAGCAAGACCCCCTACACCGCCCGAACACCACTGCACTGCCCTAAACCCTGAAACACCACCTCCAGCACAACCCCTACACTGCCTGAACACCATTGCTCTGCCCAAACCCTGAAACACTGCCCCCAGCAAGACCCCTACACTGCCCGAACACCACTGCACTGCCCTAAACCCCGAAACATCACCCCCAGCAAGACCCCCTACACTGCCCGAACACCACTGCCCTAAACCCTGAAACACCACCCCAGCACGACCCCTACACTGCCCGAACACCACTGCACTGCCCTAAACCCTGAAAAACTACCCCCAGCAAGACCCCTATACTGCCCGAACACCACTGCACTGCCCTAAACCCTGAAACACCAGCCCCAGCACGACCCCCTACACTGCCCGAACACCACTGCACTACCCTAAACCCAGAAACACCACCCCCAGCACGACCCCCTACACTGCCCGAGCACCACTGCACTGCCCTTAACCCTGAAACACCAGCCCCAGCACGACCCCCTACACTGCCTGAACACTACTGCACTGCCCTAAACCATGAAACACCATCCCCAGCACGACCCCCTACACTGCACGAACACCACTGCACTGCCCTAAACCCTGAAAAACTACCCCCAGCAAGACCCCCTATACTGACCGAACACCACTGCACTGCCCTAAACCCCGAAACATCACCCCCAGCAAGACCCCTACACTGCCCAAATATCACTGCCCTAAACCCTGAAACACCACCCCCAGCAAGACCCCCTACACTGCCCGAACACCACTGCACTGCCCTAAACCCTGAAACACCAGCCCCAGCACGACCCCCTACACTGCCCGAACACCACTGCACTGCCCTAAACCCTGAAACACCACCCCCAGCACGACCCCCTATATTGCCCGAACACCACTGCACTGCTCTAAACCCTGAAACACCACCCCCTGCACGACCCCCTACACTGCCCGAACACTACTGCACTGCCCCAAACCCTGAAACACCACCCCCAGCACGACCCCCTATATTGCCCGAACACCACTGCACTGCTCTAAACCCTGAAACACCACCCCCTGCACGACCCCCTACACTGCCCGAACACTACTGCACTGCCCCAAACCCTGAAACACCACCCCCAGCACGACCCCCTACACTGCCCGAACACCACTGCCCTAAACCCTGAAACACCACCCCAGCAAGACCCCCTACACTGCCCGAACACCACTGCACTGCCCTAAACCCTAAAACACTCCCCCAGCATGACCCCCTACACTGCCCGAACACCACTGCCCTAAACCCTGTAACACCACCCCCAGCAAGACCCCCTACACTGCCCGAACACCACTGCACTGCCCTAAACCCTGAAACACCACCCCCAG
Source organism: Calotriton arnoldi (assembly GCA_963921515.1). Taxonomy (NCBI): domain Eukaryota; kingdom Metazoa; phylum Chordata; class Amphibia; order Caudata; family Salamandridae; genus Calotriton; species Calotriton arnoldi. The sequence goes on from CAWUFW010001228.1 coordinate 2,364,163, forward strand.
CACGACCCCTACACTGCCCGAACACCACTGCACTACCCTAAACCCTAAAACACGACCTCCTACACTACACAAAAACAACTGCACTACCCTAAACCCTAAAACACTACCCCCAGCACGACCCCCTACACTGCACAAACACCACTGCACTACCCTAAACCCTAAAACACTACCCCTACACTACACAAACACCACTGCACTGCCCTAAACCCTAAAAACTACCCCCAGCACGAACCCCTACACTACCCAAACACCACTGCACTACCCTAAACCCTAAAACAATACCCCCAGCAGTACCCCCTACACTACCCAAACACCACTGCACTACCCTAAACCCTAAACCACTACCCCCAGCATGACCCCCTACACTACCCAAACACCACTGCACTACCCTAAACCCTAAAACACTACCCCCAACACAGACCCCTACACTACCCAAACACCACTGCACTACCCTAAACCCTAAAACATTTCCCCCAGCACGACTCCCTACACTACACAAACACCACTGCACTGCCCTAAACCCTGAAACACCATCCCCAGCATGACCCCCTACACTGCACAAACACCACTGCACTGCCCTAAACCCTGAAACACTACCCCCAGCAAAACCCCCTACACTGCCCGAACACCACTGCACTGCCCTAAACCCTGAAACATCACCCCCAGCAAGACCCCCAACACTGCCCGAACACCACTGCCCTAAACCCTGAAACACCACCCCAGCAAGATCCCCTACACTGCCCGAACACCACTGCACTGCCCTAAACCCTGAAACACCACCCCCTGCATGACCCCCTACACTGCCTGAACACCACTGCACTGCCCTAAACCCTGAAACACCAGCCCCAGCATGACCCCCTACACTGCCTGAACACCACTGCCGCTAAACCCTGAAACACCACCATCAGCAAGACCCCCTACACCGCCCGAACACCACTGCACTGCCCTAAACCCTGAAACACCACCTCCAGCACAACCCCCTACACTGCCTGAACACCATTGCTCTGCCCAAAACCCTGAAACACTGCCCCCAGCAAGACCCCTACACAGCCCGAACACCACTGCACTGCCCTAAACCCTGAAACATCACCCCCAGCAAGACCCCCTACACTGCCCGAACACCACTGCCCTAAACCCTGAAACACCACCCCAGCACGACCCCCTACACTGCCCGAACACCACTGCACTGCCCTAAACCCTGAAAAACTACCCCCAGCAAGACCCCCTATACTGCCCGAACACCACTGCACTGCCCTAAACCCTGAAACACCAGCCCCAGCACGACCCCCTACACTGCCCGAACACCACTGCACTACCCTAAACCCAGAAACACCACCCCCAGCACGACCCCCTACACTGCCCGAGCACCACTGCACTGCCCTTAACCCTGAAACACCAGCCCCAGCACGACCCCCTACACTGCCTGAACACTACTGCACTGCCCTAAACCATGAAACACCATCCCCAGCACGACCCCCTACACTGCACCGAACACCACTGCACTGCCCTAAACCCTGAAACACTACCCCCAGCAAGACCCCCTACACTGCCCGAACACCACTGCACTGCCCTAACCCCTGAAACATCACCCCCAGCAAGACCCCCAACACTGCCCGAACACCACTGCCCTAAACCCTGAAACACCACCCCCAGCAAGACCCCCTACACTGCCCGAAGAACACTGCACTGCCCTAAACCCTGACACACCAGCCCCAGCACGACCCCCTACATTGCCCGAACACCACTGCACTGCCCTAAACCCTGAAACACCACCCCCTGCATGACCCACTACACTGCCCGAACACCACTGCACTGCCCTAAACCATGAAACACCACCCCCAGCACGACCCCCTACACTGCCCGAACTCCACTGCACTGCCCTAAACCCTGAAACACCACCCCCTGTACGACCCCCTACACTGCCCGAACTCCACTGCACTGCCCTAAACACTGAAACACCACCCCCAGCATGACCCCCTACACTGCACGAACACCACTGCACTGCCCTAAACCCTGAAACATCACCCCCAGCAAGACCCCCTACACTGCCCGAACACCACTGCCCTAAACCCTGAAACACCACCCCAGCAAGATCCCCTACACTGCCCGAACAACACTGCACTGCCCTAAACCCTGAAACACCACCCCCAGCACGACCCCCTACACTGTCCGAACACCAATGCTCTGCCCAAAACCCTGAAACACCAGCCCCAGCACGACCCCCTACACTGCCCGAACACCACTGCACTGCCCTAAACCCTGAAACACCACCCCCAGCACGACCCCCTACACTGCCCGAACACCACTGCACTGCCATAAACCCTGAAACACCACCCCCAGCACGACCCGCCTACACTGCCTGAAAACCACTGCACTGCCCTAAACCCTGAAACACCAGCCCCAGCACGACCCCCTATACTGCCCGAACACCACTGCACTGCCCTAAACCCTGAAACACCAGCCCCAGCACGACCTCCTACACTGCCTGAACACTACTGCACTGCCCTAAACCATGAAACACCATCCCCAGCACGACCCCCTACACTGCACGAACACCACTGCACTGCCCTAAACCCTGAAAAACTATCCCCAGCAAGACCCCCTACACTGCCCGAACAGCACTGCACTGCCCTAAACCCTGAAACACTACCCCGTGCACGACCCCCTACACTGCCCGAACACCACTGCACTGCCCTAAACCCTGAAACACCATCCCCAGCACGACCCCCTATATTGCCCGAACACCACTGCACTGCTCTAAAGCCTAGAACACCACCCCCTGCATGACCCCCTACACAGCCCGAACATTACTGCACTGCCCCAAACCCTGAAACACCACCCCTAGCATGACCCCTACACTGCCCGAACACCACTGCCCTAAACCCTGAAACACCACCCCCAGCACGACCCCCTACACTACCCGAACACCACTGCACTGCACTGCCCTAAACCCTGAAACACAACCCCCAGCACAACCCCCTACACTACCCGAACACCACTGCACTACCGTAAACCCTGAAATACTCCCCCAGCACGACCCCCTACACTGCCCGAACACAACTGCACTGCCCTAAACCCTCAAACACTCACCCCAGCACGACCCCCTACACTGCCCGAATACCACTGCACTGCCCTAAACCCTGAAACACCACCCCCAGCACGACCCCCTACACTACCCAAACACCACTGCACTGCCCTAAACCCTGAAACACTACCCCCGCATGACCCCCTACACTGCCCGAACACCACTGCCCTAAACCCTGAAACACCACCCCCAGCACGACCCCTACACTACCCGAACACCACTGCACTGCCCTAAACCCTGAAACACAACCCCCAGCACGACCCCCTACACTACCCGAACACCACTGCACTACCGTAAACCCTGAAATACTCCCCCAGCACGACCCCCTACACTACCCGAACACAACTGCACTGCCCTAAACCCTCAAACACTCCCCCAGCACGACCCCCTACACTGCCCGAATACCACTGCACTGCCCTAAACCCTAAAACACTCCCCCAGCACGACCCCCTACACTACCCAAACACCACTGCACTGCCCTAAACCCTGAAACACTACCCCCAGCATGACCCCCTACACTACCCGAATACCACTGCACTGCCCTAAACCCTAAAACACTCCCCCCCAGCACGACCCCCTACACTGCCCAAACACCACTGCACTGCCCTAAACCCTGAAACACTACCCCCAGCATGACCCCCTACACTGCCCGAACACCACTGCCCTAAACCCTGAAACACCACCCCCAGCAAGACCCCTACACTGCCCGAACACCACTGCACTGCCCTAAACCCTGAAACACCACCCCCAGCACGACCCCCTACACTGCCCGAACACCACTGCACTACACTAAACCCTAAAACATGACCTCCCAGCACGACCCCCTACACTACACAAACACCACTGCACTACCCTAAACCCTAAAACACTACCCCCTACACTACTCAAACACCACTGCACTGCCCTAAACCCTGAAACACTACCCCCAGCACGAACCCCTACACTGCCCAAACACCACTGCACTGCCCTAAACACTGAAACAACACCCCCAGCAGTACCCCCTACACTGCCCAAACACCACTGCACTGCCCTAAACCCTGAAACCACTAGCCCCAGCACGACCCCTACACTGCCCAAACACCACTGCACTACCCTAAACCCTAAAACACTACCCCTAACACGACCCCCTACACTACCCAAACACCACTGCACTACCCTAAACCCTAAAACACCACCCCCAGCATGACTCCCTACACTGCACAAACACCACTGCACTGCCCTAAACCCTGAAACACCATCCCCAGCATGACCCCCTACACTGCACAAACACCACTGCACTGCCCTAAACCCTGAAACACTACCCCCAGCAAGACCCCCTACACTGCCCGAACACCACTGCACTGCCCTAAACCCTGAAACATCACCCCCAGCAAGACCCCCAACACTGCCCGAACACCCACTGCCCTAAACCCTGAAACACCACCCCCAGCAAGATCCCCTACACTGCCCGAACACCACTGCACTGCCCTAAACGCTGAAACATCACCCCCAGCAAGACCCCCAACACTGCCCGAACACCACTGCCCTAAACCCTGAAACACCACCCCCAGCAAGATCCCCTACACTCCCCGAACACCACTGCACTGCCCTAAACGCTGAAACACCACCCCCAGCATGACCCCCTACACTGCACGAACACCACTGCACTGCCCTAAACCCTGAAACACTACCCCAGCAAGACCCCCTACACTGCCCGAACACCACTGCACTGCCCTAAACCCTGAAACATCACCCCCAGCAAGACCCCCTACACTGCCCGAACACCACTGCCCTAAACCCTGAAACACCACCCCCAGCAAGATCCCCTACACTGCCCGAACACCACTGCCCTGCCCAAAACCCTGAAACACCAGCCCCAGCACGACCCCCTACACTGCCCGAACACCACTGCACTGCCCTAAACCCTGAAACACCACCCCCAGCACGACCCCCTACACTGCCCGAACACCACTGCACTGCCCTAAACCCTGAAACACCACCCCCAGCACGACCGCCTACACTGCCCGAACACCACTGCACTGCCCTAAACCCTGAAACACCAGCCCCAGCACGACCCCTACACTGCCCGAACACCACTGCACTGCCCTAAACCCTCAAACACCAGCCCCAGCACGACCCCCTACACTGCCCGAACACCACTGCACTACCCTAAACCCTGAAACACCAGCCCCAGCAAGACCCCCTACACTGCCCGAACACCACTGCACTGCCCTAAACCCTGAAACACCAGCCCCAGCAAGACCCCCTACACTGCCCGAACACCACTGCACTGCCCTAAACCCTGAAACACCACCCCCAGCAAGACCCCCTACACTGCCCAAACACCACTGCACTGCCCTAAACGCTGAAACACCAGCCCCAGCAAGACCCCCTACACTGCCCGAACACCATTGCACTGCCCTAAACCCTGAAACACCACCCCCAGCAAGACCCCCTACACTGCCCGAACACCACTGCACCTAAACCCTGAAACACCACCCCCAGCAAGACCACCTACACTGCCCGAACACCACTGCACTGCCCTAAACCCTGAAACACCAGCCCCAGCACGACCCCCTACACTGCCCGAACACCACTGCACTGCCCTAAACCCTGAAACACCACCCCTGCATGACCCACTACACTGCCCGAACACCACTGCACTGCCCTAAACCATGAAACACCACCCCCAGCACGACCCCTACACTGCCCGAACTCCACTGCACTGCCCTAAACCCTGAAACACCACCCCCTGCACGACCCCTACACTGCCCGAACTCCACTGCACTGCCCTAAACACTGAAACACCACCCCCAGCATGACCCCCTACACTGCACAAACACCACTGCACTGCCCTAAACCCTGAAACACTACCCCCAGCATGACCCACTACACTGCCCGAACACCACTGCACTGCCCTAAACCCTGAAACATCACCCCCAGCAAGACCTCCTACACTGCCCGAACACCACTGCCCTAAACCCTGAAACACCACCCCAGCAAGATCCCCTACACTGCCCGAACAACACTGCACTGCCCTAAACCCTGAAACACCACCCCCAGCACGACCCCCTACACTGTCCGAACACCAATGCTCTGCCCAAAACCCTGAAACACCAGCCCCAGCACGACCCCCTACACTGCCCGAACACCACTGCACTGCCCTAAACCCTGAAACACCACCCCCAGCACGACCCCCTACACTGCCCGAACACCACTGCACTGCCATAAACAATGAAACACCACCCCCAGCACGACCGCCTACACTGCCTGAAAACCACTGCACTGCCCTAAACCCTGAAACACCAGCCCCAGCACGACCCCCTATACTGCCCAAACACCACTGCACTGCCCTAAACCCTGAAACACCAGCCCCAGCACGACCCCCTACACTGCCCGTACACCACTGCACTACCCTAAATCCAGAAACACCACCCCCAGCACGACCCCCTACACTGCCCGAGCACCACTGCACTGCCCTAAACCCTGAAACACCTGCCCCAGCACGACCCCCTACACTGCCTGAACACCACTGCACTGCCCTAAATCATGAAACACCATCCCCAGCACAACCCCCTACACTGCCCGAACACCACTGCACTGCCCTAAACCCTGAAACACTACCCCCAGCAAGACCCCCTACACTGCCCGAACACCACTGCACTGCCCTAAACCTTGAAACATCACCCCAGCAAGACCCCCTACACTGCCCGAACACCACTGCACTGCCCTAAACCCTGAAACACCACCCCCAGCAAGACCCCCTACACTGCCCGAACACCACTGCACTGCCCTAAACCCTAAAACACGACCTCCTACACTACACAAAACAACTGCACTACCCTAAACCCTAAAACACTACCCCCTGCACGACCCCTACACTACACAAACACCACTGCACTGCCCTAAACCCTGAAACACTACCCCCAGCACGAACCCCTACACTACCCAAACACCACTGCACTGCCCTAAACACTAAAACAATAGCCCCAGCACGACCCCCTACACTGCCCAAACACCACTGCACTGCCCTAAACCCTGAAACACTACCCCTAACACGACCCCCTACACTGCCCAAACACCACTGCACTGCCCTAAACCCTGAAACACTCACCCCCAGCAGTACCCCTACACTGCCCAAACACCACTGCACTGCCCTAAACCCTGAAACCACTACCCCCAGCACGACCCCCTACACTGCCCAAACACCACTGCACTGCCCTAAACCCTAAAACACTACCCCTAACACGACCCCTACACTGCCCAAACACCACTGCACTGCCCTAAACCCTGAAACACACCTGCACCCCCTACACTGCACAAACACCACTGCACTGCCCTAAACCCTGAAACACTACCCCCAGCACGAACCCCTACACTGCCCAAACACCACTGCACTGCCCTAAACACTGAAACAATACCCCCAGCAGTACCCCCTACACTGCCCAAACACCACTGGACTGCCCTAAACCCTGAAACCACTACCCCCAGCACGACCCCCTACACTGCCCAAACACCACTGCACTGCCCTAAACCCTAAAACACTACCCCTAGCACGACCCCCTACACTGCCCGAACACCACTGCACTACCCTAAACCCTAAAACACTCCCCCAGCATGACTCCCTACACTACACAAACACCACTGCACTGCCCTAAACCCTGAAACACCATCCCCAGCATGACCCCCTACACTGCACAAACACCACTGCACTGCCCTAAACCCTGAAACACTACCCCCAGCAAGACCCCCTACACTGCCCGAACACCACTGCACTGCCCTAAACCCTGAAACATCACCCCCAGCAAGACCCCCTACACTGCCCGAACACCACTGCCCCTAAACCCTGAAACACCACCCCCAGCAAGATCCCCTACACTGCCCGAACACCACTGCACTGCCCTAAACGCTGAAACATCACCCCCAGCAAGACCCCCAACACTGCCCGAAACACCACTGCCCTAAACCCTGAAACACCACCCCCAGCAAGATCCCCTACACTGCCCGAACACCACTGCACTGCCCTAAACGCTGAAACACCACCCCCAGCATGACCCCCTACACTGCACGAACACCACTGCACTGCCCTAAACCCTGAAACACTACCCCAGCAAGACCCCTACACTGCCCGAACACCACTGCACTGCCCTAAACCCTGAAACATCACCCCCAGCAAGACCCCCTACACTGCCCGAACACCACTGCTCCTAAACCCTGAAACACCACCCCCAGCAAGATCCCCTACACTCCCCGAACAACACTGCACTGCCCTAAACCCTGAAACACCACCCCCAGCACGACCCCCTACACTGCCCGAACACCAATGCTCTGCCCTGCCCAAAACCCTGAAACACCAGCCCCAGCACGACCCCCTACACTGCCCGAACACCACTGCACTGCCCTAAACCCTGAAACACCACCCCAGCACGACCCCCTACACTGCCCGAACACCACTGCACTGCCCTAAACCCTAAAACACCACCCCCAGCACGACCGCCTACACTGCCTGAAAACCACTGCACTGCCCTAAACCCTGAAACACCAGCCCCAGCACGACCCCCTACACTGCCCGAACACCACTGCACTGCCCTAAACCCTCAAACACCAGCCCCAGCACGACCCCCTACACTGCCCGAACACCACTGCACTACCCTAAACCCTGAAACACCAGCCCCAGCAAGACCCCCTACACTGCCCGAACACCACTGCACTGCCCTAAACCCTGAAACACCAGCCCCAGCAAGACCCCCTACACTGCCCGAACACCACTGCACTGCCCTAAACCCTGAAACACCACCCCCAGCAAGACCCCTACACTGCCCAAACACCACTGCACTGCCCTAAACGCTGAAACACCAGCCCCAGCAAGACCCCCTACACTGCGCGAACACCATTGCACTGCCCTAAACCCTGAAACACCACCCCCAGCAAGACCCCCTACACTGCCCGAACACCACTGCACCTAAACCCTGAAACACCACCCCCAGCAAGACCACCTACACTGCCCGAACACCACTGCACTGCCCTAAACCCTGAAACACCAGCCCCAGCACGACCCCCTACACTGCCCGAACACCACTGCACTGCCCTAAACCCTGAAACACCACCCCTGCATGACCCACTACACTGCCCGAACACCACTGCACTGCCCTAAACCATGAAACACCACCCCCAGCACGACCCCCTACACTGCCCGAACTCCACTGCACTGCCCTAAACCCTGAAACACCACCCCCTGCACGACCCCCTACACTGCCCGAACTCCACTGCACTGCCCTAAACACTGAAACACCACCCCCAGCATGACCCCTACACTGCACAAACACCACTGCACTGCCCTAAACCCTGAAACACTACCCCCAGCATGACCCCCTACACTGCCCGAACTCCACTGCACTGCCCTAAACCCTGAAACACCACCCCCTGCACGACCCCCTACACTGCCCGAACTCCACTGCTCTGCCTTAAACACTGAAACACCACCCCCGCATGACCCCCTACACTGCCCAAACACCACTGCACTGCCCTAAACCCTGAAACACTACCCCCAGCAAGACCCCCTACACTGCCCGAACACCACTGCCCTAAACCATGAAACACCAACCCCAGCAAGACCCCTACACTGCCCGAACACCACTGCACTGCCCTAAACCCTGAAACACCAGCCCCAGCACAACCCCTACACTGCCCGAACACCACTGCACTGCCCTAAACCCTGAAACACCACCCCCAGCACGACCCCCTACACTGTCCGAACACCAATGCTCTGCCCTAAACCCTGAAACACCAGCCCCAGCACGACCCCTACACTGCCCGAACACCACTGCACTGCCCTAAACCCTGAAACACCACCCCCAGCACGACCCCCTACACTGCCCGAACACCACTGCACTGCCATAAACACTGAAACACCACCCCCAGCACGACCGCCTACACTGCCTGAACACCACTGCACTGCCCTAAACCCTGAAACACCAGCCCCAGCACGACCCCCTATACTGCCCAAACACCACTGCACTGCCCTAAACCCTGAAACACCAGCCCCAGCACGACCCCCTACACTGCCCGTACACCACTGCACTACCCTAAATCCAGAAACACCACCCCCAGCACGACCCCCTACACTGCCCGAGCACCACTGCACTGCCCTAAACCCTGAAACACCTGCCCCAGCACGACCCCCTACACTGCCTGAACACTACTGCACTGCCCTAAATCATGAAACACCATCCCCAGCACGACCCCCTACACTGCACGAACACCACTGCACTGCCCTAAACCCTGAAAAACTACCCCCAGCAAGACCCCCTACACTGCCCGAACACCACTGCACTGCCCTAAACCTTGAAACATCACCCCCAGCAAAACCCCCTACACTGCCCAAACACCACTGCCCTAAACCCTGAAACACCACCCCCAGCAAGACCCCCTACACTGCCCGAACACCACTGCACTGCCCTAAACCCTGAAACACCAGCCCCAGGACGACCCCCTACACTGCCCGAACAGCACTGCACTGCCCTAAACCCTGAAACACTACCCCGTGCACGACCCCCTACACTGCCCGAACACCACTGCACTGCCCTAAACCCTGAAACACCATCCCCAGCACGACCCCCTATATCGCCCGAACACCACTGCACTGCTCTAAAGCCTAGAACACCACCCCCTGCACGACCCCCTACACTGCCCGAACATTACTGCACTGCCCCAAACCCTGAAACACCACCCCTAGCATGACCCCCTACACTGCCCGAACACCACTGCCCTAAACCCTGAAACACCACCCCAAGCACGACCCCCTACACTACCCGAACACCACTGCACTGCCCTAAACCCTGAAACACAACCCCCAGCAGGACCCCCTACACTGCCCGAACACCGCTGCACTACCCTAAACCCTGAAATACTCCCCCAAGCACGACCCCCTACACTGCCCGAACACAACTGCACTGCCCTAAACCCTCAAACACTCCCCCAGCACGACCCCCTACACTACCCGAATACCACTGCACTGCCCTAAACCCTAAAACACTCCCCCAGCACGACCCCCTACACTACCCAAACACCACTGCACTGCCCTAAACCCTGAAACACTACCCCCCGCATGACCCCCTACATTACCCGAACATGACTGCCCTAAACCCTGTAACACCACCCCCAGCAAGACCCCCTACACTGCCCGAACACCACTGCACTGCCCTAAACCCTGAAACACCACCCCCAGCACGACCCCCTACACTGCCCGAACACCACTGCACTACACTAAACCCTAAAACACGACCTCCTACACTACACAAAAACAACTGCACTACCCTAAACCCTAAAACACTACCCCTGCACGACCCCCTACACTACACAAACACCACTGCACTACCCTAAACCCTAAAACAGTACCCCCTACACTACACAAACACCACTGCACTACCCTAAACCCTAAAACACTACCCCCAGCACGAACCCCTACACTGCCCAAACACCACTGCACTGCCCTAAACCCTAAAACACTACCCCCAGCAGTACCCCCTACACTGCCCAAACACCACTGCACTGCCCTAAACCCTGAAACCACTACCCCCAGCACGACCCCCTACACTGCCCAGAACACCACTGCACTGCCCTAAACCCTAAAACACTACCCCCAGCACGACCCCCTACACTGCCCGAACACCACTGCACTGCCCTAAACCCTGAAACACCACCCCCAGCAGTGACCCCTACACTGCCCAAACACCACTGCACTGCCCTAAACCCTGAAACCACTACCCCCAGCACGACCCCCTACACTGCCCGAACACCACTGCACTGCCCTAAACCCTGAAACACTACCCCTAACACGACCCCCTACACTGCCCAGAACACCACTGCACTGCCCTAAACCCTGAAACACTACCCAGCATGACCCTACACTGCCCGAACACCACTGCACTGCCCTAAACCCTGAAACACTACCCCCAGCACGACCCCCTACACTGCCCAAACACCACTGCACTGCCCTAAACCCTGAAACAATACCCCCAGCAGTGACCCCCTACACTGCCCGAACACCACTGCACTGCCCTAAACCCTGAACCACTACCCCCAGCACGACCCCCTACACTGCCCAAACACCACTGCACTGCCCTAAACCCTGAAACACCACCCCTAGCACGACCCCTACACTGCCCAAACACCACTGCACTGCCCTAAACCCTGAAACACCACCCCCAGCATGACTCCCTACACTACACAAACACCACTGCACTGCCCTAAACCCTGAAACACCATCCCCAGCATGACCCCCTACACTGCACGAACACCACTGCACTGCCCTAAACCCTGAAACACTACCCCCAGCAAGACCCCCTACACTGCCCGAACACCACTGCACTGCCCTAAACCCTGAAACATCACCCCCAGCAAGACCCCCAACACTGCCCGAACACCACTGCCCTAAACCCTGAAACACCACCCCCAGCAAGATCCCCTACACTCCCCGAACACCACTGCACTGCCCTAAACGCTGAAACATCACCCCCAGCAAGACCCCCAACACTGCCCGAACACCACTGCCCTAAACCCTGAAACACCACCCCCAGCAAGATCCCCTACACTGCCCGAACACCACTGCACTGCCCTAAATGCTGAAACACCACCCCCAGCATGACCCCCTACACTGCACGAACACCACTGCACTGCCCTAAACCCTGAAACACTACCCCCAGCAAGACCCCCTACACTGCCCGAACACCACTGCACTGCCCTAAACCCTGAAACATCACCCCCAGCAAGACCCCCTACACTGCCCGAACACCACTGCACTCCTAAACCCTGAAACACCACCCCCAGCAAGATCCCCTACACTGCCCGAACAACACTGCACTGCCCTAAACCCTGAAACACCACCCCCAGCACGACCCCCTACACTGCCCGAACACCAATGCTCTGCCCTGCCCAAAACCCTGAAACACCAGCCCCAGCACGACCCCTACACTGCCCGAACACCACTGCACAGCCCTAAACCCTGAAACACCACCCCAGCACGACCCCCTACACTGCCCGAACACCACTGCACTGCCCTAAACCCTAAAACACCACCCCCAGCACAACCGCCTACACTGCCTGAAAACCACTGCACTGCCCTAAACCCTGAAACACCAGCGCAAGCACGACCCCCTATACTGCCCGAACACCACTGCACTGCCCTAAACCCTCAAACACCAGCCCCAGCACGACCCCTACACTGCCCGAACACCACTGCACTACCCTAAACCCTGAAACACCAGCCACAGCAAGACCCCTACACTGCCCGAACACCACTGCCCTGCCCTAAACCCTGAAACACCAGCCCCAGCAAGACCCCCTACACTGCCCGAACACCACTGCACTGCCCTAAACCCTGAAACACCACCCCCAGCAAGACCCCCTACACTGCCCGAACACCACTGCACTGCCCTAAACGCTGAAACACCAGCCCCAGCAAGTCCCCTACACTGCGCGAACACCATTGCACTGCCCTAAACCCTGAAACACCACCCCCAGCAAGACCCCCTACACTGCCCGAACACCACTGCACTAAACCCTGAAACACCACCCTCAGCAAGACCACCTACACTGCCCGAACACCACTGCACTGCCCTAAACCCTGAAACACCACCCCAGCACGACACCCTACACTGCCCGAACACCACTGCACTGCCCTAAACCCTGAAACACCACCCCCAGCACGACTCCTACACAGCCCGAACACCACTGCACTGCCCTAAACCCTGAAACACCACCCCCCTGCATGACCCCCTATACTGCCCGAACACCACTGCACTGCCCTAAACCCTGAAACACCAGCCCCAGGATGACCCCCTACACTGCCTGGACACCACTGCCGTAAACCCTGAAACACCACCCCCAGCAAGACCCCCTACACCGCCCGAACACCACTGCACTGCCCTAAACCCGGAAACACCACCTCCAGCACAACCCCCTACACTGCCTGAACACCATTGCTCTGCCCAAAACCCTGAAACACTGCCCCCAGCAAGACCCCTACACTGCCCGAACACCACTGCACTACCCTAAACCCCGAAACATCACCCCCAGCAAGACCCCCTACACTGCCCAAACACCACTGCCCTAAACCCTGAAACACCACCCCAGCACGACCCACTACACTGCCCGAACACCACTGCACTGCCCTAAACCCTGAAAAACTACCCACAGCAAGACCCCCTATACTGCCCGAACACCACTGCACTGCCCTAAACCCTGAAACACCAGCACCAGCACGACCCCCTACACTGCCCGAACACCACTGCACTACCCTAAACCCAGAAACACCACCCCCAGCACGACCCCTACACTGCCCGAGACACCACTGCACTGCCCTTAACCCTGAAACACCAGCCCCAGCTCGACCCCCTACACTGCCTGAACACTAATGCACTGCCCTAAACCATGAAACACCATCCCCAGCACGACCCCCTACACTGCACGAACACCACTGCACTGCCCTAAACCCTGAAACACTACCATCAGCAAGACCCCCTACACTGCCCGAACACCACTGCACTTCCCTAAACCCTGAAACATCACCCCCAGCAAGACCCCTACACTGCCCGAAACTACCACTGCCCTAAACCCTGAAACACCACCCCCAGCAAGACCCCTACACTGCCCGAACACCACTGCACTGCCCTAAACCCTGAAACACCAGATCCAGCACGACCCCTACACTGCCCGAACACCACTGCACTGCCCTAAACCCTGAAACACCACCCCAGCACGACCCCCTATATTGCCCGAACACCACTGCACTGCTCTAAACCCTGAAACACCACCCCCTGCACGACCCCCTACACTGCCCGAACACTACTGCACTGCCCCAAACCCTGAAACACCACCCCCAGCACGACCCCCTACACTGCCCGAACACCACTGCCCTAAACCCTGAAACACCAGCCCCAGCACGACCCCCTACACTGCCCGAATACTACTGCACTGCTCTAAACCCTGAAACACCACCCCCTGCACGACCCCCTACACCGCCCGAACACCACTGCACTGCCCTAAACCCTGAAACATCACCCCCAGCAAGACCCCCTACACTGCCCGAACACCACTGCACTGCCCTAAACCCTGAAACACCACCCCCAGCAAGACCCCCTACACTGCCCGAACACCACTGCACTGCCCTAAACCCTGAAACACCAGCCCCAGCACGACCCCCTACACTGCCCGAACACCACTGCACTGCCCTAAACCCTGAAACACAACCCCCAGCACGACCCCCTACACTACCCGAACACAACTGCACTGCCCTAAACCCTCAAACACTCCCCCCAGCACGACCCCCTACACTACCCGAACACCACTGCACTGCCCTAAACCCTAAAACACTACCCCCTACACTACACAAACACCACTGCACTACCCTAAACCCTAAAAACTACCCCCAGCACGAACCCCTACACTACCCAAACACCACTGCACTACCCTAAAACAATACCCCCAGCAGTACCCCCTACACTACCCAAACACCACTGCACTACCCTAAACCCTAAAACACTACCCCCAGCAGTACCCCTACACTACCCAAACACCATTGCACTACCCTAAACCCTAAAACACTACCCCCAGCAGTACCCCTACACTACCCAAACACCACTGCACTACCCTAAACCCTAAACCACTACCCCAGCACGACCCCCTACACTACCCAAACACCACTGCACTACCCTAAACCCTAAAACACTACCCCAGCACAACCCCTACACTACCCAAACACCACTGCTCTACCCTACACCCTAAAACACTCCCCCAGCACGACTCCCTACACTATCCAAACACCACTGCACTACCCTAAACCCTAAATCTACCCCCAGCATGACCCCCTACACTACACAAACACCACTGCACTACCCTAAACCCTAAAACACTACACCCAGCACGACCCCTTCACTACCTAAACACAACTGCACAATTTGTTACAGGCGTTGCAACGCAGGCCTGTGGTGCTTACTGGAAGTACCTGGTGGGCTAGTTGGGCCCCAGGGACCCTCAGGATTCAAGGTGACCTAATCCCCCAACTTAAAACGCGCCACGGGGCGCGTTTGCACAGTGGTGAAGGGAGGGCGGGGCCTCAGGTGACATGTGCGCAAACACGCCCTGTGGTGCATTTTAAGTTGGGGAATTAATTCCCCTTGAATCCTGAGGGACCCTGGGGGCCAACTAGCCCACCACGTACCTTCAGTAAGCACAACAGAGTTGCGTTGCAGAGAGGTGAAAAAGGTGCGTGGCCTCGGAACGCCTCTCTGCAACTCAGCTCTGTGGTCCTAACTGTAGGTACCTGGGGGGCTAGTTGGGCCCCAGGGACCCTCAGGATTCAAGGGGACTTAATCCTGCAACTTAAAATGCGCCACGGGGCGCGTTTGCACACATGTCACCTCAGGCCCCCCCTCCCTTCACCACTGTGCAAACGCGCCCTGTAGCGCGTTTTAAGAGGTAGTTTTAATCCCCCTGCCCTATTATGTACTAGGGACTTACAGAGGAGGTCATGCTAATCACAGGGGTACCCCAACGCATAGTGTTCCCTAGTGTATGTAGGTGTTTTCACTGTATTCTAAGTGTCTTTTAGCATAGCACTGACTCTGGTTAGTCAGAGTCAGTTACCACCAGTACCCGTCTGAAAAAGTTGTGGGCACAGGATGATTTTGCAACAAGGCCTCTTTCTGCTCCTCTGTTGGTTCTTTCTGCACATCTTTTGCTTCTTCCTGCACTTTTCTTCGTCTTTGTGGACTTCTGTTGCTTCTTTCTGCATTTCTTTTGCTTCTTTCTGTGCGTTTTTCTTCTTTCTTCACATGTCCTACCTCTGTAGGCATAGTTAGAAACTAGCATTTAAAAAACCTTTGAAATTCACTTAAAAAATCATAGGTTTCAGGCACGTTATAGTTAGAAATTAGCATTTAAAAAACCTTTGAAATTCACTGAAAAAACCATAGGTTTTAGGGACAGTTATAGTTAGTTGGACATTTCACTCATACAAAACCATAGAAATTCCCCCGTTATAGTTAGTTCAGCTAACTATAACTCGCGCCCGCAATGCACTGCTGATGACGTCACATATTACATCACTCATGACATGGTCAGTGACATCACTGATGACATCACTGATGACATCACTGATGACATCATCCATGTGATAATTTCATGCATCTTCTCACACCCTAATATAACTTTTGATACACCCACTCTAAATTACAGACTGCCATTCTCAAAACCATACACACTCCAATACCAATAACTACATACCCACTCACTGATTCTTAGGTCTACACACACACATCTACTCACTCACCCGTACAGTCACTCATACTTACAGTCACTTAGTACAGGACTATCATATGCACTCGTACACCTATATAAACACTCACACACCGCCACTCATCCATAGAGGTACTCACACACCTATTCAGTCATGCAAAAAATTAATCACACACCCATTTACTCACCTATACAGTTATACACACACCAGCTCACTTACTCATACAAATACTAGCACATTCTTACGCTCTTATACAATAACTGATACAAGCACACACGCATCCATACAGCCACTCTCACAATCACACACTCTCACTTATAGCCATTTAAATACTCTAACACACATATATACTGCCTTTTACATATGTAGTTACTCGCACATGTACCACTGAGATATACATTCACTCACTAACACACACATACACACATTCACCCACCCAAGCAGTCCATCACAGATGCACTCTTGAAATCATGCACCCAGTGAATCACCCACTCACACATCTATGTACAGAGTCACACACACCCCACCCACACAAACACTCAGGCAGCCATACAGATACTCAGAGAACCAATCAATATCCCATATAGACACTCATGTAGCTATTCGCAAATCCATGCATCCACTTACACACCAACAAACAGACGGATACAGACATTCACACAGTTTAGTCACTAACCCATGCATTCAGTAAGATACTTTTAATCACTCACTTGTAGAGTCAGTCACGCACGTACTAAATCATCCATTCAGACACTTATACACCCACTCATTCTTCAAAACGCCTTTCCCTATATATATTAAACATATTTAAACTTTACAGAAACACACAGTCACTGGATGATGTCATCAGTGATGTCATCAGTGATGTCATTTGAGATGTCATCAGTGATGTCATCAGTGATGTCACTGACCATGTCATGAGTGATGTAATATGTGGCGTCATCAGCAGTGCATTGCGGGGCGCGAGTTATAGTTAGCTGAACTAACTATAGCGGGGAATTTCTATGGTTTTGTACGAGTGAAATGTCCAACTAACTATAACTGTCCCTAAAACCTATGGTTTTTTCAGTGAATATATATATATATATATACACTGAAAAATCAAAGGTTACAGGGACATTAGAGTTAGCGTCAGATTTTACTCGAACAAAACCAGAGAAATTCAGCCGTTATAGTTAGCTGAGCTAACTATAACTCGCGCCCCCGCAATGCACTGCTTATGACCTCATATATTACATCACTCATTACATGGTCAGTGAAATCACTGATGACATCTCAAATGACATTACTGATGACATCTCTGATGACATCATCCAGTGTCTGTGACTGTTTATCAAAAGTTTATGAGTGTTAAATATACATACCAAGGTGTATTGATTAATTAATGGATGTATGAGTATCTGTATGGATTATTCAGTGGATGTGTGACTCCCTACAAATTAGTTATAATGGGGGATTGTAATATACATCGATGTAAATTTAACTGTGTGATAGATGGGGAGACTCATGAAGATTTACCACCTGTGGCCCATTTTGAACATTCTATCCAAGGCACCCGACTTGATAGCTTACTAGCAAATAATAATTTGTACTGTCTAGAGCCTGGGGAAGAAACAGAGGTGATACCATCTTTTTTGGTAGAGGACGCAGTTCCACCATAGATTATGTTGTAATTTCAGCCCCCTTATATCGATATATGCGGGAGGTCAGGGTGGCTCAAACTGGTTTTAGCGACCACAATCCCATTATTGTGGTAACTAATGGTTTTTTGGTCCTTCGGGGAGTGGAGCCAAAAGCCTTGGCAAATGGGGATTTTCGGCCTATGGCCCAGGATCAGAAAATAAGATGGGAGAAAATTGTCCCGGATCTCTTTTTAACTGAGTTATATATTGAGGGCAAAGAGGAAATTGAGCGTTGCCTAAACACATTCAGCGAGCCAAATGAAGTACTAGAGGCTTATGATAAATTAAGTAAGCTAATTGGTAAAAAGTTAACTAGTAAAAAGAACAAGGTAGGAACTAATGAGGCAAAGTGGTTTAATGCCGATTGCTCCAAAACCCACAAAGCCCTTATGGTTGCTTTAAAAAGCGCACCTAGAGATCCTGAACTGATTAAAACCTGTAGGAAAGCATATGATTCAGCTTTAAAATTAAGAAAGGGTGCTTTAAGGGAACAGGCATGGGACGATCTAACACAGGCGAGCACACAAGCCGATAGTGCAAAATTTTGGAAAGTGGTAAACAGCCCCTTTTTCAAAGATAATAACACGACAAAAGTAGAGTGTAATTCCAGCCGACCGGTAGGTTAGCCACTTTGAACACATTTATTCAGAGGTTGTTACGGAACATATAGGCCCTACTTGGGTACCAAGTCCTTTACCACTAGATCTGTTTTTGGATGTAAAAGAGGTTCAGAAAGCGATTGAGTGTATGTGCGCCAGGAAAGCTCCTGGTCCCGACGGGATACCGGTGGACCTCTATAAGTCAGAATCGGGTGTATGGGCGAAAATTTTAACCGGAGTGTTCAATGCAGCCATAAGGGTAGGTCAACCACACTCATGGTCAACGGCGGTGATATTGCCAATTTTTAAGAAAGGCGCTAGGGAAGACCCAGGATGTTATCGACCAATTTCTTTGTTGGACTCCGCAGCAAAAATAATGGGAAAAGTAATTTTAGATCGCCTAGCAAACTGGTTGGAAGAAAGGGAAGTGTTGTCAGAGTTACTAATTTGGTTTTCGCAAAGGCAGAGGTACAGTGGAACAATGTATGAATTTACTAATGATTACCAGTAAATGTATACTTGCCAAAAAAGGACGTATGTCATTGGCTTTTATGGACTTAACGTCCGCTTTTGATAGGGTAAATAGGTCCAAGTTATGGTACTTATTAATAGAGACAGGGATGGACATGAATTTAGTAAGTTTCTTGCACTGGTCCCACCTTAATTTAACTGCCTCTGTAAGGTATAATGAAGATGGCTCCTTATCTAATGCCTGGAAGGTAAAGAGAGAGTAAGGCAGGGTGCATTCTTGCCCTGGTTTTATTCACACTGTACATAAATAATTTGGGGGCAGTGCTGTCTAATTCTTCTCTAGACATTCCTAGAGTAGGTTCTAAATCTATTCCAGCACTTTTATATGCGGATGCCGCAGTTTTAATTGCCAGGACCCCAAATGCGTTGAAATCTTTAGTTAATACTTTTATTGATTTTATGGTAGCCCTGGATTTTGCGGTCAACTTTAATAAATCACACATAATGTCAATTGGTTACCCCAAAAGGTGAATAAATCCCTTCCCTGTAAAGGAGGAGTGCTAACCAATGTGCCCACTTATCCATATTTGGGTGTATTATTTGATGACAGGGGCACCTGGGTAGCACAGCGTGCTCTAAAGAAAAACACCTTGGCAAGAGCAGCTGGAGCCTCACTGGATTTCGCTAGAAGACTAGGGAGAAAACCCATACAACCACTGCTAAAAATATATAATGAGAAATGTGTCGCTATGACAGTGTATGGTAGTGTGGTTTGGGGTTACAAGGATTGTAATGAACTTCAGGGGGTAGAAAATAAACATTACTGAAAACTCCTAGCTGCTCCCCCAACACTCCAACTTTATTATACATGAGGAACTAAGGCAGGGCTACTTGACAGATAACATTGCTATAGCACCCCTGATATGGTGGCTAAAAATTTGGTCCAGAGAAAAACCAAATTTAAACCAGACTATTTTAGAGGACTGTTTGAGTTTGGATGGTGCTGCAGAAATTCCTTGGTTAAATTATATCTCACAGCAGCTTTCAGCTCTTGGGCAAGCGGAGCTATTTAATAAACCAGAAAGCTGCAACCCGAATCTGTGAAAAATTAAAAAACTCAATTTCTTCTAAGGAGGCAGTTAGATAGAGAAGCAAAGGAACTTATGAAACCCTCTTGCAGATATTTTATGATTTTAAGTCCTGGTATTTTAAGCCAACCGTTTTGGTCTTTTGTTAATAACCTGCATCATCGCTTTATTTTATCTAGATTTAGATTTAATTGTATCCACTGGCTCCTAACTGTACCCAAAGGCTTTTCAAAGTTAGGTTCCTTGCAACCATGTGCATGTGATAACTTCTCTGAACAAGACCTATTGCACTTTATGTTCTTTTGTGGTTTTTATACCGAACTTCGAGCTAAATATATTCTACCACTTTTAAAAGATTGCCATTTTGCACAAGTTAGGCCAGCATTGACCTATCTACAAATGCTTTCTTCCCCCTTTGTTTGTTACGGGGTTGCACGTTTTTATCAGGTGCAATTAGTAAAAGAAATAATATGGTGGGTTAACAATTATGACCTGGGTCGCTAGAATATGCCTTGTATTCTGAATTTATTTTTACTTTTTGTATTTTAATCTAATATGTAAGTGTTTTTATGTAAAATGTACTTTTATGGCCAGAACATGGCCGAATTACTTTTAATTGATTGATTGATTGATTGATTGACTAACTGTATAAGTGAGTGATTAGGTGTCTGAGTGAATGTAGAGATGAGTGAGTGGTTATGTGAATGTCTGTATCAGTATGTTAGTTGGTGTGTAAGTTGCTGAGTGGGTGTTTGAGTGGGGGTATGGGAGTGGCTGTATGGGTGACTGATTGGTTGTCTGAGTACCTGTATGGCTGTATGAATGTCTGTGTAGGTGGGTGAGGGTGTGTGTGACTGCCTGCATGTATGAGTGATTGGGTGAGTCAGTGGCTGTCTGGGTTAGTGAGTGCATCTGTGAGGGACTGTATGGGTGATTGAGTGTGTGTATGGCTGTGTTGGTGAGTCAATGGTGAGTGAATGGATGTGTCAGTGGTATATGGGTGGCTAACTGCATATGTGAAAGGCAGTAGAGGTGAGTGTTGGAGTACATGAGTAACGGTATGTGTGAGTGAGTGATTGAGAGTGGCTGTATGGCTGAGTGTGTGCTTGTGTCAGTGATAGTATGAGTGAGTATGAGTTAGTATCTGTATGCATAAGTGAGAGGGTGTGTGCAAAACTGTATGGGTGAGTAAATGGCTGTGTGATTGACTCTATGGGTGAGTAAGTAGGTGTGTGAGTAGCTCTATGGGTGACTGACAGTGTGTGAGTGGCTGTACGGGTGAATGTGTGGATATATCAGTGGATGTATTAATGAGTGAGTTGGTGTGAGTAGCTGTATGGGTAACTGAGTGGAAGTGTGTGTAGACCTATGAATTAGTGAGTGGGTGTGTAAGTACAGGTATGGGTGTCTCAATGGTTTTGAGAATGGTTGTGTGGAAGTTGGAGTGGGTGTATGAAAGGTTATATTGGGGTATGAGTGGGTATGTCAGAGATTCTGTGGGTGATGTGATCAGTGATGTCATTTGAGATGTTATCAGTGATGTCACTGACCATCTCATGAGTGATGTAATATGTGAGGTAATAAGCAGTGCATTGTGGGGGCACAAGTTATTTTTAGCTCAGCTTACTATAACTGCTGAATTTCCCTGGTGTTGTATGAGTGAAATATCAGCCTAACTATAACGTCCCTGTAACCTTTGTTTTTTTCAGTGAATTTCTAAGGTTTTTTCAAATGCTAATTCCTTGTCACGAAATCACCCACCTGTACTCCGGTTTGTTCCCTCCTTGATGCTGCTTTTTCCCAACTCCCTCTGAAATCCACAAGAAAGGCAAGAATGGAATGCACCTGCCGTCCTGATAGGCTCCCGGGGGAGGGCGGAATTGGAATGAGAGACAAAAGAAGACACACTGGATTCCTGCAGACCAACTTTTCAATGGGGTCGTGTGGAGCGTCTCTCTTAAGAAGGCGAAGTGGTACAGGGCTTCAGTTTTCTGCTTGTATATGCTCTGATGATTGTACCTATCAAGAAAGAATAACAATTGCAATCTTGTAAGAACTTTCTTGGGACTTAACTTATCTCTAGCGGCCTTGTTTAACTACAACATACCCGATTACTCTGAATGCCCCAAATCACTTCTTTAGGTCAAACGTCTGCTTTTTGGTTTTTCTCAATTGGGTATACCTTCATAAAACATTAAAACAAATACGACATTATCTCACTTATGCCAACACTTTCCAAGTTTGTTTACAATTATTGCTTTTCTTCAATATGAGGTTCACATACCTGATTTACCTTTGGCTTTACTCCCAAAAGGATTCTCAAAACTAAAAGAAAGAATAAACGAGAAAACAACAGGTGCACTAATATTCTGCGTTTGTTCAATTGCCTAAGTTATCACTGGTGTTACTGATTTTCTTTTCAATCATTTGCTCAGTAACTATACAAGTAATTATAATAATAGTATAATTGAGAGTTCTGATAGTTCTGATCCCTTTAAGTCTTCTAAGCAGACCCAAAGGAATGTACATAAAATCTCCGGTTTTCTTTTTCAAATCAAATATTATGCAAAGTCCTTAAAGTCTTTTGATGACTTCACGGAGCGTTTCCAAAACGTTCTCTTGCTTTATTGAAAGTCAAGAAGTCTGTCACGAGCTATTATAAAAGTTTAAGTTCTTACCTGTATGTCTTTACACATTTTAACGCTTTACCGTTCTAGCGAAGCGTTGCTTGGCAATTCTTTGTTTACCGCCTTTTCTTTCTCCTTTGCAGGGAATCGGAAGAGTTGTCCGGGGAAGCCGGAAGTGCGGAGCCCGGAAGGAGCGCCTGAAAACAACTCCAGACACAGCCGAAGATGTCGGGTGAAGACAGGGAAGGAAGCCGGGTGGAGCGGTGAAGAGCTTCGGAGGATTCGCCTAACCGATCCGGAGGCAAGTAAGTGTTCTGTCACGAAGCGAAGCATCGGGAACCAAGCGGGTGGGGTTTAAATAGCTTTGGGCATCGGCTTTTCTCACGTGTGCACGTGAAGGCAATTTGGGCTCTGGATCTTTCGCAAGTAATTCACGTGTGTATGCCAAGACCGTTTACACGCGTAGGGACGCATGCAGCAGATAATTGCTCATCTGCCTAATATTCTTGAAAGCCGTTTGTGGAGGAGAGAATGCTAACATCAACAAGCATTGGTTTCAGCAAATCTTCAAACAAGCATTGGCTTCAGCAAACCTTATGACTGTATGGCACATCAAATGGTTAAACAAATATAAAACATGATACCAGCTCTTGCATACTACCAATGCGACAGAAGTCAAATATTAAATCCATATGTCAAATAATATGTCCTTTTGATTCTATCATAGCTGAGTTTAGTCGTCTCGTAACAGTTCCCCCCCCCCAAAGGTCTTCTTAAGGGACGGGGTTTTTCCGGATGCAAGGCATGGAAAGTTCTGACCAACCTCGGGGCATGTACATGTGTTTTTGGTTGCCAAGATCTTTCCGACGCATCATAACCCTTCCAGTCAATTAAATAATGTAATAGACCACGTATGCGTTTTGCATCAATAATACGATTAACGTCATATTCAATATGATCTCCAACTACAACTGGTGGAGGTGGGTTGTCTTTTCGTGTGGACGGATCATGTGGTTTAAGCAGGGATACATGAAATACTGGGTGAATGGCATATTCCGTGGGCAAGTTTAATCATATTGAAACTGGATTCAAGACCTTATTAATGGGAAAGGGACCAATGAATCTAGGTTTCAGTTTCTTGGGGCCGTCAATCTGAATATTTCTGGTTGACAACCAGACGAGATCCCCTACGTTATAAGGTGGTGTTGGCGTTCTGTGTTTATCAACTGATAATTTGACCCTTTGTTTATTCTTGACTAAACTACACTTGGCTTGTTCTTGAAATTCTCATAATTTTGTTAATCTTTCGGTCACTGCAGGCATTGTACTTATTAGATCTGGAAGAATGGCAGGAATAGATCGTGGATGCAAACCAGTAGTAAAAAAGAAAGGGGAACAACCTAAAGCTGTGTGATAGCTATTGTTGTATGAAAACTCTGCTAATGGTAGGATCTCATCCCACTGAGCCGATACAGTGGAAGTTAGACACTGTAAACTTTATTCAAGGTATTGGTTTACTTTTTCTGTCTGGCCGTCAGTCTTTGGATGAAAAGCAGAGGAGAGTGCTATTTCGATTCCTAAATGCTTGCACAACTGACTCCAGACTTTGAAACAAATTGGGGGCCCCGGTCGGAAATTATCTTACTGGGAAGCCCATGTAGTTTTACAATATGCTTTATGAAAACGTCACTAAATTCTGTTGCAGTTGGTAGCTTTTGTAAAGTAATAAAGTGCCCCATTTTAGACAACAAGTCCACTACAACTAAAATTGTTGTGAAGTTATGGGATTTAGGCAAGTCTGTGATGAAGTCCAAACTGATTGTATGCCAGGGAAGCGGGGGTATAGGCAATGGTTGTAAAAGGCCTGTGGGGGATGAATGAGAGGACTTTTGTCGTGCACAGACTGGGCATGCTTTTACATATTGTTGGACATCCTGTCTGATATTCTTCCGCCAGAAATGCCGCTGACATAATTCTAAGGTTTTGTTGACCCCTGGATGTCCTGCTGTACTTAAATCATGATTCCAATTTAAGACCTGTTGTCGCAAGTTATCTTGAGGAATAAATAGCTTATCCTTATGAAAGAAATAACCCTCATGTATGGTGTTTTGTTTCTGAGCTAGCCATTGCTGTTCATTCAGCGTCTGAACACCCAATTTAACTTGATCTAGAAAGGTGTCTGCTTGTGTGACTGCCACTATCTTTTCAGAAGGAATTATACTTTGGGAATGTTTTGTTTCGTTCACGTCCTTTTCACAGACTAACCTAGACAAGGTGTCCGACAGGAGTTGTTTTTGTCCAGGACGGTATGTTATGATGAATTCGAGCTCACTAAAAAAAAGTAACCAGCGCATCTGTCTGGGAGTTAGTGCCTTAACTGTACTAAAAAACTGGAGATTCTTGTGGTCTGAAAATATGGTAATTGTATGCTTGGCACCCAATAGATGGTGTCTCCATTCAAGAAAAACTGCCTTAATTGCCAATAACTTGCGTTCTGCAATGGTATAATTCTGTTCAGCTGGTAATAGTTTGCGCGAGTAGAAGGCAATTGGGTGTAAATGTCCAGTTGCAGCATCTTTTTGCAATAATACGCCTCCCAACGCAGTTTGGGAAGCGTCAGCCTCGACAAAGAATGGCTTATCGGGGTCTTGGTGAATCAGAATAGGTGCTGATGTAAAAGCTTGCTTTAATTTTACAAAGGCTTTTTCTGCGTCTTGGTTCCATTGAAATTTCTGACCCTTTCGAAGTAATTGAGTGATAGGTGTCACTATCTCTGAAAATTTAGATATGAAGCGCCTATACAAATTGGCAAAACCTAGTACTCGCTGCATGTCTTTTACAGAGAGAGAGTGGGCCAATTTAATATTGCTTCAACCTTTTTGGGTCCATGATTATTCCGTCATGGGGAAAGCCAATAAACTAAAAACTCGACTTTCTTGGTGTTGAAAAACACTTTTCAAGTTTCACATACAATGAATTGTCTCTTAATCTTTGTAGAACTGAGCAAACATGTTTATTATGCTCTTCCTCAGTCTTGGAGAAGACCAGTATGTCATCAATATACACGATGACGCAGATATCTAGTAAATCATGAAGGACTTCATTGATGAAATATTGAAACGCTGCTGGGGCGTTACAGAGACCGAATGGCATTACTGTATATTCAAATAGACCGTATTTCGTGCGAAAAGCAGTCTTCCATTACGTCTCCCTCCTTAATACAGACAAGATGGTACGCGCCCCGTAAATCCAATTTTGTATAGATACTTGATCCTTTGATTTGGTTTAACAAGACTGGAATTAAGGGTAATGGGTAACGATTTTTAATTGTTGCCTTGTTAACCGCGCGGTAATCTATGCACGCTCTCAGATCACCAGATTTTTTAGCTACAAATAAGAGTGGCGAAGAGACTGGTGAAGTAGAGTGTCTTATAAAACCAATCTCCAACAGTTTGTCTAAGTAGGTTCTCAAATATTGATTTTCAGGCTCAGTTAGGGCGTATATTCTGCTACAGGGTAAGACTGCACCAGGGATTAAGTCCATCCTGCAGTCGTACACTCTGTGTGGGGTAACTTAGTTGCTTGGACAGGATCAAATACATCAGCGTAATCTTGATATTCGCTAGGCAACTGTGGTGAGTCTTGTTGTAGAGCAGCACAGAACAAAGGAGTTATAGGATCCTGGGTTTCTGAATAACAATGATTTCTGCAATAGGGGGAGTCTAAAGTGACGTTTCTCTTAATCCAATCTATTTTCGGATTAGGTAGCTCTAACCAAGGAACTCCCAGTATGACACCAAAAGTGGGTGTATCAATCAGATCAAACACAGTTTCTTCAGTGTGTCCATTTTCTCCAACTATGGTCAACGGCTTAGTATGAAACTTAATTAATCCTGAAGATAAAGCTGAGCCGTCAACAGCCCTGACTGGCTCTGGTTAAGATTTTGGGACTCCTGTTATTCCTAATTTGCTGGCCAATTCCAAATCAAAAAAATTGCCGGTAGCCCCGGAATCAATTAAAACCACTAAACTGTGTCTTTGTTGAGTTGTTATGATAAAGGTTAACCTAATTGTAAAGTGTTTCGGAGTACGATTAATAACATTAGTGGCATACTGTGAGATCTGTACTGAAGTTGTTCTCGAAGAAACAATCTCTTCTTTCTCCGAGAAATCTAGTTTTCCGACTCGCTTGATGGCTTGTTTGTTATTGCAATAGCTTTTTTTTTGTTTTTTTTTCTTGGACAATCTTTAGCAAAGTGACCAGCCTTGCCACAGTAAAGGCACAAATTGCCATTACGCCTGCGCTCTTTTCTTCTGCAGAAAGTGGTCCTTTCAGGCCACCTATCTGCATTGGTACGACATGTGTGTTCTTATCTTCTGTTTCTTTTTTCTCTACTCTAAAATGTAAAGTTCTTAAATCACCTCGGGGTCTTTCACTCTTTCGCTCTCCTAGTCTATGATCTAATTTAACCACTAGATCTAGAAATTCTGCGTAATCCTCTGGCAGATTAACAATATGTGCCAAAGAATATTTTAATTCATCTCTAAGGCCCGATAGAATAAAGATATCCTTTTCTCCTCGGGCCAGTGTGTTTCTGATAATAATCGATTGAAATTAGTTACATAGGTTAATAGATATTTAGACCCCTGGCGTAAATTTAGAAGCTCGTTATCGGAGGCTTGAATAAAAACATGCTTAGCAAATAAACTGGACATTGCTGTTTTAAAGGCAGCTAAATTGTGTAACAAAGGATCGTTTGTGTCTACCAAAGGCATAGCCCAGTTGGCCGCTATTCCTCCTAAATACGAAATGATAAAAGCTACCTTGGAAGTGTCTGTGGTGAAAACCTGCTGTTTACACAAGAGATGTAATTGACATTGACTCATAAAAGTGGTAAAATGACTACAATCTCCTGTAAATCATTCCGGATTTGCCAAAGGTACTGGGGTTGGAGCTACCACAGTGACTTGCAGGTTCTGATCAGCGTTGGAGTCTGATGCACTAGGGGAATAAAAAGATGTGGGACCAAATTTAGCGGGAGCAATGATGGGTTTATGTTCTCCAGGTTGTGGATCTCTCCAATTAGTGAAGCCTGTTCTGGTTCTATCCAGTTCTTCTTTACGGGCCTGATTTTCCTGCCTTAGTTCCTGCATTTCTTCGGTTAACTTACAAACTAAAATGGTCAACTGAGACAAATCCTTGTTGTCCTGCCCTAAGGCCATAATTACAGAATCAAAGAAGGAACAAAAGGTGTAGTGTGGCTTCGCTTTCTGTCACAAAATCACCCACCTGTACTCTGGTTTGTTCCCTCCTTGATGCATCTTTTTCCCAACTCCCTCTGAAATCCACCAGAAAGGCAAGAATGGAATGCACCTGCCATCCTGATAGTCTCCCGGGGGAGGGGGGAATTGGAATGAGAGACAAAAGAAGACACAATGGATTCCTGCAGACCAACTTGTCAATGGGGTCGTGTGGAGCGTCTCTCTTAAGAAGGCGAAGTGGTACTGGGCTTCAGTTTTCTGCTTGTATATGCTCTGATGATTGTACCTATCAAGAAAGAATAACAATTGCAATCTTGTAAGAACTTTCTTGGGACTTAACTTATCTCTAGCGGCCTTGTTTAACTACAACATACCCGATTACTCTGAATGCCCCAAATCACTTCTTTAGGTCAAACATCTGCTTTTTGTTTTTTTCTCAATTGCGTATACCTTCATAAAACATTAAAACAAATACGACATTATCTCACTTATGCCAACACTTTCCAAGTTTGTTTACAATTATTGCTTTTCTTCAATATGAGGTTCACATACCTGATTTTACCTTTGGCTTTACTCCCAAAAGGATTCTCAAAACTAAAAGAAAGAATAAACGAGAAAACAACAGGTGCACTAAAATTCTGCGTTTGTTCAATTGCCTAAGTTATCACTGGTGTTATTGATTTCCTTTTCAATCATTTGCTCAGTAACTATACAAGTAATTATAATAATAGTATAATCGAGAGTTCTGATAGTTCTGACCCCTTTAAGTCTTCTAAGCAGACGCAAAGGAATGTACATAAAATCTCCGGTTTTCTTTTTCAAATCAAATATTATGCAAAGTCCTTAAAGTCTTTTGATTACTTCACGGAGCATTTCCAAAACATTCTCTTGCTTTATTGAAAGTCAAGAAGTCTGTCACGAGCTATTATAAAAGTTTAAGTTCTTACCGGTATGTCTTTACACATGTTAACGCTTTACCGTTCTAGCGAAGCGTTGCTTGGCAACTCTTTGTTTACCTTCTTTTCTTTCTCCTTTGCAGGGAATCGGATGGGTTGTCCGTGGAAGCCGGAAGTGCGGAGCCCAGAATGAGCGCCTGAAAACAACTCCGGACACAGCCGAAGACGTCGGGTGAAGACAGGGAAGGAAGCGGGGTGGAGCGGTGAAGAGCTTCGGAGGATTCGCCTAACCGATCCGCAGTCAGGTAAGTGTTCTGTCACGAGCGAAGCATCGGGAACCAAGCGGGTGGGGTTTAAATAGCTTTGGGCATCGGCTTTTCTCACGTGTGCACGTGAAGGCAATTTGGGCTCTGGATCTTTAGCTAGTAATTCACGCGTGTATGCCAAGACCGTTTACACGTGTAGGGACGCCTGCAGCAGATAATTGCTCATTTGCCTAATATTCTTGAAAGCCGTTTGTGGAGGGGAGAATGCTAACATCAACAAGCATTGGTTTCACCAAATCTTCAAACAAGCATTGGCTTCAGCAAACCTTATGACTGTATGGCACATCAAATGGTTAAACAAATATAAAACATGATACCAGCTCTTGCATACTACCAATGCGACAGAAGTCAAATATTAAATCCATATCTCAAATATTATGTCCTTTTGATTCTATCATAGCCGAGTTTAGTCGTCTCGTAACAGTCCCCACCCCCCCAAAGGTCTTCTTAAGGGACGGGGTTTTTCCGGATGCAAGGCATGGAAAGATCTGACCAACCTAGGGGCATGTACATGTGTTTTTGGTTCCCAAGATCTTTCCGACGCATCATAACCCTTCCAGTCAATTAAATAATGTAATCGACCACGTATGCGTTTTGCATCAATAATACGATTAACGTCATATTCAATATGATCTCCAACTACAACTGGTGGAGGTGGGTTGTCTTTTCGTGTGGACGGATCATGTGGTTTAAGCAGGGATACATGAAATACTGGGTGAATGGCATATTCCGTGGGCAAGTTTAATCTTATTGAAACTGGATTCAAGACCTTATTAATGGGAAAGGGACCAATGAATCTAGGTTTCAGTTTCTTGGGGCCGTCAATCTGAATATTTCTGGTTGACAACCAGACGAGATCCCCTACGTTATAAGGTGGTGTTGGCGTTCTGTGTTTATCAACTGATAATTTGACCCTTTGTTTATTCTTGACTAAACTACACTTGGCTTGTTCTTGAAATTCTCATAATTTTGTTAATCTTTCGGTCACTGCAGGCATTGTACTTATTAGATCTGGAAGAATGGCAGGAATAGATCGTGGATGCAAACCAGTAGTAAAAAAGAAAGGGGAACAACCTAAAGCTGTGTGATAGCTATTGTTGTATGAAAACTCTGCTAATGGTAGGATCTCATCCCACTGAGCCGATACAGTGGAAGTTAGACACTGTAAACTTTATTCAAGGTATTGGTTTACTTTTTCTGTCTGGCCGTCAGTCTTTGGATGAAAAGCAGAGGAGAGTGCTATTTCGATTCCTAAATGCTTGCACAACTGACTCCAGACTTTGAAACAAATTGGGGGCCCGGTCGGAAATTATCTTACTGGGAAGCCCATGTAGTTTTACAATATGCTTTATGAAAACTTCACTAAATTCTGTTGCAGTTGGTAGCTTTTGTAAAGTAATAAAGAGCCCCATTTTAGACAACAAGTCCACTACAACTAAAATTGTTGTGAAATTATGGGATTTAGGCAAGTCTGTGATGAAGTCCAAACTGATTGTATGCCAGGGAAGCGGGGGTATAGGCAATGGTTGTAAGAGGCCTGTGGGGGATGAATGAGAGGACTTTTGTCGTGCACAGACTGGGCATGCTTTTACATATTGTTGGACATCCTGTCTGATATTCTTCCACCAGAAATGCCGCTGACATAATTCTAAGGTTTTGTTGACCCCTGGATGTCCTGCTGTACTTAAATCATGATTCCAATTTAAGACCTGTTGTCGCAAGTTTTCTTGAGGAATAAATAGCTTATCCTTATGAAAGAAATAACCCTCATGTATGGTGTTTTGTTTCTGAGCTAGCCATTGCTGTTCATTCAGCGTCTGAACACCCAATTTAACTTGATCTAGAAAGGTGTCTGCTTGTGTGACTGCAACTATCTTTTCAGAAGGAATTATACTTTGGGAATGTTTTGTTTCGTTCACGTCCTTTTCACAGACTAATCTAGACAAGGTGTCCGACAGGAGTTGTTTTTGTCCAGGACGGTATGTTATGATGAATTCGAACTCACTAAAAAAAAGTAACCAGCGCATCTGTCTGGGAGTTAGTGCCTTAACTGTACTAAAAAACTGGAGATTCTTGTGGTCTGAAAATATGGTAATTGTATGATTGGCACCCAATAGATGGTGTCTCCATTCAATAAAAACTGCCTTAATTGCCAATAACTTGCGTTCTGCAATGGTATAATTCTGTTCAGCTGGTAATAGTTTGCGCGAGTAGAAGGCAATTGGGTGTAAATGTCCAGTTGCAGCATCTTTTTGCAATAATACGCCTCCCAACGCAGTTTGGGAAGCGTCAGCTCGACAAAGAATGGCTTATCGGGGTCTTGGTGAATCAGAATAGGTGCTGATGTAAAAGCTTGCTTTAATTTTACAAAGGCTTTTTCTGCATCTTGGTTCCATTGAAATTTCTGACCCTTTCGAAGTAATTGAGTGATAGGTGTCACTATCTCTGAAAATTTAGATATGAAGCGCCTATACAAATTGGCAAAACCTAGTACTCGCTGCATGTCTTTTACAGAAGAGAGAGTGGGCCAATTTAATATTGCTTCAACCTTTTTTGGGTCCATGATTATTCCGTCGGGGAAAGCCAATAAACTAAAAACTCGACTTTCTTGGTGTTGAAAAAACACTTTTCAAGTTTCACATACAATGAATTGTCTCTTAATCTTTGTAGAACTGAGCAAACATGTTTAGTATGCTCTTCCTCAGTCTTGGAGAAGACCAGTATGTCATCAATATACACGATGACGCAGATATCTAATAAATCATGAAGGACTTCATTGATGAAATATTGAAACGCTGCTGGGCGTTACAGAGACTGAATGGCATTACTGTATATTCAAATAGACCGTATTTCAGTGCGAAAAGCAGTCTTCCATTCGTCTCCCTCCTTAATACAGATAAGATGGTACGCGCCCCGTAAATCCAATTTTGTATAGATACTTGATCCTTTGATTTGGTTTAACAAGACTGGAATTAAGGGTAATGGGTAACGATTTTTAATTGTTGCCTTGTTAACCGCGCAGTAATCTATGCACGCTCTCAGATCACCAGATTTTTTAGCTACAAATAAGAGTGGCGAAGAGACTGGTGAAGTAGAGTGTCTTATAAAACCAATCTCTAACAGTTTGTCTAAGTAGGTTCTCAAATATTGATTTTCAGGCTCAGTTAGGGCGTATATTCTGCTACAGGGTAAGACTGCACCAGGGATTAAGTCCATCCTGCAGTCGTACACTCTGTGTGGGGGTAACTTAGTTGCTTGGACAGGATCAAATACATCAGCGTAATCTTGATATTCGCTAGGCAACTGTGGTGAGTCTTGTTGTAGAGCAGCACAGAACAAAGGAGTTATAGGATCCTGGGTTTCTGAATAACAATGATTTCTGCAATAGGGGGAGTCTAAAGTGACGTTTCTCTTAATCCAATCTATTTTCGGATTAGGTAGCTCTAACCAAGGAACTCCCAGTATGACACCAAAAGTGGGTGTATCAATCTGATCAAACACAGTTTCTTCAGTGTGTCCATTTTCTCCAACTATGGTCAACGGCTTAGTATGAAACTTAATTAATCCTGAAGATAAAGCTGAGCCGTCAACAGCCCTGACTGGCTCTGGTTAAGATTTTGGGACTCCTGTTATTCCTAATTTGCTGGCCAATTCCAAATCAAAAAAATTGCCGGTAGCCCCGGAATCAATTAAAACCACTAAACTGTGTCTTTGTTGAGTTGTTATGATAAAGGTTAACCTAATTGTAAAGTGTTTCGGAGTACGATTAATAACATTAGTGGCATACTGTGAGATCTGTACTGAAGTTGTTCTCGAAGAAACAATCTCTTCTTTCTCCGAGAAATCTAGTTTTCCGACTCGCTTGATGGCTTGTTTGTTATTGCAATAGCTTTTTTTTGTTTGTTTTACTTGGACAATCTTTAGCAAAGTGACCAGCCTTGCCACAGTAAAGGCACAAATTGCCCTTACGCCTGCGCTCTTTTTCTTCTGCAGAAAGTGGTCCTTTCAGGCCACCTATCTGCATTGGTACGACATGTGTGTTCTTATCTTCTGTTTCTTTTTTCTCTACTCTAAAATGTAAAGTTCTTAAATCACCTCGGGGTCTTTCACTCTTTCGCTCTCCTAGTCTATGATCTAATTTAACCACTAGATCTAGAAATTCTGCGTAATCCTCTGGCAGATTAACAATATGTGCCAAAGAATATTTTAATTCATCTCTAAGGCCCGATAGAATAAAGATATCCTTTTCTCCTCGGGCCAGTGTGTTTCTGATAATAATCGATTGAAATTAGTTACATAGGTTAATAGATATTTAGACCCTGGCGTAAATTTAGAAGCTCGTTATCGGAGGATTGAATAAAAACATGCTTAGCAAATAAACTGGACATTGCTGTTTTAAAGGCAGTTAATTGTGTAACAAAGGATCGTTTGTGTCTACCAAAGGCATAGCCCAGTTGGCCGCTATTCCTCCTAAATACGAAATGATAAAAGCTACCTTGGAAGTGTCTGTGGTGAAAACCTGCTGTTTACACAAGAAATGTATTTGACATTGACTCATAAAAGTGGTAAAATGACTACAATCTCCTGTAAATCGTTCCGGTTTTGCCAAAGGTACTGGGGTTGGAGCTACCACAGTGACTTGCAGGTTCTGATCAGCGTTGGAGCCTGATGCACTAGGGGAATAAAAAGATGTGGGACCAAATTTAGCGGGAGCAATGATGGGTTTATGTTCTCCAGGTTGTGGATCTTTCCAATTAGTGAAGCCTGTTCTGGTTCTATCCAGTTCTTCTCTAAGGGCCTGATTTTCCTGCCTTAGTTCCTGCATTTCTTCAGTTAACTTACGAACTAAAATGGTCAACTGAGACAAATCCTTGTTGTCCTGCCCTAAGGCCATAATTACAGAATCAAAGAAGGAACAAAAGGTGTAGTGTGGCTTCGCTTTCTGTCACAAAATCACCCACCTGTACTCTGGTTTGTTCCCTCCTTGATGCATCTTTTTCCCAACTCCCTCTGAAATCCACCAGAAAGGCAAGAATGGAATGCACCTGCCATCCTGATAGTCTCCCGGGGGAGGAGGGGGGAATTGGAATGAGAGACAAAAGAAGACACAATGGATTCCTGCAGACCAACTTGTCAATGGGGTCGTGTGGAGCGTCTCTCTTAAGAAGGCGACGTGGTACTAGGCTTCAGTTTTCTGCTTGTATATGCTCTGATGATTGTACCTATCAAGAAAGAATAACAATTGCAATCTTGTAAGAACTTTCTTGGGACTTAACTTATCTCTAGCTGCCTTGTTTAACTACAACATACCCGATTACTCTGAATGCCCCAAATCACTTCTTTAGGTCAAACATCTGCTTTTTGTTTTTTTCTCAATAGGGTATACGTTCATAAAACATTAAAACAAATACGACATTATCTCACTTATGCCAACACTTTCCAAGTTTGTTTACAGTTATTGCTTTTCTTCAATATGAGGTTCACATACCTGATTTACCTTTGGCTTTACTCCCAAAAGGATTCTCAAAACTAAAAGAAAGAATAAACGAGAAAACAACAGGTGCACTAAAATTCTGCGTTTGTTCAATTGCCTAAGTTATCACTGGTGTTACTGATTTCCTTTTCAATCATTTGCTCAGTAACTATCCAAGTAATTATAATAACAGTATAATCAAGAGTTCTGATAGTTCTGACCCCTTTAAGTCTTCTAAGCAGACGCAAAGGAATGTACATAAAATCTCCGGTTTTCTTTTTCAAATCAAATATTATGCAAAGTCCTTAAAGTCTTTTGATTACTTCACGGAGCATTTCCAAAACATTCTCTTGCTTTATTGAAAGTCAAGAAGTCTGTCACGAGCTATTATAAAAGTTTAAGTTCTTACCGGTATGTCTTTACACATGTTAACGCTTTACCGTTCTAGCGAAGCGTTGCTTGGCAACTCTTTGTTTACCTTCTTTTCTTTCTCCTTTGCAGGGAATTGGATGGGTTGTCCGGGGAAGCCGGAAGTGCGGAGCCCGGAATTAGCGCCTGAAAACAACTCCGGACACAGCCGAAGACGTCGGGTGAAGACAGGGAAGGAAGCGGGGTGGAGCGGTGAAGAGCTTCGGAGGATTCGCCTAACCGATCCGCAGTCAGGTAAGTGTTCTGTCACGAAGCGAAGCATCGGGAACCAAGCGGGTGGGGTTTAAATAGCTTTGGGCATCGGCTTTTCTCACGTGTGCACGTGAAGGCAATTTGGGCTCTGGATCTTTAGCTAGTAATTCACGCGTGTATGCCAAGACCGTTTACACGTGTAGGGACGCCTGCAGCAGATAATTGCTCATTTGCCTAATATTCTTGAAAGCCGTTTGTGGAGGAGAGAATGCTAACATCAACAAGCATTGGTTTCAGCAAATCTTCAAACAAGCATTGGCTTCAGCAAACCTTATGACTGTATGGCACATCAAATGGTTAAACAAATATAAAACATGATACAAGCTCTTGCATACTACCAATGCGACAGAAGTCAAATATTAAATCCACATCTCAAATAATATGTCCTTTTGATTCTATCATAGCCGAGTTTAGTCGTCTCGTAACATTCCTAACTATAACGTCCCTGTAACCTTTGGTTCTTTCAATGAATTTCTAAGGTTTTTTAAAATTTTATTTCCTAATTGTAATGTCCAGTGAGCCTCTAAGATTTTCATATTTTCTGCGTATAATTGGATATTGTATATTATATTTATATTATATACCACTATTTTTTTATTTCTATGTGTTTATCAGAAAGTAAATTAATAACTGGTTTTATTTTTAAGATTTTTTTGAGCCGGCACAACATTGTCGCATTTACTTTGGAGAATCAGTGATCAGCAAATGTATTTCACATTCTGAAAAATTCACTTAGAGCCACCAAAGAGCTCAAAACTTTGTTCAATATTTTTTTCTTAGATTGTTTAAAGTTTGTGACAACTTTGCAATCTTTGTGAATATGTTGCAAAATCGCACAACAAAAGCAGACATTCAATATCCACCAGATCATCCAAAAATATTATATAAAAAATCCATCACAAACATTGAGCTACACATATTACTATATACATGCTTCTTTCAAAAAATGTTTAAACTCATGTTTGTGTACTAATTTTGTTTAAAATCCATCTTTAAGGACTATTTTCCATTTTCGCAGTTATTCGGGGAGTCGCGACGACGCCATTAACTGCGACGATCGCTCCTTTTCCATAAAGTAAAAAACACATATATCAACACATATTACAGTATTTTACACCCTAGGGGTTTATTACTATACTCTTCAAGCTCATGTTTTTCTAGTGTATTTCTAGACCAACCATCTCTAAAACCTATTTCCTGTTTTTGCAGTGAGGCCGGAGATCGCAATGACATCAGTACTCGCGATCTCCACGGATGCATCGTGAAAGCGGAAAGCAAAAGCAGGAATTCAATGGCCACCACACCATAAAAAAATTATAACTATTTAATAATTTTAACCATCACACTGGATAAATCACTATCTAAATAACTCTATTAAAACATTCATCAGAATCTCAATATAATACACTGTGCATTAATGATTCAATTATATATTTTTTTATATTTCCACCAATATTTGTGAGTTCATCGCGATGTTCGCAATGTCCCTGCAATGGTACATGGGTAGCCGGGCTGGACATATAACTTGTGTCACTAATACTTATATTTCTGAAACATGGGGTTAGAGCACCTCCACCCAGACCCCTTATATTTGCTTTCACAGAAAATTTTAGCTCCAGGAACCATTTCTGATAGATAAAATGGCGGCCGCAACTTTCTGTTCAGGTTGCGTCCTGCCAATCACAGCATTCCCGTTGGCACGTACATTCGCAATTAATCGCAAAACCTTTGGAAAATATCCGCAGCCAGAGATATCACTACAATTTCCAACTTGAATTTCTCAAATACTACTGAACAGATTTAACCAAATAACTAAAAGGCACTTCCTTGAACCACATCTACCTTTCTGCCAAATTTGGTGTAAGTCAATTAAGCGGGTCGGGCTATAGATGTTGCTAACGGTGCCTATGGGAATTAACATCACAAATGCACCCTTATTTCGTGCCCCAATTTCTCAATCTCCACTGCAGTGATCGCCCGCAAACTTCCCATTACACACAGGGGCATATTCTCAAGGACTTATCGCCAATTTATCGGCACTTTTGCGGCGCGCCGCAAAAGTGGCGATAGATTTTCCGCCCTATTCCCAAGCTGGTGCAAACTGCCGAAATCGCCAGTTTACCAGCGATAGCTGCCGCAAAAAACATTGCCACGGATGAGAGCGACAACTAACGCTAATGATATGGAGAGTAGGCGTACCTGTGCAAAAACACACGAAAACACCACTTTGCGATATTCTCAACGACCAGCAAGATCGGCAAAGCGATCCAAAAACAGACGATAAGGCGCGTAAGCAGCAGGGATCTAACACCTGCCCATTACTGGTGCTAAGCAGGACGACAACCTGCAGCAGAAAGGGAGCCCAGCCCAGAGCCACATCTGAAGACCAACAGATGCCATGGAGCCAATGATCATGCTGCTTGGAGACCCAAGAGGGCCATAACACCCACCGCCACCACCCCCAGGACCCCAACCCGGACCACCCCCCGGACTACAACCCAGGCAGCACAGAAGAAGACAGCGGACATTCCTAAAACGCACCAGCCACAGACACTCAACACCAGAGGATGCCATTACCCACCATAGGCTCAAAAGGACAACCATCCTCCGCATCCTGACCCACATTGCCCACAGGCTGACAGTACCAACACAGCGGGGAACCAACATCCCTCCGCAGACAAAGCTGCTGGCTGTGCTGCACCTGTTGGCCCCTGGTACCTTCCAACCGACAACTGCCAGAGTCAGAGGAGTCTCACAGCCAGCCCTATCAAAGTTCCTCACACCTGTTTCGGATGCATGTCCACAAAAGCAACGGCGGGCCCCTGTATCCGCACCACACGCTAGTCCCAATTCGTAGTGTTCCTGCGCAACCAACCCCAACGCCAGCCATTGCTTGACGCCTCTGTGCTCCAGATCCAAGAATGCAGTCACTGAAATGGGGGTGCGACAGGTCATGAAGTCCAGTAGTCAACAGTAGTCTAAAAACAGTTCTTTATTACAAATACATAAATCCACAATACGAAAAGCTCAACCAACGCGTTCCATTCCCAACGGGGAACTTCATCAGGGCAACATGTGGATTCAATAAACTGCATATGCTGCTGGAACTCCCCAATACAATTCCATATTCCGAAAGTCAGTATTCAGAAACCTGTTGGATAAATGGTGACAATGGTCAAGCGTCCGCATAGACACAAACGTAATCTGGCACAGTGTATTGCACCTGGACAAACCGGAATGCTGACAGGCATGATAAATCCTATGCAAAAAGACCGTAACAGAAGTCCGTGTGGCCGCAACCTTCATAGGAAAGAATAGGAAGGTTACGACCACACAAACTCCTGTCACGGTCTTATCATGCAGGAGTAATCGTACCTGTAAGCATCACGGTTTGAAACAGCTTGATACACCTGCACCTTCACTTCCCCCACACTGCGCAGGAACAGCTGTGGACCAAGCAAGGGAACTATGCCATAGCTGGCTTCCCGCACGTATTGGGGGCAATTGACTGCACACATGTACTACTTCTGGCCCCTGCTGACACTGCACACAACAACCATAACAGAAACCACATGCATTCCATCAATGTGCAGGCAAAAGTGGACCACCAGGGCCTGTTCACGAATGTCGTCGCAAACTTTCCAGGCAGTATGGAAGACCTTGGACAAGTAGCTTTGTTGTCCCCCCTGTAAGTGTGAGCGGAGTGGCCTTGGCCGGCGTATGTCGTGAATGACTAGCTCGGGGCTCTGGGCGTGGTTCAGTTCAGGGATGGCCACCAAAGTAACTACTGCGTGTGTCTCTGTGTCTGCCATTTCCTGTCCATAGGCCTACACACACGTGGCCGACCACCTCCAACGGCCATATTGACACTGGAGGCGAGGTGGCTACGTCCCAAGCCAACCCGCACACATCACGTCATCGCATGCAGGGTTGTGTATGCCAGGGCGGCGCCCCCACCCAACCACGAGGCCACCGCTGTGACCGGTGGTGCCTGCGCAATCCTGTATGCCTGCTGCACCCCAGCCCTGGTCCCCAGACCGGTCCCCCGCCCAGCGATGACTGGCCGCCCCTGCGCACCCAGGCCTCAATGCTCCCCTGCCGCCACCGGCGTGTCTCCAAGAGGGCCCACCACATGCCGGTGCAACCTCCTCAGCCGGTCGCTGGTTTCCACGCCACAGGCCCCCAGCACACCCTGCAGCATCGCACCGTGGAGTAATGTGTGTGCTGCCAGCTGCCTTCGGCATACACTGCGGTCCAGCAGGGCTCACAATCCAAATCAAATCTTTATTGGCAGGACGGCATATTGAGGTCCAGGCATCATCGCTGGCTGCACACCCGCTCAGCTCTTCAGGTGCCCCTACCTCAGTGCACCGCAAGTCATCGTCCCATGGTGGTAGGCCTCATGCCAGCCGCAGTGCATCGGGTGCCACCAACTCTGTGCAACGCAAGTCATCATCCCATGGCGGTAGGCCTTGTGCCGGCCGCAGTGCATTGGGTGCCACTAACCCAGGGCGCCACAAGTCATGGCCCCTTCATGATTGAGTCTTTTGATGTGGACGCCATCATGTCACCTCCGGCAGTGGGGAATGTGATGTGGTAGGCCCCTTTTATTGGCAGGGTCACATGTCCTGTGACGCCTGTGCTGGATGGGTGTGGTGTGGGTGTAAACCAGCCCTCAGGGAGTGGCTGTGGTATGCTGACAACTAGACCAGTGATCAGCAGATCACTACAGGGAAGACCTGGGACATGTAGCTTTGACGTTCCCCCCTGTAAGCGTAAGCGGAGTGGGCTGGTCTGGCGTATGCCGGTCCAGCGTAGGGGTGTGAACGATGAGCCCAGGGCTCTGGGCATGGTTCAGTTCTGGGCTGGACAAGAAAGTAACCAATGCATGTGTCTCTGTTGTGGTGTCGGCGCCACCCGGACCGCAATCGGCAATGTTGCACCCTGTGACTCGAGTCCCATGACATGAGCAACATGGACGTAAGGGGGAATCACTGACCCTACATTCATCCATACGTTCATACTTGAATGATCATAGACATGACACATCTGTGTGAACTTGAATGTTTTATTCACATTCAGTGGAGTGTTGAAGCTGGAGCAGTACAGGGCCATGCAAACCCCACTTTTCATTGTTGCCCCGTGGAGGGCCAGCCAGAGTCCTTCAGGGAATGACAGTTCTCCATGATCCTCTGCATGTGTTCCAACTCCCGGCTGACATCGCTGGAGCCACTGTGACTAGACAGTTGTTCTTGTCTCTGAGTCAGGACACCAGCGATGTCAGCCATGGATCGTTGGAGAGCATGGAGCAAACTGTGGGTGTCCGTTAGGGACTGTAAGTGGTCCCTGATGGGACTTAGACACCCACGTATGGCACCTAGTTTGGCTGCCATGAGGTCGAACCCCACCCGCACCTGTTCAGCCATCTTCTCCTGGCCCGCTAACACATGGCATTGGAAGGCCATGTGTTGTTCGTGGGGGTCCTGGGAGTCAGCCGGGGTGGTGGGTGCTTCCTGCTGTGTGGTCTGTGCAGGGGGTGGGGTCTCCTCGATGCAGCTGGGCTGCCCTGCTCCTGGAGGTGAGGTGCCAAAGCTGTCCATGAGGTCTTGGAGGGCATCGGTGTCGAAGGTGGGGAGGTCCTCTTCGTCATTAGTGTAGAGATGTTCGGTCTGCTCTGCAGGAGGTGATGATTCTCCCTCTGCAATGTGAAGGGGAGATGCAGTTTAACATTGTGTTCACATGTATGTTGACGCATTGTACAAGTTTACATGGGAGGAGCTTCCTATTTAATGCGGGACAGTGGACATATCGACAACATCACGGATGTGTGTTTGTACTTGTACATTATCATCTCACATTTACCTGCAATGCCAAATGTGATTGGCCAGTTTCGACACACA
This sequence comes from Calotriton arnoldi, assembly GCA_963921515.1. Lineage (NCBI taxonomy): Eukaryota > Metazoa > Chordata > Amphibia > Caudata > Salamandridae > Calotriton > Calotriton arnoldi. Next base: position 2,406,528 of record CAWUFW010001228.1, read on the forward strand.
AGCGGCACCAGTTGTGTCCTCTGTTCTGTTGTGAACGTGTTGCAGTTTGTACCATATTGTTGTCACAGTTAATGTGCTCTGAATGTTATGTGTGTGTGCTGCATTTTGGGTGAGTCGCCCCTGCAGCTCTGATTTTTCTGCCCCTTATCCCTTCCAGGCGGTGTGTGCCTTTGGCTTCTGGGCTTATACAGTGCTGAGATGTTGCATACTTGGGTAAATTGGGCTCTTGTTGGAAGTTGGGACTCTGGGGCATGGTTTGTCCGCAGATGTGTTGTTGACGTCAGGGGTTGTTTGTGCACGTGGATGTGTCAGAGTGTGACCTGCTCCTTTACGGATGTGGTACACACTCAGCCTCCGCAGTGTCGTGGCATGCAACATGTCATGATATATTGACTGCAGCCATGCTCTCCGTCATGCAGTGTCACTTGCATTGTCAGTGTGGCTCACAGACACGCCGCTTTTCTGGGTTTGGCACATGTGCATAGGTTGGTTGTGAGACTGGTGATGTGTGGGAAGGGCCCCCTCTGGGCACATAGTCGACGGGGGCCTACTTGCTGTTTCTAGGTGTGCTGCAGTGTTCCAAGGGGATCAGGGACATGATCCAGAGTCATTGTGGGTGTGCACTTATTTGTGCATGTGTGCCATTGTGCCCATCTCCCCCCGTCCCCCTAGTCCCTGGCCATTACTCACCCTGTTGCTGTTGTGTCAGGTCATGTTGAGCAGTGTCCGGTCCCCCAACTCCTGCCACCGTCTCCACACTGATGACTGTGGACACCATTTCCTCCATCTCATCCAGCTCCTCCTGTGGCGCTGGACTCCCACCTCCAGTCTGCATTCCTGCCGAGTTTCTGCTTGGTTTTGCACTTCACATCATTCCAGCGCCTCTTGACCTCTTCCATTGTCCTCCTCAGCCCTCCGACTGCATTCACCTTGTCCACGATGGACTGCCATATTCCATTTTTTGTTGCCAATGACACAGTGGAGATGATGAACAGATGTTGATGCTGTTCTATCACATCCGTTATCAGGATCCTGTTTTCACGCGGACTGAACCGCGTCTTCCTCTTCTTCTTCTCCTTGCCCTTCCCTGACCCCGAGGTCCCAGGCTGGTCCTCCGTGGGGCTTGTGGGGTTCTGGTTGTCCTCTGTACTTGCTCCGGCTCCCTCCATTGTGCTTCGCAGTTTTTTTGTTTTTGCTTGTGGTTTTCTTTCGGCTTTTATAGTGATTTTTCCCGCCTGACGTGTGTGAATTGCAGGCCTGGCGCAGCTTATCGCTGATTTTTTTATCGCGGTTGGCCCATCGCAACTTTTTTCATGGTCTTCTTTGGATTTTTATCGCCGTCCCGGTGAATTTATCGCGGACATTTGACGCGTTATCGGGATACTATCCCATGTTAACGCCGTGTTTGGAATATGACGTTAACACAGCGTTATTTTCCCGCGATATGTAAAATTGCGCTAACCTATTTTGGCGATGATTATCGCACGTTCTTGAGAATATCCCCCACAGAATCTACCTGAACACTTTTTTGTACAATTCCTGAAGATTGGTCAGACTACGCCAAAGTTATAGCCAAGTCAAAAAACTTTTTTCCAATGGAAACTAGGTCCTGACTATGCTATCTACTGGCGAATGCCAGTAGGTAATTTATATATATATATATATTACCTACTGGCAATAGTCAGTAGGTAGTTATAGTTAGGACCTAGTTTCCATTGGAAAAGTTTTTTTTGATTTGTCTATAACTTTGGCCCCGTTTGATGAATTTTCGTGGAATTTTCAAAACTAATGGGCCACTCACTTCAGCTGCTGTGTTGAAAGTTTCGGGGTGATTCATCAAGCAGGGGATGAGAAAAAGGGCGGTCCCAAAACACTTTTTCTCCATGTTAATTTCTATGCAAAAATTTAGACACGTCTACAGCCCAAACTGCTGAACGGAATGACATCAAATTTGGCAGAAAGGCAGCTCTTGGTCCAGAAAGCACTCTTTTTGTTAAATGGTATAAATCCATTAAGTAGTTCCTGAGAAATGTAAAGATTTCTCAGACATACAACTGTGGCCACAGTGGATCCGCAAACCCTCCCGATCTCGTGCCTGAGATCCGGTTTGCTGCCAACACTTCAAACCAGAGGTGTTGGCAGCCAAGTCACAGGAAAAATCATGAAAAAACAAAAATAGCGGGCAGGGCAGAAACATCCTGACCCCTGGCTTGTTCAGGGGGTCCCACAGAGAATCCCAGGGCCAAAAAAAGCATTTGTTTAAACATTTTCGGCAGGATTTGTGATGGATCCAGTAGAACATTTTTAATAAATGAAGTGCGGGCTCCTGCGCTTTGTTTACTTTAGGCCCCTGGGTGGGCCAAGTCATGTGGGCAATAACTAAAAAAGATATGAGGGCCTGTGTGGCCCCCGCCGCCCCGGGGACCGCCAACTCACCAGGGCTAATTTTTTTATGTGGGTAGGGCATGCAGCCCCCACGCAGGCTCTGGGAATGCCTCCTCCGTGGGGCTGATTATCTGAAAATGCAGGGGGCCACACGGTGCCCCGCAGCCCCGAGGACAGCCACATCCCTGGGGCTATACTGAAATAAGGAGCATGGGGGGCTCCGGCCCTCCCACATAGCCCTGGGGACCGCCACCTCCTTGGGACTAGTATTCAAAAATGGGAGGGGGGTTGCGTGGTACCCCTCCTGGAGCCACAAATGGCCATGGGGTTCGTCACCCCCAGGGCCAGCTCCAGCAATGTCCTGGGGTGCCCACCCCAGGACATTGCAGTTTGCTATGGCTTGGCGGGAGCACTGCTCCCTCCAAGCCATAGCAAACACTGCTTCACTTCATGGAAGCGAGAGCGTTGAAAAATGCTCTTGCTTCCATTAGGCGGAGCAGAATTGCTTTTGGGCAGAGGGAGCTGCATGTTTGCAGCTCCCTCTGCCCAAAAGCAATGTCAGCTCCTGCAGGAGGCAGTGAGTAGGGAGGGACCACAGGGGTCTTGAGGCTCCCCCCAGGGTCCCCCACGACCTGGCCATTCCCCGGGGAAAGGGTCCCCGGGGCAATATCGGCCCATGTACTACTCATTTAAAAAAAAAAAAGTTAAGGCCTGGCCCCCTCCAAAATAAAAAAATAAAATTAAGTACAGGGCAGGCCCCAGGGGATGGGGTCCCTAGGGCCAACACTGGCCCAGGGAAGGGGGGCCATGTGGTCCCCCTCCCTTAAAAAATAACTAAAATAAAAACAACAAAAATGGCCAGGCCCTGGGGATAGGGTCCCAGGGGCCTAAATCGGTCTGCTTTCAAAATGAAAAAAATTAACAAAGGCCCAGCCCCAGGGAATGGGGTCCCCGGGGCAGAAATGAGCTCGGTTTATTGTAATAAAAAAATTTAAAACTGGGTCAGGCTTGGGGAATGGGGTCCCTGGGGCCTAAAAGGGTCAAGGAAAGGGGGGGCTCAGGAATAAAGTGAACTTCATCCCCCAAGCAGCAGTGCGTCAGGAGGCACATTTGCAGAGTGATTTAGAAAGGGGGTGTAGCCTCTGACCACCATCAGCAATCCAGCTGTGTGGTGCTTATTGAGGTAACAGGAGGGCTAGTTGGCCCCCAGGGACCCTCAAGAGGCAAGGGGACTTCATCCCCTAACCAGTAGTGTGCCAGGAGGCGTGTTTGCAGAGTGGTGGAAAAAGGGGCATGGCCTGCGACCACCTCTTAGCAATCCCACTGCGTGGGACTTACTGGATGTACCAGGTGGGCTAGTTGGCCCCTAAGAACCCTCACCAGTTAAGGGGACTTCATCCCCCAACCAAGAGCATGCCGAGAGGCGCGTTTGCAGAGTGGTGGTGAAAGGGGGCATGGCCTGCTATCAGAACTCAGTAATCCTGCTGTATGGTACTTACTGGAGGTAATAGGAGGGGTAGTTGGCCCCCAAGGGCCCTTGCTGAGACGTTGTCAGAGGCTACGCTCCATTTCTCCACCACTCTGCAAATGTACCTCCCGGTGTACTACTAGTTGGGGGATAAATTCCTCTTGGCTCCAGAGGGACCTTGGGGGCCAAGAAGCCCTCCTGGTACCTCCTGTAAGCCCTACACAGCGGAATGCCTGAGAGCTGTTCAGAGGCCCTGATCCCTTTCTCCACCACTCTGCAAACGTGACGGCTAGTTAAAAAACTTTGGAAATTCACTGAAAAAAAACAAAGATTTCAGGGACATTATAGTTAGGAATTAACATTTAAAAAAAGCTTAGAAAATCATTTTAGATGTCATCAGTGATGTCATGAGTGATTTTACTGACCATGTCATGAGTGATGTAATATGTGAGGTCATAAGCAGTGCCTTGAGGGTGCATGATTTATAGTTAACCCAGGTAACTATAACGGCTGAATTTCACTGGTTTTGTATGAGTGAAATGTCAGTCTAACTATAACGTTCCTGAAACCTATATTTTTTCAGTGAATTTCTAAACTTTTTTAAAATGTTAATTGCTAACTATAACGTCCCTGAAACCTTTGTTTTTTTCAGTAAATATATATATATTTCATTAAAAAAAACAAAGGTTACAGGGACATTATAGTTAGGCTGACATTTAACACACAAAACCAGAGAAATTCAGCTGTTGTAGTTAGCTGAGCTAACTATAACTCGTGCCCTCGCAATGCACTGCTGATGATGTCACATATTACATCACTCATGACATGGTCAGTGACATCACTGATGACATCACTGATGAAATCATCTATAGAGTGAGTGTTTCTTAAATGTTTAAGAATGTGATATATATATATGTGTGTATACTCGTGATCAAGGAGACTTGTTTTCCGAAACGCGTTGAGCTGCATTGTCTAAAATAAACCTGCTAAAAGCAATTTTGGGACCTTGGTGTGTTGTTTGACGAAGAAGATGACGCGTGAGTTGGAGATATATATATATATATCTATATATATATGTCAAGGTGTATTGAAGAATAAGTGGGTGTTTGAGTGTCTGTATGGATGATTTAGTGCATGCGTGACTGACTGTATAAGTGAGTGATTAAACGTGTCTTAGTGAATGTATGGGTCAGTGACTAATCAGAGTGAATGTGTGTATCAGTCTGTCAGTTGGTGTGTAAGTGTCTGCATGGGTTAGTGAGTAGGTTCTTGAGTGTCTATATCAGTTATTGATTAGTTGTCTGAGTATCTGTAGGGGTACCTGAGTGTCTGTGTGGGTGGGTGAGAGTGTGTGTGACTCCCTGCATGGTTGTATGAGTGGGTGAATCCCTGGGTGTATGGGTTCATGAGTGCATCTGTGAGGGACTGCATGGGTGAGTGAGTGTGCGTATAGCTGTATTGGTGAGTGAATGGATGTTTCAGTGGTATTTGGGTGAAAGGCAGCATATATGAAAGGCAGTATATGTGAGTGTTTGAGTATATAAATGACTGTATATGTGAGTGAGTGATTGTGAGAGTGGCTGTATGGGTGAGTGTGTGATTGTGTGAGTGACTGTAAGGAGAGTAAGTATTTGTTAGTATCTGTATGAGTAGTGAGTGTGTGTGTGTTTCTGTATGGGTGAGTAAATGGCTGTGTGATTGAGTGTTTGGGTGAGTGAGTAGCTGTGTGAGTAGCTCTATGGGTGACTGACTGTGTATGAGTGGTTGTATGGGTATATGAGTGGATAGATCAGCAGCTGTATTGGTGAGTGACTGGCTGTATGAGTGCTTGTATGGGTGAGTGAGGGTATGTGTATGTAGACCAATGAATCAGTGAGTGGCTATCTACGTACTGGTATTGGTATGTTAATGGTTTTAAGAATGGTAGCCTGAAATTTGGAGTGGGTGTATGAAAGGTTATATTGGAGTGTGAGTAGGTGCATCAGAGATTATGTGGATGATGTCATCAGTGATGTCATCAGTGATGTCACTGACCATGTCATGAGTGATGAAATATGTGACATCATCAGCAGTGCATTGCTGGGGCACAAGTTATAGTTAGCTCAGCTAACTATATGGCTGAATTTCTCTGGTTTTGTAAGAGTGAAATGTCAGCCTAACTATAACGTTCCTGTAACCTGTGTTTTTTCAGTGAATATCTAGGGTTTTTTAAAAGCTAATTTCTAACGATAACGTCCCTGAAACCTGTGGTGTTTTCAGTATATGTCCATGGTTTTTTAAATGCTAATTTCTAACTATAACCCTGAAACCAGTTGTTTTTTCAGTGAATTTCTAAGGTTTTTTAAATGCTAATTCCTAACTGTAACCTCTCTGTAAAGAGACAAGAGAAGTACAGAAAGAGTAAGAAAAGTGCAGAAAGAACCAAGACAAGTGCAGAAAGAAGCAAGACAGGTGAAGAAAAAAGCAAGAGAAGTGATGAAAGGGGCACGAGAGTTGCAGAAAAAAAGAAGAGAGGTGCAGAAAAAAGCAAGACAGCTGCAGAAAGAAGCAAGAGAGGTGCAGAAAGAGGCAAGAGAGGAGCATAAAGAGGGACAGGGGTGTGAAAAGAGACAAAAGGGGTGCAGAAAGAAGCAAGAGAAGTGCAGAAAGAAGCAACAGAGGTGCAGAAAGAGACAAGAGGGGTGCAGAAAAAGGCAAGAGAAGTGCAGAAAGAAGCAACAGAGGTGCATAAAGAGGCAAGAGACGTACAGAAAGAGGCAAGAGAGGTGCAAAAAGAGGCAAGAGAGATGCAAAAAGAGGGAAGAGGGATGCAGAAAGAGGCAAGAGGAGTGCAGAAAGAAGCAAGAGAGGTACAGAAAGAAGGAAGAGAAGTGCAGAAAGGAGCAACAGAGGTGCAGAACGAGGCAAGAGAACTACACAAAAAAGCAACGGAGGTGCACAAAGAGGCAAGACAAGTATGGAAAGAAGTTAGAGAACTCCAGAAAGAAAAAGAAAGAGGAAGAAAGAGGAAGAAAGGTGCCTGAGTAATGAAATAAGTGCATGGGTAGTGGTTTAGTGATTGCATGACGTAGTGCTTGCTTGACTGAATCAGTGCAATGGCATTGCCAGAGAGAATGAAAAAGTGCATGAGTAGTACCTTGGAGATAGAAAGAGACCATGGACAGTGCCTGAGTGAATGGTTGAGTGCAAGGATAGTGCTTGAATGATTGGATGAATTCATGGGCAGTGCCGGGAGGACTGCATGACTGCAAGAGTAGTGTCTGCATCATGGATAAGTACATGGGTAGTACATGAGAGAATGCAAGAGTATATGCATACTCCCTGATTGAAAGGATGAGTGCAAGGATAGTGCCTGGGTTTTTGGATGAGTTCGTAGATAGTACCTGAATGATTGAATGGGTATTGCCTAAGTACTTCCATGAGTGCATTGGAAGTGCCTTGGTGACTGTATAAGTGCATGGGTAGTACCTGAGAGAATAAAACAGAGACAAGAAAAGTACAGAAAGAGGCTAAAGAAATGCAGAAAGAACCAAGAGAGGTACGCAAAGAAGAAGAAATGTACAAAAAGAGGCAAGAGAGGTACAGAAAGAGGCAAGAGAAGTGCAGAAAGAAGCATTAATGCGTGTGTCTGTGCCCTTTGCTAGTGACATGATACATAAAAGGAAACATACAAATAGTTCAATACCTGTGTTTCAGACCACATGCTCTCTAAATGTATGTACAAGAAAGTGCATGTATTCCTTTTTTTCATAAAACAGTGCACATGGACATGGATATTCAATAGTCTATTTGAGGGGCTCTATAACACCTACAAATGTAAGACATGTCTGCCTGTGCGCGGAAATGACAGAGCAGAATTCAGAACATGTCTCCTCCCTGTCGGAGAAGCTGCCAGCTTTTAAGCTAGCATGTTCAGATGTATAACACATGTGAGAATACATGTACAAGTAGACACATACTACATGTGAAAAAACATTTAGGAAACATAATGGAAAAGTGGACTCACAAGTATAAAAAGTATGCAAACATCCAAAAATTATTTCATATCAAAAAATTAATTTTATTGTTTTTTCTTTCAATTTTTTGTTATTTATTACTAATCTTTTTTTAAAGAATAAAAAACTAGGAATATAATTGAAGTAATTCCAAGTTGTACTTATACATATATACCCATCACATGATTTTATAACCTAATACTGATCTATGTCTTCCAGGCATACTTCTGCATTCATACTGGTCTGTCTAATGTCATTAATTTCATCAGAATTATAATTCTGTCATACATGTTTTGTCAAAGTATCCTCAATATGTCCACTACTTAGTTGAACAGTTGGATCAAAACAATTTAGTCAAGGAGTTTGATATAACTCTATTTGATTCTTTTTTTACATGTACAGACAGTATAATAAATTCAGAACATTGTCACGCTTTTCAGCATCTAAAAAGACATAGGATGGGTAAAGGCATTCAATTGTGCCATGGCTAAGATTGAAATCCTACGCGCGTTTCGGCTTGACGCCTTCATCAGGTAGCCATGTACGATACAGAACCTTGTCGAGCTCAATAATCTTATAGGTCACAGAACGCTCATGATGCGTAGTGCTAGGGTCAAAGTTCAGCGGTGTATTGTTCCATATATTGGGATCGATAGATGTCTTTATTTTGGTGTTAAAAACAGAACTTGCCGGTATAGTCTTCGGAATTTTCTTTATCTCTGGTAGCGAGATATTAAATACTTGGAGTGGCCGTAGTCATTCATGCCTCCTCTTTAAAAACGCGCTGTTGCCTCCATGATTCAAAGACAGCAGACGCTCACATATCAGGCATCCAAGGCCGTATATCCAAGGACTTATCCGAGCTGTTCTCGGCGTCTATTTGGGTTCTCCGTGGTGTAATGATCTTTGATGACCCGAGATCGCTCGCACCTTCTCTTGGGGTGTAAGCAGTTGCTTCCGCAATATAATAAGGCAGGTGCTCATATGTCAGGCATCCGGGGCCGTGTGTCCGGGGGCTCATCCGAGCTCCTCTCGGCTTCTGTTTTAGATTATCTTCATGGGTGGAAATAAGACCAGCCAATACACCGCTGAACTTTGACCCTAGCACAGAGTTATATCAAACTCCTTGACTAAATTGTTTTGATCCAACTGTTCAACTAAGTAGTGGACATATTGAGGATACTTTGACAAAACATGTATGAAAGAATTATAATTCTGATGAAATTAATGACATTAGACAGACCAGTATGAATGCAGAAGTATGCCTGGAAGACATAGATCAGTATTAGGTTATAAAATCATGTGATGGGTATATATGTATAAGTACAACTTAGAATTAATTCAATTATATTCCTAGTTTTTTATTTAAAAAAAAAAAGATTAGTAATAAATAACAAAAGATTGAAAGAAAAAACAATAAAATTGATTTTTTGATATGAAATAATTTTTGGGTGTTTGCATACTTTTTATACTTGTGAGTCCACTTTTCCATTATGTTTCCTAAATGTTTTTTCACATGTAATATGTAGACCCTGATTTAGGAAACGTGATTAGGGGCACCCCTTTTTGTGCAAGCCAAGTAGACACATACCACAGTCACAACAGCACGCAGACCTTTAAACTTGACAGACTGCATTTCCCATTTCAAGCAGACACCAAAATTTATACGGCCTACTTTGACTGTACCTTTCCACAGACTCATACAAAATAGCATAATCACTAATCCTTCTCCTAAGATGTCTTAAACCTCACTTTTGTCTTGACAGTTTACTATTCTTCGACTGCTCTGAATGTTAGGCCAACCAAATGTAAAACAGCAGTCCTAATGATGTCACTGTTGTAAGTCTCACCAAGTTTGAGAAGGTGTGCATGCATCTCTTTCCTTTTACCTAGTGACATGTTGCATAAAAAGAAACATACAAATACTTGAATACCTGTTTTTCCAATAGCATACACTGTAAATTTGTGTACAAGAAGGTGTATGTATTTCTTTCTGCTCATAATACAGGGCATATGGGTATTCAATAGTCTGTTTGAGGGGCTTTATAACACCTACATATGTAATACATGTCTGCCTGTGCAACCGAATGACAGAGCAGAACTGAGAAGATTTGACCACCTATAGGAGAAGCTACCAGCTTTTTAAGCCACCATCTTCGGATGTATTACACATGTGAGAATATATTTACAAGTAGACATATACCTCAGTCAAGAGAGCATGCAGACTTTTAAACTTGACAGCTTGCACTTCCCATTTGAGTATAGAAAGAGGCAAGAAAAGTACAGAAAGAGGCAAGAGAAGTGCAGAAAAAACAGGAGAGGTGCAGAAAGAGTAAGAAATGTGCACAAAGAGAGAAGAAAGTACAGAAAGAGGCAAGAGAAGTGTAGAACGGCGCTTAAGAGAAGTGCACAAAAAAGCAAGAGAAGTACAAAAAGAAGCAAGAGAGGTGCAGAAAAAAGCAGGAGATGTGCAGAAAGAAGCAAGAAAAGTGCAGAAAGAACCAAGAGTAGTGCAGAAAAAAACAAGAGAGGCGAAGAAAAAAGCAAAAGAATTGATAAAAGAGACAAGAGAGTTGCAAAAAGAAACAAGAGAGATACAGAAAAAAGCAAGAGAGGTGCAGAAAGAAGCAAGTGAGGTGCAGAAACAGGCAAGTGAGGTGCACAAAGAAGCAAGAGAGGTAGAGAAAGAGGCAAGAGAGGTGTAGAAACAGACAACAGAAATGCAGAAAGAGGCAGGAGAGATGCAGAACCAGGCAACATAGGTGCAGAAAGATTGAAGAGGATGCAGAAAGAGGCAAGAGGGATGCAGAAAGAAGCAAGAGAGATGCAGAACAAGGCAACAGAGGTGCAGAAAGAGGGAAGAGGGGTGTAGAAAGAGGCAAGAGGGATCCAGAAAGAAGCAAGAGCGGTGCAGAAGAGGCATGAGAACTGCAGAAAGAGGCAAGAGAGGTGCAGAAAGAGGCAAGAAGGGTGCATAAAGAGGGAACAGGGGTGCAGAGAGAAGCAAGAGAGGTGCAGAAAGAGAGAAGAGGGGTGTAGAAAGAGACAAGAGGATTGCAGAAAGAATCAAGAGAGGTGCAGAAAGAAGCAAGAGAAGTGTAGAAAAAAACAACAGAGATGCAGAAAGGGGCAAGGAGACTGCAGAAAGACGCAAGAAGTGCATAAAGAAGCAATAGAGGTGCAGAAAGAGGCAAGAGAACTGCAGAAAGACGTAAGAGAGGTGCAGAAAGAAGAGAGTGAGATGCAGAAAGAGGCAAGAGAAGTACAGAAAGAGGAAAGAGAGGTGCAGAAAGAAGAGAGTGAGGTGCAGAAAGACAAGTGAATTGCAGAAAGAGGAAAGTGAGGTGCAGAAAGAGGCAAGAGAGGTACAGAAAGAGGCAAGAGAAGCGCAGAAAGAGGCAAGAGAAGTGCAACAAAAGGCAAGGTAAGTACAGAAAGAGGCAAGAGAGGTACAGAAAGAAGCAAGAGAGGTGCATAAAGAAGCAAGAGCGGTGCAAAAAGAAGCAAGAAAAGTACAGAAAGAACCAAGAGTAGTGCAGAAAGAAACGAGAGAGGTGAAGAAAGAAGCAAGAGAATTGATAAAAGAGACAAGAGAGTTACAGAAGTGCAGAAAGAAACAAGAGAGGTGAAGAAAGAAGCAAGAGAATTGATGAAAGAGACAAGAGAGTTACAGAAAGAAACAAGAGAGGTACAGAGAAAAGCAATAGAGGTACAGAAAAAAACAAGTGAGGTGCAGAAACAGGCAAGTGAGGTACACAAAGAAGCAAGAGAGGTGGAGAAAGAGGCAAGAGAGGTGCAGAAACAGAAAAGAGAAGTGAAGAAAGAAGCAAGAGAGGTGCAGAAACAGGCAACAGACGTGCAGAAGGAGGGAAGAAGGGTGCAGAATACGCAAGAGGGATGCAGAAAGAAGCAAGAGAGGTGTTGAAAGAGGCAAGAGAAGTGCAGAAAGAGGCAAGAGAGGTGCAGAAAGAGGCAAGAGGTGCAGAAAAAGGGAACAGGGAAGAAGAAAGAAGCAAGAGATATGCAGAAGGAGAGAAGAGGAGTGAATAACAAGGCAAGAGGATTGCAGAAAGAAGTAAGATAGGTGCAGAAAGAAGCAAGAGAAGTGTTGAAAAACCAACAGAGTTGCAGAAAGAGGAATGAAGACTGCAGAAAGAGGCAAGAGAGGTACAGAGAGAAGCAATAGAGGAGCAGAAAGAAGCAAGAGAACTACAGAAAGAGGCAAGAGAGGTACAGAAAGAAGAGAGTGAGATGTAGAAAGAAGCAAGACAAGTGCAGAAAGAGGCTAGAGAGGTGCAGAAAGAAGAGAGTGTGGTACAGAAAGAGACAAGAGAATTGCAGAAAGAGGCAAGTGAGGTGCAGAAAGAGGCAAGAGAGGTACAGAAAGAGGCAAGAGAAGCACAGAAAGAGGCATGAGAAGCACAAAAACAGGTAAGAGAATTGCCGAAAGAGGCAAGAGAGGTGCAGAAAGAAGCAAGATAAGTGCAGAAAGAAGCAAGAGAAGCACAGAAAGATGCAAGAGAAGTGCAGAAAGAGGCAAGAGAAATACAGAAAGCGGCAAGAGAAGTGCAGAAAGAAGCAAGACAAGTGCAGAAAGAGGCAAGAGAAGCACAGAAAGAGGCAAGAGATGCACGGAAAAAGGCAAGAGAGGTGCAGAAAGAAGCAATAGAGGTACAGAAAGAGGCAAGAGAACTGCAGACAGAGGCAAGAGAGGTGCAGAAAGAAGAGAGTGAGGTGTAGAAAGAGGCAAGAGAAGTGCATAAAGAGGCAAGAGAGGTGCAGAAAGAAGTGAGTGTGGTACAGAAAGAGACAAGAGAAGTGCAGAAAGAGGCAAGAGAACTGCAGAAAGAGGCAAGAGAGATGCAGAAAGAAGAGAGTGAAGTGTAGAAAGAGGCAAGAGAAGTGCATAAAGAGGCAAGAGAGGTGCAGAAAGAAGAGAGTGTGGTGCAGAAAGAGACAAGAGAAGTGCAGAAAGAGGCAAGTGAGGTGCAGAAAGAGGCAAGAAAGGTACAGAAAGAAGTAAGAGAAGCGCAGAAAGCGGCGAGAGAAGCACTAAAAGGCGAAGAGAATTGCCAAAAGAGGCAAGAGAGGTGCAGAAAGAAGCAAGAGAAGTGCAGAAAGAAGCAAGAGAAGCGCAGAAAGGGGCAAGAGATGCACGGAAAAAGGCAAGAGAGGTGCAGAAAGAAGCAATAGAGGTGCAGAAAAAGGCAAGAGAACTGCAGAAAGAGGTGCAGAAAGAAGAGAGTGAGGTATAGAAAGAGGCAAGAGAAGTGCAGAAAGAGGCAAGAGAGGTGCAGAAAGAAGTGAGTGTGGTGCAGAAAGAGACAAGAGAAGTGCAGAAAGAGGCAAGTGAGGTGCAGAAAGAGGCAAGAGAGGTACAGAAAGAGGTAAGAGAAGCACAGAAAGAGGCAAGAGAAGCACAAAAACAGGCAAGAGAATTGCAGAAAGAGGCAAGAGAGGTGCAGAAAGAAGCAAGAGAAGTGCAGAAGAAGCAAGAGAAGCGCAGAAAGAAGCAAGAGAAGTGCAGAAAGAGGCAAGAGAAATACGGAAAGCGGCAAGAGAAGTGCAGAAAGAAGCAAGAGAAGTGCAGAAAGAGGCAAGAGAAGCACAGCAAGAGGCAAGAGATGCACAGAAAAAGGCAAGAGATGTGCAGAAAAAGGCGAGAGAAGTGCAGATAGAGACAAGTGATGTGCAGAAAGAGGCAAGAGAGGTGCAGAAAGATACTAGAGAGGTACAGAAACAGGCAAGAGAAGTGGAGAAAGAAGGAAGGGGGTACAGAAAGAAGCAAGAGAAGTGCAGAAAGAGGCAAGAGAAGTGTAGAAAGAGGGGAGAGAAGAGCAGAAAGAGGCAAGAGAAGTGCAGAAAGAGGCAAGAGATGCGCAGAAAGAAGCAAAAAGGGTGCATAAAGAAGCAAGAGAGGTGCAGAAAGAAGCAAAAGAAGTGCAGAAATAAGCAACAGAGGTGCAGAAAGGAGCAAGAGGGGTGCAGAGAGAGGGAAAAGAAGTGCTGAAAGAAGCAACATATGTGTAGAAAGAGGCAAGAGAAGTGCAGTAAGAGGCAAGAAAGGTACAAAAAGAAGCAAGAGAAGTGAAGAAAGAAACAAGAGAGGTGCAGACAGAGGTAACAGAGGTACAGAAAGAGTCAAGAGGGGTGCAGAAAGAGCCAAGAGAGGTGCAGAAGCTGGCAACAGAGGTGCACAAAGACGGAAATGGGTGTAGAAAGAGGCAAGAGGGGTGCAGAAAGAAGAAACATAGCTGCAGATAGAGGCAAGAAATGTACAGAAAGAGGCAAGAGAAGTGCAGAAAGAGGGAAGCAAGGTGCAGAAAGAGGCAAGAGGGCTGCACAAAGGAGCAAGAGAGGTACACAAAGAAGCAAGAGAAGTGCAGAAAGATGCAACAGAGGTGCAGAAAGAGGCAAGAGAGCTGCACAAAAAAGGCAACGGAGGAGCAAAAAGAGGCAAGACAAGTACAGAAAGAAGTAAGAGAACTCCATGAAAAGATAGAAAGATGCAAAAAGAGGAAGAAAGGTGCCTGCATAATCAAATAAGTGCATCGGTAGTGGTTTAGTGATTGCAAGACTTCATGGGTAGTGCTTGCGTGACTGCATCAGTTCATTGGTATTGCCAGAGAGAAAGACAAAGTGCATGGGTAGTATCTTGGTGATAGAATGAGACCATGCATAGTACCTGAGTGAATGGTTGAGTGCAAAGATAGTGCTTGAATGATTGGATGAATTCATGGGCAGTGCCGGGGGGACTGGATGAGTACAAGAGTAGTATCTGCATTATTGCATCAATCAGGGGTTCACCCAAAAGGGTCTCAAGGCACTGAGGGGGTGTGTGCAGATCCTGGAAGCTCACAGTGATTTGTGGAAGAGTCAGGTCTTGAGGTCCTTCAAGAACTTGGAGAATTTTGGTGTCTGTCGGAGGTGGAGAGGGAGGGTGTTCAATGCCTGTGCTGCGAGGAAGGAGAAGGAGCATCCTCCTGTTCTGGTCTTCTTGATGCATGGTACCTTCACCAGAGAGAGCTGAGCTGAGCGGAGGTTTCTTTAGGGTGTGAGGAACGAGAGGCAGTGGTTCATGCAGGTGGGTCCGGTGTTGTGGAGGGCTTTGTGGGCGTGGGTGAGAAGCTTGAAGGTGATTCTCTTCTCAATGGGGAGCCAGTGTAGTGTCCATAGGTGTTGGCTGATGTGGTAGTGGTGAGGTAGGTTGAGGACTAGTCTGGCAGCAGCGTTCTGGATGTTCTGGAGTTTGCGGGTGAGGTTCTTTTTGATCCCAGCGTAAAGTACGTTGCCACAGTCCAGTCTGCTGCTGAGGAGGGTATGGGTGATGGTTTTTCTGTGTTCGAGGGGAATCCAGTTGAAGGTCTTTCGGAGGAGGCGGAGGGTGTGGTATCAGGTAGAGGTGACAGCCTTAATCTGGTGGTTCATTTTGAGTTCGGAGTCCAGGGTGATTCCGAGGTTTCGTGCGTGATCTGTGGGGGTGGGAGGGTTCCCGAAGGTGGGGGGCCACCAGGTGTTGTTCCAGCCATCGGGGTGTGGGCTCATGATGAGTACTTTGGTTTTGTCTGTGTTGAGTTGTAGGCAGCTGTTCTTCATCCACCTGGCGACTGCTTCCATTCCTTCTTGAAAGTTGGGTATGGAGATGTTGAGTTTGTTGGATAGGGAGAATGATGAGTTGGGTGTCGTCTGCGTATGATACAATGTTGAGTCCATGTGATCTGAAGATGGATGCGAGCGGGGCCATGTAGACGTTGAACAGGGTGGGGATGATGGAGGATTCTTGGGGGACTCCGCAGGTGGTCGGTGTGGCTTCTGAGAAGAAATGAGGGAGTCTGACCCGCTGCTTTCTGCCAGAGAGAAATGAGCAGATCCAGTCGAGGGCCCTGTTCCAGATTCCTGCATCATGGAGACTACGGGCTAGGGTGTGGTGTGAGACTGTGTCAAAGGCAGCAGAGAGGTCCTTGAGGATGAGGGCCATAGTCTCCTCTGAGAGAGCGGATGTCATCTGTCACGTGAGAAGGGCAGTTTTGGTGCTGTGATTCTTCCTGAAGCCTGATTGGGAGGAGTCGAGGATGTTGTTTTCTTCTATGAAGCAGGCGAGTTGACTGTTGACAGCTTTTTCAATGACTTTCGCCAGATACGGGAATAAGGAGATCAGTCTGAAGTTCTTGAGGTCAGTGGGGTCCGCCCAAGATTTTTTCAGGAGAGGGTTGATCTCAGCGTTTTTCCAGTCGTCGGGGAAGGAGGTGGTCTCGAAGGAGCAGTTGATGATTCATCGAAGCTCAGGGGCAATGATGTCTGTGACTCTGTGGTAGAAGTGGTGGGGGCAGGGGTCCTTGGTGGCCCCGGAGTGGGTTAACTTCATAGTCTTCAGGATATTTTCATTGGTGAGGGTGGTCCAGCAATCAAGTGTCGACTGCGTGGTGTAGGGAACAGTGGGTGTAGGTTGTCATCATCAAAGGTGTCATAGATGGTCTTGGTTTTGTGATGGAAGAAGGAGCTGAGTCTGTCGCAGAGGAGCTGGGAGGGTGGGATGTCAGTTGTTTCACTGTTGGGTTGGACGAACTCTTTGATGATGCTGAAGAGTTCCTTGCTGTTGTGTGTTTGGGTGGAGATTCTGTCCTGGAGTGCTTTCTTCCTTGAGTATCTGATGAGCTTGTGGTGGGTGTCAGTGGATGCTTTGAAGTTGTCAAGGTCTGCGGTGGTTTTGGAGTTCCTCCATAACTTTTTGAGGCATCTGCAGGATCGTCTAGATTCTTGGAGTTTGGTGGTGAACCAGCTGGCTCTCTTGGCGTGTCGGCTGAAAGTTTTCTTGAGGGGGGCGATGGTGTTGGAGCAGTCGGTGATCCAGTTGTGTAGGCTAAGGGCAGCGGTGGTTGGGTCATCGTCTGAGGCAGTGGTAGTGGAGCTGCTGAGGGAGGCGGTGAGCAAGCCATCGGAGACCTTGTTCCAATTCCTGCACTGGAGCTGGTGTGGACTGTAGGAAGGTGGAATCTGACTATATGGTTGCCCCCACTTTTTTTTATGGTGTTTTGCTGGTTTATGACTTAGTTGGACTGGGATCCTGCTATTCAGGGCCCCAGTCTATCTGCTTTCTCTGTAAAAGGTTTCCATGTGCCTTAGGCACATCTCTGATTGGAATCTGGGGTGCCCTTATAAGTCCCTAGTATATGGTATACTATGTACCAAGGGCATAGGTACCTCAGAGGCCTGCCAGGGGCTGCAGCATGTATTATGCCACCCCTGGAAGGCCATCCAAACTGACACCACAGGTCTGCTACTGCAGCCTGGGTAAGGTGGTGCATGCACCCCTTACTGTGATATAGGTTACCTATATCACTAAATACATACACACATATAAACCTATAAGTCACTCCTAAGGCAGGCCTTATCAATCCTAAAGGCAGTGTGCATGGTTCCTATGTGAGAGGTGCCCCTGCATGAGCAGGGCCCCTTTGCAGCGTTCGGAGACCATCTCTGATGCTGTTTGTAGTGCAGCCTGACCATATACTCTTAAGCGCATTATATCCTCGCGGTAAAATGCTAACTTTGGAATGGCTGCACCTAAACATGTCGTGTTTGGTGTCAAACATCTTGGAATACTACCCCCCGCCAATCCTGGCGGCGGGGGTAGCATTCCACCCTTCTAGAGGGAAAGACATGTTAACTCTGGCTTACCCGGTAACTTCTTTCTGAAGCCCTGGCATCACAAAATGGATGCTGCTGCCACAGACACAAGTCTGGCCTCCTGCTGCTGGACGAAACTCCGGAAGGGAGGCCTGGACAATAGGTTTCCTGTTGCAGGGAGGTGTGACCACCTCCCCAGACAGGATAATGTGTATTGGGGCTGGGTGGGTGCACTCTTAGAGTGCTTTGAAGTCCTGCACTGGGGGAGCAAAGGCTCCTCTGTGCATATGCCAGTTCAAACCAGCTCAGGGGATACCTGCCCCTGCTCTGGCGTGAAACTGGACAAAGGGAAGTGGGTGTAGCCACCCCTCCCTTGACCCTCCCATAGGTGGGGTCATAGAGTTAGTCCCTCCCTGTTTTACTGGTTAAAATGGGGAACCCTTGCCACAGCAAGATTATACCTGGACGAAACTCTGAAACTGAATCCTGGACCTTCGACGCTCTACTCACGATTAGAGGACTGAAGAATCTCCCTTGGGGTCAAGGAGTGACTCCCCTGCTTGGCAGGCACCAAAGAAGCATCTGTCCGGTTCGCATTACTGAAGCTCCCGTCAGACGCCGAAGTCATCGCATCACCAGAGGTAGATTCTCAGACTTCCCGAGGCTACCCTGAGTCCCCAGCAAAGCTAAGGCCCGTGGCTATCGTGGGTGACTTGAGACCGTGACCCCTGGACACCAAGCACACTTGCAAGTGCACCATCTTCTGGGTCTCCCAAGAAGTCGTGCTTTAGGCTCCGAGTAGCCCTAGCCTCCAGCACCACCTGCACCAAAGATCACTGGCCCCCACTCCACGAGTGTCCTGTAAGCCAGCTCCACGTGCGGCGTCACGAGGCTCCTTCGCGGTCGCTAGCCCATTGGCTAGTAGCCCTTAACGAAGGCCAATCTTTTCCTTACTTGGCATCCTGTTTGTTCCAGGCCTGCCCTCACTTACCCTCGCTGGGTGAGTTCCACAGACCTTGCTGGTCTGCACCATCGACGATCTACATCTTACTCAAGACTTGCCGTTGCCAAGGCTTGTTGGGACCAATCCGGTCGCCGACACCTCAGCACTCGACAGACATCGAGCACCAGCCCGAATCCTGCTCCTGGTTGCCAACAACGCCTCCCGGACCTCATGGCTGAAGAGTCAAGACGACCGTCAACGCACCTGAAGCACTCGACATCGGTGGGCATCTGTCCATCGCCTTCCTGGTCACTGGCTAGTGACCCAGACTCTGTCCCCTCTGCTTTCAGGTTCACCAGAACTCCGATCCACTCTTGGATCCACCCGGACACTTTTCTCTTGGCCGCCAGCAGCACTTTGCAGCAGATCGCCATTCGAATCGGCGACGAAACCCGACCCCGAAAGGCACCTATGCACCCGGCTTCCCTGGGTGAGGTAACACGAGTACTCCG